>OZ010718.1:24443292-25097448 GCA_963932345.1 Ophion ventricosus | reverse complement strand
GTAAAGTATATTATACCAGAACTCACTGGACAATTGAATGACAGGGAAATCGTAATATAGTTGTGTCATCTATATTTTGATTGCCTCGCCAATTAATTATCGTTAGTTTTATTATACTATTTTTACCATGAGGGCTTGTCGTAAATAATTGTTGTAAATATGGACTTCTTTATTAACACACACACGCACCATATATACAGTGGGTAAAAAAGATATTGGTACATCGCGTGTTTTTTAAATTATCCTGCGGAAAAAAAAATATTTTAGCTTTTTTTTCTTCGAAGAAAAATAAAGTGTTTGACAAAAATTTTCAAACATTTGGGACAATTTGAAAAACACGTGGTGTACGAATACTTTTTTACCTACCGTATATATACATATGTTATGACAGAAAAGTCCATGGTATTCACAATAAATTCTTAAGGTAAAGAATATTATACCAGAACTTACTGAACAATTTAATGACAAGGCAATATCATAATATATTCTGTCAGCTATATTATGATTGCCTCGCCAATAAATTATAGTTAGTTTTATTATAATATTTTTACCATGAGGGGCTTGTCGTAAGTAATTATTGTAAATATGGACTTCTTTATTAACACACACACACACACAAATATATATATATAAATATATATATATATATATATATATATATATATATATACATATATTATATGACAGCAAAGTCCATGGTATTCACAATAAATTCTTAAGGTAAAGAATATTATACCAGAACTCACTGAACAATTTAATGACCTGGAAATTGTAATATAGTTGTGTCAGCTATATTATGATTGCCTCGCCAATAAATTATAGTTAGTTTTATTATACTATTTTTACCATGAGGGCTTGTCGTAAGTAACTATTGTAAATATGGACTTCTTTATTAACACACACACAAATATATATATTATATGACAGAAAAGTCCATGGTATTCACAATAAATTCTTAAGGTAAAGAATATTATAGCAGAACTCACTGACCAATTTAATGACCCGAAAATTGTAATATAGTTGTGTCAGCTATATTATGATTGCCTCGCCAATAAATTATAGTTAGTTTTGTTATACTATTTTTACCATGACAGCTTGTCGTAAATAATTACTATAAATATGGACTTCTTTATTAACACACATACACGAATATATATATATATATATATATTTATTTATTTATTTATCACATTACGTGAGAGTTTCAAAGACTTGAATTGTTGCTTAGAGAGTCCTGCTAAGAGTACTTTTGCGGTGGCAATACCACGCATCTATACATTTTAACCATACTGCCCTCAAAATCTATATATATATATATATATATATATATAAATTTACAGCGTGGCTCGAAAAGTGACATCCAAAAGAAAAATCTAGATGCCTCGTATCAATACCTACCCGAATCACTCCTATCTATGTTCTCCGGTCTTTGTTACTTTTCGAGAAAAAAGCATTTTTTTATTTTTCTCTTTTCCGCACGTACTTTCCTCGCAATTTTTTTCACCTCTCTTATCTTTACGCAGTGCACTGTCAAGCTATGAATAAATGACCAGCTGCACACTTACGTAATGGCCTTAAAAAGTTAAAAAAAAATAGGTTTCAGAGGAACAGTCACTAAAGTTGAGAATATTAAAAAAAAATTCTTATACCAGTCTAAGAGACTTTGAATTATTTTTTTTAATTTCTATGAGGAAAGTACATACGCACAAGAGAAAAAAAATAACCTATGCTGCGTGTGAACTCGAATAAAAATTAAAAAAAAATGCTTTTTTTTCTCGAAAATTGATTGGAATTGATACGAGGCTTCTAGATTTTCCTTTCGGACGTCACTTTTCAGTCGATGCTGTAACAATGTAGATATATATATGTATATATACACACACACACATATATATATATATATATATATATATATATATATATATAGCTCCTAATGTAACTCATGTAGATATGTATGATGGGGACACACGTGTTTCGATCCTCGCGGGCAAGCCGTAAATTCTTCATCCCTCGAAATTTGCACCAACTTGTATTTCATAGATTTTTCACGATACACGCTAAAAGCGGAAAAGTGAAGGAACAACAAGCACAACAAAAAAAAAATCGAACGAAAGGAGGACGAAAGAAAAAGAGGATTCGAAAAAGACAACGCAACAACAGCGAATCGTTGCTCCTTGTGTATTTTTGGAAAAAAGAAAGCAAAGGTGGGCGATCCAAATGGAAAACAAGCGAAAAGAAAAAAGAACGAGACAGGTGTGGAAAACAAAAAAGGAAAAGGAATTCGGCAGTGGCGGAAGGAAAATGTTCGACATTGGAGATGGAAAAAAAAATTCAATCGCGTTTATAAGTGTGGCATATCATTTTTGCGTGTCTCTCTCTCATTTTTCCGATGACTGTGAACGCCATTGTTGAGCGATGTGTGCGTTTGTGTGTGTGTGTGTGTGTGTGTGCGTGGGTGCGCGAGTGATAATTGAAAAGGGCGTTTGCTCTTCTTTTTTTTTCGGCTTTGCCCTTTGGTATTTTACGATCGGCCGTACATTCTTATGCCTTTTTTTTATTTACATTTCGACTGTTGTAGAATAATTAGTGATGCCCGCACGTTGAACCGTCAATTATACGAGCCCTTTCCCCTTCCCCCCTGCCCTGCAATGATCGACGACTCCCCACCGTTATAAATTTCATCCTGATCGACAAATCGAGCTAACAAAAAAAAAACGTTACCTACTAGGCAAGATGTCCACTGTACATAAAGAATATATATTGTATTATTATGAATTATTATTATTATTAATTATGAATTATTATCATTATTATTATTGAATCTGTAACAAAGTGCAATGTACGCGTTATAATAATTCGTGTGAATTTTTTCAAACGTATGAAAAAACTATTGGGCTTGATGAAAGCCAAAATCGACATGAATCCTCGATGCAAATAAACAATTAGCGAGACGAAAATGGACGAGAAGGAAAAAATATACACGAAAGAAGGAAACAAAAAAAAATTGAGGAGATTAAAAAAAAAAGAGAAGGAAAAGAAAGCCCGACCCAATGTGTGTCGCGAAGACAACGAGATGACAATGAAACGGGGTCCTGCAAGTAGAGAGGAATGCACATGTGTGTGCGCACGAGGAAGAGAGGGAGAGAGAGATAGAGAGAGGGAGCAAAAATTTACGAAAAAAAATTATGAGAGGTAGATTCGACTGTACAATTTTCCCTCTCTCTCTCTCTCGCCCTCTCTCGCTCGCTTGCTCTCTCTCTCTTTATTTCTCTCGTGAGCTTGATAATTTTCGAAAAAAAAACAATTATTGAGAAATTTTCCGAGTAGCGAAAAAAAAACAAAACGAGAGATCAATTGAATTTAGAAGCAGAGAGAGGGAGAGAGAGAGAGAGAGAGAGAGAGAGAGAGAGAGAGAGAAATAGGACGTGTTAAAATTGTGAAGAAACAAAAAACAAAAAGAGTTAAAAGTTTTCCGGAGGTCGGGCAACTTGTATGTATGTATTGTACCGTATGTAACTAATTATGCCTAAAGTTAATTATAAACAACAATAATCTATATTACGTACTGGATAAAAATGAATTAACGGGACGAAGAAAAAAGGAGTACTCTACGAACGAGGGAGGACAAGAGAGAGAGAGAGAAAAAAAAGAGAAAGAGAGAGAGCGAGAAGTAGGGTGAAAAATGGTGAAAAAAATTGGGGGCGTAAAAAAGAAAAGGAAGGTGTAGTCGATGTCGAAGTTAATGTTCTCAAGCGACGCGATATATATTAACCATCACTGTGTATGTATACGACGATAAAAGAAAAAAAACAAAACAAAACAAAACAAAAAAGTATAAGCAAAACAGCACAAGATGAAAGAGAGAAATAAGAACAGGGATGAAAAAGAAAACACAGATTTAGAAATGTGTAAAAATATTTATAGAACCGGCTGAGTCACTAGAAATTAGACAATCGTTGACATTTTAAAAAAATACTGGAGTTCACTGAGAAATGAAGTTGAGACCTTCGAAAAAAAAAAGGAAAAAATACGAGGTGACCGAAATGTAAATTTTGACAAACACTTGAAACTTTGTGACATTTTTTTGTTGTTGTCCAAAATCAATATTCTTCGGAGTTTTCGAGTGTCCGATTTCTAGTGACTCATCCGATATATATATATATATATATATATATATATATATATATATATATATATATATATATATATATATATATCTATATATATATATATATATATATATATATATATATATATATATATACACACACACACACATATACGCATATTTGAATGTATATATATGTATGAAAGATCGGTATAACGCGACAACCGAACCATCAACATTCGAGTTTGGAAAAAAAAAGCAAGAAAAAAGATCCTAATGGCAAACGATGTTTCACAAGCTATGTACAGATCATTGAAACTCCGGGAGGAAAGAGCGATAAAAACAGCCAGAAGAGGAATGAGATATACTTGTACCTTGGTGGTGGGCCTATGTAAGAATGGATTATACTGCTACTGCCTTTATTCCATTTCTCCACTAATGTCAATAACTTCCCGCTGGATTTTTTTCCAAAATTCCGTGCGATCGAAGGAAAAGAAAAACTAGAAAATACGAAAAGTATCGATTACTTCTTCGATATCTGTTGAAAAGCAAGAAGACCTTTGGCTGATCGGTTTTTGCGCAAGTGAAAGAGGGACCATCCAGTTCGGCAGGTCGATCATCTGGAATGTAGGATATTGAAGATTTTTTTTTGGGAATATTGATTACCTTGGACATGAGCAATCGGAAGGAAAGGTGGCTGGAGAAGTGGAGAGATAGGTAGGTTTTTGGGAATAACTGCTGGATGAATTTTTCCGCGAGAAAACGATGTAGTGGAACTTATGAAAACTTTGAAGTTGAACATTTATTGGATTTGGCTTTTAGTAGATTCGTTTGAGTCTAAGTGAAAAAAAATGTACTGGAAAATTCTTTGGGAAGCGCCAAGCTCGGGGATTTCAATGGTCGGATGGATTAGATTGTCGTATAGTCATTGCCATCAACAGCTGGTGGAAATTCCTCCTTGCTGTGGACTCTCAACCCATCCTGATGGGACCTGATGGTGATGAGGCTTTTCTGCTAATAGGAGGTTTTACATTTTGACATCGGTTTGCACAATCTTGGACAAGCGGTTGTTTCGTTCTAGGAGCAAGACTCGAATCTCATCGACACCGACGAAGAAGAAAAATCGATGAAGAGACACGGGGACTTTGGGAGCCTACCCCTGTGGAAAATTGGCATGGCCTAATACAATTTGGGGCCTTCAATGGAAGCTTTCTGGATTCCATAGTAGGGTTTTCCGTAAGAGAGCCGGACCGGACTCTTATTAGGGAATGGTAGGGTAGGTAGATTGACTAAAACTATGGTCTAAGTACGGAGACCAAGTAAGGGTCTTTGAGTGACAATTTTAAAGGCCCTGGTTATTTTGCCTTCAATGGCCCTCGGTAGCAAAGTGTGATCAGCCACTGATGGCCCATGTGAGGCTTTCTGACTAGAGCCTCAATAAAGTTAGGGAAAATTGAGATGGGCCTGATCAAAGCCCGAACGCAATTTCTGCATGGATACCGATCTTCAGAGCTGGCAGTGCGTTGACTAAATTCTTACGAAAACTGCGTGCACCGATGGAATAGATTTCGCCCTTCTTGTGAATCACCAATAATCTTGGCCATCAGAATACATGGCTTAGTAGACGATTTTTGATGCGACGAAAACTTCCGGCTCGAAAAAACAGTTCGATTTTCAAGATTTTTTTCCGACGAGGTTATTGAAATGAAGAGGGAATTGAAATGAAGAGGAAATGGAGATCGTTTGGACTAAGAAAATATGTATTTAATTTGCTATGAAAAATGTATTTAATACGTATTGGAAATACGTATATCAAATTTTTGCCACCACGTCTCCGCCTTGTGTTACGTAGTGGGCGCCATCTGGATTCCCATGAGGATACCCCTTCTAAGGAATCCGTATCGTATCCCAATCGGGATCTGATCGGAACTTAGGTATCCCTAAGAAATTTCTGCACGGGTACGGATAAGCTCGTACCACTGCCGCTCGAAGGGCCTCGTCCCGTCGACATAGGCCGGCTAGCAGAGTCCGAGGTGACGCTACCTACCGAGGTGTTATAAGCATCTTCCGAAAGGTGTCCACAGGCGATATCCCCCTTGCGGGCGGAAGCGGAGTGCAGTCCAGTTGTTCTGCTGAAGGTAGAGTTCTCTCCTGCGCTGTTGTCGGATAGGTACTCCACTTGCCGATGAGCGCTGCTAGTGAAGAGCATGCGGTCTCTTCTGATTCCCAGTCGCTACTTCTGGTCGACTGGTACTCTGCTGTGCAGCCCGGCTTGGTGGTAGGTAATGTTTGTACTGCCCGATGGATACTTTCTGAAAAGCCCGTCTGTATGCTGATGTCATTACGTCGGAGAAGTGGTGTTGCCGGTAAAGGCGACAGTGGAGGTGGCAAATTGCCTGTCCAGAGAAACGGAGTCCAGCGGCGATCGCGAGAATCAAATGGGCTCGTCTAGTGTAGCGGTGGACGGGTGAGCTTTGTTGCCCGTCCTTGGTTCGGTAACAGATTCCAGTTAAAAGCATTTGAACGTAGGCCCCCTGTCGTGGAAGAGTGGAATTGCAAGCGTTTTCGGTCTTGGTTTAAGCACGAGCTACCTTGTGCATCAGATAGATGTATTAGTTGCACTGCGCTGGTCAAGTAGACCTCTTTGGAGGTAAGAGCCGACTGCTGGTGTGGTCAACTCACCGTGTTGCTTATATCTAGAGCGCGAGTCGCCGCGCTTGCGAGAGACGACTCGCACTGTAAAGCCCACCAGTAGACGTTGTGGTCTTCTCGTTCAAAGAGTCAAGAATAAAACTGAGAAATCCCAAAACCCACAGTAACGTCCTCAAGCTAAAAGTAATTTTTTTCGAATTTTTAAATGATTGATGTTCGCTTTTTATCATTTTTTTATTGTCAATAATAATGCGCTCTGCACGAATTCTTTGTGCAGAAAAACATATATATGTTGATTTTGGGGCTTTTTTAAATAACTGTTTTAGACCCTTGTCTGCTGAAGCGATGAAACAGGCCAAGCTTTCGTCATTGTGAGGAGCACCAAACACTCGAGCTGAAAAAAAATCCAAGCTCGTTCCTGAAAACATTTTTGCCATATGTCCGGGGTGGCCTAAAAGTCGCATGAAATCTTTGAAAAATAAGTCGATGGCAACATTTTGAAGCGGAAAAGTCTCGATCGATATTTCTGTCCGATGCATCGTTGTCCCGGTATCAATTGATCAATGATAGCCAACGGATCGCGTCGACGGACAAGACGAACTAGGTGGGGAGTGGCGAGCGTCCAACTTGAGAGCGCTGGGCCCCTCCGAGTCTCCTCGCGCACGGGCGCTCCGGCGTAGTGGGGAGTCCACGAGCGTACCGGATTGGCTGTCTCTGATTCACGAATACCCAAGCAACGGCGTATCGTAGAGAAAAATGTCTAAGGACTTTTCCCTTCAGAATGATGCGTTCTACATACTCGGCGCAGTGTACATTTGTCACAACAGAGACTTTCGGGACACCAGACAAACAGTGGCTCCATTGAAAAGGATTTTTCTCTTTTATTTCTCGCAACAAGCTCTCGACGGTTTTGTTCCCTCTCGTTTCTGGTGTATGCATGTATAAGTAGAGTTATATCTTTTCTCCGTTCCTCGTCCCCCGACGGATAATTGAAGTCCGTGATAGTGACACGGCCCCGCAGGATCAAGAGCGTTAAATGATGCAAATAGAATTAAAACGTCACGTAAGCGCGTCCCAACTCACCCCACGATCTTTCATATATACGTATACAGGTTGTATTACGTAGGTACATAAAATATATATACTTCACTGGGCCACTTACTTTTGTTCACGGCCGTACGGATGTTCATTGGCATAGCCAAGGAGGCCTGGAATGGGCACGCCCCCTTCCTCCCGGGAAGCCTGGTAACCTCCTCCTCTCCAGAAAAAAAATAATCCACAATTTCGTAATTTTTATGAAAAGTAGTTATTTCATAACGTTAATTAAATATACATATTATAATTTCGGGGTATGTCGGTGACAGGGAGCTCGGGCCGAGGCCACTTGTTCCTCCGATCATGGACAATCGGTTGGCAGCTTATAAAACAACGGCTTTTTTACCGCCAATAAAAAATCATCAACGAAACCAACATTCCTGCAATACCTCCATCGTTTTGAAACGTTTTCAAGTTGAATGAGCCTCGCCATTCCAATTTCTTTGATCGACTGAAAAATCGGTTGGAGCACTCGGTTGGAAAAATTGATCAGGAAACACTCGTTCCACGTGGAGTGGAACCGTCACTTATTTCCAGCAGGTATGATTCTCGCGTACGTTCTTTGCCATGCATCGGGATGAACACGTGACCCGATTAATCTGTGACATGGAACAAGTCAAATGTTCCTATCAGCTGAACTTTCCAACTGGCTCTCTTTCGGCATTTTAGGGGATATTACCAGTTTCAAGCGATCACCCAAGCTTTTTATGTATCTGTCAAGTCCCAGCCTTCACTTTTCTAGGGTTTCGTACTCAAAGGGCAAAACGGAGCCCTATTGCTGTCACTCTGCCGTCTGTCCGTTCGTATGTCACGGGTCTCTAGCTCGTAAACGAAACGTTTTACAAACGTGAAATTTCGATATTTTGTCTAGAATGTTGACCCAAAACCGAATATTTAATTAGAAATTCAATAAAATTATTTTCCATGGGCCGTCCCATACATGAAAAAGGAGCCGAAAAACAATTCTTGACCTGGCATGTGAGGTGTCATTTTCTAAAGCTCATTGAGTAGAGTACAAATATATTTTTTATTCTTTTTTATCTTCAAAAATAAAGAAATAAATACAGTATATGTACCATATACTGTATTTAAACAACAAATACTAAAAACGCCGATTTATAATGTAGTATGTATAATAATTTATTGTATACATAATACAAACGCCGATTCATGATATAGTATATATAATAATTTATTTTTTTGGGTTTGTTTGGGTTATTTCATAATTATTTATTTCATAACAATTATTATTTCATTTTATAATAAATTAGTTTTGTCATAAATTTCAATTCAATTTTAATTCAATTCAATTTCATAAATTTCATTTCATAAATAAATTCGTTATTTCATAATACATTTTTATTTCATATATAATAATTTATTCTATACGTAATACAAACGCCGATTTATAATATAGTATATATAATAATTTATTGTATACATAATACAATAAATTTATAATAGAAATATATAAAACTATTGTTATTTAATTATTTACAATACCAAATTACTTATTTTTTGAGTCGGCGCTAGCCAGGAACGAGAGATTGGCGTCACGGAAGAAACGAGATTGCAAATTAAAAAAAGACTGTATATCGTGTATTTAATTTATTTTTGTTTGCCTCCTCTTTTTGTGCGAAAAATTTGAATATTTTTATATTTCCATATATTTTCAAATTTTCATCTGTTTTCAAGTATGTAATTTTGAGTATACGAATATCATTCAAGTGAGAAATTACGTCTATTTTTAATGGCAACGTAGCAACGCAAGTACTTAATTCCGTAAGTATACAGTTTACGTATTCCAGTCAACAATCATGAAGGCACGTATGGAAAATTTAATTATTCGTAACAAAATAAGAAGTTTCTCGAAATATTATTACTAAAGAAATTTAAACAAGTGCTCTAGCTCTTCTTACATCAACGTATAGTGGAATATCGTAAAACATCGAGGTGTATTCAGAGCCGGATTCCAACTTTCAAATTGCCACAAGCTTCACTCCATTCTTTTGGAAAAGTGAGCAGCCTTCAATAATGACGAGGGTCGATAATTAAAATTGAAAGTTCTCTTTTAAGAAAGTAAAGGATATAAAAAAAAAAACGATGATACAGTTGGAACCCTTTGGGAATATCCGAATGAGACGTATTCCTCTCATTCTGTCGCTCGCTGCCTCCCGAAAAAAGGATCATCAATTTTTGTTTATCCATCACGCACCGATCTTCCCTTTTACGATTTTAGATATACATTACCAGCTGCTATACGAAAACTGATGGTGGGATAATGCTCAGGGCTTGAAACAAAAGAAGGAGAAAAAAAAAACCCTCAGAAACACAAGTAGGCCAGGCACACCAATGCCGGTTCGAGAGAAACAAACAACAAGCTTCAAGAAAAAGTACGAAAAGGTATTCGTGAGGGAGCTCTCAACGTCCAGACGGGAACATACGCGAATTGTATTCCATCGGATACGTATATACGTTATTTATCCGAGGAAAGTGAGAAAAATCATTTTGCTGGAAATGACGAGACTCCGGGGAGCCAGACGGAGAACGACAGAAACGTGATCAGTATGAAAAATGAATCAATCCTGACTCAATCCTGTATGCGATGCGAAATAAATATTAAACTGACGATGTACCAAGTTAACAAGATGGCAGAGGTAAAATATTATTATATTGCTATAAGATTATATCGTCGTAGTATTATTCTATTATTTTATTGTGGAATCACTGAGCATGCAGAAATTGTCGTAGGGATCCAATTGGATTTCCATACTCGTCCCTACTTCCTCATAGAGATCCGATTGGTCATCGCATTGGATCCCTGTACTAAAACGTTACGCTCGTACATTGGATTCTAATCGGGATTCCCCATTGGAATCCAATGTACGAAACTAATTTAAATCCTAGACGATTGCCACATTATGGAACAGAATCCCATACGATTTGTGATATTGAAGTTTACATCGTTGGAACGCGACGAAAATAATCCCTATTTTTTTTTTTTTTTTGACAACCCAAATCTATCGAAAAAGATTTTGGATAAAAATAAAAATGGAGAATAATGAAAATAAAAAAGAATTTTGATTGCATTCCAACGATGCGAACTTCAATAGCATTACGATTCTTGATGGAACCCATCGCATTCTGTACGTTGAATTTTCTAAACAAAATATATAGGTATACAAAATGAGTGGATCTTGAAAAAGTATAAAACTTATGTTAAAAGTGTATAGCTTAAGGCCTTATATACGCGATTTCGCCGATTTTCGAAGGTACTTTTCCAGACGCGGTTAAAAAAAAATGACGAATATATTGACAACATTTTTTTTACAGATCATTTATGCACATGGTTAAGTATATGTAAAAAAAAAATCAGAAATATTAACAAATGGCGGAGATATAACATAATAAAGCAATGTATTTTTTTTGCGCGCGCGTTGATGGTGAAAGTTCTCGGCATCGATGTGGGTGTCTAAAAAAAAATGAACATATGTATAATTGCATAATGAATGTATCTTCAGTGTGAACCAACAATATTATTTAAAAAAAATTATTATAATAAAAATTCGAAACTTAAAATTTTTTTACTCAATTTTCTGTCGGTATTTGATTTTTTATATTTTTTTGTGTCATTGAAATTTTTGATTCTGTGGTTCACACGATAGGCGATGATACTAAGAATATGTTGTAAAAATTTCAAAGCGATCTGAACCTTCGTTCAAGCGGTAGAACTTTCACAAGGTTCAAAAAAGTGAATCGTGGAAAAACGGCTTTAAAGTTGGCGGTCGGGCGCGCCGCGTGGTATCTATTACGCGCTCTAAATGCTGTAACTTTAACAATTTTTGGAATTTTTCAATTCTGTAAAGCTTAAAATATTCCTAACCGTTCAGTCTAATGGAATCAAAAATTAAAAAAAAATGAAAAATTTTGAACTTTTTCGCGTATATAAGGTCTTAACGCCTTAGCCACTCGAGAGGCAAAAAAAAGGTCATATTTTGTGATTTTTTTTTCAGGGAAACCATAAAATCAATCGGAATTACAAAATAGGAGTTTTATTATACACGTAATTGACTATAGAAAATTATTTTTTCACAGCGATACATGTCAAAATGGCGACTGTGCAGCATTTTTTCGACGAAGCCTTTATTTCTGGAGGGTCAACTCCAGTTATGATGAGACACTAATGTTTTTTGTTTATATATAAGAATGACTATAGAAGTACGTAGGAATTTTTTGATATATTGTTTTTTGTCAAAATGGCGCATTTCTAAAATAAAAAGTATAAAATGCCATGAGAAAATCATCAAAAAATTGTTTATAATAAAGGAACTATGCAATATAGTTGAAAATCCTACGTAGTGCCTCAGAAAATGTAATTCTAAATATACAGTTAAAATTTCAAGTCAATCGGTTGAAATTTGTTTGAGTTATGAGTCTGGCCGACTTGAAAAATGTAGTTTTGAGATAAACGCGTTTAAAGTTAGTAGAAAGTCACGACATGAATGAAGAGGGGTTGCGCTAGAATTCGAAAATCGAGTACTTAGAGATTTTTCACACCCATAATTTTTTGGAATGTAATTTTATAGGTACTAAGGTACATTTTTAACAAAAAAAAATCGATTTTTGGAAGATCCTAGAGTGGCCTAAGGCCTTAATAAAGTTAGGCAAAATTAAAATAGCCCCGAACAAAGCCCGAACCCAATTTCCACACGTGATAGTTATATTTTGTCCGAGTTTTAATTTCATTACCATCTGAAATTCTCTAGGCTGCCTCTCGTTCAGTCTGCGCTAGCTGGTGAGCAGCTGAGCGGTCACCCATCCAAATATTGGCCCGATAGTCGGTATTCATCACATATGATTACGTGATTGTATTAATATCACTTTGATATTTCACTACATCATTATATTTTTGTAATACATTATTACATTCGTATTCTTTTTAACATCGTATGAATTAATTTGTCACGGGGACGACGAAAGTAAAGACGAATGCCTGGAAGTTCGTATGACACGCGAGACCCGATTCCCATTTCAAGCGGATGAAATTGATCTTAGATCCGTTCCGAACTCGATGACGAGAATTTTTGATGAGATAACCTCGCTCGGATGAGACCATCCTGGCTCTTTGTGCGTCCATTGGGGGATGCTCTAATCGAAGTTACTCGCGTTGCCGATATTTTTATTCTCAACGTCGCTCGCGACCTGTCATTCATTGGGCTTATCAGTGGTTCGTAAAATCCCGTATGAGAGAGCGAGTTTTTTTTTTTACTTAAGGACCTTAGAAGAAACAATCTACAGGGTGTCTTCTAATAAATGGATCTCCAACTGTCGATAAGTCAGATCGTCTCTTATTAAATTCCGGAATTTCAGTGTAGTAAAAGTCCCACGGTTTTCGAGATGTTGGGCTTTATGTTATTTAAAAAAAAAAATCATCTGCTTTTGGTTTTTCGCATGCCATTTCTACAAATGGTAACTTTTTTGACCCGGGATTTTTTTAAATCCTCTTGGTTATTTGTTTTATCCAGGTAAGTATTATTTTCAACCTTAAATGTTAAGGTATTACCGAATGAACCGTCGGGCAAAAAGATTTACAAGTCTAGATCATGTCGTACATGTTCAGCCTTACAAATAGCTAATTTAATAATAAATTAACACTTAGAAATATTATTTTTCCAATTTTAATAATAATTGAAGTCAAATTCGACGATATTGGCGTGTGCTTGACTGAGATTTTGTCAGTGACTGTACATCTGTTTCAACTTTTCAACAACAAAAATTCTCAGTTTTTATATTTAATTAATACGTTCGGATCATCTTATTATTATGAATAATTACCCAAAGACTCAACGTGTATTGAGTTTTCCAATGACTGCTATTAATTCATTGTTAAAAAAGGCGATAGACCTTATTACTTCAATTAATTTTTCGACAATTGCTCAGTCGATTTATTTGATACTTAGCATAATCAATCGTTTAATTCTAAATCTTTATGACATAATGTTTTCCGAATTAACGGCGATTTAATTCCATTCGTTTTGTAACCATTAACGTCTGCAGAAGCTGTTTTCCTATAAGCGATCGTGTCAAATTAATAGGTTTATAACTACCAAATTATTTAGTGAAAAATTCTGAAATAATGCATGTATATTCTATCAAGAGCTATCATTCCTCAGATTTTCAAGAATTTTGGCTATTTTTTAATATCCATCCAGTAATACCTTAAGCAAACTTTATGAAAAAAAGATCTTGTGCAGAATTTTCATACAAAGCAATTCAACATCTGACTTTGATATCTGATCTGCTAAACAAATGTTGCACAGTATCAAAAATAAAAGTGGAAGACAAATTGAAAACAAAAATCTTAGCTTGAAGACGCAGACTGCAATAGATGTTTTTTTTTAATCTGTATAACAACGTATTTGTCTTTGCACATCGAGGCCTTTCAAACCAATGTCACATTTTACGTAAAAAAAAGTTGAACAGTCTTAAGGCCTTAGGGCAAAAAAGGGCATATTTTGTGATTTTTTTCCAGCGAAACCATAAAATAAATTGGAATTACAAAATAGGAGTTTTACTATACACGTAATTGACTATAAAAAATTATTTTTTTTCACAGCGATACATGTCAAAATGGCGACTGTGCAGAATTTTTCCAATGACGCCTTTATTTCTGGAAGGTCAACGGCCGGACCAACAGCTCCTATAATTTTTGAGTTATGATGAGGCACTAAAGTTTTTTCGATTATATATCAGAATAGCTATAGAAGTATGTAGGATTTTTTTTGATATATTGTTTTTTGTCAAAAATTTATAAAACAAAAAATATAGAATGCCATGAGAAAATCGTCAGAAAATTGTTTATAAAAAAAGGAACTATGCGATACAATTTAAAATTCCTACGTAGTGCTTCAGAAAATGTAATTCTAAATATACAGTTAAAATTTCTTTAACTGTATATTTATATATTTATTTCTTTAACTTAGAGATTTTTCACACCCATAATCTTTTGGAATATAATTTTATAGGTGCTAAGGTAGATTTTTGACAAACAAAAAAACGATGTTTGCAAAATCCTAGAGTGGCCTAAGGCCTTAAGTGGCCATTTTATGGTCAAACTTTATTCGTCGTGTTTTTTTCTCAAGAATCTGCGAATCATCGAATCTCTCAGCTCCATGCGAACTTTCGAGTTCCCAACTCTGTTTGCAATTGCTTTCTTTCGGGTACGAAATCCCTGATGGTCCAGACGGACGAGACCCCGTCAGGCAATATTTCGTGGACACATTTGTGGAACGACTTAATCGTCCTTATATGAAAGTAAGAGATGACCGTAATGACGCAAATGGCGGGACACGCCGAAACGCTTTTATGGACGGACCCTTGGGCACAACTGATTTCTATCAAAGATCGTGTTTTCCTAGGCTTCCTTCGAATCCACAAAAACGTCTCATATCTTTCGTGGAGACCGAATGTCCCAAACATATTCGGTAACGTTCTCGATTCTTGTTCCCAGGAGGATTGGTTGTTTCGTCTCTTTGGGTACGAAATACGTGAATGCACGTTCACGTATATAAACAACAGATATCTCAATTGCCTGGTGACCTTGATTCCCACGGATCACTACCGCCCTGCAACTACGCAGTCTTGGCGAAAATTTCCAGACACTGAAATATTTTTTTGCCCGGTTTGGATGCACTGCCAAAAAAAAAATATGTCATTTAAATAGGATCTGTTTAAATGAAATAGATTTTTTTCCTTGTCTCGCGGCCTACTACGACCCTATTTGTTTCAAATACAGTGAAAGCTCGGTTATACGTTTCACACTTACCAGGTCTGTGAATACGAAACCGAAATTTGCCCATACATGGTCCTAGCTGTCAATGTAGTTACCGTCAAGTCGCGTCATTGGCGCCATTTGCTTTGTTGACATCTGCCAAAGATTTTTAACTCGCAACAATACAAGTTTCATACCCCAACATAGTTGTTATAGCGTTGAACATGTCGAATTTTGTGCCTGGAAATTAGGATTTGCGGACAGCATTAATTTTCGGTTACCATTTGAAGAAATTTAAAATTGTGGTAAAATTGGTTTGAAATTGTGGTAATATCCTTGCACCATTGTAAACTCGAACGAGTTAATTCGAGCCATAAGTTTTTTTCATACATTTTATACAGGTGTTCCGATCAAGTTTATACTTTTTTTTCGATAAATCTTGTACATTTTTCTTAAATATTTTTTTTCATAAATTTTATAAATTTAGTTATAATTTTTTAATCACTTTTTCGAGTAACTGGCAATTTATTGGCATTTGGACGAATCTTCGGTCAACATGTGATTTTGTTTTGTTCTACCCCTTGAATTCACAATGACGGAGAGATGCTCGAGGGAATGAAGAATACTGACTTCGGATCAAAGTGAATTTCTGATTGATCAAATTTTACGCCGTGAAATTCGATCAGTCGGCAATACATTTCTGCTTTTAAGGGGAGAAAGCCCTTTAGACGCCCGAAAATGAGCCATTTTTTGTGAATTTTTCTGAGGGTGATAAAATAATCGAATCATTTGTAAATTTTAATGTGATTTTATTATAGGTTTAAAGAGCTCAAAAACAGTTTTTTTTTACAAAAAAAATACAGCTTCGTTCCTTAGCCTTTCCCCCCAGGCGTCTTTCCTGTGCCATAAAAAAATGCTCAATTTTTCACATTTTTACTGTTCATCTGAAACAGAAAACAAAAGAAATTTTTGTTTACTGACACATGTAGGGGGAAGAAGCAACCTATAAAATTATAAAAAAAGTATAAAGCTGAAAATTACGCAGGCTTTTTAACCAAAAGTTCAAATTTTCTACCATTTTTTCGGCAGTTTTTACCCAGAAAAATTTGGGGTAAAATTTGGGTTTTTACCCCACTATGAGCTATAACTCCGTAAATATTTCATATTTCGATTTTTCCTTTTAACAGTATCTTCTAAATATACTATAGTTTCGAAATATGTACAAAAAAAATCGATTTTTTGAAAATTCTAAAGGGTTTTCTCCCCTTAATCCAATCATTGCAATCCTATTCTCCTTCGATAAAATTTCCAAAATTTATTCGGAGGAGAATTCGATCGCAATGAAAGAGAAATGAACGGTAGAAGATTTCAGAATCGAAGATAAAAAAACGGAGCAGAAATTCCGTTTTTTTTTTTCGAAATCGAATAGTGGTGCGGTGGGACGTGATCGATCGATGAAAGCGATCAGGTTCGTGTATATGGATATTGGGAATGAGCTTTGTCCCTCGTCTAGCTTGGAAATGAGAATTCAAAGGGTGAAAAATTCATTTTGCCGCACGTACAAAGCCAAAAGGGGGTTAATTTTCTTTTTCGTTTTGTTTTATGTTCACCTATATATGCACAATATGGAAATTGAACTGCAGTTTTCCCGGCTGAATAAAGGAGAGGAGTTAATATTCTGGAACGAATTTGTTCGTACTCTTTGGTCTCTCTCTCTGTCTCTCTTTCTCTCTCCCCGTGTTTCTCTTCCTCATTCATACAATTCACTTTTTTATGTGTTTTAGTGCACAGTTTCCTTTACAATTGATCGTCGAATCCTGCGAGATCCGTCGAGGCTGAAGCGCAGTGGCGAAAAGCGTCGGGGAAGCCTGGCGCCGGTCTGACTATCCGGCTACCCGTTTCCCTTTGGCGCTTTGCGAACGCGTTTTGGGTCGCTTCCCACAGCCATGCAATGCTGATATATCGTATATACTGAACGGATCAGACGTTTTTTGCTCTCTGACTCTCTCTCTCTCTCTCTCTCTCTCTCTCTCTCTCTCTCTCTCTTTATTTCTCTGTCTCTCTTTCTATTTCTCCCTATATCTCTCGTCTTCTTTTTCTCTTTATTACTTTTGTAAGATCGCCAAATAAATTCGTGTACCTCCGCGATCTTCTGCCATAGGAATCGAGCCAAACGCGAGCTTTTCAAATGCTACCGACGAATTTTGCTCGCTATTATTTATCCGTCGAATATTATTCATTTTCAACGCCTGAGCTATCATTCTATCACGATTTCTCTCTCTCCCTCTCTCTCTCTCTCTCTCTCTCTCTCTCTCTCTCTCTCTCTCCCTCCCTCTCTCTCCCTCGCCATTGCACTCCTTACTTCTCTTTCTTTCTTCCTCTCGCTCTCTTCTCTCTCCATTTTTCGAAATGTTATCCAAATTATATTGTCATTTTATTTTTCATTATTTACAGCGTTATGTTTATTTTTATCGATGGAAGTCGATAAAAAATCGAGACTATTATTGTATAAATATTCCCTCTCCTCACTAGCTTTTAAATCGCCATTTATCAACTAGCATTACGATGCAAGTTGATTTTATCATTTCAGTCCTCATTATTTGCGTTTTTATTGTTATCACATATTTTCATTATCGTACACATTATCATAAAACATCGAGGCGAATTAAAAAAAAAGGTTATTTGTAAAAACGTACAGGAAGCTTCGAAGAGAATTGCTCATGGTGAAGGATTCTTTTGTTCCTGTTGTTTTTTTTTTTCGTGCTCAGAGCTTTTTCCCGATTCGTTTCGGAAGGTCCGCAATTTTTGCATCCTCGTCCACCTTATCCGAGCACCTTTGTCATTTTTATTCAATTTTCGACGCTGAATGCATTTTTTCGCGCTTTCTTTTTTCTCCTCTTCGTGGCCTCTCTTTGTGCTCTCCATCAAGCTTTGGAACACTTTTTTTCTCCTGTTCCTCCTTTTCTCTCTCTCTCTCTCTCTCTCTCTCTCTCTCTCTCTCTCTCTCTCTCTCTCTGTGCTCCATTCACAAGCATCGGGACGCACTTAGTCAGTAAGTGCTTCGTCGACGCTTTCGATAAATCTAGAGCCCAATTCCCGAACGCCTCTCCAGTCAGAGCATTCAGGAAACAAGCAATGAGTGGAGATCCAATTTTATTTTTTACACGAATCTAATTTACATGCAAAACAAGATAAAATGCAATTTTCTACGTTTACTCGTCCTCGTTGTTAGCGAAAAATCCGCAACTATTTTACGAACCTGCTGGAAAGAAAGATATCGATTGAAATTAAATTATTTTCACTTTAATTACGTTCGTGTGCGAATAAATAACTTCGTTGAAAATAATATTAATAATAATAATAATAATAGAAGTAACGATAACGTTGATAGTTACAAAATAAGAGTATTCATAAACTGGTTAATATTATTATTTTAATAGAAAATCATGTGGATATCGAAAAATTGTAATTTTCCAAACACATAAACAGAGCGTCTCAAAATAACCTGATATTTTTATTTATTAATAAAACGTATTATTTATTTGAAAAGTACGAATATTTTTATTTTAATAAATATCCGATAAATGGCCGCCTCGTCCCTATTTGCAAACGTTCACTCTTTTGACGAAATTTTCAATAACATTTTGGCATAATTGCAGACTAATTTATATAATAGTGCGTCCAATTTCTTCCTTGAGCTTTGGAATGGTCTGTGGATCATTGGCATACACTTTCCTTTCAGAAAACCCCACAAAAAAGAAGTCCAATAGCGTCAAATCGCAAGATCTTGGTGACCAATTTACTTCGCCGCGGCGTGAGATAACACGACCATGAAATTTCGGCTACAATAACTGCATTGTTTCACATTGCATTTTTACAATTTCTATGCGTTGCTCGATCGTATTATTCTCCATGACTAAACCTCAATACTTCCTGATGCCAGTTGTCAAAGATTAGTACTCTATGATCGCCACCAAAAAAATGGCGCGCAATTTAAAATGGCAGCACTCTGAGACAGCGTAAAAAATGGAAATTCTCCTTCGAGAAAACAAAGTTGATAATGTGACATGGCTTTAAGAACGTGCACCAAACGAAAAAAGAATTATGAAATTTTGTTCGCCTCTTCGAATCCATTCGACACGTATTTCAGCAATTTTGGTTTTTCTTCTTTGTTTTCGAGTTTTTTTTCGATGTACGGATGTAAGAGGATATGTTGTTTTGTGCATATTTATTTATATTTATTTATTCATTTGCCTTGCTGAATTTTAATCGAACCCAAAACACTGAGTTTGCAGGTAAGTATTATTGTCATGGTTTTTATCTCCTGGCTAATTGTAATGAAAGGCAATGCACTTTTTTGGACCAGTTTTCATTGGTCCCTTGGAGGAGCGAGAGAAAGAAAAAGAGAGAGAGAGAGAGAGAGAGAGAGAGAGAGAGAGAGAGAGAGAGAGAGAGAGAGAGAGAGAGAGAGAGAGAAGGAAGGAGAGGAACGAGAAAAACCTTTCGCAGGACAAGAGTTACCACCCGCACTCCTGGCCACATGCCATCAGGAAATAGTACGCCCATTTCAACATGAGGAACTTTTTGACTTCGCCCTTTTTCCCGTCTTCTTTTAAAGTCGGTTTTCAGGCTCAACGCCAAGTGCAACACGACGAGAAAGACGGACAGGGAAGAAGGAAAATAAGAAGGGGCGACATGAAATTCATGGATGTTCCTGCATCTTATGGCCCCATTCGACCA
Source organism: Ophion ventricosus (assembly GCA_963932345.1). NCBI lineage: Eukaryota > Metazoa > Arthropoda > Insecta > Hymenoptera > Ichneumonidae > Ophion > Ophion ventricosus. The sequence goes on along the minus strand of OZ010718.1, from coordinate 25,077,082 downwards.
AAAGTATATCGTGAACGTCAACCAGAAACGTCATCGCGGATACCAAAAGACACATTTTCGTTCGCGCTCTCTCAATTAAAACGTCTCCGTATCTATCTATCTCTGTCTCTCCCTCTCTCTCCTCTCTCTCTCTCTCTCTCTCTCTCTCTCTCTCTCTCTCTCTCTCTCTCTCTCTCTCTCTCTCTCTCTCTCTCCCTCCCTCTCTCTCTCTCTCTCTCTCTCTCTCTCTCTCTCTCTCGCTCTCCCACCTACGTCTCTCTGCGTCATACCCAGCTTCATAGCTCTTCTGAAATAAAGTTGCTCTTATGAGGGGTCAAAAAAGCGAGCGAGAGAGGGCGAGAGATTTATCGTAGTGGATTCGAGAAAATTTGTTAAATAACTCGCAACGCCGTCGTAGCTCGCCAACACAACTAACGTTATAAAATTCGTAATTTGTCGTCTAAACGTTGGCGAGATCGGTGTTGAAGCAACGAGCTCATAAATGCTCGCTACTTTTGTCGTAATATTGATGACAGACGTGGTGAACATTGGTGAGTTTAATTTTCTTTCGTTTTACTTTAGTTTTTTTTTCTATTTTAAAATAATTTCTTATATAATTATAAAATAGTTTGCATTTTTAAATAATCTTTTAGTTAATATTGTAAAATAATTTTTTATTTTAGAAAAGGTTACCGCCGAGACCTGTGCAGAAATTTCTCAGGGATGTCTATGTTCCGATCGGATCCCGATCGGGATATGATACGGATTCCCTAGAAGGCGGATATCCTCGTCGGTATCCAGGTGGCACCCACTACGTAGCACAACACGGAGACGTGGTGGCCAGAATTTGAAATACGTGTTTCAAATACGTATTAAATATATTTTTCTTAGAAAATTAAACACATATTTTCTTAGTTCGAACTATTTCTATTTAATTTAGATAGAATAACTTAGAATAAATAACCTATATCACTTTTCTCCAGGAAATATAAGTCTTTCAAGGTCAATATATTGTTTCTTCGAAATTTTTTATTAAATGTAAAGAATTTTGTTCGAAATTCTTTTATTAAAATATATGAGTTTTGGCAGTTATACTATAGCACGAATTTTTATCTAATCTTTTTCAGATCATTGAATAAATGATTTCAGAAAACGTCCAGCTCCAGTTGATACGGATCGTTATCTCCTGGTGATTTTTACATTTATCCCTGGGATCCGATTCGATATCTAACTATCGATACATCGATATATTCGATATCGAATCCTATGCAAAGTTTCTATTTGAATTCTGACTAGAGTCCTTAATAGGGCTGGATTAGGATCCTGGCTGGAAACCGATTTGCGAGCGTTACATTTCGCTCTCGAATCCGTTCCGATATCCAACTGGATCCCGATTGAGAAACCAGAATCCTAGTCCGAATTGGAGTGTATCCATGATAAGATTTCTGCACGGGGAGGCATGACAAATGAATGAACGTCAGGAATTTTTTTTTATATAAAATAAATACTTTTGGAAATAAGTTTCAACGTGTTTTATTCTTTTATCAATGGAGAGTAACTATTAATTTTATTTATTACAAAAAGTCCTAAATGGCGGTTCCAGCTCCCGTCAAATAAAGCCATGCACGGCGTGTTTTGGTCTGCGCGAAACGCTTTACAGCCTTGCCAGTTCATCTGAAACAAAGACGAATTAAACATTATTAAACTAGACTAAATTTGGGGGACCTTCGTGTTTTTTTGTTTTTTTTTTCCTGAAAAACCTCTGGTTAATAAAATGGTAGTCGTTTGAAATAGAAACTCCAATGTTTTTTGTCCGGATTTGACTTCGATAATTATTAAACGTGGATAATTAACATTTCTACGTGTTAATCTATCATTAAATTAGCTAAATGCTAAACATGTACGATATTATCTAGACTTTAGCAAAGCTAAACATGTACGACATGATCTAGACTTGTAAATCGACGATTCGCTCATTTTGGACTAACTTTTTGCCCGACGGTCCATCCAGTAATAACTTACCGTTTAGGCTGTAAATTCTAAAATACTTTAAATACAGAAATATCCTTTTACCCACGTGTTTTGAAGACTTCGAATTTTTCATCGTCATGATAACGATAACTTGCCCTTAATTTATCTGACGAAATTTTGCCCGTATCTTCACACCCCAAACAAACTCATCCCAATTTTTGTCACTTCACTACTTCAAGTTCCGGAGTGCTTCTCAAATCCTTCTTCACCACCATTCGCTCCCGATGGCGCATCTGTATCGGATTCGCACGAGGGCACAGGGAAGCTGTGGAAAACCCGTGTCGACACTGGCGATTTTTACAGACTTTCCGTTGCGGTCACCATCCGAAACTCAGTGAAACCTCCTCCCGTGCAATAGTAAGCGCAATGAGTTGCGCGGTCGAGCGGTCATCCAACCGAGTATTGGCCCCGACGCTACTTGACGCGGCTTGACGCTGCAAATTGCCACAGCCGCGCACCAATTACTTTTCCAATTACTGTCAATCAAGTTGTCTTTGTTGTTTGGAAAAAAAAATGCAGACGCCCGCGATGATTGTAAGTCGGTGGGAAAACTCGCTTAAAAGCTATTTTTAATGGTCCGATCTTGAACCAGATACTATTTTGAGGCGAAAACAGAACGGGAACTTTCAGTATTTCCCTAGGGCAGCGGATCTCGGAAGAATCACCAACAATATGGTTTTTGTCCACAATGTTTGTTTTTCGAAAGACGGAAATTGAAGTAAAGCCCGTCACTTCTGTCCTAAATCTCAAATTCAACTGTTTCCAAAAAAAAAAAATCATTCATTTCTCCCGCGGAGTGGAAAAGTTGTGTCGTGCGTTGAATTGATGAAGAAAGATTTCGAAACATCAATATGATTTTTATTGTTGCGATGCAATCATTTCTTTTCTAACTGCCCCAAATTGTTTGTGTTTGAAAAGATCGGTCTATCAAGATGACTCAATTTTTGCTCGAGGGTCCCGATAAGTGGTTTACATTTGCTTGAAATTGAAAAAAAAAACGACGTTTTGCTTAATTTTACAGCGTAGGGTCTTAACTTTAATTTGCAACAAAGATTTTTCGGAAACGCCGAAAATTGAGGTAGTTATGACGATTTTTGTGAACGGTCATACTGCCAAAAAAAATACCTCAGTTAAATAGGATCTATTTAAATTAAATAGGTTTTTTCCTTGTCTACTCTATTTGTCAACTCTATTTGTTTCAAATTGTTTTTTTTAAATTTGTCAAGCTATTCATTTTGAATATTAAATATATTAAAATTAAGTAAATAAAGATTAGATTCAAATTAATCCTTCGTGGTCACACATCCAAATTCAATCGCGATGGTCACACTTGGGTCGATTCTACCCAGTCAGTTTTCAAAGAAACATTGTGACCAAACTATCCGTCCGAAGCGGTTCAAAAAATCACGGAACATGCTTTGCACTTTCTAAATCATGTACAAAAAATTTATTTATAAAAAATAAAATGGCGACATGTTAAAAAAAAATCATAAAGAGGTAAAAAACGTAAAAAAGACACTTTTTCGCTAAAAAAATCATAGTTCCGTGAATCTTCAACATTTTTACCTAAAATTTGGACGTGATACTCCTCAGATATGCTACTTTTGGGAAAAAAAATAATAACATAGTTTGCGTTCCAAAAAAGGTATTGATTCCGACATGTGAAGAGGGTAAATTTTATGGTCTGAGGATACTTCAAACTCCAGGTAAGATGATGAATACAGTCCCATTCGAAGCGGGGAACTATTATATATTGACGCCAAAAATTGATCGACGCGTCGATTCTATCCAGGGTGACCACGGAGGGTTAAATAAAGATTTCATTCAAATTAAATAAATAAAGATAAAATACGATAAATATAGGTTCATGGCATAAAAGTGCGGTGAAAAAAAGTTAAATTAATTTTCTTTTTTTTCACTAACAAGGTTGTCATTTGGAAAAAAAAAGAAAGCTATCGTCGTGCCTTTTATTAACAGGCGCGACTATTTATGTATAGAAAGATTAACCCTTTTTCTCAACTGCAGAATGTTACAACAGTCTTCTAATGAAAACAATGCCATGAGATTTTTGAGGGACTGAATTGTGTACCATTTTTCCGTCTGTCTGTTTTGTCTTATACTACCGGATGAAAACAAATCACAGATTTATTAGAAATGAATTTAAAAAAAATTTTATTACCCTATATTAAATAGATCTTGATTTGAATAAATAAATATATTTAAAATAAATAATTTTAATGATGGAATGCTATAGAAAAACTTTGATTTCACGAAAAATCTAGCTAATATAAATTTTTTTTCAAATCAAATAGACACATCTCGTTAATATCAATAGAATTTTTCTGTCAGTGTACAAAAGCTTCATCATTATACATAAAGTACACTCCTGAACGCGAGTGTCAACTTTAATCCGCACCGATCGACTGTGACTTGCGGGCGATGTTTGTATCTCTTGCCAAACAGACAGTGAAAACTCCGCTTTTGCTTATAATAAATTATTCACGACGCCATCCCGAATTAGTCGTCGTTACGGTATCGGTAGATGTACACACACATGTGTCAAATCCGGGGCTGTGAGTTAAAATTACTTAAATTCACCTGGGCGAGGGAGATTGGGGGGGAGGGGGGGATTCACGATGACGAAAAATCGGCGTTGAGAGATGGTTGCCTTTTTGCGACTCGTCAAAGGTCTTTTAATTTTTGTTAATTCCGCTAATTTTTATAATTTTACAGATTCGAATACTTGAATACGAGAGAATGTCAATGTTTTTTTTTTGGCGGCATAGACAAGTTCCATGAAATTCAAAATTTTTCACAATTGCCAAATTCAAAATTTTCGTAATTTATCTATTCGATCATTTCAAAAGTTCACAAAGTATGGCAATTGAGATTCAATATCCAGCGCACTTAACGATTTTTCGAAGCCACCCGTTCGGCTCTTAATATTCTGTTGATTTTTTAATTTTTTTCCACAAATGCTCTCCTGCAAAATGTTCACGTCAAACACACGCGATGATTTGAGAGCTCGCGAAAACGTCAGAGACGCTCAAATTTTTGTTTTCTCGACGTCGCGAATATCATTTCTACCGGATAATAATAATAATACGAACTTGGTGTGGGTACTCGTAATCGACCTACGTCATTTTCGTACAATTGTGAAGTTTCAATTTGACATTTGTATCGGGAGAATTCTGTTGGTGTGCATCAAGTATATGATAATCGGAAGCATCGTTACGAAAATTAAAAAATAACAGTGACCCTATATCGCTGTAAATTGGACTAATTAATTTTAAAAAGTTGCTTAAGGCCTTAGGCCACTTCAGAGGCAAATAAAAAGGCATAATTTGTGATTTTTTTTTCAGCGAAACCATAAAATAAATCGGAATTACGAAATAGGGGTTTTATTATACACGTAATTGACTATACAAAATTATTTTTTCACAGCGATAAATGTTAAAATGGCGACTGTGCAGCATTTTTCCGATGACGCCTTTATTTCTGGAAGATCAACGGCCGGACCAACAGCTCCTATCATTTTTGAGTGATGACACTAAAGTTTTTTCGATTATATATAAAAATAGCTATAGAAGTACGTAGGATTTTTTTTATGTATTTTTTTTTGTCAAAATGGCGCATTTCTAAAACAAAAAGTATAAAATTCCATGAGAAAATCGTCAGAAAATTGTTTATAAAAAATAAACTATGCAATATAATTTAAAAAAAATCCTACGTAATGACTCGGAAAATTTAATTCTAAATATACAGTTAAAATTTCAAGTGAATCGGTTGAAATTTGTTTGAGTTATGAGTCCGGTCGACTTGAAAAATGTAGTTTTGAGACAAACGTATTTAAAGTTAGTAGAAAGTCACGACATGAATCAAAAGGGGTTGCGCTAGAATTCGAAAATCGAGTACTGAGAGATTTTTCACACCCATAATTTTTTGGAATATAATTTTATCGGTAATAAGGTACATTTTTAACAAAAAACATCGATTTTCGGAAAATCCCGGAGTGGCCTTAATGAAGTTGCAAACATACACGGAATCGTAATGAGACTGAATTTTTCTCAATTTTTTTTTATTCGAATAGAATGACAATTCAATATTGTCTCCCTCAAATTCAATATTGTCTCCCTCCCTTGGGAAGCGACACAGCGCTGGAGACAGTTCTTCCAATCCTCATATCGCAATGCTAAAACTCGGATACTGAAATAGCCTTCAGCTAGTCGGTTATTAAATGTAAAGAATTTTGTTCGAAATTCTGTTATTAGAATATATAAATTTTGACAGTTATACTATAGCACCAATTTTTACCTAATCTTTTTTCAGATCCTTGAATGAATTATTTCAGAAAACGTCCAGCGTCTCCAGCTGATACGGATCGGTATCTCCTGGTGACTTTTACATTAACTCCCGGGACCCAATTCGATATCGAACTAGATCTTGTTCTAGAAGTTCGGGATTCTAGCCTGGATCCTATGCATAGCTTCTATTTTGATTCTGACTAGAATCCTTAATAGTTCCGGATTAGGAACCTGGCTGGAATTCGATTTGCGAGCTTTACATTTTGGTCGCAGATCCGTTCCGATGTCCGACTGGATCCCGATTGAGAAACCTGGATCCTAGTCCGAGTCGGACTGTATCCATGACAATATTTCTTCACGGTCGTTAATCATAGTGTTAACCATATTATAATTGCGGTGTCAATAAATTATAGAGAATTTAACTATACCTTCTTTTATTCCGTGCAGAAATATTGTCATGGATACAGTGCGATTCGGACTAAGATCCTGGTTTCTCAATCGGGATCCAGTTGGATATCGAATCGGATCCGGGAGCGAAATGTAACGCTCGCAAATCGAATTCCAGCCACGATCCTAATCCGGAGCTATTAAGGACTCTGATTAGAATCCAAATAGAAATTTTTCATCTAGTTCGATATCGAATCAGATCCCAGGGATGAAGGTAATAATCACTAGGAGATACCGATTCGTATCAGCTGGAGACGCTGAATGTTTTTTGAAATCATTTATTCAAGAATCTGAAAAACGATTAGGTAAAAATTGATGCTACAGTATAACTGTCAAAACTTATATTTTTAATAACAGAATTTCGAACAAAATTCTTTACATTTAATAAAAAATTTCGAAGAAACAATATATAGACCTTGAAAAACTTATACTTCCTGGAGAAAAGTGATATAGATTATTTATTCTAAGTAATTATATTTTAATTAAATAGAGATCGTTCGTACTAAGAAAATATGTATTTAATTTGCTAAGACAAAATGTATTTAATACGTATTTGAAATACGTATTTCAAATTCTTGCCAACACGTCTCCGCCTTGTGCTACGTAGTGGGCGGCATCTGGATTCCCATGAGGATACCCCTTCTAGGGAATCCGTATCATATCCGGATCGAGATTTGATCGGAACTTAGGTATCCCTAAGAAATTTCTCCACAGAATACACTTTTCTCTCAGTGCGCCATATAATTTACTATAATTATTATTAGGGTTCTTGTTATTATTATCACCATTATTACTACTATCATAATTGTTGCTCTTTTTGCCAGCGCTGCTGTCACAACAGTTTTTATACCCGTGCCAATAACCAAAAAAAAATCTTCCCCGGAAATTTCCTCTCGAACTACAGTGAAAAAAAAAACGTTCACGAGTAATAAAAAAAAATTGAGACAAATATAAATAATACCACGAGACCACGAGAAAGAGAGAACGAGAGAGAGAGAGAGAGAGAGAGAGAGAGAGAGAGAGAGAGAGAGGGAAGGAGGGAGGGAGGGAGAGGGAGAGAGACAGAGAGAGAGAGAGAGAGGGAGAGACAGAGAGAGAGAGAGAGAGAGAGCAGCACAACATAAAGGGAGCAAGACGCAAGAGAGCGCGAAGACGGAAACCGAGACAGGGTAAAACGGAGCCAGCACGCCTGGCAGTAGTTTCGGAGAGCTTGAGACGCCAGTAGAAACGGTGAGGTTCGTATCAGACGCAACTATCCCACATCCGTGCGTGTGTGGCTGCGTGTGGGTTAGTTAGAGTGTTTCCGAGTGCGCGCGGGGTAGCGAGATCGCGTGCCACTGTCCGGCGTCTGGTCGCAGCCAGCGACAGTAGAACGAGTCAGTGCTGCGCGGGCCTCCGTTGCGCGCGGATGTCTTTTTTTTCCGCTCGTATAAACGCGCTCGTGCGAAGGGCAATTTCGTCGCGTTGTAGCTGCGACCCGGAGTAAAATCCAATTGACCAATATATATATATATATATATATATATATATATATATATATATATATATATATATATGAATGCACAAATATATGTATATGTTCATTCGTATGTAAATGTGCGTATGGAAAGGCATAAATATAAATAAGTACGTAGAACATTTGTATATATGTACTGATCGGTAAACTTGGATTCTCTCGCGTGTTATCCGCTCGTCGTCGAGCACCAGGGACGCATACGAATTTATTAATTCTATTCTCGTAACCTGGGACAGTCTCTCTCGTCTTTCTCTCTCTTTTGCTTCTACTCTCGAACTCTTTTCCTCTTTTGTTTTTCTTCGCTCTCTCTCTCTCTCTCTCTCTCTCTCTCTCTCTCTCTCTCTCTCTCTCTCTCTCTCTCTCTCTCTCTCTTTCCCTCTTTTGCTTTTGCTCTTGTTCTCTTTCTCTATTTTGCCTTTTCTCTCTTTTTCTTTCTGTCTTTTACTTTTTCTTTCTCTCTTTATCGCTGTTACTTTTCCTCTCTCGGTTGCTTTTCTTTTGCTTTTCCGTTCTCTCTTCCTTCCTTCTCTATTGTTTTTTCCTTCTCTCTTTATCTTTTTCGCCTTTCCTCTCTCTCTCTCTCTCACTCTCTTTCTTTCTCTTGCTTTTCCTTTCTCACTTTTTCTCTTTTGCTTTCCCTCTCTCTCTCTCTCTGTCTCTCCCTCTCGTCTGCTTTCTCTCTCTCTTCCTCTCATTTACTTTTCTCTCTGTTTTTCTTTTCCTCTCTCTGTTTTCTTTCGTATGCTTTTCCTCTATTTTTCTCCCTCTCTCCTTTTCTCTTTTGCTTTTCCTCTTTCTTTCTCTTGCCTCCCCTCGCTTTCTCTCTCTTGCTTTTCCTCGCGGTCTCTTTCTCTCTTTTGCTTCTCCTTTCTTTCTTTCTGTATGTTACTTTTCCTTTCTCTCTCTCTCTCTCTCTCTCTCTCTCTCTCTCTGTTTTTCTCTCTCCATATCTCGTTTCCGAGAGAATGCAACTTCAGAAAAGATTATAGAGCCAGGCTCCATGACTTTTCGAAGTACTAGCCCATAAACGAATTCCTTCAGTTACGAGAGTTGCAGTTTTTCTAATTTCATTTCGTCTTATCTTCTTTTTCGAGTATCCCTTGAGGCAAAAAAATACATATATATATATATATATATATATATTTATATATATATATATATATATATATATATATATATTTATTTATTTTATTTAATATCCACGTGGAGAGAGACTTCGTTTCTCGACATTACATTCGTTCCGCGTTTCAATCTCTCGTTATCTTTCGCTCAAAAGCCGTTCTACGTTTACGTGTGCGATTAACAAGTACGATCGCCGATCGATCTCGAGTCCTCGTCGTTCGTCGATGCGTTCGTCCTATTCATGATGAAAAAATATTCAGCCTGGAGAAACATGGAGGGGATCGGAAGGGAGTCGCGGACCCTAACGTGAGTATATTTGTCTTTTTTTTTCCTACATTCATTTATGCACGGTGAATGTCACTGGAGAATTAAGGGGTCTCGAACTTTTCAATGACGAGTGTTGAGAGCTGATTTTGTTTTGCAAGTTTATATGTCGTTTTAGAGGGCGGAAGGGGGCGGGGTAGTTGAAACCTGGATAACTAAGCACCGTTCCTTCGGCATTATTGAGATTTGCGCTAGAATTTTTAAGGTCAATGACCGCGGTTGATCTGTCTGCGAGGGCTATTGATCTATGAGAATATATAATACTTTATAAGTATTCTGAATATCCTACTATCGTAGTAATATATTCACCTTCCTTATAAGTAATAGATATATATTATAATTAAAATATATTAATATTATACACATATTTGTTATATTATATATTTTCTGCGGCGATGAGAAAAAATCGATATTTCATTTTCTTCGTTACTATAACAATAAATATCACTATAGAGGAAAAAAAAAGAATCTTGCGCAAAGTTGAACTTCAAGAAGCGGCGCACGCCACTTTCGTAAAATAAAAATAATAACGAAAATATGTGTTGAAAAATATTACCACGAACTAAGTCTCATTAGTCATGTTGATTTTTTTTTTTTTACTAGGCAGAGGAAACGCGCTATAACGCTCTGATCGTGATCGATCTAATGTGATATGAAGAATAAATGAATAAATTTCGAACTGGCGAAAATCAAATGAATTGAGCTTTGAAAAGATTTTACAATCATTCTTTTAATTTAAGACGCGAAAAAGTCACGATGTTGAGTGGAAATTTAAAAAATATTAAAAAATATCTTGCACCACCTTTTCAAATTCACTGATAGGACTCCCCTTTTGCAAGACTTTTTTGTTACCGTGGACTAACGTTTTTTGCTATGGCAGCGGGGAAAAATATCGATTTTTTGTGTCATATATATATATATATATATATATATATATATATTATATTGCAAAATGATAATTAGAAAGTGGCTATACGTTTATTAAGGGTCTCCGCGAAAAATTTGTGACGAAGAAAAATATGATTTCAAATAGTTTTTCAAGTCTTCTTCGAGCAAAAATATTGTGTATTTTTATAATGACCAGTATTTGCCAGAAAAAAAATAGAACATCGTGAAAAAAAAATCATACTTCTATTTTGAGTAGAGCAGAATGAAGATAATTAAATTCCGAATACAAAAACCCAAACAAACCCAAACTCCTGAAAAACATTGTTGTACATCCTGTAATCGAGAAAAAAATATTCAATGATGGATTTGAAAGTGGACAAATAAAATTTAATTTCATTGAAAAAAAGTTTTTTACGAGTGTTTCGTATTCGGAATTTAATTATTCTCGTTCTGCTAGATTCAGAATGGAATTTTGATTTTTTTTTCCAGAATGCTGAATTGTTTTCTGACAAATGCTACTCATCACGAAAATACCCTTTTTTCGAAGAGGATGTGAAAAACTATTATATAGTTTTCTTGGTCGCAAAGTTTCCGCGCTAAACCTTCAAAAAATGCAAAAAAAAAATATATATATATATATATATATATACATTCACATATATATTGGTATTTCAAACAATAATTTTGGCTAAATATCTAACATATTATGAATTATATAAATATATTATTATTACAGTATTTTATTATATTTCTATAACTTACCGGAGTGGTTTTCGTCAAAAAAAAAAAACAGAATTTAAATGTTCACATTTCGGCACAACTTTTTGTATAGCTTAGTGTATAGAGCAAGCAACATAATAAGGTATATTAAACATTATACATATAGATATACACATATGTATTGTATACAATACCGTTCGCTCCACAAAAAGTTGTGCCAAATTGCGAAAATTTCAATTCTTTTGTTTTTTTCCTGAACACGTCTGGCAACTTTTACCAGACATGCCTAGATCTAAGGTAGAACGAAACAAAAAACAGTCATTGTTATCTAACATTCATCTGTGGAGCCCCCCCCCCCCTCCCCCGCCCCCTGAGCATCCATAACGGATGTATTATTTGTACACGCAGATTAGCGTGTCTGTGGCTAGGCATTCCGGGTTTTCGAAGCACAAGGACTGCCTTAATAATAATGTAAAAAGTAATACCCTCGGAAATGGAACACGCGAAGACCCACACGCGACAGTGCTCTCGTGGTTCAAATATATATGCAACGATCGTCGCAAAAGTGCACGCAAAACCGTATGCAGCTATACACAAGGGCGAGAAAACGTACTTGCGTCCCCGTGCTTTAAGTTTTATGGAAGACTGTGAATGCAGTTATGTATTATGCATCGTTAGGTAGCCAGGCGGGAGAGGGAGAGAGGGGGAGAGCGAGGGGGGAGAGAGAGAGAGAGAGTGAGACAGAGAGAAAGAGAGGGAGAGAGAGAGAGAGAGTGAACTCGCTGCCTCGAGAATAAAGTTTATACGTGTTCTTAGCATGTATGTAATTCACTATATATGCGCTCTCGGGGAACCGCACGAGTGCTGGTTCGGATCTTTCGGTCAAGTTCTCTCTCTCTCTCTCGCTCTCTCTCTCCCTATATATATATATATATTTGTTTGTTCTCTTTTTAAATTTCTTACGTGCACGTTTCTTAAGTGCACTCAATTGACTGTACACTGTATATATATATACACACACACACACACATACACACATACATACATTACATATATGACGTACCCTTGCTTTTACTCACCCACACTCTCTTCCATGTTTTCTTCCTCAAATGACGAGAAACAAACATAAATAACACTGCGAATATTGAATTACGCACGAGTGAGTATGACGCATTGAAGAACATAAAAGCTTTTGAGATTCATTCATACTTACACGCCGTTATTCTTGGCTCTTCGTGGATACTGGATAACTTTGCTCATTCGATATCAATATCATGAAAATCTTATTTCTACATGTTCGAGTATGTTTGGGTTTGTGTATAATAATTCCATCGATCGATCTATACATTTTTTTTCTTCTAATATTTCTCTATCAGATATTCTTATATTTTATTCGAATGAGTTTCTTTATTTTCTTGAAATAGTAATTTCAATTGTAATCGAATGAGAGATTTTTGAATTTTATCAATTGATAGAAATCGCAACGATAATCGATATTGCTCAATACTATTCGAGAAGATTCAAGATTTTTTTTTTTATGGCTTGTTTTGCGTCATAGACATTTTTATTGACGAAAACGCTGGGGAATATGCTTTCATATATTTTTTAAAATACGTATAAATATATATATATATTTTTATGTAACTTCCGTGATCAAGGACACTGCAAATTGATCGTAAAAATAGGTGTCGTTGAGTGTCAAACAACGCGTGAGTATGTGTAGAGCGAATTTATACGAGTCATCGGGCAATGAAACTTTTTGAAGCTTATTTTCTCTCGGGGTATCGCGGAAAATTAAGTTTTTGCATCGTGTGTCGTTCGTTTCTCACGTTTCCCTCGTGTTCGAGCGCAAAGCTCCCTCTCTTTCGGTTCACCGAGCGGCTCATAGATTATACGAAAGTACATATATATTTATAGCTCGAATATATAATTAAATCCGCGCACAGAGAATATTTAATGTTGCCAACTCGGAGTGGACGTAGTGATGACTCTTGAGATCCGCGGGAGGTGTGATCCACAGTGCGATCGCCTCTCGGTGCGATCTTCGAAGTACTATTTTTATTGCAGACGTTCTCTCGCTCTCTCTCTCTCTCTCTCTCTCTCTCTCTCTCTCTCTCTCTCTCTCTCTCTCTCTCCCCCTCTCCCCCTCTCGCAGATTTTCAACAAGGTGGGATAATTTTTTTAGTTATTTTTATTTGTCTGTTCGCATTGACCAGATCGTGAGAATATTCGGTGGACGCTTTCAGAGCTGAAAGAACCAAGTAGCGTTGCATCTTGCATTAGATCGAGAGAAAAAGAGAAGAGAGAGACTGAGTAGTATACGAGAAGCCACTATCGAATTTCATTTGCCTTTGGAGCGATTCGCCTCGCGATTCGTATAACACGCTACGCTGTATCACACCCTTGGGAAACACCGCCGAATGGAACATCTCCACGCTTACGTTTATCGTACAGTAAAACATTTGTTTCGTTCGTATAGATGCTGTGGAAAAGGTCAGGTCCAAGCTCCCGAGATAGATAGCTTGAGGTATTCGGAACAAAAAAGTTCTCTTCCGTTTATCTCTCCGATGCACCGTTGTTGAGATATTAATTGATTCGGTGCTAGCCAATACGGTGCACCGACAAGGCGAAACGTACCACGCGAGTGGTGACGAGCGCGGAGTGGGAGAGCGCGCTCCGCCCCTTCGCACAACGGATAGGCTGATGCCGTGACGCGAATCCGTTCTCCGTTTCGTATTGGCTCGTATTAATTCGTTAATTGCGAACAAACGGTGCTTCGGCGAGAAAAAGCTGTCGGGACTTTTCTCTTCAGAATTTTACTAATTACATTATATCTCGAGGCGCGCCGCCCACTTTGCCCATTTGCCGCCCTGTATGGGCGATAATATATGTGTGTACACACTATACTAACATTACGACGAAACATATAGTCTGGCCGTACCTGTAGAACATCGACCGCAATATTTCTCACGTCGAGGCCGGTATCTCGGACGGTTTACTTTCAAGATCTCTACTAAAGTGCCCGGTATACAAAGGTAGCTCATATTACCATTTTAACCGCACTACAAGATATTGACGATACTACAGCTTCGCTCAGTTTTCGGATAAACAAAATTTAAATTATCCACACTTTTGAAATCATAAATTTTAGTAAACGTAATAAATCTCCATAAAGTTGAATTTCTTCGAATGTTTTCCCCATACGTGAATCACCTTTGACGAAACTACGTAGCGCTGTCGAACCAATTGTATTTTTCTCGAGTGAAACAATAGTGTAACATGAAAATCGCTCGTGATGGGCTGCCCCAATTTTATCGAGAACATCCGAGTGGAGTTGGCCAGGAATAAACATCAATGTGGGCTTCTTCATTACATACGAATTTTATCGCTAATAGCAAATCACGATGAAGTCCAATTCGGTAGTCGAAACACTTCGAATGAAAGAAAAAAAAACAAGATCGAAATAACCTTACATTGGTGCTACGGCTCACAAAACTACGTAGAAATCCAACGTCCGAGTATGCTAATATGTAGAGGGTGACACGTTTTAAATGCACAACCCAAATAGACAATAAAGTCGAACGAAAAAAATGTTTCGTCCAAAAAATTTACGCATTCGAGGGGGACACGATAGTGGCGTGCAAAAACTTGTCAACCCGGCTGCGACCTATCGTAGTGGCTTTTGGATTACTAACGGATCTGCATAAGTTTGGAGCCCGAAAAACCGGTCGATTTTCAATATTTAAAAAAATAAAAATATCAGGATTACGAGGCCAGGATTTTCAATATAATTAATACACAGTTTTGCCAAATGGCAAACAAGCTTATTTGGGTGCTGCACGAACTGAGCGAAAAGAATTTGATAGACCGAATTTCAGCTTGCGATTTGCTACTCAAACGCCATCGAAACGAACCTTTTTTTAAAGCAAATGATTACTGGCGATGACAAGTGGATTGTCAACATCAATGTCAGTCGAAAAAGATCATGATTGGAGCTCGGGGCGGCTGGTCAGGCGGTCGCAAAGACTCGATTAAACCAGAAGAAGGTCATGCTCTGTATCTGATGGGATTGGAAAGAAATCGTCTATTATGAGCTGCTGTCATCCAACAAAATGATGGATTCGACCAAGTACTGCTCACAACTGGCCAAATTAAAGCGAGCAATCGATCAGAAGCGGCCCTAATTGGCGAACAGAAAGGGCACAGTGTTCCACCAGGACAACTCTAGACTACACTTTTCTCTGATGACCCGGGAAAAGTTATTGCGCCTTGGGTGGGCTGTTTTGATGCAGCCATCATATAGTCCGGACCCTGCACCTTCAGACTATTACTTGTTCTGGGTGCTATAGAATATTTTGAATAATAAAACCTTCAGTTCGCTGGACGACCTCAAAAATCACTTGGATGACTTCTTTGCCCAAAGATTTTAGAGCTTCTATGAGAGAGGATATAATGAAGCTCATGGAGAGATGGGAGAAAGACAAGAGCTTTAATAGATTTAGGGAAAATTAAGATGGACCCGATCAAAGCGCTAAATCAATTTCCGCACGGAAAGTCTTCTACGCCCCTGACGTGTTTAGCAGTTGCCAACAGTTTTTCCTTAGATTGAGTTTGAGGCTGGAAAGTTAATATCGTGAGATTTATTCTCGAAGCCGGTCTTTAAAATTATGCTCATTTCGGTCTGAAAACAACATTTTATTTATCATCAGTGATACAGCAACTATATATGTTTGTTCAATTTTAATAAAAGCAATTATATAGGTTCATTTTTTAGGCCGGTGGGACCTGGTTTCCGGAGACCCCTATAAAAAAGTGTCATCGTGGTGGTCAGGATAACTCATGATAGCTTTATCTGAAATTAAAAAACCATTTTTTTCTGTTAGTAGATAAGTAGATAAGCATAGCTCGTGATTGAACGAAGATTAAAAAAAAAAATTAAATTAGAATTGTAAATTTGAGTTGTATGCGAAATAATTCAATTTTTGGTACAATTTACTGTACGTAAATTGTAAAATTAGTTTGTAATCGAGTTTAGTTTGTAATTAGCCTTGTAAAATCAGTTGTAATCGAAAAATAACCTTCGTTCAATCACTAGTCAATGCTATTTTGAAGAAGTGTGCAAAATTTCGATAAGATCGGTGCATTAGTTTTTGAGAAATCGTGTCCACCGACTTCAAAAAAAGTGTTTTGAGAAAAATGCATACATCTGCGTCGCTCCCGGCCGGTCTTCCCCAACGGGCGGGAATTCCCAAAGACTCTCTCACCTAGACTTTTACTCCGATTGACGCAAAACTTTGGCAGAATATTCTAGACATATTGTACTATTAGATAATAAAATTAAAAAGGAATGGATTTTTTGACATTTTCAAACCCACCTAACCCCTTAAAACTAAGTCACTAAGTTGGTAAAAAAAAATTCTTTTGATTTTCAATATTTCCTTACAATATTTCTTATCTAAATTGGAAAGATGAGGTAGTTTCTTTTTATTGCCCGTTACTGTATATATATAAACGTGTGTGTGTGCATAAGAAGTCTTTTAATGTTTATGTATATACAAATATACAGCTGTACAGGAGGTAATATATTTATCTAAAAGGTTGATAAAACGAGAAAAAAAGAAAAAGTGAGGAATAAAAATGTTCGATCGAATGATCGTATGTCTGATGCACGGCCGAACTGGACTGATGTACACGTCCATCGCCTCGTTTATTTTCAGATCTTCAGATCTTCAGGCCTCTCTCTCTCTCTCTCTCTCTCTACCTCTCTTTCTCTCTCTTTCTCTCTTTCTCTCACTTACTCTTACCCTGTACTCCATCTGCCTATGCCGTCTTGTCACGAGAGCTGTTCTCACCAACAATCACTACATTCTTTGGCAAGATGTCAAGAAGTTTTTATGTCACTCAGACCATTGTCGCCGCCCGTATTTTTTTCTTCTTTCTTTCTTTTGCTCCTTTTTGCCTCCGTCTCATTTTATTCTTGATTCTTTTCTTCTCTCCCGTGCACGACTTCTCTCATTCGTCTCTCGTGTCTTCTCAAGTCGTTTCACTTTGTTCGACGTTTCGCGCTCGATTGAAGTCGCATAGTCAGCGAGACAGCGCGAAATATGGAAAATACAGGGGAGAGGGAAAAGAGTATATGAGGGTAAAAGTTGGTCGAATAAGTTTACGGAGAGATTGCCGGGGAGAGGTGTACGCGACCAAATCGAGGGACGAGATAAGCTCGTCGTTGCGGAAGAAAATTGATATCGCACGGGCGCTTTAAAACACGACCTCAAGGTATATTACATCGCGTTACGATATTGTCAAACAAGTGTCATGATCGTTTTAAACTTTGTCGTAACGCTCTTCTTTACAGGGATCCACATTTGACAATCATTTAGGGCAAGGTGGGGCACAGTGTGTCACTTTTTTTCTATCGAATTTTTACTCTTATCAAAGTAGTCTGATTAGAAAAAAAGGTCATAAGCGATTTTATAGACCTTTGGGCGTATAATAAAGCTACCATATTTTTTACAAAAATATTAAAAATCCTTAAATAATGGGTTCGAAAAAAATTTGAGGATTGGCTCATTGTGCCCCAAGGGTGGGGTACAATGCGTCAGATATGTGGGTACAGTGTGTCAAGTGCTGCGAAACGTAGGGTACAACGAGCTGGTTGAAACTCTTATATTGTCCTAACATAGATAACAGATTTTCATATATTCCGATAATTTCACAACGGGTATTGTTTGCCAATAACATTGCGTGTTGACTCATTGTGCTCAACAACTCGATGACACATTGTGCTCCACACAATTGTCCCACAATATTTGACGTTTTCCCGGCAAGCAAAATTTTTTTTTTTCGGAGCTCAAATTAATTTTGTACTTTTCATAATTCTTCGTGAGCTGCTATTGATTTTCTTTTAGGCCAGTCGAAACTTAATATAAATGATGGACCAACACAAAAAATGTCGGATTTTGCAAGCTACAAAACTCCGAGAAATCGCATGTGGTTGACAGGTGTCCGTGACACATTGCGCTTCTTCGGAGCGTCGTTACTTCTTTGTTTCCTCATTGGGAGTGGACTCATTTTGCCCCACCACTCGGTGACACATTGTACCCCACTAGTAAAATATTTTATTATTGATGAAAATAACTATTAGTTAAACCACGAATGGAAAAACACAAGTCACTGAGTGCATCATAAATAATAAAACTATCGATTAGGACCGAAAACCGGAGCCGCTACAGAAAGTGTCGTTATATTTTACGTTTTCCCGGCGAGCGAAATATTCTTTTTCCAAGCCTCAAATCAATTTTTAATTTTCAATAATCCTTCGTGAGCTGCTATCGACTTTCTTTTAGGCTTGACGAAACCTAATATATATCAGGGTCTAACACATAAAATTTCGGAATTTACGAGCTACAAACCTCCGAGCAACCGCATGTGGCTCACTGTGCCCCGTGACACATTGTGCCCCAATCTCCCCTATACAATCATTTTTCGTTTCAAATTTACTCGGTCTTGGCTACGGAATTATCCATGTATCCAATATTATCATTATTACAGAAAACCTTCCTTATTTTTTTCCAATTTTATTTCCCTGCAATACACTTCCAATCTTGCCTTACTATTTTTAGTGTTATTATTATTATTATTATTATTATTGTGGTACTTTTGTCATCAAGAACCTCGAGATTGACTCGAGGCGAATTAAAATCGTGTAAAAATGACGTTAGTCGAATATTTCGAAACATTTTTTTTTACTGGCGATATTGTGCTATTGCTGTTGGAAACCTTGTTTAAATTTTTACTATTGTTATCGTACGATTTCACTTGGGGGTAATTAAAATCGTATCTGAACAATATTTGTTGATTCATATTTTATAACTTGAATTTATGTTACATTTGGAAATATTGTTGTATTTCTATTTGATTAAAAAACCTTGTGTTATTCATTATTTCATTACCATTATCAACGAGCTGCAAATTTAATGGGAAAGTATCGTGCGATTTTACTTGGGCGAATGAAAATTGCGGATAAATAATATCTTTCGGATATATCGGAATATTTTAGTGCTGTGAATATTGTAACATTGGTATTTCGTTGGGAATGTTGTTTTATTATTTACGAGATAATTTACGATATAGAGTGGAAGAGTGCATTTTATATGAAAACATTTGTAGATCAATAAGATTTTTTTACGTGCAAATTGATCTTTGATCTTTTTTTATAATTCATATTAAACAATTAATTTTCTCCAATTTTCATCCTCTTGAATATCAAACACCTTTCCTCTCTCTCCCTCTCGCTCACTCTCTCTCTCTTTCTCCCTTGCTCCGCAATTATTGGCAGATCGATATTTAAATCCCAGCACTCGCCGGAGGTTGAAAGGACCCTCTTTTCACATTTCAGCTAATTTAATTTTAGATAACAGAAATTACCCGAGAACTCGATATTCTTGTATAATACAGAACTTGTTAATTCCAATGAAAAATTACACCAACAATGAATTTTTGCTATCGAGTCCATCGCGTAATCAGGCTTTCAAAAAATACTCGAGGTAAAATGAACAGCCACGTGTGGTCGTAGTTATCACAAGCTAAAAATCATTACGGACGAACCTTGAACCTTCCAAAATTTTTGCCTATCCAAAAATAGATATCGTTCTGTAGTCGACGAGTATTTCCACTTGTTTTGAGCTTCTCCTCAATCAGAGCGACCTAATCTCATTATAATTTGCCACTTGACGAGATGTTGCTCAGAAGAATTCCCTTGGGGACACACATAGATTGCGCTGTTTTTCCCAAGTGACGGTTGAACGTGGGGCAAGTGAGATATATTAAGCGGCTATGAAGGATTGTCGGGTACTTGTCCCTGTGAAGTTTCTAGCAGACAGAGGAAATGAGGATATTTCCATAAATAACAGAGAACAAGTCTTCTTCTTCCTCTCTCTCTCTCTCTCTCTCTCTCTCTCTCTCTCTCTCTCTCTCTCCCCCTCTCTCTCTTTGCATATTTTTTATTTAGTTCATATTTTTTTATTTTTGAACATCATTAATTATTATTATTATGATTATTATTATTTTAAATAATTATAGCATAATAAATTACTATGATTATTATTATTAATATTAATAATAGCACAATAAATTACTACGATTATTATGATTAATAATAATAATAGTATAATAAATTGTTATTATTATGATTATTTGTTAGTATTTATACCACAACAAATTATTTTGATAATAGGAAAGGATAATAGTTATGATTTTCATTCATAATAATTATAGCATTATAAATTGATATTATTATGATTTTCGCCAATAATGTCAGCATAATAAATTATTACCATTATTATTGAATTACAACTACGTATTTCGCATTAATATTTTATATGGGGATGTTGAATAAGTTCTCGCTGTTTTTTTCATGAAAATGAATGCTTTATTTTAAAAAAGAATAGTAAAAAAACATGTCACTGAAACTATTGTCCATCCCTAGCCACTACTTTTTCCCATTCTTCTGGGAGCATTTTAATTCCACGTCGAAAAAAACGACACGTCTTCTGAGGCTATCCAAGAGTCGACCCATTTTTTGGCATTTTCATAAGAATGGAAGTGCTTCTCAGCCAGGCCATGTGCCATGAATCAGAACAAGTGATAATCAGAAGGGGCAATGCCTGGTGAATACGGTGGCTGGGATAGGACTTCCCAGTTAAGGGGTTACGTGGGTTTCGAAGCCAAAAAAAACATATTTTCTCTATTTTTTTAAATATAATACATAAATTATTTTATTCAAAATGTTAAGCACATAAAAGAGCACCATTTCAACAATATTAAAAAAAATTTCATCCAGAAATTTGGGAAATTCAGCCGGTGGGACTTGGTTTCCGGAAACCCCTAAAAAAAAAGTATCCTCGTGGTGGTCAGGATAACTCATGATAGCTTTATCTGAAATCAAAAAACCAATTTTTTTTCTGTTAGTAGATAAGTATAGCTCGTGATTGAACGACGGATTAAAAAAAAATTGAATTTTTGGCAGAATTTACACTACGTATAGTCTTGTAAAATTAATTGTAATCGAAAAAAAAAATCTTCGTTCAATCACTAGTCAATGCTATTTTGAAGAAGTGTGCAAAATTCCATTAAGATCGTTGCATTAATTTTTGAGAAATCGTGTCCACCGACTTCAAAAATAGTCTTTTGAGAAAAATGCGTATACCTGCGTCGCTCCCGGCCGGTCTTTCCCAACGGGGGGAATCCCCAAAGGCTCTTTCTCTCTCTCCTAGACTTTTACTCCGATTGACTTAAAACTTTGGGAGAATATTCTAGACATATTGTACTATTAGATAATAAAATTAAAAAAAATGGGTTTTCTGAAATTTTCAAACCCACGTAACCCCTTGAGCGTTTCCAAGTAGGTTTTCATCAGTTTTGCAATATGTGGCCGAGCGTTGTCATGCTGCAAAATCACTATGTCGCGTCTCTGCTCGTATAGCAGCAGTCTTTCCTTCAATGCTCGGCTCAAACATATCAATTGTAGTCGATAGCGATATCCCGTGATGGTTTCGTTCGGTTCGATCAGCTCATAATAAACTACACTCAGCTCATCCTACCAAATGCAGAGCAGAAGTTCGGAACCATGGATATTCGGCTTTGCCGACGATATTGATGCATGATCGGGTTTATCCCACGATTTTCTACGCTTAGGATCATTGTAGTGTATCCATTTTTCAACGTCAGTCATGATATGATGCAAAAAAACATTTCCTTTTTTGCCGTTAAAGCAGCTATTCTCACGTGACGAGACGCCGGTCGACGTTTCTCGGCTTCAACTCGTACGGCACCCAATGTCCGTGCTTTTAAATCATTCCGAATGCTTTCGAACGTTTCGAAACTGTTGTTCGATCAACTCCTAATGATTCTGAAGGTTCAGCTAGCGTCTGACATGAGTCTTTATTAAGTAATGCCTCCAATTCTTTGTCTGTAAACTTTTTTCCAGACAAACAAAAAGACAGAGTCTGTTTGCTTGTCTGACAAAAGCTTCTCTCATTATTTAAGAAGGACTTACTTAAGGAAAAGCTTTTTCTTATTATTATAATGAATGTATTATGAGCTTGCTATTATTATCTTCCTCTTCAATCAGAGCACCAAGACGTGAACTTCACGTTCGAGATTTACCCCAAAATCTCCTAGGGTATAGCGAATAAATCAATCCATCAGTCTTTCACTCTCCCCTTTTCCTTTATCCCAATGGAGTTAAGATTATTCCGGGCTAATCTCTCCGCTTACTCTCCATTCGCCCACGCCTTTCAGTCAGCCACGAAATGATCCACTCGGTTCTGTACAGATTATTTGCAATTCAATATATACTCCGTTGTATATACGTGTGGATACCAATATACAATAGAAAAACATAAGGGAATTTATATGACTGTACATTTAATACTTTGAGATTTAATACACACACATATATATATATATATATATATATATACACATACTGGATGACCGAAAATGAGGTTTAAAAGGAAAACGTACATGCCTCGTATCGAGATCTATCCGAATAACGTGTATGTTCTACGAAATTTTTTTAGTTTTTAAAAAAAGCATTTAAAAATTATTTACTTCGAGTTTTGCTGTAGCATAGTTTTTGTTGTTTTTTTTTCGTATGTAGTAGGGGAGAGTAGTTGGAGAGTTGGAGAGTAGTTAGAGAGTTGGAGAGTAGTTGGAAAGCTAGAAAGTAGTTAGAGAGTTAGAGAGTTGGAGAGTAGCTGGAGAGTTGGGGAGTTGGAGAGTAGTTGGAGAGTTGAAGAGAAGTTGGAAAATTGGAGTGTAGTTAGAGAGTTGGAGTGTTGGAGAGTAGTTGGAGAGTTGAAGAGTAGTTGGAGAGTTGGAGAGTAGTTGGAGAGTTGGAGAGTAGTTGGAGAGTTGAAAAGAGTTGAAAAGAGTTGAAAAATAGTTGGAGATAAGTTGGAGAGTTGAAGGGTAGTCGGAGAGTTGAAGAGTAGTTGGAGAGTTGGAGAGTTGGAGAATAGTTAGAGAGTTGGAGGTAGAGAGAGCGAGAGAGAGAGAGAGAGAGAGAGAGAGAGCAACTCATACTATTTGAATGTGCCTTATTCTTACCACCCGAAAAGTCTGACTACATTTTCAATGCCATGAAATAGTTGCACTTTGTATAATATCTGTAGATTTTTCTCTGACAACTCAGACAAATGGCAGATGAAATTTGGTTGAACGGTGTTACCCGGCACTAAACTAAACTATATTGGTAGAAAAAAAAACTACTATGCACTTCGAGTTATGCGGGAGTGCCCGAGCTTCCCAACTGCCCAATGGTCCCCACTCTCCTCTATAAGTATTTTTTTATGCCATCTTTGGGGACGGATCCTCTCGAACCTATTTATTGAACATTCGATCAAGATCTGAGGCATCGACGTTAGTGTTGAGTTGGTGATTTATTTATTGCTCAACAGTGCGCTGCATAACAGAAGTGAAACAACAAATAACGAGAAAAGTGCATACAGAAACGAGAAAAGTAATAAAGATCGTGAAACATATATGAGGATGATCCAGATAGACGTCTCCTTTTGGACGTCACTTTTCGGGCCATCCTGTATATTACAGAGTCCCGGAGAAAAAAAATCATTTCTTACCGGTCTTTCACTCTTAATTACAATTCGAAATTGCTTTTTCTGCGAGCAAGCAATTTCGAATTGCCATGAATAGTGGAAGACCGAAAAAATAAATTGTTTTTTTGACACACCCTCATATATATATATATATACATACGCGCATAACCAGGCATTGCTTGACATTCCACGAATAACTTCAACGGTCGTTTTTTATTTATTAAATTTTCATGCGAGACGGCCAAAGCGCAGACAAGAGCGTATAAATGACATAGAAAATGTGACGACGATTTTACATCGTTGCCCGGCCGCACCGGTGCGCGATACACGTCGTTCATCGCTTTATTACCTTTGAGAGAGATATCTGTGGGCATAAAAACGTCGAAAGTTTGAGGCCGTCAGAAGTGGATGGGAACGTGCGGTCCTCGTCGTCATCGTGCGGACTTCGTTTACGTGCGGAGAGTACAGGAGCAACAAAATTTTAATGGGACGTCAGTCAGTGCACCCGCAGCCAATTGGGGTCGAGCATTTTCGTGGAGTACACCCGCGGAGAGAGCGCTCGGCGTACACGAGAGAGCGAGAGAGAGAGAGAGAGAGAGAGAGAGAGAGAGAGAGAGAGAGAGAGAGAGAGAGAGAGAGAGAGGAGAGAGAGCGAGAGAGAGAGGAGAGAGAGCGAGAGAGAGAAAGAGAGAGAGAGAGAGAGAGAGAGAGAGTGAGGTCCTT
Organism: Ophion ventricosus; assembly: GCA_963932345.1. Classification (NCBI taxonomy): domain Eukaryota; kingdom Metazoa; phylum Arthropoda; class Insecta; order Hymenoptera; family Ichneumonidae; genus Ophion; species Ophion ventricosus. The sequence continues at coordinate 25,052,411 of OZ010718.1, read as the reverse complement.
CTCTCCCTGTCTCTTGTTTTCTCTCTTCCCTCTCATCTAGTTATTTTGCTTTTGCCCACGTACACTTATGCTCTCAAAACATATACTGTCACTGTCCATCTCTCTGAAGCCTCCTCTCTCACCCTTTTGCTTCCTTCCTCTTCCGCCCCTGTTTTGTCATAACTTCTACCAATCTCTTCTATTTAATTCACTTTTTGTATAGTTAGACACTTACATGTTTTTTTTGGTTTTCTCATTGTAGCTTTGATTCACATTCTTTTGTATCTTCTGTATTTATTTTATTGCTCGTTTATTTCATTACTATTATTTAGCGTACTCAAAACTCTGGAAATTGACCAGTGTTTTACGATTTCGTTATATTTTATTTTTCTAGTTTATTTTTCCTTTATTCTGTCATGTATATTGACACTTGTGATTTTAATGTGTGTCCTTTATTTTCACCCGATCAATTGTGATCCTTTATTTGTACCGGATCAATTATGATCCTTTATTTTGCCCGATCAATTGTGATACTTTATTTTTATCTGACCAATTGTGTCCTTTACTTTGTAGGGAAGTCTAATAGGGCATGATAAAGTCTATCGATCAATCCATTTATCGGTCGCTTTATCTCTTGCTCTCTCTCTCTCTCTCTCTCTCTCTCTCTCTCTCTCTCTCTCTCCCCCTCCATCCCTCGTGCGAAAACGAATTACAAGAGGATGCGCCGCTGTTCCGATGAACCAAAAAGCAAAATAGTTATGACGATTTAAAGGCGAAATTTGTGGTAATTAAAAAAAAAAAAGAAAAAACCATATCTCAATTACCGTGACACTTAGGACATAGGGTCCATGGGTGAAAAAACTAGCAAATGATCCCTCCCCCTCAATCTTTCAAAAAATTGTGTCGGTCCATGCGTCAAACACCCTGTATATATATACCAGGTATGTAAATATGAAACCGGAATTTTAGTATAGATAATACACGTTTCTTGTATGAAAATGATGAAAAATATTTAATTCAAAGTATTGTCTATTGCTAGCTATATATTTTTCCCACCTGTCTGGCAATTTGTGAATGCCACGCCAAAAAAAAACTGTTGCTGTTTTGAGGCAAACCAGTCATCGAGACATTTTCGTACATTTTCGTAAGAAGTGAAGCGCTGCTCAGCAAGTGCGTGTCCCATCGATGCAAATAAGTGGTAATCCGACGGAGCCAAGTCTGTTGAGTAAGCCACATGCGAAAGTATTTCCCAACTAAAAGCCTCAATCGTTTGCTTGACCAGTTTTGCTGTGTGTGATGGTGCATTATCATGAAGCAAAATCACTTTGTGTTGCCTTTTTTTTAATATTCTGGTCGTTTTTCACGCAAAGCTTGATTCAAATCGATCATTTGTTGTCGGTAGCGTTCAGTATTAACAGTTTCATTATCATCCTCATCTAACAATACTTGCAATTCGCTGTCTTCAAATTTTTTCAGTGGCTTCCCGAATTCTTCGTTTCTCACGTCAAAATCGCCACTTTTGAATTTTTTAAACCACTCAAAGCACTGTGAATTACCAAGAGCATGCTCACCGTAAGTTTCGACAAGCATTCGATGCGATTCTGCAGCAGTTTTCTTCAAATGGTAACAGAAAACTAATGCTCTCCGCAAATCGTAAATTCCAGGCACAAAATTCGACATGTTCAACGCTATAACAAACAATGTTGGGGTATGAAACTTGTATTGTTGTGAGTTAAAAATCTTTGTCACATGTCAACAAAGCAAATGGCGCCAATGACGCGACATGACGGTAACTACATTGACAGCTAGGGCCATCTATGGGCAAATTCAAGTTTTATATTTACAGAGACCGATACATACACGACGTTTCTAATAGTCTCCTCCTCTCTTACTTTGAAACTCGCACAATACAATCGCATTGTTATTCTAGAAAGCTTCCAGACGCCTCGATAATAAGCTCTTCAGTATTACATCGAGAAAGGCGAGTTGTCCCGGACGGGAAAACGATCCTAACTTTGCTAGTTATTCGTATCTTATGCGTGAGCCACAGACAATAGATCCAAGTATGCCTCGTTATTTCTTACACCCTCATATATATATATATATATATATATATATATATATATATATATATATATATACGATTTTCTATATAGACAGACAGCTTGGAATTCAGACGTCGCGGATCATATAAATTTAAGGGTCGAAACTCACGGGAAATTAAACCGCACTTTTTATTGACAATAATAAATATAGGTAGCAATTTGCCTGGAAGGGATGAAAAGCTAGCAGAGATAGAGAGAATGAGAAAATGTCAGCGTGCGATGATAACGACGACGAAAATCATTATTGTAAGATCGAATGTACCAAAGTTTTCAATGGCCTTGTGAACTTCTGTAATTCATACGACAGCTGCTGCTCGGGACACGATAAATCCACCCTCGCTGACTCGGATCTCGATGTATGTGTGGCAATCGTAAAATCCTGTCGTTGAATTCTCCATTACTTTTCCATAATCCTTATCTGATTACGAAAAGATGATGAGAAACATCGGAACTTGATACATGCTCGTGGACATCGAAAAATTCAAAAGGGCGAGGATAATTTTTTTCACGTGCCCAAGGCTTGAGGCCCAAAAAACCAATCGGTTTACAATTTTTTTTTCCGATGAGACTATCGCTGCGACGAGGTCGCGGATTTTTTACACACGATTAAGGGAAGGTTGCCGTCGAGAGGCATGAAAAATGCATGAACTTCGACAATTTTTTTTTTCTTATATAATAGTACATTACGACACGAGGACGAAAAAACTTTTTCTAACGAGTGTGAGTTTGCAGCACGAGCCGAAGGCGAGTGTTGCATTCACACGAGGCTAAAAAAAGTTTTTCCGTCGAGTATTGTACGAAATTTTATTGTACGTGGTGTGAAAATGGGGCTTTTACGTACGCGAAGCGTGCGTAAAACGTCCATTATCGTACCGAGTGGAATAAAATAAATCCTTTAAAAATAAGTATCAACGTATTTTATTCTTCTATCAATGGACATTAAATTTCAATTTTATTTATAAAAAAAAACAATCCAAAATGGCGGCTCCAACTCCCGTAAAATGAAGCGTCAAATTAAAAATTAAAAATGATTAAACTAGACCAAATTTGGGGGAACTTATCGGTTTTTGTTTTCTAAAAAAAAAGCCTGGATAACAAAATCAGCCGCCGTTTGAAGAAAAAAAACCCAATTTTTTGCCTGTTTTTGTTTTTTGCTTCAATCGTTTACATTTCAAGCTTACGCAAACCCTTGAACCTGTAACCTCTTCTAGAATCTCACAAGTAGCCCTACCTACTGAAGTTCCTCAGTGAGGAATGTCCCACCTGTGCAAAATTCATCAGAGACTCGGCGAACTTGTGCCAAGTTGGGAATTCAATTGAGCAGAGCGGCGGGGGCGTAGGGGGGGGGGGGGGGGGGGGGGTCGCACACGATGACGCGATTTCGTAACCTTGTGAGCAGGTGATATTGTTAACAACAGTTTGTCGAAACTACGCAAGTATGCGTACAATCAAGTATACGAAGCGAGGCATGTTCGTTGGGAGTATAAATTCCTTCGGTATTTCCTTCAATATCGTCGTAACTGAATTTGCGGAAAAATTTAACAACCTTGAGTACTCCAAGAATTTATTTGTCGACGAAGAAAAAAAAATAGAAAATCAATGTGTATGCTTTTGTTTGTACAAATTTATAGAAATCATCACGCCTCTAAAAAAAACATAAAAAAAACATTATCAGTGGATAGTTTCGAAACACTTTACGGTTTATCGACCAAAAGCACTCACAAGATTTTTCCAATATTTTATTTCGAAGCTCTGATCCGTTAAGATTTTTTTTCTTCGATCGAAATTTTTTTCTCTAGATATTTTCTTCTAAATCAAAGTTCTCGCGTTACATCGCGGTTTTCGAAAAAAACTGCGCCAATTTGGGAAAAGGTGAATGTACCGTTGCGGAAAATTTTTAAACGAAATAAAAAGTATAAAATAATTTCTCCTAGCACTATGCAGATTCCTAACCCCGTACAGATTGTCCTGAAAATTTGTGATTGTGAATTTTTAATAGCTATGAAAATACTTGTAAGATTTACAACGAAAAACGTGATATTCATGCAATAAATAATAGTAAGGAGTGTAGGGAGTAGCTGTCGTTGAGAAAACTCAAACAACAGTTCATATCATTTGCAGTGCAATAAAAATGTTATTGACTTGGGTGAACTATTCATGCATCAATTATCTATTGCATGCGCCCCATGTTTTTTTGTTTTTAATCTTACAAGTATTTTCATAGCTATTAAAAATTCACAATCACAAAATTTCAGGACAATCTGTATGGGGTTAGAAATCTGTATGGGGCTAGGAGAAATTATTTTATACTTTTTAATCCATTTTAAAAACGTGGCATATTTAACAAATTGAAAAAAATTTACTTGAATTTTATTTTTCGTTTTTTCTCTTTCACTAAACTATACTTTATTTCTTTATTTATTTTTTTTACAATTCTTTTCCTCTTTTTCTCTCTCTCTCTCTCTCTCTTACACACTCAATTCTTCAATCTAAAACCTGTTGCAAACTGTTAAATATTGTATATATTATTTCAATATATAAAATATTTATTTGTTTATTATATTATTTATATTATTATATATATTTTTTATATTTATATTTATCTTGTCTATCTGTTTGTTTGTTTGTCATACAGTTCTGAGCTATGTTTAAAGTTTTAAGTTTCTACCTCATCCGGAAGTTGTTTTAAAATCGAATGAAAAATTCGCACCGAACAGACAAACAGAAAGACAAGAAAGCGACTTAATAAAAACGTGGTAAAATTCAAAAAGGAGATATCTTCAGGGTCAAATTGTAAGTACATTACGGCCGTCTCGAGTGCCTCTTAATAAAAATTACTGCTGTTATTTATCAAAAAATGACACCCGAGTCTATGAGAGTAAGAAATTCGCAAAATAAGAAAATGAACCACGTTCGAGATCACCTAGCGAGCAAAAAGAAAGTAGAAAGGAATACTGAACATTCTGAATATTATTAAAGTTTAGAATTTTATTCACATTTTTTCCTAATAATGTTCAAATATTTCTAATAATATTCTAATATTTCCAATAATATTCAAATATTTCTAATAATATTCAGATAATTCTAATAATATTCTAATATTTCCAATAATATTCTAATGTGTCTAATAATTCTCTAATATTTCTAATAATATTCCAATATTTCCAATAATATGCTAATATTTATAATAATATAATATTTCCAATAATATTCTAATAAGTCTAATAATATTGTAATATTTCTAATCGTATTCTAATATTTCTAATAATATTGTAATATGTCTAATAGTTCTCTAATATTTTTAATAATATAATATTTCCAATAATATTCTAATAAGTTTAATAATATTCTAATATTTCTAATCATATTCTAATACTTCCAATAATATTCTAATATTTCTTATATTTCTAACAATATTCTAATTTCTAATAATATTCATCCAATCATTTTTCTAAAATTTCTAAAAATATTCGAATTTCTAGCAATATTCTGTTTTCTCGTAATATTCAAATATTTCTAACAATAGTTCGAAAAAAAATATATGAGAAAATGAAAAAAAAAACACATATCGTTTTTTTCGTTTCCAAATACTACCTCAAGCATTTCTTTGAACTGATTTTCGTCCCGGTAAAAAAATTCTCCAAAGTATATACGCAAAATCAATTATTCTTGCATCGTCACTGGTGAAGAGTATCGACGTGAGATCGATCGCGCATCGGTAAAATTAGGTCGTTAATCCCTGCCGCCTGTCTGATGGTCCAGACGTAACGTGGGATTAAATTCAACAACGCCTCTCTCATCCCCCCCTCTCTCTCTCTCTCTCTCTCTCTCTCTGCCTCTCTCGATCGTAAAACGGAAACGTCGTACAACGTGCGCGCTCCCAGGGGGTTCGTAAAAATTGCCGCGGTCTTCAAATATTTACACGTCGAGGAAACGTAAACGGCGAGGCACGCTTGCATTCGATATACAGAAAAGACGAGTAGATGTACAGCAAAAGTTACGGATAAACGAGCGAGGAAAGAGAAGGAGGCGAAGGAAAAACGTTGACTTCGAACTTGCCACATGTTTGCTTTTTCTACTCGTTTCGCCTTTTATTTCTCTCTATATATAGACACGCACGCACATACCTTGGTCAAATGTCTAAAAACACTCGAATTGTTTGTCAATAAGGAAAAAAATTGCTGTAAAAAAAATACATGTACGAGAGTAAATATTATATCATATATAATATTTTAGATATTTAGAGAGAATAAAACAAACTTGGATGAAATCGGACAAATAGTTTTTGGGATAATACACTACCAAAAAAAAATATATATATTTAATTTAAATAGGAACTATTTAAATGAAATAGGTTTTTTCCTGGTCTCACGGCCTACTACGGCCCTATTTGTTTCAAATGTTTTATTTTATTTGTTCAAGCTATTCTTTTTAAATATTATATATATAGTCAAATTAAACAAGCAAAGATTAGATTCAAATTGATAAAATAAAGATAAAACACGATATATTGCACGAATACGAGAAAGGAATATGGATTCATGGCATAAAAGTGCGATGAAAAAAAAAGTGAAATTATTTTTCTTTTTTTTTCGCAAACAAGGCTGTTATTTGGAAAAATTGAAAAGGTATCGTCGTACCTTTTATTAACAGGCGCGAATATTTATGTATAGAAAGACTAAGCATTTTCCTCAACTGCAGAATGTTACAATGGTCTCCTAATGAAAACAAAGACATGAGATTTTTGAGAGACTGAATCGTGTACCATTTTTCCGTCTGTTTATTTTGTCTCATACTAATAGATGATTTTATCGACATTTTCGACGATTGGCCTACCAGAGCGTGCCTCATCTTCGACGCCCATATTACCAGAACGAAATCGTTGGAACCACCGCTTTGCTGTTGCATTCGATACTGTATTGGGTCCATAAACAGCAGAATTTTTTTTGGCCGCTTGCTCCGCCTTTTACCTTGGTCGAGGTGGTACTGAATAATGTATCGAATTTTCTCTTATTTTACCTCCATTTTGGAACGCTGTAATACGCAACTGGCTTCACCAAACACAAAACTATCAAAGAACTTTTTTTGAAGCGTAATGTCACCTTTAAATCGCCGTATAGTAGGACCCGATGCGATGTATACATCGTGAGATGTGGCTCACTAAAGACATCTAGCAGAAAACGCTCAGAACTTTTTACTTCAGCCAATATATATATATATATATATATATATATATATATATATATATATATATATACACACCTTTATATATAAACTCTATTCCTCTTCTGCTCAGTGTACAGATCGAGAAGGTTTTACATATAAGTACATATATATGTACAGGAATATATATATATATATATATATATATATATATATATATAGAGAGAGAGAGAGAGAGAGAGAGAGAGAGAGAGAGAGAGAGAGAGAGAGAGAGATGATGATGATGATGGGGAGAGAGCAACAAAAACGACAATTTGGCACTGTCTCGTGAAATCCGTCGGCGCATCCAAAATATACCTGGGAGGCTTTTCTTAGACGTTCGGTACATGAGAAACATCTCTCAAGCGAGAAGCTTCACCGCGAGTATACGTTCGTACGAAGGGTTCTCATCCCGTACAGAGTTTGTTATTCGTCAGATATGCGGGCTCGAGAGACACGACACATCATAAAGCTCGATGAGGCCGGGAAAATGCGATCCGTCAACGCGACAGGGTCAAAGTGGGTAAGGGATGAAGAGAAGTCGATTATACGGCGAGCTTCTGACGTTTCTTACACAAGCGTGCGCACTTTTCATCACCTTTATCTCTTGTTTCCACAAAGTGTCAAAAATTCGATCACCCATCGACCCCATCTCGGACTCGCTGGAAACACGGACGAGGATTATGGGACAAGGGATGAAAAATAGGCCGCGAAGATTAAATTTGCGTGGGAGTAAGCAAAATTGGTGAAAAGTGATGGAAAAAAGAACAAGAACTGTAGGGAGGATTGAAAGGCAAAAACACTTAGGTCGCGAAACGTCGAGACTGGGGTTGACGAGGGATGACGTTAGGTCGAGCGTGGAAAAAAAAAAAAGGAGTGATTTCAACAGACAAGAAAATACGGGAAAGGTTAATGATAAGCTGACACACTCGCCGAGAGACGATCGCTCTCCAGGGATTATTGCCATCGGCTGCCGCCAATCGGACAACTCCAATATTGAATGATGACCTGATTGGAAAGGTTGTTGGTGATCCGCGCGCAGAAACGATACGGAAAATTTGGGTTTTCTTCGTGAATTAAGCCAGCACGTGGATTCAATCGTACATCGTGTTTGCCAACGGGATTTGGACCAGATTGCCATCAATCAAATAACTCCAGATCCAATTAAGGGAGGAAGTGTACATAGATGATGAAAAAATAGACAATTTTAATTTTTTTTTTGGCAAGAAACGAAACGTTTTGCATTTATGAACATTTGTGTACCATTTATTATATAATTAAACTATTTGAATGATTTTTTTCATTTAAAAATATTGCAAAATGGCGACGTTATTGCGTGGTCTTTCAGAAAGGCTTTGGCGGCAGATGTCCGTTTTTGGGAAATCCAACGACTTTATTATTCATGTGCAAAATATGAGCCAAGAATTTTTAGTATTTTAACATCCAAATGCTGAACTCATACCTAAGAACTATTTTAAAAGTTTGAATTAAACAAAAATGGGATAGTTTAGAAAAAAAATTGAAATTTTACACATTATTTTCGTGCTTTTTTCCAATAAAAAAGTACTTTTTAAAAGTGATTTTTATAACCAAGTAGGTATAAATTGAAGGCAATATTGTTATTGAGATACGACTGCAATTTTGGCACAATCGGTCAACTCGGTTTAAAGGTATGTTTCTCAGAAGCTTAAAAAATGTAGTTTTGATGTTCAAAGTTTCGAACTACGAAAACTCAGTGACTTACCGGCTAATTACTTACTTCAACATTGTATTCTTGACATGTTTAACCAACATTTTAGGTAAAAAAAATCGATTTTGTGATGCCGCTACATGTACAGGGTGTCTCAAAATGACCCAACATTTTCATTTATTAATAAATCGTATCATTTGTTTGAAAAGTACGAATATTTTTATTTTAATATAAGATACAAATATGGAGGTTATGTATGGAACATAATATTCGATAAATGGACGCCTCGTCCCTGTTTGCAAACGTTCACTCCTTTGACGAAATTTTCAATAACATATTGGCATAATTGCGGACTAATTTCAGTAAGGCAGGGAACAACTATAGGAGACCGAAAATTAGATGATCTTTTTAATTTTTTTTATTGTGAAAAAAAAACAGAAATTTCCGCAACTCTGACAATAATTTATTCATATTTTCATACATCTCTGGTAATTTTTTCAAGTTATTTCATGCATTAATTAAGGTGTAATCCGCTATGTCCCTTGGCGTGTCCTCATCGTCGTTGTCGATTTGCGGGACTTGTGCAGCTCGCAATTCACATCTGAAATAGTTCAACAAATTTTTATACATTCTTGAGATATTTTTTAAGAACATGAACCTAAATTTTGAAAAAAAAATCAAGAATTGAATGTTGGAACGAGTTTTATAAACATGGTCGATTTTTAGCATTTTTTTCTTGGCTGTTTGTAATAATAAATACTTTAAACAATCTAATCTTTCCAACTTTGGGTTCATATTTTGATAAATGATATTATGTAAACGTATTTCAAATTTGAAGATGATCCATCAATTAGATTTTGAGTTACGAATCCCGAAAATCGAAAAAATGTCATTTCGAGAAAAACACGTTTAAAGTTTCCCAAACGAAAAACTCAAAGTCAAATGTGTTTAATCAAATGATAAAGTGTCTTACCGATTAATCAGCGATTCCAGCACCATACAGCAGTCCTTCCTCTTCCTAATGCAACTCATTTGAAGCTTTCATTTCCTCTTTACGAGCTTTTCGAGCTACTTTTGTCTCTAATAAACTTCTTCTATTTTGCCGATCCACGTGCATCTGATCCATTTGCTCGGCATATCCGTAGCTCTGCCTACCAACTACGATTTGTAGTTCATTCATAACCATGAGTAGGGCTGAATTTCCTTCATTGAATAAAATAGCAGCAAGAAATGCCGCTACCTCGATTACTTTGTACCCAGAATGGAGATATTTTGGAGCTAATCGCCAAAGCTTCTAGTAGCTTGTATTGTAGCAATTTATAGTACATGTTCCTTTTCAAATAATATAATAAAAGACCTTCTGAATCATCTGTTTCACCCCAAAGCAAACGTACAATGATCTACGTCAGCAGGTGAGTCATAAAAAAGGACTACCTAACTGAGCGCTCGTGGATGCTTGAGCGCACTTGGGAGTCGAGCGCAGAGACTTTATCATTTATATACATACTGTTAGAAGGAATCCGAATATCGTTTGGAAATTTTCAGGGTGTATTCTTAAGATATTTTGCTAACGATTTATGAAATTTGAAAAAAATTGATTGCCTTAATGATGCGTCCAATTGTTTCCTTGAGCTCCGGAATGATCTGTGGATCATTGGCATACACTTTTCCTTTCAGAAAACCCCAAAGAAAGAAGTCCAATGGCGACAAATCGCACGATCTTAGTGGCCAATTCACATCGCCTGCAATAACTTTTACAATTTTCACAATTTCTATACGTTGCTCGATCGTGTAATTCTCCATGACCAAGCCTCAATACTTCCTGACGCCAGTTGTCAAAGATTAGTAACTCTATGTTCGCCACAATAAAAAATGGCGCGCAATTCCAAATGCCAGGTCATTTTGAAACACCCTGTATATGCCCCCTTAAGTGGATATTGGCTCAGCGTGATGAAAGAAAGCTGCCAGTTCCGGCGAGACGTCGGTCAAAGTCTTGGTCCAATTTCCGATGATTTCCCGCGGCACGGAAGCCTCCCCTGTGGGGAAGCCTTTCCTTTGTATCAGATGTCACACGAATCAGAAAAATTCCAATCCGCAAGTTTTCGTTGGTGGAACACGAAAGCGAGTTTGGAGGCTTTTCACGATTGCTGCGCGATATGCCCGCTCGGCAAATGACGCCTTCTTCGCCTACTGAACCGTCAACTGGAGTTCACTGAGCATTCATCAAATAACAGATGACAGCAAGTACTCCACCCAAACGTTTATTCGATTCGAAGCTAACGCTCGTTGAAGAGTTTGCTTGGGGTTATGCTTTAAGTACAGCCGTTCGAGTCCGATAAGCCTTTTGGTAGAAGTAACTAAATGGATCGCTGCCTCCAAGAGAAATTCGTCAAATGTGGTAGTTTTAGAGTTTGGAAAAGATCAAGGGGATGAATTGTTGGAGAACTTTGACTGAATCAATTGGGAATGGATTGTCACGTTGCCTCGTGAAGATGAAACATTTAATTGAGTCGGAGGATTGTCGCGTTTGGACGATCAAACGGCAGGAAACTGTCTGTCGAAATGGTCTGATGTGGATGAAATCGAGGAAGACGCGGACAAATAATAGACGGATGAAGACAAACGGACGGGTAGAGGAAGTGACACGGGGAGAGGAGGAAAGAGGGAGAAAAGCGTAGAAACTGGCAGACTTGTGGGAAGGATAGGAGGAAAAGGCACCGGAAGTCAAAGTTTAGGACGATTATACGCAGAGAGAGAGAGAGAGAGAGAGAGAGAGAGAGAGAGAGAGACAGACAGATAGAACGAGATTGGAGCAAAGGGGGAGCAAGTGATGAAGGGTGAAAAAGGGAGAAAATGGGAAAGAAAAAGAAAGAGGAAGCCCCAAGAATGTCCCTAGCTCGCTCAATGGGATTTCCTCCGAGGATATCAGAATTATTGGAAATCACTGGGTTAGCTGGTCCCATTTGCGGCTACAGGTGAATGTATCTCTCTAGTTCTGCATTGCTGCTCGTGTCTGTCTATGTACCGGACTTCCTCTTTCTCTACCTCGTTCTCTCTCTCTCTCACTCTCTCTCTCTCTCTCTCTCTCTCTCTCTCTGTCTCTCTCTCTCTCTCTCTCTCTCTCTCTCTCTCCTCTCACTTCGCCTCTAGGCCTCTCCAGAACTCGATTTAATTGGCTATTGCAATTATAGATACGTCGTCTCTCTCTCTCTCTCTCTCTCTCTCTCTCTCTCTCTCTCTCTCTCTCTCTCTCTCTCTCTCTCTCTCTCACCGGATTAAAGTCGTCTCTACCGAATACGAATCGAGAGATCGATACTACCAATTCAGCATAATACACACTATACGTATATGTGTAATCTCTTGAAACAGAACAAGTACAAACAAGAGCACCAATCTGCGGATGAAATGCCCAGAATCATAATGAGAAATTTTGCGGATTATAATATTTCCTCATTCTGAAAATAGCTGGGTTTCGGTCGACAAAATATCGATATCCATAGAACTTCGTGCAAGAGGATAGTGAGGATTAGGTTTTTTTCAGATCTTTGTAGATTGGTAGTTTGTTTTAATTTTTTTAGCTCTGTAGCTTTTTTAGATCTTTGTAGATTTGTAGTTTTTTTTTAGATCTTCGTAGTATTTTTAAATCTTTGTAGATTTGGCTACAATTTTTTTTGAAGGATCGGTCAAAATAAAGGTACAGACGTTTTCTTACTTATCTCTATTCGTAATTAAACTTTGAACACTTAACTTTACGATAATTTACAGAAATAAAACAAATTCTCATGAGATCAACCTTAAAATGAGTGTTTTTTTTAAAACACGATTGGCCATCTCTTCCGGAATATCTGAGTATAATGGCCAAGTCTCTGTGATTTTATGTTTTGATTCTTAATTTTTTTTTCTTCTGGCCACATCTATAATACATGTAAGGTGTTGTATAATATATAACAAAATATATACCAAAAAATGTCAGGTCATTTTATAAAGTATAACAGAACATTTTATAATATATAATTATTGATATTAATGGTCAAAAAATTATCAAATCTGATTGTAATATTTATTTTATATAATAATTTTTGATATTATATGTATCGTTAATATTATAACTATAATATTTTATTGTAAATTATAATAATTATCGATTACAATTATAATTTACCGAGCCCAAAGAATGCACGGTTCGCGGCTGCGTTGATCCATGTCCACCTTGGCCAATAGTCGGATGGGTGACCGCTCAGTCAAGAGCTAACTTAGGCATCGATTATCGAGCTAGATGGCAGTTTTACTGACTTTGCGATGGTGAACGCGGCTAAAACTCCGTCCATTTAAGCGGGCAACCACTTTAGGAGACCGAAAATTAGATGATTTTTTAGATTTTCTTTTATTGTGAAAAAAAAACGGAAATTTCCGCTACTCTGACAATAATTTATTTATATTTTCACACATCTCTGGTAAGTTTTTCAAGTTATTTCATGCATTAATTAAGGTGTAATCCGCTGTGTCCCTTGGCGTGTCCTCATCGTCGTTGTCGATTTGCGGGACTTGTGCAGCTCGCAATTCGCATCTGACATAGTTCATCAAATTTTTATACATTCTTGAGATATTTTTTAAGAATATGAACCTAAATTTTGTAAAGAAAATCAAGAGTTGAATGTTGGAACGTGTTTAAAAAAAAATTATCGATTTTTAGCATTTTTTCCCGACATTTTGCAATAATAAATATGTTTTAAACAATGTAATCTTTCCAACTTTAAGCTCATGTTTTAATAAATTATATTGTGTAAACGTGTTCCAAATTTAAAGATGATCCATCAATTAGTTTTTGAGTTATGATTCCCGCAAATTGAAAAAAATATCGTTTCGAGAAAAACACGTTTAAAGTTTCACAAACGAAAAACTCAAAGTCAAATGTGTTTAATCAAATGATAAAGTGTCTTACCAATTAATCAGCGATTCCAGCACCATACAGCAGTCCTTTCTCTTCCTCACGCAACTCGTTTGAAGCTTGCACTTCCTCTTTACGAGCTTTTCGAGCTTCTTTTGTCTCTAATAAACTTTTTCTATTTTGCCGAGCCACGCGCATCCGATCCATTCGCTCGGCAAATCCGTAGTTCTGCCTGCCAACTTCGATTTCTAATTCATTCATAACCATGAGTAGGGGTGAATTTCCTTCATTGAATAAAATAGCAGCAAGAAATGCCGCTACCTCGATTATTTTGTACCCAGAATAGAGATTTTTTGGAACTAATCGCCAAACGGTCGAGTTTGGGTTTGTTTGGGTTATGAAAACCCAAACAAACCCAAACAAACTACCTAACTGTGCGCTCGTGGATACTTGAGCGCGCTTGGGAGTCGAGCGGAGAGTCTTTATCATTTATATATCATACCGTTTGAAGGAATCCGAACATCGTTTCGAAATATTCAGGGTGTATTCTTGAGATATTTTTCGAACAATTTATAAAATAAAAAAATATTGATTTTTTGATGCATCTAAAGTGGTTGCCTACCTTAAAGGCACCTGTATGGTCACAGATTTTTTTTGCAGTTTCCCTCTGCCCTCGTACTATAAGGGAAAGGGATGGGACTCGTAAAAGCACGCAAAAGAACATTGAGAGAGAGAGAGAGAGAGAGAGAGAGTGAGAGTGAGAGAGAGAGAGAGAGAGAAGATTCTTCCGTGTTCGTCAAACGGGACAGCTCGTTTTGCGCGCTCCTGCAGTCGCGAACTCTTTCACGTACTATGGCAGTTTTTTTTTCCTGCGATGCGCGCGACTAGCGTGGTGGATCGAAGCGCGTAATTGAGCCAATTCGAGCTCCAGCATCCAGTCCGTATGAGTGTGTGTTCACAGCGCGTCAGATTACTCGGGTCTTTTTTCTCGTTGATTTTTCAAAGGTTTGAAGTCGAAAAAAAAGGAAAGTCCGCCAATTTTTTTCGTAACGCAATCATAGAAAGTGCAGCCGTTAATTGACAGTCTTCATAATTAAAAACTGGTCGCCCTTTCGTTCTCTGCACTGCGGATTATTAATGAATATTACGAGAATAAAATGAAGGTTGCCCTACATCGATCCAAGTACGAAATTATTTTCGAAAAAACTTTATTTCGATTATTGCTCTGATTGTTTTTATTTTGTTTTATCAAAGCTGCGCCTCCGCAAGAAAAAGGGCTCGAAAAGTTTAAACGACCCGGCGCGCCACTGAAAACAGAAAAAACAATTTGGAAATAAATATTTTTACGTGCAGACGATCTTCCGCAACTTCGGCAACATGATTTTTCTTTTAAGCCGAGATACGTCCAAAAGTCACAATTTTTTATGGATTTTCCACTTTTCATTAGAATTGAAACTAGTTTTTCCTTGTTTCTCGTGAAAGCAGGGCCTCGATGGACTTAAAGGCAAACAATAACGAGGCAACTTTTAGAGTTGGTTGCCCAAAGCTCTTCTCTTTCGAGAAGAGTCTCGAAAGTATAGCAAATTTTACTGAAGGGTCGGCGATAATGATGTTTTTTTTTTCTGTTACTTTCTCCTAAAATAAACAATCTTCAATGATAATTAAGAGTGGATGACCCAAAAAAAAAAGTAGAAACGTTTTCTAACATATCCATATTGATAGATATCTTGGGAGTACAAATAAGTCCCCGCCGTTTTTTTTTTTTATCAAAAATTGGGCATTTATTGTGAAAGAACGATACTTTACGTTTTATTCAAAGTATTGTCCATCGCTAGCCACTACTTTTTGCCATCTTTCTGGCAGCATATGGATATTGCGTCGGACGAAAACTTCATCTTTTGAGGCTATCCACAAATCGACCCAATTTTTGGTATCTTCATATGATGTGAAGTGCTGCTCAGACAGGCTGTGCGTCATCGATCGAAATAAATGACAGTCAGAGGGATCAATGTCTGGTGAATACGGCGGGTGGGGTAAAATTTCCCAATTGAGTGTTTCCAAGTAGGTTTTGACCGGCGCCGCAACATGTGGACGAGCATTATCATGCAGGAGAATAATTTTGTCGTGTCCGGAGTAGTAATTGGCGCGTTTTTCCTTGAGTGCTCGGCTCAATCTCATCAATTGTGTTCGGTAGAGAGCCCCGGTAACGGTTTCGTTCGATTTGACCAACTCATAATACACGACACCAAGCTGATCCCACCAAATACACAACATGAGTTTTTTTTTCCATGAATATTCGGCTTGGCGGTCGATGTTGAAGCATGGCCAGGTGGTCCCCATGATTTCCTCTTCTTTGGGTTATCGTAGTGGATCCATTTTTCATCACCAGTGACTATACGATGCAAAAAACCCTTTCGCTTATGCCTGGCAAGCAGCATTTCACATGTGCAAAATCGGCGTTCAACGTTTCTCGGCTTCAGTTCATATGGAACTCAATTTTCTTGCTTTTGAATCATTACCAACGATTTTAAACGATGTGAAATTGCTTGTTGAGTCACTCCTAATGTAAGTGCAAGTTCTTCTTGCGTTTGGCACGAATCTCCCTCCAATAATGCTTTCAATTCCGCGTCTTCGTAGACTTTCGGCCTTCCGCTAACTTTGTCTTCGACGTCAAACTCACCGTTCTTAAACTTTTGAAACCACTGACGACAACTTCTCTCACTTCAAGCAGCCTCACCATATGCTTCTACAAGCAATCGATGCGCCTCAGCTGCAGATTTCTTCAAATTAAAGAAGTAAATCAAAAGCTCCCGCAAATGACGCTTATTTGGTTCTAAACTCGACATTTTCGAACGAAAAAAATTATGTGATGCTGATACAAAATCGCTAATATTTCAAGGTTATGGTCTTGCCAGATGTCCAACCTTACGATATGACGTTTTTAGACGTATTAGAAGTGGAACTCGGCAATAAATTAGGAACTTTTCTTGGCACACCCTTACATACGTACACACATAGCCATATATACATATTGAATTAAACGTTAACACATTGTTTTCACATTGCAGGTGACGGGGAAAGGCCTGATAGGGCGTGACGTGGATCGATCAACGTCGCGAGCGTCTCTCGCTCTAACAAAACTTTCTTTCGAATAAGGGCAAACGATAAATCCTCGAATAAAAGAAAAAGCGACAAAAAAAGAATAACATCGAGCCTTCGAGGATGCTCCAGGAGAGCTCTCCTTACTCCGAAAAAGAGAAGAAAAAAATTGATTAAAGAAACGGACAATAAAAAAGGAAGTAAAAATAAACAATCGTAAACGTCAAAAATGTTTTTCACGGGCATCGTATGGGCATCGCGCAGTTATAACGTGGGTCGCGTGATACGTGACGTTAATGGTATCGACGATGATGATGATGACGATACGTTTCACGGGCACAAGGACACGAAATTTTTTAAGAACAGCGATGTTGGCTCGTGCCCTTGTCACGACGAAAGCAAAAAGATTCGCGATCACGTCGAGGAACGAACGAAACTCGAGGATCACGTTATTCTGGCATGTACGTCATCTATCCGGCGGAGGAAGTCCTTAGAATCTACGAGTGTCCGTTGCGACAAAATTTGTCACTGAGGTGTTCGAACAACGCGAGTTACGTTAGCGCGTTGCGTGAAAACGAGAACAATCTTAATAATTCGAACGTTGACGACGTTCAGCGCCATGACGATTTGCCGGACAATCGTCACGGGACTGTAGCAACGATCGGTTGCGACAAAAAGCCCAAAGGGAACAAAAGGAAATCCCTGAAGCGTCGAAATTTTTGGATATTTAAGGGTGCACGGGAGAACGACGATAAAGCGAGTCTTTCGCTGAAGAACAATAATAACGTTAATAATAACAAACATAACGATAATAATAATAGTGGCAATGATAGAAATCGCGACGGGTGTAGCGGTAGAGGCGGCGGCGTAAACGAGTCCGCAAAAACTTCTTCGTCCGGTAGGAGAACGAGAAATTGCACGATTATGCAAAACAATCGTAATACGGCCGACGAGGCCAGCAGCAACAGCGTCAACAGCCCCCTCAGAGAACTCACGCAGGCGAACCTCAACGAGCCACTCAAGCAGCACAATGGCAATGCCCTCAAGCTCGTTCAAACCGGTAAGTCACGAATGTACAAGCAGATACACATACATACGTAAAGAATATTAAAAATAAAACATATATGAAGAATGATATTTGTAGAGATATATTATAAATACTAAAAAATTACAGACGCCTACCCCATACAGTTTTTATTATGTTTTATATTGTATATCGAAGGTTATTCACAACTATTAGGGTTCCCTTGATGGCCATATATAGGGTCTGTCACTGCGAGCAAAACGCACTTTTTTAAAATGTCGTGCGACAAAAATTGACCGAGATATTCGCGTTCAAAGTCGTCAATCAATATACTACTATACTATACTACTATTAGTGTACTATTATATCACTATATTACTATACTACTATATTACTGTGATATTACTATACTAGTATATTACTGTGCTATTACTATACTAATATATTACTGTGCTACTATATTGGTGAGCATATACCGTCCGTCAATGCGAGCAAAACGCTACTACTATGGTAGTATACTATACTACTATATTGCTATACTACTATATTGCTATACTACTATAATACTATACTATACTGCTATACTACTATACTATACTAGTATTTTGCTATACTACTGCACTACTCTATTACTATACTGCTATAATACTATATTATTATACTA
Source organism: Ophion ventricosus (assembly GCA_963932345.1). Classification (NCBI taxonomy): domain Eukaryota; kingdom Metazoa; phylum Arthropoda; class Insecta; order Hymenoptera; family Ichneumonidae; genus Ophion; species Ophion ventricosus. Next base: position 25,033,760 of record OZ010718.1, on the reverse strand, counting down.
CTTTACTATTATACTATCATACTACTATACTAACGTATTACTTTACTTCCATACTACTACATTAGTGTACTATTATATCACTATATTACTATACTACTACATTACTGTGATATTACTATATTACTATATTACTGTGCTATTACTATACTACTATATTGCTATACTACTACACTATACTAGTATTTTGCTATAATACTGCACTACTATATTACATACTGCTGTAATACTATATTACTATATTACTCTACTACTATACTATTATGCTATTATACTACTATACTAACATATGACTTCACTACCATACAATTACATTAGTGTACTATTATATCACTGTATTACTATACAACTATATCACTGTGATACTACATTACTATACTACTATATTATTATACTACTATATTATTATACGACTATATTACTGTGCTACAACATTACTATACTACTATATTGGTGAGCGTATAGGGTCCATCACTGCGAGCAAAACGCTTTTTTTACTGTTGTGCAAGAAAAATTGACCGAGATATTCGCGTTCAAAGTCATCAATGAATCTACTACTATACTATACTACGATATTACTGTATTATACTGCAGTACTATACTATACTGTATGTATGTGTATCTGCTTGTACTATACGGCAAATGTACAAGCAGATACACATACATACGTAGGAAATATTATTTAAAAAAAAACATATACGAATATAACAAATACAACATATATATTTATAGAGATACTTTATAACCACTAAAAAATTATAGATGCCTACCCCTTACAGTTTTTATTATGTGTTTTATATTATATATCGAAGGTGATTCACAACTATTAGGGTTCCCTTGGTGAGCATATAGGTTCTGTCACTGCGAGCAAAACGCTCTTTTTTTAAATGTGGTGCGACAAAAATTGACCGAGATATTCGCGTTGAAAGTCGTCAATCAATATACTACTATACAATACTACTATAATCCTATACTACTATGGTACTACACTATACTACTATAGTACTATACTATACTGCTATATTGCTATACTACTCTACTACTATACTCTTATACTATTATACTACTATACTAACGTATTACCTTACTACCATACTACTACATTAGTGTACTATTATATCACTATATTACTATACTACTATAGTACTGTACTATACTGCTATATTGCTATACTATTATACTATACTAGTATTTTGCTAGACTACTGCACTACTATATTACAACACTGCTATAATACTATATTACTCTACAACTATATCACTATACTACGCTACTACTATAATATTATACTATCATATTACTTTACTACCATACTACTACATTACTGCACTTTTTTTTTATTGTTGCTTCCATCGTACGGGGTGCTTGCCCTTTTACTTGCCTACCTTATTCCATCTTATTCCCTTGCTCGAGTGATCCAATCAAACCCAAGAAAAGTCAATCCTAGGCTTTGGTGACATAAACAAACCCAAAGGAAGTCATTTCTGACTTGCTCAACCAAAACAAACCCAAAAAAAGTCATGTTTAGGCTAACGTGGCCCAAACGAATCCAAGCACAAATCATTTCTGGGCCTACGTGACCCAAAGAAAATCATTTTTGGGTCTGCTTACCCCGACAGAAAAATCCGGATAAAATCGTTTTCAGACTTGCGTGACCCAAACGAACCAAAAGAAAGGCATTTTTCCGCTTGCTCGACTCAAACCAACCCAGAGGAAAGTCCCGATGTCAGGTCCACGAAGATGCCATTTCTTTCGGTGAAGGCCCTTTCGTATGGGAAATTCTGAAAAGGCGGCAATTTCCCGAGTAGGCCGTTTATCAAAAGCTCGAAACCGTCGCTTCGAGTGCAGTGCAAACACAAGAGCTTTGCCGCAACTGTCTCCGTCTATCCCACCGCACCTTGTGCATACATTCGCTTCCTTCGGTCCTCGACAAAACCACAATCTATAGTACGTACATAGGAAGATCGAAACTGCTCGAGGTAGTGCCGAGATGAATTCTCTCAGTCACAAATATACCTACGTACCATTGGCCGAAGCAGTCGCGGAAAACCAGCCACGGGCAAAGGGGAACGCCGGATGGAACCGAGCAATATTGCTCGATACAAGGCGATTCCGGAAACGGTCCTACCTATGGGAGAACCCAAGACGACGAAACCACGGAAACGGAATGGTAATCGAGTTCCGTTAGAATACGATTCACGTTTGACTTCCTACGGCACTTCCGATTTGCGAAAATACGCCGTGAGCAAAAAAAACAATAGCCTGACAATCGCAGCATGCATTTGCACGTAAAGAAACTCCAAGAAGAATTGAGCTTCTGGAAATAAAGTTTCTCATCTGAAACTTTGTGTGTCTCAGAGTGAAGACATTCCTTGGGTAAGCGGAAGTCTAGTCTTGGAGTGAAAGAAAGCTAGGCTCTCGATTCTCTGCTGAAGGTTGGCCGTGTCCTAAATACAGTGTGGCCCAAAAGACACGGATCAAACGAAGTGGAGAGATAGCCAAGATCATTTTCAACCAAAAAGATTAAATAGAGTAGGGTATATAGATAACGGTTCATTACTTTTTCACCCAGAAGTAAAAAAAAAACGCGACTGAAAGTTTTTCTTCTACCGTTGTATGAGTTGATTTATAACTGCATTGTACCAAATCGTGTTGCAGACGTCTGAGTTTTTTATGCAATTCTTATCTTGCTCAACTTACCCTCATACCCGTGCTCAACATACCTCACTATCAAAGCAGGTTGAGCAAGTATGGCCTTAGTCATTTGAGAGCGATTGTCTGTCAAACAATAAGGATAACAGGAATTTCGTCTACAGACTTTCTTTTCCCAGATAAATGTCCTATTGACCAACGTAGGTTTCATTTTTATACGGCAAACTGTTAAGGAATTACAGGGCGATAATTTCAAACTTGCTCAACATGCCCGTCCCAACCCTACAGCTTGGTCCGTTTGTCAACGATTCCAAAGTTATGATTTTTTTTTCAATATTTTTGGAAATCGTTTCTAAGCTGTACAAAAGAATTCATTAACAAAAAAAAAATGATGTGGCTTTCGCATGAAAATGTAGTCTTCCTCATTGCCATCGTGAGTTCTTGGAACAAAATGAATTTGTAATGAGTTTTTGGATCATAAGTTCTACCGAAATTTGCTCCTGTAGTAGGAAAATTGATTCACCTTATGAGAATTGTCAAAAGGTACATGGCCCTGATAGCATCATAGCCCTGACCCTCAAATGTGTTTACTATTGATTTTTATTCACTGCAGGGTAGTATTTTGCTAGAAAATCGAATTTTGCGGCAAACAAAATTGAACTGTTAATTTGCATTGAGAACGCATCATTTGAATGCAGAGCATTTATGACGGGTACGTAGAAGGAAGGCGATATTAACGAAACTGGTTCCCAGGTAGATAATAAAAACTTTTATTCATTGATCCGCGCCGGATTGGATTTTAGACCATAATGAGCTTAATATACGTTTCAGATTTGCACGTAACTTAAAAATACCGACGATCCGTATATGAGTGACAATATAGTTTCACTTCCTGTCTGCTTATTGCTACGGTTTACATACTGAAATTAGTTGTGCATTTGGTGCGTTGGACTATTTGAATGTTCAAATCACCAAATGTCCAAATCGAAAACGTACCTATTCTAAGCTTGTTAAGGTCCAAAATCCAATCCAGCGCGAACCAATAAACGCGCAACCTTATTATACCTTGCAGTGAATAAAAATTGATCGTAGAAAACCTTTCGAGGGTCATGGCTATGAGTTGTACATTTTTAGAATCCATATAAGGTGGACCAATGTTCCTACTACAGGGGCAAGCTTCGGCAGAAAATTATTCTTTCTAACTCGACGATGAAAACCTCGGGAACAAAATTTTTGTCTTATTGAATAGTTTGGTTACTCCTTATGTTCAAATTAATACTTATTGTAATGCCATTATTTATAATAAGCATTTTTATTCTCGTAGATTATCATCGATAAAAAAAATGCTTATAACCGTGAATAGAATTACAACAGATATATTAGTTTCATCCTAACCAATTATAATTATCGTTGATGGGGTAAAAAGCAAAGCAACTTTTGACAGTTCTTAAAGTCAGGCTTCAATTGAATTGTTAATTTAAATTCTTAAATTTAAATACAAATCACAAAATGTCCAAATCTGAATGTCCGAATCTAAAACGGTTTTTAAGCTTATTAGGGTCTAAAATCCAATCCAACGCGCAGCCTTATTATACCTTGCAGTGAATAAAAATTGATCGTAAAAAACCTTTCGCGGGTAAAAAAAACCTTTCGAAAAATGTACAACTCATGACTTGTACATTTTTAGAATCCACATGAGGTTGACCAATTTTTCTACTACAAGGGAAAGTTTCGGTGGAACATTTTCCTTTCTAAATCAACGATGAAAACCTCTGGAAAAAAATTGCGATCCAAAAAGTTATTGCAAATTCATTTTATTCTAAGAACTCATGATGACAAAGATGAAGATTAGATTTTCATGCGAAAGCCACATCATTAGGCTACATCCTAAAAAATAACCTCCATTTGTTATTTTTTCATCAATTGTTTTGTACGGCTAGAAACCGATTTTCAAAGATATTGAAAAAAAAATCATAACTTTCGAATCGTTGAGAAAAGGGCCAACATGTATATAACCTTTTCGGTTGGATACGATCTTGGCTACCTCCCCACTTCGTTTGATTCACGACTTTTCGGCTACCTTCTATAAGAACATTCGTGAACTTCGCCAGCAAAAAATCTCATGATTGAGAGCAATAATAAAAACGATAAGTGTGGTGAACGCTTCAAATTTTACAAGAGCCCACGCGAAATTGAGAAATAAGTCCAAATCAGAATACACCAGAAATTCTGGCAATTCGACCAAATTTATCGAAGGACTAAACTGTAGAGGAATAGACGTCAGCTCATTGCTCTTCTTGTCATTACTTTTTATTCTGTTTGCCTACAGAACCAGAGCTCTACTGGCAATTCTTAAAGTATTCACTTCAAAGCAGATCTTGAAATTAATTGCTTTCAAGTTTAACATTACCAGCGATTATCGTCGATTCCTGGTTGGTCTGGAGATGCGTTCCGATCGTGTTGACGAAGAAAAAGGGCCTTGGAAAATCAATGTAGAGATGGTTGGCCGCGTCCACTTGTGTATTCTCGCAGGTTCAGTTCGAGTCCGATCTCTGAGAGCGGCCCAGGGTTCCACGGTTGAAGGCGGTTCATCTTGAGTACTTGTACGGCCGGTGAGACACACAAGAATAGTACATCTGGCGTGAATCCTGCTTCAAGAAACCAAGGAATGTTGCTTGTGCTGAGTATCGGTGAATGGACGCACACTCCGATGTTGCAGACCTAAAACGTAATCAGTCGCACTTAGCCGTCATTGGGTCGACATTCTCTAAAATTGTTGTCCACGAAAGAACGCGTTGTCGCTCTTCTTTTGTTCCCGACGTCGCGATCTTTGATAACGGAAGTTGATTTGCGGTAACGACGGAAGAGAGTTTGGGGTCGCTTGGAACACCATGTGGAATCGGCAAAGTAAGTGCTTAGTGGATACACTTTGCCGATTCCACATGGTGTTCCGTCATCAGCCATGCCCGTATGGACCGCCATGTATTCACCATTTCCGCGCGATATAGCGCACACGAGATTCAAACATCCGAATTCTTGGCTCACCAGCTTTTGAGTCTAGCATACAAATATTTTGCACACCCGTAAATCAAAGAATACATTGCCTATGAACATCATACGAAGATGAATATGAAAAGGCCACTTACGTAGCAAGCAACGGAATAAGGACCTCGGAACCGACATTGCTTTGAAACCTCCATCACGTTTACCAGCCGCTGTGGATTTTCAATAATTCAATTCAAGTAGGGAAAAAAGAGCGCGCGTGTTTCGTACGTTATATGCGTACAAACATATGATTCGGTTGCATTAGATTACGTCATTCGGATATTTATGAGGGTTTTGATCGATCGAATTTCTTTGGAATTCGCTTTCTCCGTATTTCGTGAATAGGGGCAGTAATGTAGAAAAAATCGAACATTTTGAGTAAAATCACGTGCGAAATAACTGTTAAAAAGATGTACATCTATTTATAATGGTAGCACGTGAAGAGCTTCTAAACGATACGTGACTTGCCTATGTGAACGAGAAAAATTGCCATTCTCAACCCCTAAACCCAAACATGCGCCCCTTGTAACTTGCAACCAGAAACAAGCACTAACTGCATGCCATATTTCGAGTTGTTGGCTTCAATAATTTAGGCTTCACAGGACTGTGACCGACTACAATGTCTGTGCAATTGGTCACAGGCCTGTAACTCTTAAACGATCGAAGCCAAGACGCTGAAATATGGCACGTCGTCGGTATTCGACAATGAAGTCTCGCCATAAGGATTCCGTTTCCACTTATCAAGTGTACGAAACCTTTCGCCAGAAAAAAATGAAAAATTTGAAAATCCCCCAACTTGGGAAATGGACGATGATGTTTTTGGTATCTTTTTTCTCTTCGTACCAATAGTTAGCGATCTTACCGGCAATCTGACCATGCACGATACAGTTGTCAGAATCATCAGGCATGCTACGAAAAAAAAAACGTGGCACGACCCATTTTTTACTGCAAAAGAATGAAAATTTTTGTATAATTATAATAACGAAGCTCTCAAATATACAAATTTTCGCTGCCGTAATAGAATCTCGCGGTAATGCAGCGAGGATGACTCGAGCATCCGAGCAGTTGAGAGGAGCAGAGAGAAAACGCCAGAGCGGGATAGAGGAGACGAGAATCCGGAAGTTAAATGCAAGAGGTATGTCAGTGAAGATCGGAAGTGTTCCACTATCCGAGAGAAGATTAATCGCGTTGTAGTTGCCTTCACCGATGGTATTAAGGGGCTGCTCATTGCATTCGTTGTTTTACGCAAACGACCCCTACATATGTGCATATATGTGTGCGTGTATATATATATATATATATACATATCAAAAGAGAAAGCGTTTCTGTATATCGCGTTTTCTCTGTATTTTCCACCCGGATGACTCTGCATTAACTGTGGCTGTTGGAGCTCACCCACACACTTTTTCGACATACTCATCTTCACAAACACATACACACACACTCAAATACATACAATGTATGTGTGAGAGAGGGTGAGAAAGTGAGAGAGAACAAAAATCGAAAAATAATCTATCCGTACATCTCCTGCTTTCCGTTGAAACGCTTTAGCGAACCACTAAGTTCAGTATCCATCTCATCCATATCCTAGATAAACATCCTCGATATTCTACACACACATACACAGTTACACATGCACACATGTATATCGGTCGTACGCGGAGCAGAAATTCCAGGATCAGGTTCATCGACCCGGCACTCAAGAGTTCAGACTACTGCCCAATGCCCCAGGTCTCTCTTTCCGGATCTCCTTCCCATCTTTTTCTTTCTTCTACGCTCAATCTGTCTCGATTCCTCCGAGGAGATGGAATACGTTCGAGTCGCAGGTAAACCGTAAACTGTTACGGAGCTCCATTCAAGCTCGTCTGATCCACGAGCAGATGCACATGAACGTTCAAATACCATAAGAGGTGGGTTTTGGCGTCTGTGTGTAGGCATACTTGTTCGTGGACATAAAATTGGTCAGAGACAGATAAAAATGAATATTATGACGACTATGAAAAGATGGGAGAAAGGTACGAGACTACTGCACTAATCTGGTAGAAAGAACCTGATTACTATGCGGAAGCATTTGCTTAGTAGTTAGGATCTTTCCGGCACCTCAGTATAGAAGTCAGGTGATCTTTATCACGATTGCATGGCAGTCTTATTGTTTCTACCAGCTTTGCATGGTCAGGTGCTCTCTACCACCAGTGCATAGCAGTCTTATTGTTTCTACCAGCTTGCATGGCCAGGCGCTCTCTACTACCTTTGCATAGCAGTCCTATAATTGCTATGAGCTCTGCATGATCAGATTCGGTCTACCATCTGTGCAGAGTCTTCGGGTACTCGGTATCACATTTGCATAGCAGTCGAATTATTTCTACCACCGTTGTATAGTAGACGTACTTTTTCTATGAGCTCCGCATGGTCAGCTTCGTTCTACCATTTTTGCATAGCAGTTGGGTGCTCTCTGTCACTATAGCATAGTAGTCCCGTGCGGAAAATTGGAAAGGCATCCCTAATACAATTCGGGGCCTTCAATGGATTGTATGTGGATTCCATAGTAGGGTTTTCCGTAAGAGAGCCGTACCGGGCCCCTATTAGGGAATGGTAGGGTAGGTAGGTTGACTAAAACGATGGTTTAAGTACGGGGACTAAGTAAGGGGCTCTAAGGGGTGTATTTATAGAATCCCTAGTAGCAATTTCCCCAATACTCCCAGATCTTGCTATTATAGAGGCAAATCAGTATAAATTGCTTGACTAAAGAATCTGTGGCATAATAATTATTGAGATCGATTAAATATAATAATTAAACTATACGTTTAGTAGACGAGCTGTGATGCCTTGAACCAACACGCATGCAGTTCGTTCATTGAAACAACGCGGGACTAAACGTGTCAAAATATGCGACAGAATTCTTAGCCTCAAATGTATTAAAATAACACATTTCTTTTTCACAGTGCACACACACGCACGCACGCATATGCTTGCAATAATTTTTATGAGGCACCGTTGAGGCAATTTTAAATGCCCTGGTTATTTTGCCTTCAATGAACCTGGGTAGCAAAGGGTAACCAATCACTGATGGCTTCCAGACTAGGGCCTCAATAAAGTTAGGGAAAATTAAGATGGACCCAAAGCCTGAACTCAATATCCGCACGGTTCGGGTTATTTCTACGACTTTTGTATAGTACTTCTATTATTTTTGCCACTTTCTGCATAATGGCCAGATTATGTATACCACATTTGTACAGTAGCCGTACTGCTGTATCAGCTCTGGATGATCAGCTTCTGTCTTCCTTCTTTGCATAGTCGCCAGCTGCTCTCTATCACCTTTGCATAGTAGTCTGATTATTTCGACCACTCTTTCATAGTACTCACATTATTTCTGCAACCTCCATACGCGGTATTCGTGTTCTTTCTATTACTTTTGGATAAGAATAAGATTCTTTCTACCATCTTTGCATAGTCAGACGCGCATGTGGCACAATCAAGTACCACATCTGCATACTGGTGTTTCTTCCTATTTACCGTACATTTACCATCTACATACAGCCTGTGTCCAGCAGTTCGAGTTGGTATACACGGAGTGTTTCTAGTTTTCCATCGAGTCGTGTCAGCACATGATCACGAAGACGGTGGATTAAACAAAATCTTCTACAGTCTGTTCATATCTTTTTCTTCCAAATCTTTTTACCACTACTGCTAGTCCGCACAACTATAAAATTCTATATCCACTACCCTCTTCGCTGCCTATACTTCCCTCCATTCTTCCTCAACATTTCCCCCTTGTCCTGCCGAGGTTCGTTCCACGCATCCTTGCCTTTCTCTCCTCTCTCACTAAATACCTATCTCCCCACCTTACGCGTTTTCTTTCCCTCAAGCACATTTCGAGGCCCGAGGCGATCCAGGATATCCTCCGACCCTCCCATTCAAACCTGCATCACCTAGCTCGCGTGTCCAAACCGCTTTGTCAGGCTCCCCTTAATCGCATCGCTTTTGGGGTCTTCGCGGTTTCGGGTCAAAAGCATATACGCGGGAGATATCCCTCGTAGCAGCCTCGAACGCGATATCCAAGGCGATTACTCGGGTCCCCTCTGCTTGGCCACCTGATGCCGTTACCGGGTCTGACCCTTCCTCATAACCGATGCATTTTCCGCTTATGGTACATCGTGTAGGAGCCTCGCCGCCATTTACCACAATATTCAAGGTATTTGACCGCATCGAATTTGAATACGAAAATTCTCTGAGGCATTTGACTAATATATGGATGGGCAAAGGATATTACAAATCCGTAATATCTATATAATGTTGGCTATTAGCACATCTGTCTTGATAATTGACCTTTTAAACTAATCGCCAAGTCTTACGGACTGGTCCTCGAAATAATGGCCAGGCCAATCTGCTTGCATGGATTTACAGGTGATTTTTAAGGGGGGAGATACCTTTACAAGTCTAAAAAAAATCGATGATTTTGTGGAATTCTTTTCAATTCAACTTTTATTGAAATTTTGAGTATTTTGAGTATGCTCAAAAATAACCGTGGACGCATTTAGAAACAGTCGAGTATAAAAGATAGGTAGCCCCGTCGGTAACGCACGACTATACATGCAGTGCCCTCAAGCGTCGGGGAGTGTAGTCACGTTTGTAGCTATAACTTCCAAATGACTTCGAATTTTGGTTTAAAATTTTGCCGCGATATTTTTAAGACATTGGATTAACGTTTTATCGAAAAAAAAATCCATTTTTCGAAAGTTGTAAAGGTATCTCTCTACTTAAGAGATCCGTTTTCATATAATATTGAGTATGAAGACAATAGGCTGGTAGAAGAACGGTCCTTCAAGCCGAACGTCCTCAAAGTCAACTTTCCCCATATAAATATATGCAGAAATGTCTGAGTATGTATCTATACATATGTATATAAATATTCGGTTATGTATACGTGTGCAAATAAGAGAGAGAGAGTGAGAGAGAGAGCGATAGCGTGGGTTATATTTAATAAAGGAAGGAGGCTGGTTGCTACGGCAACAGCGAGGTGAACAGGCAAGGTATTGATTCGGCCCACCTGAATTCAGGTCAACACCTGACTAACACCTTTTCCATATTACACGAACGTTTCTCTCGCTCTTACTCTTCTTGTCCATTTCCCTGTATCTGGCTCTGTCTCGTTTATGAAAATACTCACGCATCAACCGCTTTAGGCTTCTCCCTCTCTCTCACTCTCATGATGCATGATGAGTATACAAAGGAGCACGCAACCAGCCCCCTTAATGTGCAAACAAACAGGGGGCAGGTCATCAGTATCCTACAAATATGACTGGGCAATCGGTTGATAGAAAACGTGCTAAGGGATAAGTGAATGGCTACGGTAGTTCCTGCACATCATTAGTACGTGCAACAGTGAAGTAGCCTTTTGTTCCCGTACGACATGTTCCTACGTCGCTAATGATTCAGATAGCACACGTAAACGCCGCAAATATACGTATATGCGCCCACGCATGTACGTAGGTATATACACAACTGAGTTCGTCCGAGGTCACGCATTGCGTACGAGATCCTGGTACCTGTATGGAATGCTCGTGAACTACAAACTTCCTTCGTCATCCAACCTTTATTCCGATGGAAATCAGAACCGCGCCAATATCTTAAGTATCTTCCGGCACGCTTTGATCGAATTCCATGGATATTGGTCTTCTTACAACGTCTTACATTTACTTCTTTGGTTGAGAAGCTGTCGGTTGATGGGGTGTTGGAATGAAGAAGGCAGAGCTGAGGTGCCAACGGTAGGGTCATCGGAATGGGAATATGTGAGAGAGGAAGACCATTGGCGTGCCCGGGGGAGAGGGGGGTGGGGGATCACACAGACAGCCGAGTGAACCCTTCTGAAAAAAAATCGATCCAAAATAATTGAAGTCAAATAATAGATTAATTTTATTTAAGTTCCGGCCGAGGAAGAATAAACAAATAATTTAATAAAACTTGAACTATTTCCTGCGTCGTAATTTCGTAATTTGTATGCAATGTAGCTACAATATTTCATTACGTGAATAAGATATTCAAATTTCAAGTCAACTGTCGGCAAAAGCAATACATTAGATTTGCCGACTGATATAAAGGGTGTCCCAAAATTCACGCAAGAAGTAATTTTGATAGAAAACACAGGTTTTCAATTAAAAATTGTAAATTTTTTATTGATTCATAATGTATACAGTATAATGTAATTTATTGATTCATAATGTATAGGATTATGTATAGAACAGCATATGCATTTGTATCTCAACAAACACTCGTGGATTTTTTGAACCCCAAATGCGACAATTTTGTCGATTAACGAAGCCATCAAGATGAAAATGAGCCTCATCGCTGAAGATGATTTTGTTCGAAAAATGCGTATCCACTTGTTGTTGTTCCATAATTCATTCAACGAACTCACTTCGCTGTGCGTGGTCAGTAGGCTTCAGTTCTTGAATCAATTGAACTTTGTAAGCATGAAGATGCAAATCTTTCGTGAGAATACGCTGCAGAGAGCTTCTCGAAATGTCCAATTCTTGACCACGGTGCCGAATTTATGTTCCTGGACTCTCAGCAACACACTCACGAACTGCTTCGATGTTTTGTGTTGGACGACTTGTTGAAAGACGGCCAGAGTGTCTAAGATTACTTATTGATCCAGCCTCGCTAAATTTTTAAATTAATCTCTTCATAGTTAATGAAATTAAATCACTATTCTGACTATATTTTGGACGAAAATTGCAAATTGTAACTGCCAAACTTTCATTGTTTTAAAAATATTGCTCAACAATGAAAACGCGTTGTTCTTTCGTATAGCGCTCCATTTTTAATAACCCTGAACTGTCAGCTGGCACGTTGACTTTTTTTTCGTTACCAATACTTTACCGCACAAATGGCGCAAAATTCAAACATTGCGTAAATTTTGGGACACTCCTTTACAACCAGAAAAATACGGGAAGATCAACATTCACAACCAAGTAGTAGATAAAATCATTGTAAATCTAAAACGCTGATTTGAGAATCTACCGTTAGCTTTTTGAAATTGGAAATGAAGAACGAAGATGATTTCATCAGTAATTATAGAAAAATCGTAATAATTAATACGTCAGCCTTAGAAGCTGAAGCGATGTTCATGAAAAGCATACTCCAATTTGAAAATGATGAAATAAATGCTAGACATTTTTACAGAGCATATTAAAAAGGAGTACTACCCTAACTTATATAATGTTTTTCAAGCAGCAATAGTAGTCCCAGTGAGCTCCACTGGCTCTGAGAAAAGTTTTTCTGCCATGAGGCGGATGAAAATGTGTCTTAGAAGCACAATGCTTCAGGAACGACTCTCTCATATATCGATGCTGAACATGGAGAATGACATTGTTAGAAGAAAATTCCAGCTGAAAAAAGTGTTGGGCCGAATTGCAGAAAGAACATAGGAAACTAAGACTTGTTTCATTGAGTACCTACTGGAAGTAAAGTTTGAGGACTGGATAACTGGAATAAAGAATGATGAAAAAATAGATTATTGTTTAACGGGTTTTTGACGAAATAAATGTTAATAATTTTGAATTTAACTTATATCATTCTTTTCGTCATCGAAAAACAAAGACATTCCTGTATTCGTCAATTCATGTGTGTCACTTTGCTGCTCAATTGGGCTGGTTTCCCTCCAAGAAGGGCGTGGGGTGGATATCTGCCCCAGTCATGAGTTAGAAGGTAGAAAAAATGATATACGAGTTCTAGGATTTAATTCGGACGAAATTGAATCCAACCCATTGACCAACACAAAACATATTCACCTACGCGACCCATACCTGAGTATGGTACGAACACCTATGCAGAGATGACGGAAAATATAAATCCAGGTTGGGAGCATCAGTAGTCAATAAAAAAAAAATCTATCACCGTATGGTTTCAAATTAACAGCAGCAGAAGTTTGGACTCCGCTTGGAATTCGTAATACAGGTCATAAAAGAATCGAAAATGGTGTGTTGAGCTTCGGCAGCAGCGTTGGGTCTCGTTGAGCCAAACAGTTTTTTTTTTCGTACGATGTTTCAATCGTGCAGCAATCATTGTTTCCGAATGATAACACACGTGTGTTTCAAATTTCCTCGATTTTGCACCGCATCGAGTGCTTCGCGTATATACTCGTGTGAAAGATCCACGTGCGACCCCGCCCGTTTCACGATACACTTCCGCGTCGATTCTACTACTACACGCATTGGCTCGTATGTCAGTGCTCTCGTGGACGTGCGCATGCGAATGATCGAGTGGATGGCTTTTCCGCGCGATAGTGTCGCGTTCCTCAAAGTTTAACATACATTATGCACATTTATGTGCGGTACGGGCGTTAAGTGGATTGTTGACGAATAAAAGGGCGTAACGAGCCTCGCTACGAGCATCGAAACGTTTTCATCGCGAACCTTTCTTTCCCTACCAGCCAATACAATGTACACGCGTTCATGGCGTAATTAACTAGCGCTCGTGGTTTAGTTCGATGTTCAATAACGGAGCTCTATGCAAAGGGTGTCCCGGAAGCCGCGAAAGACCAATCGGGACAATGAATGAATCATGAAATTCCGGAGGGAAAAGTATTCGCACATTTTTATCTCGGACGCATCGTTGCTCGAATATTAACTGATTTGTGGTAACCAATCCGGTGAGTTGACAAGGGGCAATCGGCCGCGTGAGTGGTGGCGCGCGTATGGAGTGGGGGGGGGGAGGCCCCACGCCATTCCTAGTCACCGCGACACGGCTCGAGCCACGGGCAAAACCGACTAGTGAATGGACACATAGGGACACATAGGGACTTCAGATGGACTGTAAAATGAAAATATTATCAGAGCAAAATTTTTAATTGCAACAGCTAACAACAGATATTACTCTGATAGTGGAAAAAAAGATTGGAAATAATTGCAATGAATAATATTGGATGAATTGATAAAGACGTAGCGAAATGACCAAATCGCCAGTGAATGGACGAAATTGTCAGTAAATGGACAATTGACCGCCAGTAAATGGATGGGTCGTGTAGATGAACGTTGTAAAAGGTAATGATTTATTATTTATTCAAATTAAATTCTATATTTGGACATCACTGTTTTGCACAAAAACTATAATATTATTCTACGTATGAATATTATATTTATTATTACGATTTCGTAAAAAATATACAAAGTTTTTTTGCATCTTAACGTGACGCTATCGAAAAAAAAATATAAAAGCTTGTTTCGACAGAGAAACAGAAAATTATGTTTTGTAAAAATTAAAAAAAAACAAATGAAATTGCTTTGTGACAATATTTGATTAAAAGTGCATTGTCAATTTTGAAAAATAATTAATTTTGCTATTTTCAACAGATGAGCAAAATTTTTCCCTCTTTGAGAAATCATATTCTTTACGCATTTTCAATATAAAGCCGCTTTCGTCCATTCACTCATCAGTCTACCCTATCGCCGCTATAATTAAATAATTAATGTTTAAGCGACACTACGTCAGAGAAAAGACTTTTAGCTTCGATATCACGCGATCTACACTGGTGATGCTTCGACGTGACTTTTTGGACACCCTGCGTAGAGGGAGAGCGCACGAACGACGGAGCAATTTAATTCGGCGAAAGAAACCCGAGGGAATGAACTGTAGAGAGATCTATAAAAATTTACGCTGATGTTAATCTTTTTTTCCGGAATTTTACGTGGCCTGTTAATTTTATTGTTATTTTTATTAATTTTATGCGTCCACGCCAACAATGGTCGTTGAAATATTGCACCGCACGTTTTCCCGTTTGTAGCTTTCCTCACAAAACGGGCAATCGCGTGGCTTAGGGACATTAGTTTTTTTTTCTTCACCTCGTTATGGAAAAGTTCGCCAACCCGTGGACAGAACTTGAACGCAATTGTTATCGGAGCTGATTTTTTCACGTTCGTAATTAAGAAATATATAAAACAAAACGAGTCTCCGTAGAGTTTCTCCATTTGAGCAGTAATGGAGTGCTAAATAATGGAGGCCACAACATTTTTTGAGCGAAAAGTTTAGTGTTTCTAATTACCTTTTTAGGCTTCCCTGAAAATAGGATTTCCTATGATAAAAGGTGAAGAGTCGATTGGCGGGGGAATGTAAAATATTAATAAGTCAAAAGTTCTATTGAATAACTCGGTGAATTAAAACCATTATTTTCCCTCGGTTAGAATATCAGCAGTTATGGGTCTTTTTTTTTTTTGCTTTTGCTCATCATAACGCACGCTGCACAAATATCGCTGAACGAGGAAGTCATCGGCTCTTGGACCAACCCTGACCTGTGTTTTTTCCCACTTAAGTTATGCTTCTGGAAAATCATCATCACCCTGTCTTTTCTTGTCCATATGTTCAAATACTTAAATCCTTCAGAAAGTAGATAGATCATAAAATTTCGATGAGAATAGTCCTTATTCATTATGCTGTCCGATCCACCGTTGCAAAGATATTAATTAAACAATGTTAGCCACTACGATGCGACTGAGAGGAATCGAGCGCGGTCGAGCCAATCCGATGCTACTGGGAGGGGGTTAGTCGGGCGCTCGCTGCGCGCTTGCTACTCCCCACTCGGCACTTTTCGCTTGGCCGGCGCACCGGATTGGTTATCACTAATTTATTAATATCTGAACAACTATGCGTCGGAGAGAAAAATGGATAAGGACTTATTCCTTCATAACTTCACGATCTATTAAAACAAAGTAAAAACCCGACGCGACGTTTGAGGCTCCTTATATGTAGATGTATAATTTATAATGTTTATGATGTAGGCCCAATCACGGTGCACACAGCATATTGTTTAATTCAGTACTCCCAAAGTAATTGTTTTTGTAATAAATACTTGCAAACACATGATGGAAAAAATATATTTTTCGAACAATATTTATGTTTTTTGCGTAGAGTTTTCGAACTTTACTACATCTACAGCGGTCAGTGTGAGAGAAATCGGTTTCTTGATGGAGAAAAGATTGCTCTGAACTCTCGGTACGATAGCCCCGATAAAAATTGTCCATAATCTAATCTCCTTATCGTTTCCTCCTTCGCAATATTCTCAATATTGATCGTTATACCACCTGCTCGCGCCCGCATCGTCGACTTTTTTCGGTTCACTTGCTTCTTTGTGAGGTAAATATGAAATATCGAATATCTGTTTACGTCACGAGGCAAAATTGCTAAACCGACTGATACGTAAAAAGTGAAGAGTCATTTATGACGAAAGGTTGCGACTGGAAACGCGACTTTAAACGTTCATCGTTCCTCTGAAATCCTGAAGACAATAAAAAAGGCAATTTTACCAGCCCCTCTTGTATCGAATCATGGTTTTTTTTTTTCATTTTTTTTGCAAATATTTTTCGCACAAGTTTTTTTTTAGTTCTTAAATTTCTATTTTCCTTCGACAATTTGAATGTTAAACATGTCGTAAATCTCTCGCTATCTATACAACTCGTAAATTCCACTTATAAAATTATTTCACTGATATAAACCAATCAAGAATGCGCAAATATTGAAAAAAGAAGAGAGAAGAGAGCCGCAACTCAAAATAGATTTATTTTCAACGCAGTCAAATAAACATCACGGATCACGGAACATTCGAATGCCGGAAGCGTTTGAGAGTTCAAATAAAACATTTGTAGCCGATGTCTGAAAAATTGCTGGTCCTATCAGATGGTAGACGAGAAATAAAAAGAATCGACCGCGCACCTCGTCAATTGCCTGGGATGAATGTTCGTCAATAATACTCCGAGAGAAATCCTTTGTATGCAAAAAAAATATTTTTTTTTATATACTCAATGACATGACATATATGTAGTTCTATCAAATGTTTCCATCTACTGAAAATGGCCCAAAAAAAATTGTTTTTTCGACTCCAAAACTATTTGATTCAAGTTATACGGACTTTTTTCGATGCAGTAAAATTATATACCTGAATCAAAAAATATTTTACATATTTCTAAAAAAAAAATATGATCTAATATTATTATTTAACTAATTCGAAACATTAAATTCATTATCTAATGATAAATTCGAATAAATATTTACTATAATTATCGTTGAAATTATAATAAATATTTATTTGGAAGACTTCGATTATAACAATTTTGTTAAGTCTAATAAATATGTTTGTGAAAGTAAATGAAAAATACTTGCATTAAAAAAAACTCATTTTCTCAGTGTACCTATCGCCCTTGAGGCCTCGTGCCTCCATTGCTCTCTCTCTCTCTCTCTCTCTCTCTCTCTCTCTCTCTCTCTCTCTCTCTCTCTCTCTCTCTCTCTCTCTCTCTCTTCTCTCTCTCTCTCTCTCTCTCGTTATTTCCATATGTGCTTGGTGACACGCAATTTTTTTTCTTCGACAAAGCGATTTACTCGGGGCTTCTCCGAAGCACCGGTTATGAATACCAGATTACCTAATTGGATGGGGACCGAAGACAAAAGGGACAGACGGCCAGAACGAGAAATAGAGCAAGAAACAGGCACAGAGAAGAAAAAAAAAACAGAAAACTTCGTACGACAAATAATAATAGTCTATCTCCATTAGGCTTTTTCCCTTCTTTCTACTCCCACTTCCCCCCGAGGAGAGACAAAACCTTTGTGCCATACACGTACACATTGGAATATACAGGCTGTTATATAATGTCTCTTCATTGTGCCACAATTGGCTTTGATTCTCCATCAAACCAACATTATCTGTCGACACAGGCACACGTACAATGATGGTGGATAAACCTTTTTCTGTCTCTCCCCGTTGCTTTCACATTTGTTCTTATTTCCCAACAAAATCGATTTGGACAGAGTATCGCGTTCCCGTCGACGATAATACACGCCTTTTTCCCCCGTGTTATTTTGCCGCATGACTCGTCAATTCGGTTCTCCCGTTACTCTGTCAATGTGCGGTATGAAATGTGAAAAATAATTAGGATTCATAATAATTTCACGTTACTCCAGGGCTCTCAGCGAATGAAGACAAAAACCGGCATTGACTTTTTTCGCGCGAGGCATTTTTCACGAATCTTTGCATTCCCAAGTCTTCGTTCTCTATTTGGAAATGGATAGTCGATCGTTTCCATCAGGGAAACTTGACCGACTGCCATTGCGAGCAGACAAACTCGCTCCTTAGTAGCAATTTTTTTTTTAATCTCCTCAATATAGAAACTTTGCTTTTTATTTTCAAATGGACATGCTATAATTCCCATACAAAGCCTCATAATTTGATAAAAAAAAATTTTACGCGTGCATAATCGTACAATTGAAAATATTTCTAGGATATAACCTGACTGTAAATTGTTCTACTTTATTGTATTAGGTGTACAGCTTTGCTTCCGCCGTTTTTCGATAGATAGCTGCAGCGGTAAGTGCTGGTTGAAATAGGCAGATAAAAAATGTCACACAGTAAGCCCAGACATCTGTCAACATAACGACAGCACCACGTTAGTGAATTTGTGTTTGCATCATAAATTTATTCTCGATCGAAGATGTCAGTTTTCTAATCAAATTCTCGTCATTTGCGGGAAGTTTTGATTTTCTGCTTCCATTTGAAGAAAACTGCGGCTGAGGCGCATCGAATGCTATCAAGTCCTTACGGTGAGTCTTCTTTTAGTGAAAAAACATGTCGTGAGTGATTTCAACGCTTCAAGAGCGGTGATTTTGACGTCGAGGACCGGCATGGCGGTGGAAGAGAGAAAATTTTCGAAGATTCCGAACTTGGAGGCATTACTTGATAAAGACTCGTGCCAAACGCAAGAAGAATTGGCAGAATCATTGGGAGTGACTCGACAAGACTTTTTAAGAATAAAGCCTCAAATTTTGGAAAAAAACGGCGGAAGCAAAGTTGTACACCTGATATTATTTTTTATATGCCTAATTTCATTCTTCCAATAATGATACACACTCGCAGATATATATGAATATCGGAATTTTATCATAAAAGTATTTTTAGGTTTTATATAGAGGGTGTTAGGGAGGTGGTGCAAAAAACTGAAAAGGGTGCTAGGAATGTTAAAGAATAATACCATTTTAGAATCGACAATAACTAAGCAACTTTTTAAAGTAATTGGCACGATATGCGCGGTTCATTTTTTTATACCGCAGGCTATCAAAGTCAGATGTTCGAATTGGCTTGTGTGAAAATTCTGCATAAGATCTTTTTTCATAAAGTTTCCCTAACATTTAACGTTAAAAAGAAAACTTTTCTAAATAAAACAAATAATCAAGAGTATTTAAAAACAAACCGGGTCTAAAAAAGTTATTTGTAGAAATGACATGCGAAAAAACCACAAGCAGATGATTTTTTTTTAAACATAAAGTCCAAAATGTCGAAAACCGTGAGAAATCAAAATAAAAAAATAAAAATGAAAAAAATAAAAAAAATCCTAAAAAAATTGTTAATTAAAAATGAATATGTAAACAAACTTCCTTTCTCAATATATTGTCCTAGACCTCATAATTCCCAAGTGGAGCCTCTCCACTCATCAAAGTTCCAACCAAAAATGTCAAAAAAAAATTCTGAAAAAATTCTAGCCACTCCAGTGTGACCCTATGCAACTTTTTACCCTCTTAATATTTCCCCTGAAACCCTAAGTTCTTCGATGACGCCTTTTTTTTCTAAAACATGTCTTGTTTAGCTAAAAATGCAATACTAGGGCGAAAAAAAAATCGTACGAGACTTTCTAAAAAATAAAAATGTCGGTTTTGATATTCTTCTTAAGTTTTCCATGGAAAAAACCGAGGAAAAAATTTTTCACAAACTTTGCAGTTAATTTTTCTACGGCCAAAAAATAGCCGAAAAATGTCCACGTACAAAAGTGCGCACCGGGGCGAAAAAAAATCGTAGAAAATTTTCTAAAAAAGCAAAATAAAGGTAAACTTGTCCTCCTTAAAACGCCACTTGAAAAATTCAATTACCTTTACTTTTGAGTGCGCTATATAAATTTTAGTGCGGTAAGAAATTTCGACGAGTGCGTACTTTTTTTTTATCTAGTACTGTATTCTATCTAGTACAAGCATACTTTTCTAGAGATTTCTTGAAATGGTAGTAAAAAAAAATAGAAGTCACCACATCGAAATTTCAATTAAATTGGAACCTTTAAAAAATGCAAAAAATACGGTTTTTTGTAGTTTTTTTTGTTCAAATACGTAACAGCCTTTTAACCCATTATCTTCCAGTTTTTCTCTTTTCCCCTCTCCCCCCCCCCCCCCCCTCTCTCTATCTCTCCCTCTCTCCCTCGCTCTTGGTCAACTCTATTCTATTTTTGTGGAACTTCAGATTGGCCAACATTGACATTTCCTCGAGTCGGAGCAATGTTATACATATTTCACTGCTGGCTTATGTATTCCTTTGTACGAGGAATGCACTAACTATCCGACTGCACCGTGGACTTCTTGCATTAAGTTTGTATATATATGCGCATGCTACCTCGCGAGGCAATGTATTCCGTGACGCTGTTTCGCCTTCCATACTCATCTACTACTTCCTTGGTTGTATGGAGCGAGTGATCTGGTAACTGAAGAAAATAGAGAGCGAGAGAGGGAGAGAGAGAGAGAGAGAGAGAGAGAGAGAGAGAGAGAGAGGAAGAGAAATGAGATACGGAATACAAAACGATTCGTGAGTCTGCACGTCGAGTTATTGCACAACCCACACGAGAGACACGTGTGACTACCTCAAGGTGTGATTGATGCTGTACGTGTACCACATACATATTTACGAGAAGTTGAAAGCTACGTATACAGCATCAGCGCAACAACTGGATCGAGAAGGAAAAAAAATGGAATTTCTGCCCTATGAGTCTATGAATTTCGATCAGCAAGAATCCGCACTTGCGATGATATTCCCATTCCCGCACCCGTGACATTAAGCGATACTCGAAACCCGAAGCTCAGAATAATTTTATAGGCTTCTGTTTTTTTTTTTCAATCATAGTGATACCTTGTCAAGATTGCAAATTTAAATAACGTATGGCGAGTTTCAGATCGAGATGCATAGCGAGAAATTTATTTCATCTTCAATAGAGTATCAACTCGTTGAAAGAAATCTGGTTATTCGACATATGAGATACTAGCTTTTGCCATGAATGTCACATTTCTCAAGCACGGTAATAGACCGACTGCCTGACGTAAGGGTTGGTAATTAAGGCCTCAGGCCAGTCTAGGATTTTCCAAAAATCGATATTGTTTTTTTGTCAAAAATGTACCTTAGTACCTATAAAATTATATTCCAAAATATTCCTCCAGATAACTGATTTACAAATCGAGTACTTAGAGGACAACACGAAGTACAACATTTTGGAATTATAAACTTTCAGACGTTTCGAGTACTAGTTAATAAATTCGAAATTTTGAGCGTTCTGATCATTCAAAGTTCGCAATTCCAAATCGGCCGTTTCAATGCGTTCCGTTCGAGGTACAATTATGAAACTCTCGCAAAATTCTGGTTTTCTAGGTACCTTTACTCTGATTTTTTTTTAAATTTTTATTGATTTGATGCAACATTGTGAAGAAAAAAGAACGCCTTTTTTCACTATACTTTTTTTACGTGTAATTTTTCACACGTACTAAGAGTGCCAATAATGAATATCAACGTACATCATATTCCGGTCAGAAAAAATGTCCATTATGTAAGCCATTTACAATTTGCACGACGAATGGATAAGAGGGGAAAAAAAAATATCCAAGTTGAAAAAAAAAACTGATAATGACATTCTTTTCGATTGCTTCGAAAATAATTGAGTAAGAGAGCTGAACTTTTTAGCAAAATGTTGTCTTTTAAGTAAGGATAGGCTGAACGTCATCAAAATACGCGATGAAAAAATACTTACCCATAGTGTTTTGGAAAGCTCTCGAAGTAAGTTATAAGAATATCCAATAAAAAATAAGGTTTCTAATCTAAAGATTCGAAGTTTTTTGCCCTCGTCATATGCGACAACGTTTATTTCAAGCATTTTCAATTATAATTCGTACTTTCTCACATATAACGCTTGTAAAATACATAAAATATATTGTTTGAAAAATAATATTTATGAAGACTCGTGTCGATTTGAAGCCTCAACACGGTGGCCAACCCTCAACAAACTGGCTCTGGAGATCGGAGCTTAAATTCGCCACACAGACATTTAAGGCTATGAGAGTTTGGGGGGCAGGAGGTGAAGTGAGGGTATTAAAAACGAGAGAGCGAGGCATAAAAACAAAGTTGCATCGTTGGTAAAGCAAAAGGCTTTGTGCGGCCAGCACGTCGAGGGTTGTCCCAGAGGCAGGTCGAGACTTTTCGTTCCTCAACAAGATCCACAAAGATGACGCTCGAACGATGTCAGGCACAAGGGAGCAGGCTAGGCTTTCTCACTGTAACTAACATTGGCGTAGCCAGCATTGTTTTCTGAGAGGGGAGGAGGAGAGGCCGGTGTGACGAGAACTTGTTTTTTTTTTTCACAATCATCTGTTTTTTTAAATAAAATTTACATAATATTCAATAATCACATGACACACATGAAATGTGAAACTTGCTTCAATCACGCATTAATTTACGTAATGAAATATCGATTTTTTATACAAATTAGGAAATTACGAGGAAGGAAATAATTCAAGATTTATTCAATTATTTCGCTATACTTACTTGAGTGAAACTTAAATAAAATTAATTGATTATTTAACTTCAATTATTTTGGAACGATTTTTTTCTGGGTGGAGGTGTCGACGTGATTTCTGGGGGGGGGGGGGGGGGGGGGGGGTGCAGCTGCCTTTAGCCACGCCAATGGTAAC
Organism: Ophion ventricosus; assembly: GCA_963932345.1. Lineage (NCBI taxonomy): Eukaryota > Metazoa > Arthropoda > Insecta > Hymenoptera > Ichneumonidae > Ophion > Ophion ventricosus. The sequence continues at coordinate 25,010,318 of OZ010718.1, read as the reverse complement.
GATGAATCCTCAAAGGGCTCGCGAATCACACGGAACCGCGACCAAGGAGCTTTGCTCGGGAAACGTCAACTCTTGAGCACACGTCAAAAGCGCGACACGAGCTGATTTCGAAAGCGGCTTGAGAGGTGATGGGACGAATAAAGAAAGAAAAAAAAAGAACAAACGGGGAATGACGATCAGGGTGAACGAGAGAGAAAAAACAAGGAGAGGGAGGCTTGAGATTAGATCTTATCAGATTCATTAGTGCAAGATGACGACATGTATGGCAGACATTTTTCAATCAATGCAAAGAAGAGTATACAATTAAATATAAATAAAAAGGTACAATACAAAAGAAGAAGAAAAGTGACTCTATCTGAATGAAAAGCAAAAACGGAAATACAATTTTAAAATGCCAAAGCGAATAAAAAGAAAAGTGATTCTATCTCAGTCAAAAGCAAAAACGAAAATACAATTAATAATAAAACGCGAACAAAAAGAAAACAAAAATAAAAAGAAATCACAAACGAAAAGTGAACGCAAAAACGGAAATAAAAAGAGGGAGGGAGAAAGAGGAGGACAGAAGGGGGAGAAAATCTTCGAAGGGTTGTAGCGAAGATTTTCCTCACTCCCGTTTATCCGCGCACGCGTTCTCACGCACGTGTGGAACGTGCGAATCGGATCGAGAGCGGGTTCGAATCCACCTTTAGACAAGTGAATTTTTATTCTCCAACATTCTTTCATCGGTCAAAATAATGAACATGGAGACTCGCTGGACAAGAGCTTCGCCCATTTTTAATGGAGTCACGTCAATTTCATAAAAAAAAAGAATAAAATTTCAAGATTTACACATTTTTTAAAATCACGTCTCGCAATTACAACAGAAATGTCACAGAATTTTTTTTCGGGAATTTTCGTAGACAAAGGATGCAGCTTTCCAATGTTCACCTTGTCGATGCTGTGCGGCTTTTTTCAGCCGATTTGTGACCTTTCAAAGTCAAAATATGCACTTTTTATTTTGGCAGACGATAACTCGGTAAATAAAAATCGTACAGAGTTCGGTAAAAAAAATGTTTAAAACCGCCAAAGCGTTTTTTTTTTTCGAAAAAAAATTTTCCCTCCGGGTGCACAACCTCAAACCCGCGCAAATTTGTTCAATATCCCGTGCGGAAAATTGGCAGGACATTCCTAATACAAATCGGGGCCTTCAAGGGATTATTCGTGGATTCCATAGTAGGGTTTTCCGTAAAAGAGCCGGACCAGGCCACTATAGGGAATGGTAGGCTAGGTAGGTTGACTAAAACTATGGTCTAAGTACGGAGACCAATTAACCCTTTGAAGCATCGTGACATACTGGTATGTCACCTACTTCCACTCTGTTTTTCTTGAATAAAAAATTTTTTTAGCGCATAACGACGAATTTAAATGTATAATTAGGATGTTAAGAGATCAATTGTTACTACAATATCACTATTAAGGGCTTATGTTGCACTTAGTGGATGTTGATCATCACTACAGTACAAAAAAACACGTTTTTTAGACAATAAATGTAATTGTGCATAATCTAGCAGGTAAACCATACACAAAAAATGGATTCAGAGACGTTTTTTGGGTCGCTGATTACGAATTCGAGCTCAAAATCCAGAAATTCAAAATGGCGAATCCAATATGGCGGACCAAAACCGGAGATTTTACTGGAATTACTAAAACATCGGAGTTGCTCAATATGTTGATTCTGTTATATTGAATTTCTAATAGAATTACGCTTTTAGCATTACCCGGAGCTAACGGCGAGGACGTGGCGAGTTTCTTTTTTAATTTTTAATTTAGAACTTTTTAAATTTATATATTTTGACTGGTTTCAAAATTAGCGACTTCAATAACCCTAAAGCACCGAGTTTCCTCTCCATCAAGAGAATTTTATGTTTCAGTTCACCAGTTATTTTTAAATTATAAGCTCAGATCAGTATCAGTGACCAAGCCAGATTTGTGTTTCATTATCCTATATTGGAACTGCCATTTTTATTGTTCAATTTTGAACTGAGATTCGAATTCAACGACTCAAAAAACCCCTGCATATGGATTTTCATCTTCATCAAGCTACTTTGAGCATTTTGGTCCGTCATATTGGAACCGCCATCTTGAGTTTCTAAATTTTGAGTGCAGATTTGTAATCAGCGACCCCGAAAACCCCCGAGTACCAACTTTTGCTTTCATCAAACAATTTTTGCATTTGTGGCCCGCCATATTGGATCCGCCATCTTCAAATTTTGAGTGCAGATTTGTAATCAGCGATCCCGAAAACCCCCGAGTACAAAGTTTTGAGCTGGTTGCACGCAAGGAAAAATGTATGCTTCAAAGGGTTAAAGGCCTTTAAGGTATGTAGTTGTAGATTCCCTAGTAGCGATTTCCCCAATACTACTAGACTTTGCTATTACAGGGGCAAATCAGTATGAATTGCTTGACTAAAGAATTTGTGGCATAATAATTATCGAGATCGATTAAATATAATAATTACACTATGCGTTTAGTAGACGAGCTGTGATGCCTTGAACCAACACGCATGCAGTGTGTTCATTGGAACAACGCGGGAACAAACGTGTCAAAATATGCGACAGAATTCCAAATCTCAAATGTATTGAAATAATACATTTCTTTTTCACAGTGCACACACACGCACGGCAATTTTAAAGGTTCTGATTATTTTGCCTTCAATGGCCCTCGGTAGCAAAGTGTGATCGGCCACTGTTGGCCCATGTATGACTTCCAGACTAGGGCCTTAATAAATTTTGGTAAAATTAAGATGGGCCCGATCAAAGCCCGAACTCAATTTCCGCACGGGTATCTTTGCTTTGTGTCCTTCAACGAGCAATAACTCTATAAAAAAAAAAATTGCCGATTTTCTTTTCATCCGCAATTTTTTAAGACGAATATTCAAGCATTGAAATGCTACGTTTATTTATTTTCTGCGATTATTTTTCACAAAGACCCAGCTGTTCAAAAGAGATCGAAATTTTGGCAGAAGTGATTCTTCAATGGTTGCACTCAGTATAGTGCGAGTCCAAATACACACACACGCACACACATAAATATATATTGCTATTATTTAGATATATATGTGTGTAAAATTTGAGAAAATAACATTGGCCCAAGGACGTGACTCACGTGAACGCATCATCATCATCAAGGGTAGGGAGCCCGGCAATGCGTCATACCGCGTAAACGAATGAGCCAAAATAATTCGAAGGAATGAACGAGCGGGGGACACGATTATTATTCACGTGAAGCGCTTTGATGGAGATGAGCGAGATCGAGAGAGCGGTAATCCCGAGGACGACAGTGAACTGTTAGGCACGCCGAGCTGCAGCTGTTGCACCACTTGACTCGGTCAACATCCAAAGCTCGTGTGCGAAAACTCAAAATTCCCTTTCTCTCTATATGCCGTTCGCTTCCTACACTTCTCTCTCTCTCTCTCTCTCTCTCTCTCTCTCTCTCTCTCTCTCTCTCTCTCTCTCTCTCTCTCTCTGTCTCTCTCTCTCTCGCTCTCTCTCCTCCCTCTTTCGTGAATGTGTTGAAAAATGGATAATACGACAGCTGAGGATAGCCTCAGCTGAACTATTATAAATTGAATTTTCTATTTTTTCCGTGAGCTGGGTGTTTGTGAGCAAATGGTAAAGTTGTTGGATTCAGGGAGGAATTACCTATAAACGACAAAAGAACAGCCTATTGCGATCTTTTTTTTCTAGGGGAACGAAACGTTCCACATTTACGAAACTTTAGGTACAATTTATAACATTATCCAACTATTTGAATAAATTTTTGCATTAAAAAATATTGTAAAATGACGACGTTTTGGCATGGTCTTCCAGAAAGGCTTTGGCGGCATTTGACGTTGAAGCTTGCATCGTTGCAATGCAACGATTTCTTTTTTTCCATTTTTTTATTCCTTTGATTTTCCTCATTATCCAAAGACTTTTTTGTCTACAAAATACGGGCGTCGATTTACTCTAATAAGAATACGTGCAAACTTCTGAGTGATTCACGTAGTCTATTTCAGCCAAAAAAAAAAAACTTTTCAGCAACTGAAGCGATTTGACTTCCGTTGCATTCCAACGATGCAAACTTCAACGTCATTGTGCGGTTGTTTTCCCTTTGTGAGAAATCCAACGAGTTCAATATCCATTTGCAAAATATGAGCCAAGAATTTTTTTTATATTTTAATATAAAAATTCGGAACTTATACCTAAGAAACATTTAGCAAGTTGAAGTTTCAAGAAATGGGACACTTCAGAAAGAAAATGGAAAATTACACAAATTTTTCGTTCTTTTTTTCAATATGAAAGTACTTTTTAAAGGTGAATTCCATAAACAAATAGGTATACGTTTATGGGAATATTGCTATTGAGTGCTGTGTACAATTTGAGCACGATCGGTTGACTCGTTTGAAAGTTACGTTTCCCATAAACGTAAAAAATCTACTTTCGAGAAAAGCGTATTTAAAGGTTTAAGCTATGAGAATAGATTGTTTTCTTAGCTTTATAGAAAGTGTAAAATCCTTACCTTGGAGTAACGTCGCACTGCAGCAGAGAACAAAATGATCGAGAGCGTTACCGGTGAGGAACGTCGAACCACAACGGAGAACTAAACTGGTAAAGACAAGAACCTGCTAACGCTTTTTAGCTATTATACCATAATGGGAAATTCTCAAATAGTGGATAACCCCACCTGCCGAGAAACGTCGCACCACAGCCGAGTTCTAAACAATGGAGACCAAAACTTGTGAGCCACGTCGCACTGAAATAATCAGGCATTCTCAGATAGTCGAAAACGTCACCTGCGGGGAACGCCGAACCGCAGCCAAGAACTAAACAATGGAGACCAGAGCCTGCGAGCCAGGTCGGACTACATTAACTACTACAATAATAATCAAGAATTTTTTGATAGTGGAGAAGGTGACCTGCGAGAAATGTCGCACTACATCCCAGAACTAAACAATGAAGAGCAGAGCCTGCGAGCCAGGTCGGATTACAATAATCAAGAATTTTCAGATAGTGGAGAAGGTCACCTGCGAGAAACGTCGTACCACAGCTAAAAAATAAACAATGGAGCCCTCCGTGCAGAAATTTGTTGAGGAGTCGCCAAATCATACCACTTCCCTATAGGGTTTTGATAGAAACGCCACACGTAGGTAGTCCACATTGGAATCCAAGTGGATGCAGCGTTATTTTCCGATTGGACTAGCTTGCGAATTTTTTTATTGGAATTCTCAACCAGAATTTGTTGGCTCTCCCCAAAAAAAAATGTAACCTTACGTGATCCTGTGTGTGCATCAATTTGTTTAGAAGTCCCAAGATGCACCTACATCTCTATAGGGATTTGTTAGGGATGTCACATCCGGAAGGGAGGAGAGCATAATTGTTTCCCTCTTTGATGAGGGTAAAAAGGACAATAAAAAATAAATAAAACAATTGGACAATAAAAAATATATTTAAAAAAAAGAAGAAAAAATCCAACAATTAATAATAATTGAAGTAAGTAAATAAAAAAAAATCCAGCTATAGATAATAATAAAAATGATATAGAAAATTGAAAAGAAAATTCAACGAAACAAGCTTCAACACCGTCTTCGCCATAAGGTCACGTACTGAAAGTCCAATCTTCAAAGTCATAATTCGCCTCTAAACTTTCGATGTCCATCATTGACATTATTCCAGCATAATAGTATGTGCCTGAACCTTGCAATAAGAATCAGTTGATTCCAAACACACCGAGTGCGTGCAAGGAATACATTAGGGAGTTTCTCTCCCTCACTGGCGACTTTAATTCAATGCCAATATCGACAACAATAACATTGTCTAATGAAATCGAAAGTTCGGGCGTTGCTTGTTAGAGCACAGGAATGAGATGAGGCTTGGTGGTAGCCTCAGGGGGTCTCGTCCCGTCTTCGAGGTACTCGTGGAATATGTTTACCTACGCCTCCCCTTGTAGCGGCAAAGTGGTACGCGCGTGCTAGTAGTTAAGGCCTGTAAACGATCAGACAGGGCTCCTCGGGTCGAGCCAGTATGAACAACTCCCCGAGTGCTCGATCTTCTTCGGGCAAACTTGTACGGTCACCTCTAAATATACGTGGGCTCGCGGCATAGTCCTGTACGTAGCTAATTCATGAATATAACCGGGTCCGAGGAAACCCTACGGAATGGACCATTAGCGAGTAAATTAGCGAATGGTAATTTGGCACGATGTAAATGCACTTCGTCGCGAGAAAATTACAACGCCGAGGAGTGAAAGTTTGAATGAGGAAAGAGAAGGATATCTGGAGTAACGAGGCAATTTCTAATCGCTAAACGGATCGGACAGGGGCATGAAGCGAAAGAGAGAGAGAGAGGGAGAGAGCGATGCAGTAAAATATGCACCGAAGTAATCGATACCTAATATGAGCCAAGCTATCCCTATAGGGTCAACAAAATTGATCATAATTAATTCTGCATAAGGTTGGGGCCCAAAAAACAGAGTCGATTTTCAATATTTTTTTTCTGGTTAGAGTATTGGAAACACGGGGTAGGGATTTTACACACAATTAATACATAGTCTTGCCAACTTTGAGTTTTTTTTTTCATTGAAAAATATTGATAAACAATAAAGTTATAATTTGAAGAATGTGAGGCTGTTGCTGCATGGGGAATCGGTGTGGGTGGTTCTGACAACTATGGTCATCCGAAATAGAGAATAAAAAATGTACTTTTAGTATTGGGTTGACACATGAGTAATGAGCGATTCGTCTGCAACTTCGGGATTTTTCGTAAAATCATCTAGAATCCCGTGCGGAAAATTGACAGGGTATACCTAATACAATTCGAGGCCTTCAAGGGATTGTTTGTGGATCCCATAGTAGGGTTTTCCGTAAAAGAGCCGGACCGGGCCCCTATTAGAGAATGGTAGGGTAGGTAGGTTGACTAAGACTATGGTCTAAGTACGGAGTCCAAGTAAAAGCCTTTAAGGGGTATAGTTGTAAATTCCCTAGTAGCGATTTCCTCAATACTACCAGACTTTGCTATTATAGGGGTAAATCAGTATAAATTGCTTAACTAAAGAATTTGTAACATAATAATTATCGAGATCGATTAAATATAATAATTAAACTATGCGTTTAATGGACGAGCTGTGATGCCTTGAACCAACACGCGTGCAATTCGTTTATTGAAACAACGCGGGATCAAACGTGTCAAAATATGCAATAGAATTCTAAGCTTCAAATATCTTGAAATAACACATTTCTTTTTCAAAGTGCACACACATGCACGTACGCATATGGCCGCAATAATTTGTTATGAGGCGCCGTTGAGACAATTTTAAAGGCACTGGTTATTTTACCTTCAATGGTCCTCGGTAGCAAAGTGTGACCGGCCACTGATGGCCCATATAAGGCTTCCAGACTAGGGCCTTAAGGCGGGCAACCTCTTTAGGAGACCGAAAATTAGATGATTTTTTGAATGTTTTTTATTGTGAAAAAAAAACGGAAATTTCCGCAACTTTGTCAATAATTTATTCATATTTTCATACATCTCTGGTGATTTTTTCAAGTTATTTCATGCATTAATTAAGGTGTAATCCGCTGTGTCCCTCGGCGTGTCCTCATCGTCTTTGTCGATTTACGGAAATTGTGAAGCTCGCAATTCGCATCTGAAATAGAGCAACAAATTTTTATACATTCTTGAGATGTTTTTTAACAACATGAACCTAAATTTTGAAAAAAAAAATCGAGAATTGAATGTTGGAACGTGTTTGAAGAAAAATGATCGATTTTTAGTATTTTTTCCCCAGCATTTTGTAATAATAAATATGTTTTAAACAATCTAATCGTTCCAACTTCAGGTTCATGTTTTAATAAATTATATTATGTAAACGTGTTCCAAATTTGAAGGTGATCCATCAATTAGTTTTTGAGTTATGATTCCCGAAAATTGAAAAAGTGTCGTTTCGAGAAAAACACGTTTAAAGTTTCACAAACGAAAAACTCAAAGCCAAATGTGTTGAATCAAATGATAAATTGTCTTACCGATTAATCAGTAATTCCAGCACACTCCTAATATATATATATATATATATATATATATATATATATATATACTAGGAGTGTGCGTACTTTGTCACTTTAGCTTCCCTATGTCATGGAAGACGGATAAGCTTTTATGGTTGAAATCCGCCCACGCCGTACATTACCGACCCTGTAGATGCGGGTAAGAGTTATGTAAGCGTGATTGGTGTTAAATGTCGTAAGACGAGAAGCACTTTCGCTGTACATCGGTGGTGAAGATTTCTACGAAATGTATATATTACACACACACACACACACACACACATATATATATATATATAATTCGTCTGATGATGACAGTGCTTTACTCCCTTCCGCCTCTCGAACTCCCACATCCGTACGGATTACAAGTTTCGCATATATTGTACAGCAAAATTCATGAGCAATACGGTGACGAGGAGAAACGTGCCAGAGAAACGAGCGCGGAGTAAACAAACGCTCGAAAAGCAGACACTTTATGTACACCATGTGTACATCCAGGGAACATTACTGTCGTCGATAATACGGGAAGAAAATGTAAAACGTGAGGCATAGCCAGAGAGAGAGAGAGAGAGCGAGAGATGGCGAGATATGAAGGGAGAAAGTAATGGTCCTCCCACTCAGTAGCGATTGACGTATATATAAAAAATAAAACGAGCTCAATTTGCTCCGTAGATCGAAGCAATTTCTTGGTCCATTATGTGTTCGCATTCACAGAAAATGATCGGCTGGATCAATGCAATCGTTCACTCGCAGCTGGTCGATGTAATATTTACATGAAAGACTAACATATTTTATTATTCCGAATAGCCGTGCAGACATTTGTTGGGGAGTCCTCAGATCCTACCGTATGCCTATATGGATTTGATAGAGGGATCTCATTGGACTCTAAATGGATACCGGTCGACAATCCGTGTCACCGGTTCACTTCTTTCGCAGAAATCGAAAATTGGCTCAAAACTTGGATCGCCTCATAAGACAAGACTTTTTTTCCAGATGGAATTTGAAAATTGCCTGAGAGTTGGGAAAAAGTAATAGCCAGCGATGGACAATACTTTGATTAATCTATTTATACCTTTTATTTTGAAATAAATGGATTTTTTACCACAAAAAAACGGACCGAATTAATTTGTACTCCCAATATTAAAATTAAAATATTTGTACTTTTCAAATGAATAATACGTTTTATCAATAAATAAAAATGTCAGGTGATTTTGAGACACCCTTTAGCATGATCTTTTATTGTAGGTCACTGAACTCGTCTGAAAGTCGGTAGTATCATGAAAAAAAAACACACACGGTTCGATTAAATAAATAGTGGAGCTGACCTTGACGTAGCTTTGGCGTGATCCACCGAAAAAAAAAATCACGATGGTCCTGTATGACGTGCTCCTCGAAAAATACAACTTTCGTCTGAAACTTTTCTAGATATCGCCAATAGTCTGAGTACTATTGCTCTGTAACACTTTAAATGTCTTACCCTGTATACAAGATTCGAAATTTAGGGGTAGAAAACGAAAGAACACGTAAAAAAAATTTGTAACAGGTTACGCCAAGCCAGCCATGGGAAATTGCAGAAATAGCTCAAACTATATTTGGAGAATGGAAGCAGGGTGTAGGGGAATAGAAGAAAAAACATGGAAAAAGGCCGCAACATATTTACTAGAAGTAATGTAGATGGGGAACGGTAATTGGCCGAAGAAATCCCTCAGAGAAGACGTAAAAGCTATTACAAATAGCAATCCATCAAAATGGGGGAAAAGAAATAAAAGGAGCAATGGAAAGCGCGGGTGAGGGTGAGATCTGGCAATCCAAACGGAATGAAAATACAAGGGAGCTGGAAAGAAAAATAGAAAGGGTCGTAAAGATTTATAATAAATTGATCAAGAAATTAAATACCATTGGAGTAATTGCTGGGGCACGATTTTTTTTTTCTTCGAGTATTAAATAATAAGCAAAAATTATTTAACCATATCATCGACTTGCGAAGCGAGTCTCCATGGTCATTATTTTTTATGGAAAAAAAACTCAAGAAAATAAAAATAATTCAATTGTTTGGCAATGGATTCGAACCCGCGCTCAATCTAGTTCGCATTGACATTGTATTAGGGATGCCATTGGCATCCCTAATACAATGTCAATTGTATTAGGGATGCCAATGCCCCGAATTGTATTAGGGATGCCATTGGCATCCCTAATACAATTCGGGGCCTTCAAGGGATTGCTTGTGGATTCAATTGTATGGTTTTCCGTATAAGAGCCTGACTGGGCGCCTATTAGGGAATGGTAGGGTAGGTTAGGTTGACTAAAACTATGGTCTAAGTACGGAGACCAAGTAAGAGCCTTTAAGGGGTGTAGTTGTAGATTCCCTAGTAGCGATTTCCTCAATACTAACAGACTTTACTATTACAGGGGTAAATTAGTATAAATTGCTTGACCAAAGAATTTGTGGCATAATAATTATCGAGATTAATTAAATATAATAATTATACTATGCGTTTAGTAGACGAGCTGTGATGCCTTGAACCAACACGCATGCAGTTCGTTCATTGGAACAACGCGGCATCAAACGTGTCAAAATATGCGATAGAATTCTAAGCCTCAAATGGATTGAAATAACACTTCTTTTTCACAGTGCACACACACACGCACGTACCCATATGGCTGCAATCATTTGTTATGAGGCACCATTGAGGCAATTTTAAAGACCCTCGTTATTTTGCCTTTAAGGCCTCAGACCACTCTAGGATTTTTCAAAAATCGATTTTTTTTGTTAAAAATGTACCTCAGTACGTATAAAATTATATTTCGAAAGATTATTGGTGTGAAAAATCTCTAAGTACTCGACTTTCGAATTCTAGCGCAACCCCTCTTGATTCATGTCGTGACTTTCTACTAACTTTAAACGCGTTTATCTCAAAACTACATTTTTCAAGTCGGCCTGACTCATAAACCAAACAAATTTCAATCGATTCCCTTGAAATTTTAACTGTATATTTAGAATTACATTTTCTGCGGCACTACGTAGGATTTTTTTTATTATATTGCATAGTACCTTTTTTATAAACAATTTTCTGACGATTTTCTCATGGCATTTTATACTTTTTGTTTTAGAAATGTGCCATTTTGACAAAAAACAATATATCAAAAAAATCCTACGTACTTCTATAGCTATTCTTATACATAATCGAAAAAACTTAGTGTCTCATCATAACTCAAAAATTATAGGAGCAGTTGATCCGGCCGGTGACCTTCCAGGAATAAAGGCCCCATCGGAAAAATGCTGCACAGTCGCCATTTCGACATGTATCGCTGTAAAAAAATAATTTTGTATAGTCAATTACGTATATAATAAAGCCCCTATTTTGTAATTCCGATTTATTTTATGGTTTCGCTGAAAAAAAAATCACAAAATATGCCCCTTTTTTGCCTCTAGAGTGGCCTAAGGCCTTAATGGCCCTCGATAGCAAAGTGTGACCGGCCACTGATAGCCCATGTGAGGCTTCCAGACTAGGGCCTTAATAAAGTTAGAAAAAATTAAGATGGGCCTGATCAAAGCCCGAACTCAATTTCCTCACGTGGAATTTTGACATACTAGTATTTTACGGGAAATTGCCCGCCCTATATGCTCCCAAAGGGAAGCCTCATAATTAGGAATCACCCTGTATAACTTCATGTTTGTATATGGGGTGAGGCGGGACAAATGGCAAATCCTGCTCACTCAAAGGTTCCAATTACGATTTTTCCCTCACCAGTTCGCGCGAAGGCACATTTGTATCAGACATTATCTTCCCGGCAAGAATCACTGCTGACTATGATTTATCCGCGCGATATCTATGGTCTTGGATTTATTACCTCAGGGATATTCTGTAACTTACATTAATGCGAGAAAAAAAAAATAAACTACATCAATCGTTGGAAATTATCGGAGAGAGACGTATTTACCGGCCACGAGTAATAACATTTCGATAAATTCTTTGCCGATCATTCTTATATGACATGGTTATCAAAAATGGGCTATATGGACTACAACTCTGGAAGAAAAAAAGCGGCAGATGGTGAAAAAGCGAGGAACCTCGATAAATTATTTATAAGCGAATCGCGTTCACATTTTTTCACAAAACCTCGGCACGTTACCGAAATATAATAATTTCACTTTTCCCTCTTTTCTCTGTCCTTCTTTGGATACTTCGGTGGACGAAAAAAAAAAAAAAAAAACCAGTCTCGGAGTTCGCCCAGGAGCTCAGCGGGGCGATCGAGAGTCACGGTACGAACGTGCGACGTTTGGTCGACGAGTTTCGAAGCAAATCCGGTGAGACGAGAGTCGACGGGGGAGGCATGCGTCGAGTCTGGGAAAATCTTTTGCGGCAGGTCGAGGCCGACGCCGCTGCTCATCTCGATCTCGCCGCTGTTCTTCAGCAACAACTCTCGAGGCCGACCCTCGAGGCGAGCTTTCATCGCAAGCTCCAATCGCGCAAGGTGGGTGTTTGAGAATGAGAACGAAACGCATTGAAAAAAAAAAAAAAAAAAAAAAAAACACGTTTCTAGCGGTCTGGCTGTTTGAAAAAGTTTTCACGAGTTCCACTGCGTTTTCGAGTAAATGGAACGAATTTATTGATATCTGAAGAATACTGGCACAGTTTCTTGTTCTGTGCAGTGAAAAAAAAATATTCGTTTGCATAAAAATAAAATGCTATGTAATTCACGTATTTTCGTTTGTAGTGGCTTTATTTTTTGTTTAATTGTACAAAAATATTCATTAGACTTGAACAAAGTACTATTAACGTCGAACAAACCATTTCCGGGTGTACTTCCCAAGAGCGAAAACCGAATTTCGATCTGATATTTGGCATACACCTTCATTTTAATGCTATAAGACGTAACTGAAAAGGATTTTTAGCGACGCGCCATAGTTTTCGAGATATCGATTTTTGAAAGTTATTTTTTAACCGCGCTCCTACCAAAGAGTGTCTCAAAATGACCTGACGTTTTAAATTGCGCGCAATTTTTTTTTGTGGCGAACATACTGATCTTTGACAACCGGAATCGGGAAGTATTGAGATTTAGTCCTGGAGAATTAACACGATCGAGCAACGGATAGAAATTGTGAAAATGCAATGTGAAACAATGCAGTTATTGTAGACGCAGTTTCATGGTCGTGCGATTTGACGCGTTTGGACTTCTTTCTTTGGATTTTTCTGAAAGGAAAAGTACATGCCAATGATCCACAGACCATACCGGAGCGCAAGGAAACAATTGGACGCACCATTTATGAAATTAGCCCGCAGTTATGACAAAAAGTTATTGAAAATTTCGCCACAAGAGTGAAAATTCATAATTTGTTTTTACCCACTTCGTCATATGTTCTTCTGTAATTGAAAATAAAAATAAAAAACTGTAGAAAAGTTTCGAAGTTATTGCGTGAAATGTGAAATTTTCCTCTGCTCTGCATAGGAACACGCGTAAAACTATGAAATCTTTGATTGCCAATATCTCGAAAACAGAACGGTGAATCCTTTTGCAAATGTGGAAGTCATCATTGAATAGTATCCAGAATAATTCCTCAAAATAAATTTAAAAATCAATACAAAAACGGCTTGGCGAGACTACTACCTAAAAGTGGCTACTACCGTCCTAAAAAAGTTCATGAACCATCTATGGTATCTGTCAGAAGAGTTAATCTGTTTGTCTTTTTTCGATGACGACGTTCCAATTAAGACGAAGCGCGGAATGACTGAATCATTAAGCACATCCAGGGAGTACCAGTCGTCAAGTTAAAGCTGATATAACAGTCCAGATCCTTCTTAACATCAGATTGGCAGACTTCGTAACCGCTCGTAGCTTGCGATTTTTTGAAATAATAAAAGTAGACGCAACTTTTCTTGCTCGGGACCCACTGAAGTAGAAAAGTGATGAAAGCTTTTTTAAAGGGTTTCGCTATTTGCAAAGGATTCCGTGTAGTAAACGACACAGCAGAGCGAGGAGTTGCCCTTATAGAAGAATTGAATCGAGCTATTACATATGACGAAGAGCGGAAACAGTAGCTGCCGTTACTCGTAAGCAAACATCAGTAAAACATGCCAAATTTCAATATCAGTACGATTGCACATGCTGTAAAGAATTAAGATAAAGTTACATTGTTATGAAAAGTATAAACAAATTTGTATTCCGCCAGATAGTTTGGAAACAATATAAATCATTAAATATCATTTTCAGAATAATTTTGTTTAAACCCAGTAGCGACCTCTAAATATTTTCCAATTACAGGGAGCTTACGATATTTTTTTTCTCTATTTGTCACAACTCGATCGGATGGCCCGCAAAAAATAAACCACCCTAGTGCACAGGTTAGCTGTGTTGAAACGACACACTTGGATTTGCAGTGCATTGATGACACGTGGCTATGTTCAAAACACGATCGTCCTGCGATTACGTTCATTCCATTCGCATCGTCCTGTCGAAAATCAACCAAAAGTCACCTAGGCCATGATCCAAACGGTTATACAATCGATAAAAATGTTTCGTCTTGATTTTTCCAGATATTCGCTCATCGCGAGGCATACGAGCAAGTTGTTGGCAAAACGGAGGAGAAGCTGCAACGCGCTCGTGTCGATTACAAGCGAGCTTACGCGGCTTTGTTGACGAACGATCCGAGCCTCGGTGATCACGAGAGCCTGAGACGTGGATACCTCGAGGCTCACAACGCGTACGTTCTCCAATTGCGAGCGACGAACGCGATAGTCGAGCGTTATCAGCAGCAATGCTTGCCCTCGTTGCTCGCCGAGATCGCGGAGGTTTACGAGGAGGTTTGCACGTTAACGTGCAACTGCGTCGCCGGCATATCCGAAGCGAGCGGGGAACGGGCCGGCGAACAAGCCAAACGATACGTCACAATTGCCAAAGAGGCTCAGGCCGTTCAACCGATAAACGATATGCAAATTTTCGCGAGAAACTTGTCGTCCAATGCACCGGCGAAAAAACCGGTCAGACGATTGTTCGTCGCGCCAACACCCCCCGAACAAGTCTCCCTCGAAAGACTCAATCAGTTGCCAACGCTGAGGGACGAACTTGTCAATCCTAGTGGCGGTGGTCAGAGCATGCTCGAGGATCTACGGAGGGATACGGACAGCCTTAATCAGGAGATAAGACGACTGCAGGATTCCCTGGACGCGCTCGTACGAATGCAACGAAAGTATGCAACGTATTTAGTTTTTTTTTATTTCTTTTTTTTAAGGGCGTAAATACATGTAGATGACGAAAAACAAGCCAGTTTTGAGCATTGGTTTTGGAAAGGAACGAAATCGACGACGCTGAAGTTTGCATCGTTGGAATGCAACGGAAAAGTTTTTCTTTCTGAACTTCCCAAATGAACTGTCGCAGATTTGAGCTATAAAAATGATGCGAAAAGTCTTTAGGATCCTTATTTCACAATGTACAACTTGAATATATAAAATGTGACTTTCGCTAATAATAAAAATGAGGAATTGAAAAGAATTTTCGTTGCTTACCAACGATGCAAACTTCAACCCCATCAAACCCGAGTCAAACATCGAAATCCGAGTCAAAATTTTCGAGCCCTGACCGGGTCAAAATTTATAGCCTCCTCTGAAGACTCGTAGGACCCATTTCTTTTGTAGGGTAGGGACGGGCATGTTGAACAGTCGGGTAGGTTGGGCAATCGAAATATCTGGAAAACTAAGCACCGCACGCGGGTGCATCAAACGGTGAAAAGAGAGGTATGGGGCAGGGGAACACATCACGCCATAGCCCGTTGCCACGCGGCGCACGAAACGGTAAAACGGGACGTGTCATTATTTTTGCACTCAAAAGTAAAAAACAAAAACGTGATTGAAAGATTTTCTTCTACCATTGTATAAGAAAAAATATTTCAAAGTTCATTGCAATTAATGTGAATGTTTCAAAGCCTAACTAATTAAAGGGTTACGTGGGTTTCGAAGCCAAAAAAAGCATATTTTCTCTATTTTTTAAAAATATAATATATACATTATTTTATTCAAAATGTTGAGCACATAAAAGAGCAACATTTCAACAATATTTTTTAAAAATTTGGGAAATTCAGCCGGTGGGACCTGGTTTCCGGAGACCCCTAAAAAAAAAGTGTCCTCGTGCTGGTTAGGATAACTCATGATAACTTTATCTGAAATGAAAAAACCAAATTTTTTCTGTTAGTACATAAGTATAGCTCGTGATTAAACGAAGGATTTTTAAAAAATTTGAATTTGAATTTTTGGCAGAGTTGTATGCAAAATAGTTCAATTTTTGGTACAATTTACACTATGTATAGCCTTGTAAAATTAGTTGTAATCGAAAAAAAAACCTTCGTTCAATCACTAGTCAACGCTAATTTGAAGAAGCGTGCAAAATTTCAATAAGATCGGTGCATTCGGTTTTGAGAAATCGTGTCCACCGACTTCAAAAATACTGTTTTAAGAAAAATGAGTATACCTTCGTCGCTCCCGGCCGGTCTTTCCCAACGGGGGGAATTCCCAAAGGCTCTCTCTCTCTCTCCTAGACTTTTACTCGGATTGACTTAAAACTTTGGGAGAATATTCTAGACATATTGTACTATTAGATAATAAAATTTAAAAAATGGATTTTTCGAAATTTTCAAAACCACGTAACCCCTTAACAAGCAACTGTTCGTTTATTACTACATTTTACCAAATCATATTGCATAAGTTTGATTTTTGATGCAATTTTTACTTTGCTCAACTTACCTCATACTCATGCTCAACTTACCCCACTATCGAGGCAGGTTGAGCAAATATGGCCTTAGACATTTGAGATCGATTATTTGAGAAACAATATGAATAACAGGAATGTCGTCTACAGACTTTTTTTCCCAGATAAATTTCCTATTGACCAAAGTAGGCTTCATTTTTATACGGCAGACTGTTAAGAAATGACAGAACGATAATTCCAAACTTGCTCAACATGCCCTTCCCTACCCTACAATATATTACGTAATTAAATGGTAATTATACAGAAAGTAGGCCTCACTTCGGATAACCTTGACCTTGAAATACATTGTAGAGAAGGTCATCCCGGACAAGTTCATTTATATATTTAAGGTGCGAAAACTAGTCCTTCATGATGTTTCAGACACTTTCAAGATCGAATGAAAGAACAAACGTCACAATTTGCGTTAAGTAGAATGCAAATTACTGCTACTACACACTCATACACACTTCCTACACCCAAATCCAAATAAACTTCAACAATCGTAAATAAACCCAAACCCAAACAGAACTAAACACATACACCAAAAAAACAATAACCGCTGGTTTGCTTGAGTACTTATTGAACGATGAGTTCGTTAAACGTTTGTTCCTTCCCAAAAAAATATTCAATTTATTATTTATTTATTTTATTCAATATTAGTTTTCTGATTTTCATTGGCCGCGCTCGAGTCGATTGTTCAATTCGATCTACAATCAATGAAGAAACCGAGATGTTCACGAAAATTTCGTCCACCCTAAAAGTGCACTGATTACGTTCGCACAAGTACAGATATAATCGCGAAATTTTGGTAAACAACATTCGTTGCTTTCGCGTGACACGCGATTCATCCTTGAAATGTTCTGTGCGCTTCGCACATTTTACGTACACGCCTGGCTCATTTTCGTAATATTATTGTCTTATTTACAGAAGCGCCGAGGGCAGCTTATTTACAAAAGTGGCCGAGCTCCAAGACGACATATCGATGAAACGTTTCGACCTCGGTGTCGCTCAACTACATTTAGCAGCTGTTCAAGCTCAGGTACGTTGTGCATATATATATATATGTACATATATGTGTGTGAATGAGTAATGTAATTTCCTACGATATATTGTAGGAAGTTACCGGGTCTGCATGAACTTCCCGTGCAAACATTTATTTCGAGTCTCCCGATCCTACCACTTCCCTATAGGCCAGGGTTCCCAAACTCTTTCAGTTTGCGGTGCCCTCACAGGTTTGTTTTTTTTTTTATTCACGGCGCCCCAGTTAACCCAAACGCAATCCAACCCAGTTACGATATTTATACTATAACGTTAATCAGGCACAGAAATAAATACAACAGTTTAGTTCAAATATGTTTATTCGACAAAAAAGTATAAAAATACAACTAAAAAAATTAAATAGCAAGTTAGTCAACGTGACGGGTGAGCTTGTTGATCTCGACACATTCAAATCGCGGAAGAAGACTTGATACAGCTACTCTTTTTTATTGCTCCACATTGGTTTTTGAGCGATATTTGGTCTTTTTCTAATCCACAGCAAGCAAATCTTGTTTTCAGGCTGTTGTCGCAAAAGAGTTCAATTAGAGTCTCTCCGTCTAGCGAAGTAAAGTCTGGTGAAGCTTGAGCATGGAAAGGATCTTGAAACTACATAAATTTCTTGACATTTTCTTCCGCAAAGTACTTTGAAAACCAGACAGTGAGCTTCGAAAGGTGTTCCGTGAAAATTGACAACCATTCCTGTAAAACATTGACTTCATTGGAAGCCATGAATTGTTGCAATGCAAAAAAAAACAATCTGAAGCATTTAGTTTTCCGATTTACAACTGCAGTTTTATCCTACACGCTGAAATCTTCTCGACAAGTTTCAAGATATGCGTGTTATTGCCCTGCAGTGACACATTCAAGCCATTAAGTTGGTCAAATATGGCGCACAAATATACCAGTTTAAGTAAAAAAAAAAGTCCGGTTCAGCAAAGTACGTGGCGCTCGCATGACCTTCCTCTTGCAGAAAAGTGTCATGCGAAAGCCATTTAATCCAGTACTTAGTAGCGGGAGAGACTCGGATCGTCTGGCAGCGCCCCTAGGCTCTCCTTTGGGTACACAGTTTGGGAACCCCTGCTATAGGGATTTGATAGAGACGTTGCACGTAGAGAGAAGTTTTTTATAAAAATTCTCAAACGTAATTGGTTGGCTCTCCCAAAAACAAATATCCTTGCGTGATCCCGTGCACACATTTGTTGAGGAGTCCGAAGTCCTCACATCTCTATAGAGATTTCCCTGGGGACAGCGCACATAGGGAATCCTCACTGGGATCCAATTGGATTCTGCACTGTTCCCCGATGAATGCCTTGTGAAAATTTTTTACCACGTTCTCATCGAAAATATGTGCAAAGCCAAGAGAAAAACGAGGTTGAAGTTAGCATCGTTGGTAGGGAATGAACATCGCAAGTTCTGAATTCCTCCAATTTCTTTTTGCAAATTTTGCCAAGGAAAATGCCTCAACCATTTTGAAAGATGTTTATTTAGCGACCTACGATATAAATCTATTAGAAAGAAGATCTTACATAGTAATAAAAATAAGGAAAATACAATGTCAAAAAGACCTTTCGATGCGTTCCAACGATGCAAACTTCAACACCATAGAGAAAAAACTCGGCGTGTTGAAACATAACTGATATCCCCTCTAGAAATTTTGATCAGACAGCCTGAACACTGATCAGGCCGCTGTCATGCTGTGGTCTGGAATGCCGTGATGAGGCACGCCTGATCGGTGCCGGATGCCTACGGGATCAGTGAAACCGTAGTACGGGAGTAAGAAAACTACCTTACTGCGGCCTGATCAGGGTGCCTTTTCACTCCCATAAATCAGAATATACGGATATGGCCCTACTAGGGCTTGACCTAATAAGGTCCTATTGGGGCTTGCTTTACAACTGCCTCAGCATTCCATCAACGCACATAACCTCCTATATCCTACGTCGAAATTTTCATTCGGCAGCAGATGATCTTTGAAGTTTTTACGTTTTTGAAAGATGTGGAACTATGACGAAAAAAAAAAAAACGTTATGCAACTCGGATGCGTGTTAGAAGATTCCGCTGTATTTCGAAATCTCGGAACACAGTACAAAGTCTGTCATCGTCCTAAACCAACCTGACATGACCTTCAATGACCTTATGTTATAAGTCGTTGAACTCGTTCTAAGCTCCTCTTTCATGATACAGAAAAAAAAACATACCGATCCATTAAAAAAAATGGAGTTGACCTTCAAATGTCCGAAGTACCTCCACCTGCAAAAAAACTATTATCGCTATCGGATGGCCCCTTTCGTACTGTGCAATTTCATTTCAGCAAATATTTCTGTGAACCTTATAGTTTCGAAGATATCCAAGGTGCTAATACTTATTGATCCACTCGGTATATAACCCTATATATTTCTAAAAGACTTTTATACTTTGCTGAGAAACTTATTCGTATCTTTAGCAGCCATTCATAACTCGTATATACATAGATATATCAAACGAGACAAACGACAAAAGTTTACAACTTGCGAATTACGCGCCAGGTGCGGAAAAGAAAAGCTCTCACGCGTTTACTCAACTCGCCCGCTGTAACGCGAACGCCGCTAACAAAGTATTATATCCACCACCTCCGCACTCGATACTTTTTTTTCTATTTTCCCGTCCTACTCGTCCATTGCTTTTCCTCTACCCCCTCAATCCTCTCCCGTCCGTCTGACCTCGCTCATTTCCGCACCGCAATTTTTTTTTTCTCAAATTCTCTCAGATCTCGGGTAAAACCGGAAAGAAAAAAAGAGAATAAAAGGGAAAAGCGAAACTACGTACACCTCGGTGGCTTTTCCTCCGACACGTCGAAAGATCGCGATCCGTAGTGGTTTTTGCGTCCGGGAAACGTTTCACGTGTGTATGAGCGCGGAAAAGTTTTTTTCCAGTCTCCATTTCCTGCCGACCCTATATACAGGGTGTCCCAGGACGGAATGTCATCCCTGAAATGGGGGGTTGGGGGTGAAATTCTGAGTCGATCGATATAAGCATGTATGGTTCCCAGATGAACCCCTGAATTATTATTAATTTTTAAAGACGGGCCAATCAGGCGCGCCCGATGAGCGGGCTTACGGCGGTGAGCGATACGCGCGTGTAGTGGTGCCTGGCGGAGCGGTGCTCCTACCGTGCTCCGCCAGGCACCGCTCATCGGGCGTGCTTGATTGGCCCGTCTTTAAAAATTCATAATAATTCAGGGGTTGATCTGGGAACCATACATGCTTATATCGATCGACTCAGAATTTCACCCCAAACCCCCCAATTCAGGGATGACATTCCGTCCTGGGACACCCTGTATATGTACAGTCAAAACCGGTTATAACGACATTGAAGGGACCACGCAGTATCGACGTTTTAGCGAATTCGTCGTTGTGAGCAATGTCGGTATAAACGGTTAAGACTGTATATATATGTATATCCTAACTAATATTATAAATCTGAGTCTGTCTGTTTGTTACTCAATCACGCCAAAACGGATTGACCGAATTCAATTAAATTGAACATGTAGATAGCTAATGAACTGAATTAACACAGTATACTTTTCATTCTAATATCTAATATTTTTCTAATTATATTGTAATTATATTGTAATTATACTCAAATCTAATGTAATGATGAAATTGAAATTCTTATAGCGTACTAATTAAATATAATAGAAAATAGTTAATACTGGCTTCCGCCCGCGTGGAATTTAGCCCATAGAAACTTCATTAGAAGTTTCACCCCGCATTAGGGGTTGTTTTAAAAATCCTAAAATATGCGTTTTATTATTGGTTTTGAAGAATATTTATACCGAGTTTCAAGTTGATAAACGCAAGGACTACAATTTCCCATACAATCTTTTACATTCCATTTTATCCTATATTTCAATTTCATTTTATATATATACAGTGGGTAAAAAAGTATTTGTACAGCGCGTGTTTTTCAAATTATCCTCCGAAAAAAAATCAAATACTTTAGCATTTTTTTTTTTTCGAGGAAAAATAAACTGCTCGATACAAATTTTGGAAAAGAAAATTTGAGGTAGGACAATTTGACAAACACGCGGTGTACAAATACTTTTTTACCCATTGTATATATATATAAAGGGTGTCTCAAAATAACCTGACATTTGAATTTATTAATAAAACGGATTATTCATTTGAAAAGTACGAATATTTTTATTTTAATATTGGGTACACACATGGAGGTTATGTGTGAAACACAATATCCGATGAATGGCCGCCTCGTCCCTATTTACAAATGTCCACTCTTTTGACGAAATTTTCATTCAAACTTTGGCATAATTGCGGACTAATTTCATTAATAGTGCGTCCAATTGCATCCTCGAGCTCCGGAATGGTCTGTGGATCATTGGCATACACTTTTCCTTTCAGAAAACCCCAAAGCAAGAAGTACAATGGCGTCAAATCGCACGACCTTCGTAGCCAATTGACATCGCCGTGGCGCGAGATAACACGACCATGAAACTTCGTCTGCAATAACTGCATTGTTTCACATTGCATTTTCCCAATTTCTATGCGTTGCTCGATCGTATAATTCTCCGTGACTGAACCTCAATACTTCCTGATGCCAGTTGTCAAAGATTAGAACTCTATGTTCGCCACAAACAAGGCACGCAATTTAAAATGTCAAGTCATTTTGAGACACCCTTTACCAGGTCTGTAAATATGAAACCGGAATTTGCCCATAGATGGCCCTAGCTGTCAATGTAGTTACCCTCAAGTCGCGTCATTGGCGCCATTTGCTTTGTTGACATCTGACAAAGATTTTTAACTCACAACAATACAAGTTTCATACCCCAACATAGTTTGTTATAGCGTTGAACATGTCGAATTTTGGGCTTGGAAATAACGATTTGCGGACAGCATTAATTTTCTGTTACCATTTGAAAAAAAACTGCTGCAGAATCGCATCGAATGCTTGTCGAAGCTTACGGTGAGCATGCTCTTGGTAAATCACAGTACTTTTAGTGGTTTAGAAAATTTAAAAATGACGATTTTGACGTGAGAAACGAAGAACGTGGGAAGCCACCGAAAAAGTTTGAAGACAGCGCATTGCAAGCATCGTTGGATGCTAAAACCTGGCGAAACTGTTAAAACTAAACGCTACCGACAACAAATGATCGATTTGAATCAAGCTTTGCGTGAAAAACGACCAGAATATCAAAACACCAAGTGATTTTGCTTCATGATAATGCACCATCGCACACAGCAAAAATGGTCAAGGAAACGATTGAGGCGTTTAGTTGGGAAATACTTTCGCATACGGCTTACTCACCACACTTGGCTCCGTCCAATTACCACTTATTTGCATCAATGGGACACGCACTCGCTGAGCAGCGCTTCACTCCTTACGAAAATGTACGAAAATGGCTCGATGACTGGTTTGCCTCAAAAGAGCAACAGCTTTTTTGACCTGGCATCCACAAATTGCCAGAGAGGTGGGAAAAATGTATAGCTAGCAATGGACAATACTTCAAATAAAATATTTTTCATCATTCTCATACAATAAACGTGTATTTTCTATACAAAAATTCCGGTTTCATATTTACATACCTGGTATGGCACACACAATATTTTATGAAAACTTAGGATCTGCAGAATAAATCTATTCCTCGTATGCATTTTTTCTTGAGATTTATTAAGAAAAAAAAAAACCTCATAAACCGTCATTTTACTCAACTGGACCGCTCCAACCTCCTTCAAAGTGGATGAATCGAATTTAATTCCATAAGAAAAAGGTTTCTTAGGAGTGTTTCTTATTCAGAACGTAATTATCTTCATTCTACTGAACTCAAAAAGAAGTTTTTTTTACAGAATGCTCCATTTTTTCTGACAAATACTAATCACAAGAAAAAACGCTATATTTTTTTTCGAAGAGTACTTGATAAACCATTAAACATCATATATTTCTCGGTCGGAGAATGTCCGCGCCAGGCCCTTAATAAACACACGGCCACTTTATAATTATCACCCTGTACATATACATATATATCGCGTTATTTTCACTCGGTGTCTGCTTCTCGCCACGGAACCCAACCAGCGAGAAAACGATTTCGGGAGGGAGGAGAGGGGGGGGGGATAAAAGAGCGATTTTCTCTCAGATACACTCACTCGGGCGAGAAAATTGCCACTCGATCCTCGAGGCTACACATCCGTGAGGTCGCGTATGTTTTTGTGTATTTTTGGACTTGTGTCGTAGGAAAAGAGGAAGGGTGGCATGGGAAAAGGGATCTGGGTGTAGAATATAGTAGCGAAGAGTGAGAGGGAGTGGAACTTTGGTCCAGCTTCAATCGGCCTACATCCCGGATACACTTTTAAGCTCTCACATTTACTTTTTTTCTTCACCCTCGCTCTCAAAGTACAATGGGGTAGGAAAAAAAAGCGTTTGCACACCTCGGCTTTTTTCCGTGTGTTTTTCGAGCATTTCCATCAACATGCATTATTCATATTGACATTAACATACAGTGCTTACATATGGAATAAGCTGTCGAGAAAAATCTGCAAAAATATACTTCGTTTTTTTTTTTTTTTGCGAAAGCTCATTTCGGAAATGCGAGATGTGCAAAGATGCTTTCTTTTTTAAATTCATCGTCTAAAAAATCTTGCTCTTCTGCAGTGACCGAGAACTGTTACTATCAAGGAAAATCATTTTTTTTTTTTGCAATTTTAATCGAACGCCATTGTAATTAGTTTGAAGAGGATTTACTCGTATTGGAAACGCGTAATTGTCCTCGAAAGTTTCTACGTGTTTTGGCAATGTAATTGTCACTTTGATTTTTTTTTTTTGACGTTCGTATATTAAATTTATCAGAAAAACAAGCCACTGTCAGAGAGCCATCATTGCAATATTAAGGGGGGAAAATCCTTTAGACGCCCGAAATGGAGTCATTTTTAAGGAATTTTTTTTAGAGGTGATAAAATAATCGCAACATTAAAAAATCTAGACATTATCTTATTACAACTTTCAAGTGTTAAATTTTTCTTTAACAGAACAAAATGGCGGCTTTGTAAGGTATTCCTTTAGGCGTCTTTTGCGTGATATCGAGGAGTGCTCTATTTGACTGATTTTTTTTTCTATTGATCTGAAACAGAAATCGAAAATATTTTTCGATTATTAACATGTGCAGGAGGTTATGCCTATAAAACTATGAAAAAGTATAAAATTAAAAATTTCGTAGGCTTTTTAAACACTTTTTCATATTTTTGACCATTTTCTCGACAATTCTTACCCCAAAAAAAGTAATTTATTTACGCGATAACCTTAAAACTTTAGGTATATCCTTCCGATAATGTTATAGTGAGAAACCTCCCAAAATTTCAGCCGGATCGATCAATAACTTTTTGAGCTATAACATAAGCAATTTTGGAAATGCCGTTTCGAAATAATCGTGTTTAAAGTTTCTCTAGTTCACAGCATGCGGTTCCGATGCGTTCTCAACTATGTGCTATAATTTCGTAAATATTTCATGTTTCGATTTTTCAATTTTTTGAACATTGTGAAGGGTTTGCCCCCCTTAAAGTAATGTATACTATGCCATTTTTTGTCAAATATTATTCTTGTTACATGTATTTTTTATATTTTATTATATATGTATAGTATTAAATTGAATTAAATTAATTATTCGTTTAAGTTTCCACTATACCCGTGCAGAAATACTGCCATGGATACAGTCCGATTCGGACTATGATCCTGGTTTCTCAATCGGAATCCAGTCGGATATCGTATCGGATCCAGGAGCGAAATCTAACGCTCGCAAATCGGATTCCAGCCAGGATCCTAATCCGAGACTATCAAGGACTCTAGTAAGAATCCAAATAGAAACTTTGCATGGGATCCAGTCTAGAATCCCGAACTTCTAGAACAAGATCTAGTTCGATATCGAATCGGATCCCAGGGATAAATGAAAAAATCACCAGGAGATACCGATCCGTATCAGCTGGAGACGCTGGACGTTTTCTGAAATTATTTATTCAAAGATCTGAAAAACGATTAGGTAAAAATTGATGCTACAGTATAACTGTCAAGACTCGTATATTTTAATAACAGAATTTCGAACAAAATTCTTTCCATTTAATAAAAAAATTCGAAAAACAATATATAGACCTTGAAAGACTCATATTTGCTGGAGAAAAGTGATATAGATTATTTATTCTAAGTAATTATATTTTAATTAAATGGAGATCGTTCGAACTAAGAAAATATGTGTTTAATTTTCAACAAAAAATGTATTTAATACGTATTTCAAATTCTTGCCACCACGTCTCAGCCTCGTGCTACGTAGTGAGCGCCATCTGGATTCCGATGAGGACACCCCTTCTAGGGAATCCGTATCATATCCCGAACGGGATCCTATCGGAACTTAGGTATCCCTAAAAAAAATTCTGCACGGGATATCGCTCTTTTTGATAAATATTTTGCGTTTAAAATTTATTCGATTTTCGCTACGGAATTATGCATAAACCAAATACATTTATTTAAAACACATTTTATTATCTATCTATCTTGTGACATTTTTCCTCCACGAATCTGCGATCTCTTATATCGCTGCTCTCTGTCGTTTCTCTCTCCGCGTACTTCCTCGATTAAAAAAAATAACCTTTCTTTCCTTCTCTATATTTTCCCTTGAGATTAAACAAGAAACTTGATAATTTATTTATACGTAAGCCACACGTTAGAATTTGATTTACACCGATTCCCTTATCGAATAACTGTTTGTTGTTTCAATTCTCGTGATCCCCCCTCTCTCTCTCTCTCTCTCTCTCTCTCTCTCCATCTCCCTTTTCGTTCTCCCTCTAACTCTCTCCCGTCCATTTTTTTCCCTTTACATCGTCCGCGGCACAATTTTTCGTAATAACAAAGTTTCCGTGACTGTCGAAGTGGCGAACTTTTCCGCCCTCGCGCTTAAGCTTTCAACCACCATTCGCCCCAAGGAATGTCTCGTTCTTTCATCCCTCTCGCTCTCCACCACATCCTGATCCGTCCCTCTCAATTTATATCACACCCTTAAACTCTCCGATCGTACTTCGACGTACATATATATCCACTTCACGGGACATTGCCTGACCACAGAGAAAAAAAAAAAGAAACGTACACGAACACAGACCTTACCGAAAGGAAAACCGCGACTTCTTCTTCTTCTTCTTCTTCTTCTTCTTCTTCTTCTTCTTCTTCTTGGTTTCCATCAAATGACTGAACGACCAACGTCCGTCGAGACTCGGCTGAAAAGCCGTCACAACGAAGAAACGAGAGAAATCGCCGTAAAACTTCTCGACGATACGTTTTTTTTTTATCTCCCGCTCTCCCTCTCTCGACTTCGTTTGACGCAAAGAAAAAAAAAAACAAGAAAAACTTTCGCGCACCAGTGCACCGTTCATCGGTGGTCAGAAACTTTGCAACTTTTCTTCGCATCGTATCGACAAATTTTCTTTAATGGCATCGCTTTTTTTCGCCGCCTACTATTGTCCCTTTTTTTCTGTCTTTTTCCCTTTCACTTGTGGGTTGTCCCTTAAGAGCTGTCCCCTCGTGTTCATCTTGCACATCGCCGGATGTGTGCGCTCGTGGAGCTTGCGAGAACGGGAGGAGGAAGAGGGGGATGAAGAGGAAGCTCGTGAAGGAAAGAGTCATAGAAATATACAGGGTCATTCACAACTAGGATGCATCATTGCGAGCAGAATTCTTTTTTTTTTAATGTCTGTTTTTCCAGTGACTCACCCGGTGTATTTGTGTCGGGAGAGTGATAAAGGGAAAGGCAGGGGTGTGCAGAGGGGAAATAAATGAGGGAAAGGGAAAGGAATGGGATAAGGGCAACGGCGGAAAATCGAAGGTCAATGTACACGTGTGCGAGTATGCAAGGTTAACGCGGGAGAAAGCATCACCTATGCGGAAGATGTGACCGTCGTATCCTTTTATTGGCTATAACACACGTATAGCTGTATACTTCTCGAGCAGCTCCCATATGCGAGGCCTATGCCCTCGATATCGATCCTCTAGTCTAACTTATGCATTTTTTTGCCTTAATTTTTCGTGCCAATTAAAAAAAGAAAAATGTGTAGACAATTTTGAGGAAAAAAAATCAAGTCAAGTAAAAACAAAATGCATAGTGTCAATTTTGCAGAAAAGGTGTGGTAAAGAAAAAAAAAAAACAGTGCCATTTTTTAAACCAGTACACAGTGTCAATTGGAGAAAAAATGTATAAGGACAACATAAAATACACATGTTCTGTTAATTTAAAAAAAGTGTAGGCAGTTTAAAAAAGAAATGCGTAATACCAATTGTCAATCAAATGTACCGTGTCGGTTTGAAAATAATGGGTAATATCAATAAAAAAAAATGTAGTGTCATTTTAAAAGAAATGTGTAGTCAATTTGTCAAAAAAAAAAAAATCATAAAAAATGTGTACTGTCAATTAAAAAACAAAAAGTAATGTCCATTTTCAAAAAAACAATGTGTAGTGTCAATTAAAAAAAATTAATGAAAGTGATGTTCATTAAAAAAAAATGTGCAGTGTCATTTTTTCAAAAAAAAAAGTAATATCCAAAAAAAAGTGGTAGTCTGTTTTTTTTTAAATGTAGTGTGCATTTTTATAAAAATATGTACTATCAACTTTTCATGAAATACGTTATGTCCATTTTTTTCAAAAATAGATCTGAGCAAGAATTTTGAAGAAATGAAACGTGCAATTGAAAAACTCCAAAAATTGCGAGCGTTCGTTTAATTTTCCGTCTTTTTTAATTGGCTATGAGAAGGTAGCCCACGGGGTGGGGGGTTGGCTCGGATTACTCGAGTGCTTTGATATCGTAAGGCGACGGTGTAGTTCCGAACGTTTTCGTTTCATCGAACAAAATGAGAAGAAAATACCACAGCTGTACATTGATTTTTCAAACCCTATTCAACAACCCCAAAGGAAAACGATTCCACGGCCTTTTTTCCACGAACAAAGATACGCGATTCCTCGATGTTTACGCGTGGGAGTGTGAGAAGGAGATCCATCCGACCACGAGGGAGCGTCCAGATGGACAATTTTACGGGGATATAAAAGCTTTGATGGTGAGAAAACAGCGAAGGTTGAAAAAAATGAGAATAAAAAACATGTGTTAGAAGAGGGCGGGGGGGAATAGTCACTGGCTCGTACCCAAAGCTCTCAATTCTCAAAATATAAAATGGCTGCGATGGTTATTTGGTTTCTGATCCCTTGCTCCCTCTCTCCCTCTGTCTCGGCGTCCCTCCATTTTTTATTTCATCACCCCTGCACCCTTTTTTCCTTATCACACTTTTTACTGAATACTATAAAATTTTATATTTTGATATGAAGCTAATCAATTCAATAATTAACACTGTCATTATCAATAAGTCTAATTAATTTTTTGTTCTGCTTATATGAAGTTACTTCGTGATTAAGTTTATGTTATCCTCATTTACAGCAAAGTTGTTACTGAGGAATGTATAATAAATAAATCTTCCTATGCCTTCCTCTCCCTCTCTCGCTCTTTTTTTTGTCGTTCTATAATACCTTTATATTCGTTAATTGTGATTTATGTATTTTTATACTCTATATTCTACTCTGTATGTAATTAATTGCCTTAAGGTCTGACCAAGGCATATCATAAAACATCATCATCATCGTCATCTCTCTCCCTCTCCCTCTCTCTCTCACACACACCCACACTTTCTTTCTCTCTAATCTAATGTAATCTAATCTAATATAATCCCTCCGGTCTCTCTTATGCCTATTGTCGTAAATTTATTTATCTATATATATATATATATATGTATAAAAGGCACAGTCCTGACTGGCAGACCGACTCATCACCGCCCAGCCTAAACCGCTAAATGTAGAAATGTGAAATTTGGAAGGTATGTTAATTTTATTGTGTAGGCACCATTTAAGAAGGGATTTTTCGAAATTCAACCCCTAACCCTTCGTGGTCACCTTGGGTAGAATCGACCCGTCGATCAATTTTTGGCGTAAATATATAATAGTTCCCGGCTTCGAATGGGACTAGATGGACCATCTTACCTGGAGTTTGAAGTATCCTCATACCCCAAAATTTACCCTCTTCACATGTCGGAATAAATATCTTTTTTCGAACGCGCACTATGCTACTATTTTTTCTCAAAAGTAGCATATCTAAGGAGTATCACGTCCAAATGTTAGGTAAAAATGTTGAAAATTCACGGAATTATCATTTTTTGAACGAAAAAATGTCTTTTTTACGTTTTCACCTCTTTATGAATTTTTTTTAACATGTCGCCATTTTATTTCCTATAAATACATTTTTCGTACATCATCTAGAAAGTTCAAAGCATGTTCCGTAATTTTTTGAACCACTTCGGACGAATAGTTTGGTCGCAATAGTTTTTTTAAAACTGACTGGGTAGAATTGACCCAATTGTGACAACCGCGATTGAATTTGGAAGTGTGACCACGAAGGGCTAAGGGGAGAAAACGGGTGGCAAAGTATATATGGAAATTTAAAAAAGTCTGTCCAGATTTATTTCAAATTTGGTATCCCTGCTTCTTGACACAATAAATGAAACATGTATTTTAGCGTTTTTAGAAATTCAACCCCTAAGGGGAGAAAGGGGGTGGCAAAGTTTGTATGAAAAATAAATAAAATCGGGTCAAATTTACTTGAAAGTTTGTATAAGTGCTCCTAGATACAAAATTAAATTTCAGCATTTTTTTGGAATTTCAAGCCTTAAAGGCAAAAGGGGGTAGCAAAGTTTGTATGGTAAAAGATAAAACAGTTCTGTGACTGACTGACTGACATATAGACAACGCAGAGCCTAAGCCGCTGAAGATAGAAACATAAAATTTGGAAGATATGTTCCTCACAAGGTGTAGAGGTGCACTGAGAAAGGATTTTTCGAAAATCAACTCTTAAGATGGTGAAATGGGGTGCAAAAGTTTGTATGGAAAAATTGTAGTCCTTGCGTGCAGCAACTTGAAACTCGGTATAAATATTCCTCAAAACAAATAATAAAACGCATACTTTAGGATTTTTTAAACCAACCCCTAATAAGGGGTGCAATTCTTTAAGAAGTTTCTATGGGCCAAATTCCAGGCGGACAAAACCGCGGGCGGAAGCTAGTCCTATATATAATAATACTATTTTTCCTTTCATAATTTTCCTCATTATTACTAATTTCGTAATATCCATTCATACACTTTCATAGGATTGAATTTTGCATCGATGCTCTCGCAATAAAAATTTATATTTCCGAATTTCTTTAATTTCTTTTGACAAATTTTTTCTACAAACGTTCCTCAACCATTTTTAAATATATTTATTCAGCTTTCGACAATATAAATTTGCAAAAAGGATTTTCTAAAACAATAAAAATAAGGTAATAAAAATAAATAAAAAATAGCTTTCGTTGCATTCCATCGATGCAAACTTCGACATTATACTCTTCCTTGTATGCATAAATTATCTTTTATCGTCTTTTATTTTTTAAATTTTGTAGTTAGATATTATAATTAATGTTCCATTATTTTGTAATCGTTCCTTTGCTCGATGGACTTCCTCTTTATATTTCTTTCTCTCTCTCTCTCTCTCTCTCTCTCTCTCTCTCTCTCTCTCTCTCTCTCTCTCTCTCTCTCTCTTTTCCGCCCCCGCCTTTCGTGTCCACTCGGAGTCAAAAAAGCACGAGTGACTGAGGAAAAAGGAAGCTTTTCTTTTTCGTTCGTGAAGAATCGAGTGGAAAATAGATTAAGACGTGACACTTTGCGGAGGGCGGTGGGGGGGGGGGGGGGGGGGGGGGGGGTTGAAAGTGGATGGATCAGTGCGATGGAATAGTCGGCTCAAATGAGTCCACCTAAAAAATGAGTTAAGAGGATATCACGAGGAAAAAGCGAGGAGATCAAGAGGAATTACGAAGAAATCAAATCTCTATTAAATCATTTAATTGAAATGTCGAAAATGATAATAGCGAAAAAAAATGTCAGCCATTATTTATAGGGAAGGCTGATTCTTTCTGCTTTGCTGTGATTATTCGTTCGGATCAAGTTTCAATTTAAATGTATATGAGTTTCGATGAAGATCTGATTGAAACGACGCTCGTCAAACGACGAATCTCTCAGTTGAGAAGTTGGCTGAAAAAAATTTCATTTGTACGAGCTCGTGCAGGTTTTATTTTTCTTCAACTTATTCGCAATAATGTATTAATAATTATATTTTTTGCTCGAACGAGAAAATTTGGCTCTTGAGCTGAACAATATTTTTTTTTCCACTTGGCTCGCTCAAAACATCCGCCGCGATCTGTCGAGCGAAATGATATTTTTCATTGGTGAGAGAAAGATCGCCCGGCATAATCTCGAGGCCAATTAAAATTTCAGTCGAACGAATCCTGTCTCTCGTTAACCACGGACTGAGAGATATATCCGAGAATAATCATATCTTCAGCCGCGAATACAAATCCGCTCTGTTTATTAGTGTTTGTTATTATTCGGTACAAAATTTCGCGAGAAAAAATTCAAAGAGATCGGATAAAAGTACCTGATTCACCACCCCCCCCTCCTCCCCCGCTTGCGAACTCGAGAACTGCTCAAGCTTCGCATCCGTTCGAGTAAAAGAAAATACGAGGCGAAACATAAGGAGGGAAACAAAAGCGATGGGAAGATGAGCGCGAGAATATAAAAATTGGGGGGAAAAAAAGTGGCAGCGCAAGTAGCTCAAACCAGTATTCGATCAGACGGGAGAACATTAATTTGTAATATCGTAGGCCTCGATGTAAATTATAACCCGTGAAGAAATATTGTCATGGATAGAGTCCGATTCGGACTAGGACCTTGGTTTCTCAATCGGGATCCAGTCGGATATCGGATCGGAGCCGGGAGCTAAATGTAACGCTCCCAAATCGGATTCTAACCAGGATCCTGATCCGGAACTATTAAGGAACTCTAGTCAGAATCCAAATAGAAACTTTGCATAGGATACAGGCTAGAATCCCGAACTTCCAGAACAAGATCTAGTTCGATATCGAATCGGATCCCAGGGATGAATGTAAAAATCACCAGGAAATACCGATCCGTGTCAGCTGGAGACGCTGGACGTTTTCTGAAATCATTTATTCAAGGGTCTGAAAAAGATTAGGTAAAAATTCGTGCTACAGTATAACTGTCAAAGCTTATATATTTTAATAACAGAATTTCGAAAAAAATTCTTTACATTTAATCAAAATTTTCGAAACACAATATATAGACCTTGAAAGACTTATATTTTCTGGAGAAAATTGATATAGTTTATTTATTCTAAGCAATTATAGTTAAATTAAACGGAGATCGTTCGAACTAAGAAAATATGTATTTAATTTTCTAAGAAAAATGTATTTAATACGTATTTCAAATTCTTGCCACCACGTATCCGCCTTGTGCTACTTAGTGGGCGCCATCTGGCTTCCGATGAGGATACCCCTTCTAGGGAATTCGTATCAAATCCCGATCGGGATCTGATCGGAACTTCGGTATCCCTAAGAAATTTCTGCACGGGTAATAAGCCATACAAAAAAAAATAATATATCGTATTAAAGTTTGCATCGTTGGAATGCAACGAAAATATACTTTTTCGCATTGGCGAATTTTTTTTTTTTTTTTGTACAGTTAAGCAACGAAAAATGCTGAAACAATTTTGAGAATCCTTAACAACAATTTTTAACCAAAACATGTAGAAAAAAGAATTTAAATAAGACGAAAAATTAAAAAATTAAAAAATCAAGAAGAATTTTCGTTGCATTCCAACGATGCAAACTTCAACGTCTTAATAATATATCACGGTACTATTCATAGCGTAGCTCGCTTAAAAATTTGAAATGATTAACGAGTTCAACGAATGAATATTTTATCACTTTAATGAAAAAAAAAAAGGGTGGCCCGAAACTTTTGCACACCACTGTATACGTATATATACATATACATATGCATATATTTATGAAATAATAATTAAGCTGAGACTCATTCAGGCAAAAATAGAACAATAAGCTCGAAGGCTCTTGACGCGTTGAGTCCCGAGTCGAAAAACAAAAAGGCACAAAATTAAAAGAAACGTGCCTCAGTTGAACGTTGAAGGATCCTCGTCGAAATTTCAGTTAGGAGAAAGGAAAAAAAAAATCCGGTATAAGAAAAGAAAAAAAGAAGAAGAAGAATACCTGAATGCAAAGGGCCAGCGTGAAAAAAGTTGGAAGTGGCATAAAAAAGTAAAAGCTTAACGAAAGAAAAAAATGTTCTACACGTCACTATTAACATTGCGGGACTTACGAGTCTAGATTCCGGTGGCGAACGAATATAAAAGATGCGGCATAGAAAATCAAGCGAGTCTCGAGGGAGCAAAGAATTAGGGCTCGATTAAAATTAGCCTGACGTGTTGGGTCGGAATTGCCAACATCCCCTGGCCCCCTCCCGCGATCTCTCGCTGCAAAACGTCAATGCGACGTGTTGCCAAAGAACGCGGCCCCTCGAGTGCATTGTGCTCCTTCGTAGCGTCCTCCAAACGAACAGTGCACCACTCCCTTCCTTCATTTTACACACCCCCCTCCCCCGTGCCCGGTCTCGTAAAAGCGCATATTAGAAAAAGTGAAATAATTGACAATGGCATTCAGGGTGTAGGTACTCTCAAAGTGAAATGCGGTCATTGGGAAACAATGATGGACGAGCGTCGATCAACTTTTGGAGAAGTTGCGGGAACTGCTGAAATCACATACGGATGCAAAACTATCCCGTGAGAATGTTATTCTAGATTGTTTTGGAAACAATCCCTAATAAGGGGTACAACTCGTAATGAAGTTGCTATGGGCCACATTCCACGCGGATGAAGCTGCGGGCGAAAGCTAGTTTTGTATTGGGATGTTGAACAAGTTCTCGCTGTTTTTTTCGTGAAAATGAATGCTTTCTTCTGCAAAATTGGTAAAAAAAAAACACGTCACTGAAAGTATTGTCCATCGCTAGCCACTACATTCTGGCAGCATTTTAATTTCATGTCAGAAAAACGGCATGTCTTTTGAGGCGATCCAAGAGTCGACCCATTTTTTTGGCATCTTCATAAGAATGGAAGTGCTGCTCAGCCAGGCCATGTGCCATCGATCGGAACAAGTGATAATCGGAAGGGCCAATGTCTGGTGAATACAGCGGTTGGGGTAGGACTTCCCATTTAAGCGTTTCCAAGCAGGTTTTCACCGGTTTTGCAACACGTGGTCGAGCGTTGACATGCTGCAATACCACTTTGTCGTGTCTCTGCTCGTACAGCAGCCGTTTTTCCTTCAGTTCTCGGCTCAAACGCATCAATTGTAATCGATAGCGATCTCCTGTGATGGTTTCGTCCGGTTTTAGCAGCTCATAATAAACTACACCCAGCTGATCCCACCAAATGCAGAGCAGAAGCTTGGAACCATGGATTTTCGGCTTTGCCGACCATGCTGATGCATGGCCGGGCTTGACCCACGATTTTCTACGCTTAGGGTTATCGTAGTGTATCCATTTTTCATCGCCAGTCACGATACGACGCAAAAAACCTTTCCTTTTCTGCCGTTGAAGCAGCTGTTCACACGTGAAAATATGCCGTTCGACGTCTCTCGGCTTCAATGAAACGTGAAGTGATGACCCTCGACTTGTAGGCACTTGTTAATTCGCTGATGAAAAGACCGTCTAACTTCAGCCAACATTTGTGGTGTAATTTCGGTACATGCTCGGCGTATGCTTTCTTCGAGCATCTTCTGTAGGTAGACCCAAACCAAGGTTAGTGGATCCTTTGAAAGTGATTATTCCGATATTTTTCGATTTTTCGACTATTTTCATACTTTGCGTGACTAGAATGACCTTGTGTTGTAGGTCGCTGAATTCGTCTTAAAATCGGTAATAATGTCATCGAAAAAAAAATACATGGTTCCATTTAAAAAAGTGGAGTTGACCTTGACGTAGCTTCAGCGCCTCCACCGATAAAAAAATAGGGTGGTCCAGTATGACGGCCTTCTCGAACACTGAAACTTTTGTCTGAAACATTTTTGGATATGATCAATAGTTTGAGTGCTATTGCTCTGTAACACTTTATGTGCCTCACCCTGTATATACGTTTTTCGATGCTCTTTATCGCTTCGAACCCTGTAGAGAGTAACACAGCCCTTTTATCTCCATGTCGAGATGTCAAAGCAAAAACCACGCTTGAACCCGGCAGTATATAAGAGTGACTGACGGGGAGGATCGATTAATCGGATTTTCGCACGAGACAACACGTCAGCCAACGGGCTATCAGGCGAGCGCGCGTACGAGCAGTACTGACATTCAAAAGGCCGTAATACGTGTCTTTCAGAGGAGAATTTTCGTATATATACATCGAGTTATATAATAACGTACTAAATGACACTAATGTCGTCGAGCATCGCTCCGCGTACACTAGCCTAATCGCTCAAAATAAAAGGACTCATGAAGATGACTCGTCATCATTAATATTTCGTCATACATATCGTTGGATTAATTCATATCGATTATATTAGGTGTATGACTTAATTTTTACAGATTTTTTCTTCGAGCTTAAAATTATATTGAAAATAGAAAATATTTTCGCGGTCTTTTGTGGTTTTGAAAGGATCGGACGCAAGGTTTCAGAACACCGAACGACAAGTTTACATGAGTTACATAACCTCTCAGAATAGCAGATTTTACAATGGCAACTGATAAACAGCACATTCGGCACTGCATTTTATACGAATTCCAACCAGGGAAAAATGCTTCTAAAGCCCGGGAATCAATTTGTAGTGTTCTTGGTGCTGACGCTGTGTCTTATGAAACGTGTAATTATTGGTACAAACGTTTTAGAAGTGGTGATTTCGATCTTAGTGACCAGCCGCGCCCTGGACAGGATATGAAGGGTGTGCTTTATTACGAACTCCTGGAAACTGGTCAGATGGTGACTGCGGAACGCTACAGCCGACAATTGAACAAACTGAGCAAAGAACTTGATCAGAAAAGGCTATGTACTGGGCAAGGAAGCAGGCAAGTCATACAGCTGCATGACAACGCTCGACCTCTCGTTGCTCGCGCGACTCAGAAGACCCTCTTGAACTTGGTCTGAAAAATCTGTAAAAATTAAGTCATACACCTAATACCTAAGGATGGCGTGAAAATAATTTTCGTTATCATTTCTTCTGTCAAGAAAACTGGAAAAACAGGACATTATATAGACCGAGTGAGGCAACAACTATTAGCGGTAAAAATATTTCCTAAGCTATCAGACTTGGCTACGAGGTCCATCCGGGTGAAGGCGCTTCGGAGATCACAGGGTCACCTCCACTTTTCTAAATAGAATGACTATTGTTTGTCAGAATTTTATCAAGGAACTAAAAATACGCATGCAACGAAAAAATGTTGTAGGAAAAGTTTCCTTCTAAGTCTGATAGGTTGGAAAATATTTCTACTGCTAATAGTCTTGCCTCATCCTGTGTACATACAGGGTGCGGCGCCAAAATCCGGACGCAATTCAATTTGAATTTCCCGCCGTTCTATACCACTTCGAGAGGTCGCGATTGGCGTCCAAATAGCTTGACGCATATACTGAACATTCGTAACTTCGAAACAGTCGCAATGTTGAAACCAAGTACGGAGTATAATCGAAGAGTCGCGATTGTCGAAAGTGTTCGCGGTGGGCGCTCAGCGACAGAAATCATTTGATTCTTCGGGTACCCAAGATCGACTGTATATGATGTTGTCGCGAAGTATAACGAGTCGGAGAAGTCCAACGAAGCTTTTGCAACACCGGCAAGGAAAACTCACTCGAAGGAGCGCATTGTCAGGACGCCCGGAATCATTCAACAGGCTCAGGAGCTGATTATTGAGGATCCAGGGCCAGTTCCGAAAATTGTCATCCGTTTTCGATGTGAGTGAAAAAACTATGCGTCCAATCGTCGAGGAGGCCGTATGTTTTCCAGCAGGACAGTGCGCCCGGGCACACAAGCCATTTGGTACAAAATTGGTTGTCGGACAACGTCGACATGTTTTGAAGCATCGAATTTTGGCCTCCCAACAGCCTAGATTTAAATCCTTTGGACTTCTATGTATGGAGCGTGGTTGAAAGGGTCACTAACAAGTACAGTTATCCAAACGTCGCATCATTGAGAGCCGCGATTGAAGCGGCATTCGCCGATATGGACCGTGACTCATTAAACCAGGCCTGCGAACACTTCAGACCGAGAATGGAGGCGGTCATTCAAGCAGAAGGGGTTTATATTGAGTAAATATGTTCTTTATGACCCAACAAATAATTTAGTAAAAAAATAATTGTAAACTTCTCCATTTTTGCAATAAAAATTATGTCTCAAAAAAATGTTTCATTTGTCCGGATTTTGGCGCCGCACCCTGTATATATATATATATATATATACATATGCACAGGCTGAAAGAATACGACATTGAAGTTCGCATCATTGGAACGCAACGAAAATTCATTTCAACCTGTTTTCCATTCTCATTTACGTTACTAAACAAAATTTCTTTGGCACATTTACGTTGTAGATCTCTACTAAGGATTCTAAAAAGAACTGCTGGAGTGTTTTTCGTAGGCTAAATCCTCATGAAAAAAAAATCAGGCGATCAAAAAAAGGTTCATTTTCATTGTGTTCCAACGATGCTAACTTCAACATCATAAAAGAATCGATACTGGTGGATGGGCGTAAAAACCCGGAAGACCATACCTTGAAACTCAAGGGAAAAAAATATTAAAACTAGTAAATGATTACTTAAAAAAGAAAAATCGAATCCCATATTTGAAAAATATTTGTGCGTGTCTTATATATGTGTGTATATATATATATATATATATATATATATAGTTTAATGTTCTTCACGTTATTGCGCGCCTTTTGGTCCCTTTCCTTTTTGCATGATATTTTGGCACTCAACTACTTCCGGTGCCTCGGCAACTGTCCATCCTCTGCTGAGAGCGATGAACAATTATAAAAATATTTCCACGATTGTTGCACATTCACAGTCGAAAAAATCGTGCATTCGAGCCGGCGTAAAGGGGGAAGAGTTGGGCATCCGAGGGAAGAAAAGAAGAGAGTTCCTAATCGAGATTAAGGTACGCGGGTGACGATAAAAGGATGGAGCAAGCCTCGAGGATTTCTTTAGAAAATTTAAAAATTCAGATTGATTGTTTTAGAATATTTTAGAATATTTTAGAATATTTTAGAATATTTTAGAATATTTTAGAATATTTTAGAATATTTTAGAATATTTTAGAATTTGAATTTTAGAATATTCTAAAATTTCTAGAATATTTTAAAATTTCTAGAATATTCTAAACCATTCTACAGTATTCTAAAAGATTCTAAAATTTAAATTCTTGAATGTTCTAAAAATTTTATTCTGGAATACTCTAAAAATTTAATTCTCGAATATTCTAAAATGTAAATTGTAGAATATTTCAGAATTGAGATTTTACAATATTCTAAAATTCAGATTTTAGAATACTTTAGAATTGAGATTTAAGAATATTTTAGAATCTAGATTTAAGAATATTTTAGAATCTAGATTTAAGAATATTTTAGAATCTAGATTTTATATTTTATTTCACATCGAATTCTTTAGATTAGATATTTGATTTAGATTACATGAGATTATAGATGTTACTCTAGATAAAACACTTCAGAATTTAGTTTTTATATTTAGAATATTTAGAAGATTTAGCTTGCTCGGAGATTTTCAAATTTATTTATTCTCGAGCGATATAACGAGGGGAAGATTGGAGCGAGTATAAAGAGCAAATAAATACGGACGCGCAATCGCGCGACATGCGCCCTCACAACTGGGTCATACCGAGCCGCCCAACGACGGCGAGTACCGACAACGAGACGCAGTGAGAGAGAGAGAGAGAGAGAGAGAGAGAGAGAGAGAGAGAGAGAGAGAGAGAGGCAGAGGGACAGAGAAACGGCGTAAGTGAGAGGGAGAGAGAGGGAGGGGCGACGGGAGGAATTGACAGAGAGAGGAGGAGAAGAGTCAGCCTGGTGCAAAATCTATCCCAGTCATAGTTGCCCGCCTAGGTCAGGAGCGGGGATCCGTCGATATCTCTCGAACGAAGCCGCATCATGGGCTGGACGACACTTCGTTCACGAATCGTTAGTAGACCGTCAATTACACACACACACACACACACACTCACACGACAATTAAAATTTCCCAAACGAGAACAACCCCTAAACAACCCTCAAAAAAAAAAAAGGAATTGTCTCCGAGTGTTATCGTCGATCGCGGTTTTCGATGACAGTCTCGCGAGTCTTGTCACTGCCGAGGAATGGAAAGCCCGAACTGCACACGTCACCCGGCGAAAAAGGGCGCCCTAACCTTTTTACCCTGCGAGAAGATTCGCGTGCGGCGAAAAACGGACGAGTCGATCCTCCGCTCCGACGGAATTTCCCGGCGATTATTAAAAACCCGCGCAAATCAAAATATCGTACTGTTATTGAGAATTAATATTTTTATTTTAAACATATAACTTATTTAAACCGAAACAGAGCAAACGAAATTCAGTCTCCAATGGATTTGCACGAAAATTTGTTTCGATTGTGCCAAATGAATATATAAATAGATGTATAACTAAATTCAAAAACACTTTTCGAAAATAAATCATGGCGAGTGACAAGGCGAAGTGACGAAGAACCTTTTTTCTTTTTGTCTGCTTTTTTTTTAACCTCCACGTGATGAACCGAATCGGGTGTAGGACGTGCCGAAAATTACTCAAGACACTGGGACAAAATTACTCTGTGGCTTGGGACATTTTTAGGATTTTTTATCAATTTTTTTGTTTGTTTTTTTATGGAATTTTTATTTGTGCATCGTCTGTGATTAATTTTTGATTCTAATCAACCGTCGAGATTATAATTAGGTTTTTTTAAATATTGTTAGTCATGATTTGTTTTGTTCTTTTTTTTTTACAAAATTTCCACTCGTTCATTGTCAGTCGTGATCATTGTGTTTTTAAATTATTTTTTTTCACATTCACGCTCGTGATTATTGTGTTATTTACTTGTTTTTAAAATGGTCGCTTGTGTTTGTTTCTTTGTCTTTTATTTTTATTTTAAGGAACACTAATTTTAATCGAAAATGTTAATCATGACAATTCGTTTTGTTATTTTTCTACAGAATTTCCACTTCTTCATTGTAAATGCTGCATCGAAGAAAATATTAATGATAAAGCTTAGAAAAATGTGACTAGCAGACGAATTTTCGTAACCGCGACTTCTCAGAGAACATTTAAAAATGTCTAAATCTACAAAATTCATGCGAAATTTTTCATTCCGGTTCATCCTTGGATATAATAAATGATTATAACTTATTTTTATTTAGCGTCGCTTTAAACCCTTCGTGGTCACCCTGGGCAGAACCGACCCATACCATAAAATTTACCCTCTTCACATGTCGGAATAAATATATTTTTTTGGAACGCCCACTATGCTACTATTTTTCCCCAAATGTAGCATATCTAAGGAGTATCCCGTCCAAATTGTAGGTAAAAATATTGAAAATTCACGGAACTATGATTTTTTGAGCGAAAAAGTGTCTTTTTTTGCTTTTTCACCTCTTTATGATTTTTTTTTAACATGTCGCCATTTCATTTCTTATAAATAAATTTTTCGTACATCATCAAGAAAGTTCAAAGCATGTACCGTAATTTTTTGAACCACTTCGAACGGATAGTTTGGTCACAATACTTTTTCGAAAATTGACTGGGTAGAATCGACCCAAGTGTGACCACCGCGATTGAATTTGGAAGTGTGACCACGAAGGGTTAATCTACTGATCATTCAAAAGGGTCCTGGCTCATGCGCCCACGCGATACGGCCCTCCGCGAAAGGGCCTTAAACGTATTTTTCTCGAAAGTATTTTTTTCTTCAAATCGGCAACGACGATCTCTCGATAACGAATTGGCCGATTAAGCTCAGACTTGGCATACACCTTCGGTAGACTGTTTTTCGACGTTAGTAGCAAAATTGAGTCGGAATAATAACTTTTTCA
This sequence comes from Ophion ventricosus, assembly GCA_963932345.1. Classification (NCBI taxonomy): domain Eukaryota; kingdom Metazoa; phylum Arthropoda; class Insecta; order Hymenoptera; family Ichneumonidae; genus Ophion; species Ophion ventricosus. The sequence goes on along the minus strand of OZ010718.1, from coordinate 24,968,463 downwards.
TATAACTCGCCTAATGATCCTAAAAATAGGAAAAATTGATAAGCAAAGTTTAGCACGCCACTATTAATTTTTTTTGCTGAATCTGGCACCTAACACTACAACACTTATACAGATGAAAAATATCTTTGATGCTTTTTTTTCGCATTCATACAACGCCAACATCACTCGTCGCCAATTAGGGACATTTTTCTCGCACCGTTGTCAACAAACGTCCAGATTAATATTTTTTTATGTTAAATTTATTCATACGATTAAAAGATCAATGAATAACTATCAATTATTAAAAAAAAAATTAATACGAGCTATAAATTAAGCTATAAATTAAATATCAAATAATAGTTAGAATAAAATTTTAAAAAATCCTAAATAAAATTGAAACAGTTGAAGTTATTCCATCCTAAAAATCGCCTCGAAAACTGCGCTCTAGAGCCGCGTTCCAATTTTTATAACAAACGAAATAACAGATGGGTCATTGCGTCCCGGGACTGACACACAGATAGCGCCGCCAATGCCATGCCGCTTTTGTTTTTCGATAGTACCAATCTTCAAAAGATACGTGTAAAAATTTCATAACATTCGGTTCGGTCGTTGTCGAGATATTGAAGGTTAAGTGACGCTACATTTGTTTTTGCTTAAACGATGGATAAAAACGAGTTTCGCGTGTTAATCAAACACTGTTTTTTTTAATGGGAAAAAATATCGTTCAAGCTCAGCAATGGCTTGAAAAGTGTTACCGGGAAAAGTGCCCGAAAAGAACCATTTGCCGATGATATGCGGATTTTAAACGCGGTCGAACAACCACCGAAGACGCGGAGCGCTCAGGTCGTCCAATTGAGGTGGCTACGCCCGAAAACATCCAAAAAAATTCTGAAGATTTGTTATGTCCGATCGTAAAGTGAAGTTGCAACAGATAGCTGACATCCTAAAGATATCAAAAGGCACCGGGTTCAAAATTGTGCATGAAAATTTGGGTATGAAAAAACTTTCGTCCAAGTGAGTGCCGCGTTTGCTCAGAGTGGAACAAAAACAACAACGAAATGATGATTCGGAGCGCTGTTTGAAGCTGTTTACGCGTGATAAAAAGGATTTTTTGCGTCGATACGTAACAATGGATGAAACATGGATCACTATACGCCGGAGTCGAAAAGAGCGTCAGCCGAGTGGAGAGGAGAGTGCGAAAGCCGACCAAAGCGTCCGAAGACACAACAGTCAGCAGGCAAGGTCATGGCCTCTGTATTTTGGGACACGCATGGAATTTTGCTCATCGACTTTCTTCCGAAGAGCCAGACGATCAACGGCGACTACTACATTGCATTATTGGATCGATTGGATGACGCGATCAAGCAGAAAAGGCCTCACGTGGCAAAGAAAAAACCGCTGTTTCACCAAGACAATGCACCGATCCACAAGTCGCTGAGAACGATGGTGAAATTGAACGATTTACGAATCGAATTGCTTCTACACCCTCCATATTCACCAGATCTGGCCCCGTCTGACTTCTACCTGTTCGCAGATCTCAAAAAGATGCTCCAGAGAAAGAGATTTGGCTCCGATGATGAGGTTATAGCCGCAACTGAAGCCTATTTCGAGGCAAAAGACAAATCGTTCTATGAGAAAGGCATCGGAAGTTTAGAAAAACGTTGGAATGATTGTATCGCTATGGCAGGTGACTACGTTGATAAATAAAGTCGAATTTTGCACAAAAAAAATGTCTTTTTACAGGTTAGTCCCGAGACTCAATGACCCATGTGTTACTTCGAATGTCACTCTGCAACCCTGAGCTAATGTGTTCTCGAATATTGTGACTATCAAGAAAATGAAAGAAGAAAAGCAAAAAATTCATTAACCCTGGAATATACAAAAATAAAAAAAATTCTCCTTTAAATAAATTAAAAAAATCAATATGGTGAATGTATTTTTTGGTTATCACGTGACTCCATGAAGATTCCGGTATTGAAACGCCGCGGAGTGAGTGAGGAAGGGCGGGGGTCAGGGAGCGGGGGAGGCGAGGGCTACGTACGAGTATAACACACGCGGTACTCCGAGCGAAGGAAAAAGCTCGCGCATGCGTCCCGACGTTTCACCTCGTGCGCTTTCCGGCGCATATCCATATAGGTATAAAGCCCGTAAAAATACACGTATATGAATATATATGTATATATAGATATATGTGTATTTATTATACGTATACATGGATGTGTCGTCGCGACACATCGTTTCATTAAGATATTCGCGACGTTCAGCGTCGTCGGAACGACAGTATCAATGCTCCGCGCGTGGGTGGCGGTCCTCCTGGAGCGGCTTGTCAGACAGTAAATATCGTCAAGACTTATACACGGTAGACGATCGTGTATTAATCCTCGTCAACAAGTCGTGACCTGCTTCCGCATAATTTGCGAAAATTCCGAGCTTTTCTTTGGGCCAAGCCGAGGGAGAGAAAGAGAGAGAGAGGGGGGGGGAGTGAAGTTCATTTCCGGTCTCGTTTTGCACGCAACGTAAGAGTCGCTTGATGCGAGAATTTATTATTAGACTTTTGTCGTGTGCGTATGTCTCGCAGCTAGAACACGAGTAGGAGAGCGATTCACGCGTTTTACATCGTACGAACGAGATCTTTTCAATTCAGTGTGTATGCGAGAATGTGCTTGTTTTTTTTTTTTGCAATGATTGAAACTCGCGCGGTTAACGAAGTTTTGGTGTTTTTTTTAAAACACCAAAACTTCGTTTTTCGTCCATATTTTGCTGATTTTTTAATCGATTTTTACTCGGTTTCAGCGACGAAGTTGAGCCAATTTTTTAACAATTTTTCAACGTTATTCGCTAATTTTTCATCGACTTTTTAACTTAGTTTCGATGACAAAGTTCAGCCTATTATTTACCGATTTTTTTGGGGTAAATTTCCGAGTTTAACCGATTTTTTACCGATTTTTCGTCGACGTTTAGCCGATTTTTTACTGGTTTTGTAAACCCCGTTTGGCGCGACGAAGTTCCGACGATTTTTTACCGATTTTTCGTCGAAATTTTGCTGATTTTTCAATCGATTTTTTTGCCGAATTTCGGTGACAAAATTTAGCCGATTAATTAGCGATTTTTTTTGGGATAAATTTCGGTGGAATACTTTAGCCGATTTTTTAACCGATTTTTCGTCGATATTTTGCCGATTTTTTATCGGTTTTTTAAACCCAGTTTCGGCGAGAATGATAAACCGATTTCTCGACGTGATTCTGCTAATCTTTTATCGATTTTTCGACTCAGTTTTGGCGTTAATGTGCAGCTGATTTTTTATCTAATTTTGCTGTTTTTTAATCGATTTTTCAACCTAGTTCAGCCGTTTTTTTACCGATTTTTATTACAAAGTTTCGGTAACGAAGCATCACCTGTTTTTGGGAAAAAATTCCGTTAATGAAGTTCAGCAGATGCCCGACCAATTTTTGCAAGATGTTTCGGTAACGAGGTGCAGCCGATTTTCTCACCCTTTTCTCAAAGAACTATCGTCACCGAAGTTTACTCGATTTAATTCCATTTTTTCGCACCAAGTTTCGGTAACAAAGTTTCGCCGATTTTCGGCCACTATTCCAAGATCAGGTCGAGCCGATTTTTCGCCCATTTTCGACTCTGAATTTCTAAATCGATTTTTGCGAATCTAAACGATCATTCAGTTAATATATGCAAACACATTCTTCCCCAAATCTTCGCTACCTTTATATTTCATTTTTTCACGAACGCGTTTAATGCATTTAAATGGTTAATTTCATTAATTTATCAATTTAATTAATTTTCGAAAAATAACCTTTCTCGTCGGTTCACCGCGTTCGTACCTTTCCAAGTGGTGTAACGACCACTCAACGTACACATCTTCAAAAATTGGGATAGACAATAATGGCTCATCTTCAGCGAAGAGTGAATTCCGATAGCAAGCGAAAACAGTGTATTTATAAGTCACCTCGCGCGGCGATATGGATATTGATTGATTTTCCTACCTGTTCCTCGATCGAGTACACCCAAATTGCTTGGGCCAGCTACACTAGAATAACCCCTTTTGTTCTACACTCACACGTTCACTCAACTGAGGACTATGGACGGAAGGGCTTTCAAACTGTAATGGACTATCGCAAATAAACTCGTTGTCCGTACGCTCACCCAATATTGGATACACGCAGCTATGATATCGATTGCACGACTTTTACATAATAGGCTCGATGTACATGAAGTAACATTGCCTACGTTGTACCGGATTTGGCCGCGCGATGACCGATTATCACTCGACCGGTATATGTGTAAAAATATCAATCTATCGTCACATATCGGATATTTATAAATATAATGTTATTTACGTTGTATGTTTATAAATATCCTTTTTTTTTCCTTAAATTGAGACTTTGTAGAGTAAAAAGGATTTGCCAATTTTTGGTCCAAGTTTAAGCGCAATGGTTTAGCCGATTATATATCGATTTTTTCGACAAAGTTCCAATGACGAAGTTCAGCCATTTTTTTACCCATTTTTTCGTCCAAATTTTGCCGATTGTTGATTGATTTTTTTTCACCCAATTTCGGCAACAAAGATCAGCCCATTTTTGACCGATTTTTCGACGTAATTTTGGCCGTGAAGTCTTGTCGATTTTTTAAACCGATTTTTCGTCCAAGTTGCGCGATTTTTTTTGTTTTTTTTTTAACCCAGTTTCGGTGACAAAGTTCAGCCGATTTTTTACCAATCATCGGTAGTGAAGTCTTGTCGATTTGTTTACCGATTTTTCGTCAAAGTTTTGCTGATTTTTTATTCAGTTTTTCACCCATCGGCGACAAAGCCCATTTTTGAACGATTTTGCAACGTAGTTTCGGCCGTGAAGTCTTGTCGATTTTTTTAACCGATTTTTCGTCCAAGTTGCGCGATTTTTTTCGTTTTTTTTTTACCCAGTTTCGGTGACAAAGTTCAGCCGATTTTTTACCAATCATCGGTAGTGAAGTCTTGTCGATTTATTTACCGATTTTTCGTCAAAGTTTTGCTGATTTTTTATTCAGTTTTTCACCCATCGGCGACAAAGCCCATTTTTGACCGATGTTTCGACGTAGTTTCGGCCGTGAAGTCTTGTCGATTTTTTAAACCGATTTTTCGTCCAAGTTGAGCGATTTTTTTCGTTTTTTTTTAACCCAGTTTCGGTGACAAAGTTCAACCGATTTTTTACCAATCATCGGTAGTGAAGTCTTGTCGTTTTTTTATCGATTTTTCGTCAAAGTTTTACCGATTTTTGATCAGTTTTTCTTACCCAGTTTGCGTGACAAAGTTCGGCCGATCTTGTACCGATTTTCCGAGGTAGTTTCGACAGTGAAGTATTGCCGATTTACAACCGATTTTTCGTCAAAGTTTTACCGATTTTATATCAGTTTTTTAACCGAGTTTCCACGCTGCCTTAGCGATTCCAAGCACAACGTTACTGGTATATAAATTGTGCCTCGTTTCTTTTTCAATCGGCAATTTCTCGAGAACAATTGAGAGTTGGGTTTTCTCCTTTACAGGGTAGATTGCTATTGGGAAATACTTTACTCTCGCAAAGTGACGTCAAAATCGGCGATCCCAATGTCGCGCCCTCCCGTTCTAAGTTGCGCGGCATGACAGTATAACGAAGTAGAAAAATTACGTGTGGCGTTAAAATTCGATATTGAACAAAGGCGCCTGTAATTATTTGACTAAATTATAATGATTCGAGTTTTCATCGACAATTCATATTATTTACTTATTTTAAATGTAAATCAGCTTTCGCTCATTCGCCGATTACCCCCGTCCATTTACCGGTCGCTATGTCCTACGTACGTTTAAATACGAAGGCGTCGCGTCTATCAAAATACGGTTGTCTATGAGAATGAGGAAATCGATTAATTGAATCGACAGCGTGCGAATCGCCCGACGCTAAGGTCAAGTGCCTCGTGAAAAACGTGTACTCTCGTCGCAAGTTAAATCTAAATTTACTCGTCCATAGGAGAACTCGCCAAAGGGTTATTTACTCTCCCTCTCTCTCTCTCTCTCTCTCTCTCTCTTTCTTTTTCTGTCTCCCTCTCTCTCTCTCTCTCTGTCTTTCACATACACAGGCACGAGTATTTTGCGTAGGCTCTTCGAGTCGCCGTGTGTGATTCGCTGGAAGCCAACGAATAGACCACGGCGCATTGTTTGGCTTGCTCGATTTCACGGACTCGCCGGCGTAATATCGGATTAAGCAAACGCGAGCGTAACTTTCAACGAACTAGCCGTAGTCGCGCCGCGTTAGAATGCGCCGTCGGGCTTCGTTCCTTCGAGTCCTCGCTCTTCTATAATTTGTTTTCCTCTTCCTTTTCTTCTTCTCGGCGAGCTCTCGCACAGTAGTCGTTTTCTTTCACCGCAATCGAGCGAATGTTCAACGCCCGTTGCTCAACTTTTCCCGATTACGTAAATTACGTAGGGGTAGAAAAAAAAATAAGAAAAAAAGAACCAAGTCCATTTCGAGACACGAGAGAGAATTCGACGCGGACATAAACGGATCGAAAAGTTTCTCAGTCCGTTGTATTTCGTAACGACGAACGACGACGAAAAACTGACTCTGGTGTTACGGTGCTGTGTAAACGTGCGATTTTGAAGAAAAAGAAATCTTCGAAATGAAGGGCAAATTGGTGATGGCTGTCAACAGACTGCGAAAATATCGTTCTCTCGAGTTGGAACAAGCACCAAGAGAATCAGTAGGTCGAATGGGTAGCTCACCGATATTTGGATGGGAGTTGAGATAACGTAGTTTTATTCATTTTTGTTTGGGTTTTCGGAAAATTTGATTTAAGTTTGTGCTAAAACAATATAATTTATCTTTATTGAATGGACTGCATTTATCAATGAATTATGGCTCAACGATCAATTTTAGATTTCAACAAACGATGTACGTATCTATACATAGGGTACACGGAGAGAATTAAAAAGTAATTTTTGTCGTGAATTTCACGGTAAAAATTACCGTGATATATTTCAATGTGGTGACAAGTGAGAAAAGCATAATAATTCGTATGCGACAAGTTTTTTTTAACTCACGTTACAGAAAATTTCAAATACGTAGCTAAAATTTGACTATACAAGAAGGGTAGCGCGCACGATAATTTTTACCGAGAGCACAATACATTTTTCTATAATACTCATTAAATTTTATAATAAATCTTAAAATAACTGTTATAAGGACGATACTTTTTTATAGACATTTTTGAAAGGCATAAAATAATAAAATGCACAGTAAAATTTCGCTGTTATTATATATTTTTTAAATTTAAATTTTGCGTATTTTGTTACACATGAAAATTTACTAGAAAATCTGGTAAAATTTTCTATCTGAAGAAGAAATTTTATTTTATTTTCGTGAAAATCTGTGTTTTACTCAGTAATAATAAGCGAAGTTTCAGGGTTGTCATCTGGTTACCGTTACTGCACGGTAATTTTTAACATTTAATTCTCTTCGTGTAGGGAGGGGCATGTTGGTAGTAAACCAATCAAACTTTCAATTGGAAAACCAAGCATTACCATAATAGGAGTACTGCTATTAAAAAAAAAACATCGCGAATTATGCACCAATCACCATTTTCAAATGCTACAGAGTTTTACATACTGTATTTCACGTCTACGTTATTCTCATTTATACGTGATGAAGGGTGTCCCAAAATTCACGCAAGAAGTAACTTTGATATTGGGAGTACAAATTAATTCGGTCCGTTTTTTTTTGTGGTAAAAAATCCTTTTATTTCAAAATAGAAGGTATGAATAGATTAATCAAAGTATTGTCCATCTCCCGCTACTACTGTTTCCCACTTCTCAGACAATTTTCGAATTTCATCTCGAACAAAAAGTCTCGTCTTTTTGAGGCGATCCAAGTTTTGAGCCAATTTTCGATTTCTGCGAAAGAAGTGAACCGGTGACCTGCTAAATCCTGCTGCATCCGTCGGAACAACCAGTAATCAGAAGGAGCAATGTCGGGAGAAGACGGCGGGTGCGGTAAAATATCCCATTTGAGCGTTTCCAAATATTTTTTTACGACTTTTGCGACACGAGGCCGAGCGTTGTCATGCAGAAGAATAATTTTGTCATGTCTTTGCTCATATTCCGGCCGTTTTTCTCGTAATGCACGGCTCAAACGAATCAACAAAATTAAAATCTTGCGCGAACTTTGAGACATCCTTTACTTGCTGTACCTCTTGAAAAGCGTATAACTGAAGTTTCACTGTATATTATAGACACACAAAATAATTGATAATGTACGGTTAGATTTTCGATTGCTCTTGCACACACAGCGGGGTTTATTTTCGTATCGTCAGGGCGTTCTGACGTCACGGCTCCAGATATCGTGATAAAATATCATAGGATCGATTGGACGAAGTGGTCGCGAATGGTATTTATAGGATTCCGTTGCTGAGGAGATCGATATCGTATATCTATGGTTACATTTTTGGTATAGCGACGATGTCGAGGCTCTCATCTCATATTCATGATCCTTGAATAATTATCCGATTGTATGTATATATATATATATATATATAGGGAAAGGAAAAGGGAGAGAGAGGAAGAGAGAGAGAGAGTGAGAGAGAGAGAGAGAGAGAGAGAGAGAGAGAGAGAGAGAGAGAGAGAGAGAGAGAGAGAGAGAGCGAGAGAGAGAGAGAGAGAGAGTTGAATCAACAAAGAGTCGTTCTACTTTCCGAAGGGTTTCTTTCATCCAACCGCGCCACATTTAAATCTCGTTAAAGTGGTACTCGATAAAAAAATATTTGCAGAAGGAGCTCTTCGGGGCTGGAGAAGCGGGACAACCGGATCCCGTGAGCAATCGAAAGATGTCGAATGGTTCAACGGGAAGCAACACCAAGCACAAATGGCTGAAAGCATTCAAGAGCCTGAAAACCAGCTCGCCCACTACCCCACCCGCTGCCGACAAGTGAGTACAATATTCCTTCGATGAATACACAGGAGAATACGTACGTAACGATAGTTGTGGAACTTTATCGATCGTTCGTTTAATCCTGTTTAATCAAATGTTGCGGCTATTGTCGGTCGTTCGATTCAATCGTGCTTGGCGAACGATTATTTGTTGGCTGCTGATTCTTGTCGAGATTTATTTTTGGATTTGCTCGGTATAAAGTTGGCCTCATCGATGTGTGTTGTTTGTTGTTTTTGGGTAACGATTATTATTGAAATGATTTTTTTTTTTTCTGTTGGGAGCTGTTTTTTCGTAGTTGGAGTATTTGGCGGATTTGATCTTTGATTGGTAACGTAATTCAGTTGTGTTCGATTAAAAGATTATCGAACGGTGGGGCTTATTGAGGATGGACTGAATTATTTCCTGTGGAAAATTAAAGTGATTTTGAACTTGTAATTTTGCAATTTTAGCAATGGCCGCAGACTTTCTTTTGTTCACCTGAAAAATAAACTATTTGATTTTTTTAGTTTTCGAGTTACATTCAATTATCGCCTTTTTCGAGATTCAATTATTGCTCGATTCAATTGCTTATTTTTTTTTAGCCTTGTAAAATTGTTCACAAATTAAATTCTTTTTTGACAATTATTTCGAAAATCAATTATTATTCGACAATTATTTCGAAAGTCAATTATATTTCGGGAATTATTTTTAAATTCAGTTATTTTTTGAAAATTATTTCAATATCCAATTTTCTTTTACAATTATTTTGAAATTCAATTATTTTTTGACAATTATTTCGGTGTTCGATTATTTTTCAACAATTATTTCGATATTCAATTATTTTTTGCACAATCATTTCGAAATTCAATTCTTTTCGGAAATTATGCCTATATTCAATTGTTTTGATAATTATTTCGAAATTCAATGATTTTTTGACAATTATTGTTTTTTAACTCGGTTATTTTTTAAAAATTATTTCGATATTCATTTTTTTTACAATTATTTCGAAATTCAATCATTTTTCGACAATTAGTTCGAAATTCAATTATTTTTCGACAATCATTACAATATTCAATTACTGTTCGACAATTCTTTCGAAATTAAATTATTTCTCCACAACCATTACGATGTTCACTTACTTTTCGACAATTTTTTTTCATATTCAATTGTGGCTTATTTTTTACTACACTTTTTTCCAGCCGGAAAATTCAACAAATTAATTATTAATTGTTTATGTTTAATTTAATTATATTTGATATTATTGTGAAACAGTGGATATTATTTTATTAACCAGCCACTCCTTTTCACGTAGAAAATTGAAAACTATATTTGATGAACGAATATCAACCGATGACTTGTTTTGTATCAAATTTTTATCGAATGCTCTTGATTTAGTTTAAGTATAAAAAAGAATGTCGTTCCTTCTCTGAAATTTTGTTTTATTTTATATCTCATACATTTACAAAACCCGACAATGAGCTGCATGTTTTTATTGAATAGACTTGTGTTTTTGGTGAGGAAAGCAAAGAAAATTACTAACACCGATTAATCGTTCTCTTCTTGCAACTAATAATCGAATTAACGAAGGGGGAAGCAGGCGATGTATCATGCCGTCTCCACTGTCGTCGCAATGTCCAGGTAAGATTTAATTCCAGTCGCACTTTTTTTCGGCTCTCTTCCAACGAACTTGTGGATCTTCGGAGCAGACAAAAATTGTCTTTCCAATATACGTAGAGTTATAGGCATAATTTTTTAAATTAAATTCGTTCTGTAGGTGCGATCGGGGCAAATTTAGTTCCTAATTTCTTCAAACTCAGACTCTAAGATCTTAGAGTCTGAGGCAGTACTGATGTCTAGAGCACCCTTTCTGGAGGTGATTTTTAGGATGGAATAACTGTTGAATTATTCCAGTTTTTCCTTGCTGAAATTTTTTACTCGTATTTAATGATCCTTCAAGAAAATGTACAAATTTTGAAAAAAAATTCAATTCATTATCATGTAATTTTGTACATTTGTTTAAAACAGTTCGCGAAAAATGCTCTTTAATTGGCAACCAGTGTTGTGGACGTTGTACGAATGTGAGCAGAAAATCCAAACATATTCTTCATCTGTATGAGTGTTGTGATGATTACCAGATACAGGAAAAAAAATAAAAATAAATGCAAGATGATGGAGCACTACACTTTTATTATCAATTTTTCCTATTTTCTAAGCATTCTACGAGTTTTATGAAGATAAAAAAAACGACTGAATTCTGCTGCCAACGTTGAAAAACCGTCCACTAGAAGATGTATGCCAAATCTGAGAAAAATTTAGTCCAAAATGGACGAATCGTGGATTTACAAGTCTACATCATGTCGTACCGGTTTAGCTTTACAAGAAGCGCAAACATCAATGATGATGGATGAATTATTTTCTGATCTTAACGTTCCTCCTTCGTGTCTCGTGTGGTTGATCACGCTTGGTCATTAACTTCCTCGACGTTGTTTCTTTTTCTCGCGTCCCTCTGGATCGCTCGTTTAGAAAGAGCCTGGAGTCGGAGGGTGGTCATCAATGGCGCGAGTACACTTATCGGAAGATAACACCGTGCGACGCCTGCGGACAAGTGTTACGCGGCCATAGTCGTCAGGGCTTCAGATGCAGGGGTTGCAAAGCTAACGCCCACGCGGATTGCATAAACATGGTACAACCAACGATGTGCCCGAGTCTTGCACCCAAGAGGGGAGGCGGTATACCACTTTTGCGCAGACAAAAAACAACCGCTCCACCTGCCGACGATACGCCGACTGGTGAGCACAGTAAGTACAAAAAAAAAAAAAAAGAAAAAAAAACAAGAATGATACCTATGCACTTACACGAAAAAATAAATGTACACAGGGTTTTCCATTTGTCTCAAGACATCGAAATAACTGAAGAGCAGCAACGTATCTAGTAGATTCAGACGAGGAGCAAAATGGCAAGACGACTTTTTTTGCTCGATGGACGTTTTTGAGGTGATTTCAAGATCAACTTGCAAAAAAAAATGGAAACATTTGTTATGGCGGTATCTTATTTTACGGGGGGGGGGGCAAACAGATAACTTTTCATTGGAACATTTTTTTTATTTTTTTATTTTAATTAATGAATTAAGGCGGGCAACCACTTTAAGAGACCGAATATTAGATGATTTTTTGGATTTTTTTTTATTGTGAAAAAAAAAACGGAAATTTCGGCAACTCTGACAATAATTTATTCACATTTTCGTACATCTCTGGTAATTTTTTCAAGTTATTTTATGCATTAATTAAGGTGTAATACGCTGTGTCCCTTGGCGTATCCTCATCGTCGTTGTCGATTTGCGGGAATCTTGCAGCTCGCAATTCCCATCCGAAATAGTCCAACAAATTTTTATACATTCTTGAGATGTTTTTTAAGAACATGAACGAAAATTTTGAAAAAAAAAAATCGAGAATTGAATGTTGAAACGTGTGTGAAAAAAAAATGATCGATTTTTCGAAATTTTTTTCCCGGCATTTTGCAATAATAAGTATGTTTTAAACAATCTAATCTTTTCCAACTTTGGATTCATGTTTTAATAAATTACATTATGTAAACGTCTTCCAAATTTGAAGATGATCCATCAATTAGTTTTTGACTTATGATTCCCGCAAATTGAAAAAATGTCGTTTCGAGAAAAACACGGTTAAGGAGAGTCTTTATCATTTATATACATACCGTTAGAAGGAATCCGAATATCGTTTTGAAGTTTTCAGAGTGTATTCTTAATATATTTTGCTAACGATTTATGAAATTAAAAAAACAATGATTTTTGAAGCATCTAAAGTGGTTTCCCGCCTTAAAAGAAGAAAAAAAAAGAATTTTCGTTATTTTTTTCTGGTAAAACGTGTACAGGTTTGCAATTTTTTTTTTTTACGTTAAAGAGTATCGTTTGACGTATCTTTTACAATTTTTGCATTGAAATATATTTATAAATGTGGAAGATACAATTATTTGTGCAGAGCGCTGTGTAAAAAACTGCTGCTCGGAAGCGAAGCATACGAAGTGAAAAAAAAAAATAAACTCGTTTAGTTTTTGCCTGAAATCATATTTTTTTAGAATGCGTAATTATTCTATATATTAGAAAATATATATTTATTCGACCCGGTACGATAATGAACATTTTACGCACGCTTCGCGTTCGTAAAAAGCCCATTTTCACACCTCGTAAAATAAAATTTCGTATAATACTCGTTAGAAAAAGTTTTTTTTGTCCTCGTGTCATGATGTACGTAAATCCTCGTATCATGATGTATTATAAAATATATAATAATAAAAAATATATAGAATCCGTAATAATTATATATTTTATAAAATACATTATTTTTAGAATCCATCGAAAATCAATAATCGATATTTTTAAAAATTTCGGCTAGGTGTAAGCCCTTAGGCAAATAAATAATTCATAACTTAAAAAGAGAGTCTCTCTGCGGATACCGAGACAATTTCGAATAACAGCGCCCCGCGTGTTCCTAATCAAATTGTGACGAAGCTAGCCAACATCCTTGTGTACAAAATTAATTTGTGTTTGTTAAAAAAAAAAAAAGCTTATACAATGTCCGAAAATAATGGACAAACAAAAAAAAAGGTTCTGCACCGCATTAACCTGTTTTTCTTTATGTAGAAAACGATGCCGCTATAAAAAATATAGATTTCCATTTTTTTTTTAAGTTGACCTTGAAATCACCTTGAAAGAGTCGACAAGACAAAAGTCATATGTTGTCGTTTTCCTCTTCGTTTGAATCTACTGGATTACGTGCCTCGAGTTATTTCGATGTCACAAGATAAATGGGATACCCAGAATACACATACACATACAAGTACTAGCAACGAAAAGTATGGATACGCTTTTCGAATTTTCGATCGGGACGAAAAATAAGAGATAGCGACCAAAAAAAAAAAAGGGCGCGGAAGAATGTTCGAGGTGGTATTTGAAAGAGAAAAGAAAACCAGCCACCATTTACTACGATTTCTTCTTCACTAAGTGACCTTGAATTTGTCTTTTTTTTTTCATTTTCTTACTCTCGTAGGGTGCGTTCGACTTGTGCGCTTACACGCTTACAGCGCTCGCGCTTATTGGCGGTGCTGTGGCACGTTCGGGTTGAACTGTGAGCGCTTCAACGAGCGCTTACGCTTTCCGGAACTCGAATTGTTCGGGTTAGCATTATTAGTATCAAGATGGCGGGCAGAGACCTTTGTTGGTTTTTAAAATATTGACGAGTTGTTTGATATAATGACCTGGTCACCTTCAAGTAAAAAACCATCCAAAAAAATAACTGTTGTACACATGTTAACTTATATGTAACCTCCAAACGGACATTTGGTACCCATTTAGACGACTATTTGGATATTGGGAAAGCGGTTCTGGTCATTGTGCTCGCGAAGCGTTCGTTTTGAAAATAAGCGCGCATTTGAGATAGTAGTCTCGCCACAGTCAAGTTGGAAAGTTTATTCTCCGCTCAATCGATGAAAGCTTCGAAATATTGCGAAATATCCTTATGATGTAGGTTGTACATCTTATCGGGATGTAAAAACTTATAAAGTAACGATGAAAACGCCTAATATAATGTTTACCTAACTCGTACTTTTGTATCAGACTATCCATTCCTGACTACTAATACGTAGATACTCTGCTTCGTGGCGCTTGCGTCGCTAGACATTGCTTTATTTAAATCGCTATATCTCTGAAACTAGACGGTCAAAATTCATGATTTTTTTTTATCCACTTCGTCATACTTCCCCCTGTAATTGTAAATTGAAAAAAAAAAAATTCGTAGAAAAATTTCGAAGTTATTGCGTGAAATGTGAAATTGTCCACGGCTCCCTATAAGAACACGGGTAAAACCATGAAATCTTTGATTGCCAATATCTCGAAAACGGAACGGTGAATACTTTTGAAATTTTGTAATCTAATAGTGTTCTGAATGACTCCTCAAAATTAAAAAAAAAATCTATAGAAACACGCCTTGGCGAGACTACTACCTTAAAAAAATACATATCCTCGTAAAAAAAATAATCTGCTTGATGTTTTATTCCATTTGAATGGGCGCCCTATATGAGACTCCTGCTGTTCAATTCTCACCCCGACATGGAGGGATTTTTTAAACCCATGTGGAATTGACAGGTAGTCAAGTGCAATTTTCCAATTCTTGCCCATTTCTTCAAATTCTATTTCTCTAATTTCGATTAAAAAAAAATCTGTAGACAAGTTTCAAAGTTATTGCGTGACATGTGAAATTTTCCACTGCTCCCCATAAGAACACGTGTAAAACCATAAAATCTTTGATTGCCAATATCTTGTTTTCAAAATATTGGCAATCAAATCGGAACGGTGAATCCTTTTGCAATTTTGCAGGTAATCATTTAATAGTGTTCTGAATGAGTCCTCAAAATAAATAAAAATCTATAGAAACACGCCTTGGCGAGACTACTACCTTAAAAAAATAGATATCCTCGTAAAAAAAATAACCTGCTTGATGTTTTATTTCATTTGAACGGGCGCCCTATATGAGACTCCTGCTGTTCAATTCTCACCCCGACATGGAGGGATTTTTTACACCCATGTGGAATTGACAGGTAGTCAAGTGCAAGTTTCCTATTCTTGCCCATTTCTTCAAATTCTATTTCTCTAATTTCGATTTTTTAAAAATCTGTAGACAAGTTTCAAAGTTATTGCGTGACATGTGAAATTGTCCACTGCTCCCCATAAGAACACGTGTAAAACCATGAAATCTTTGATTGCCAATATCTCGAGAACGGAACGGTGAATCGTTTTGAAATTTTGCAGATAATCATTTGATATTATCCTGTATGAGTCCTCAAAATAAAATAAAAAATCTATAGAAAAACGCCTTGGCGATACTACTACCTTAACGCTCACACTATCGCCTTTCTACCTCGCTGAAAGAAGCTTTTGTGAGCTAAATATGGTAATGACGTCACCCATGACGTCATAAATGCTTCTGTAAGCGAGCACAGTGTCAAGTCGAACGACGTGAACGATGCTCAGGAATGCTGAAAGCGCGCAAGCCCCCAAATCGTACGCACCCATAGACGTGTCATTTTTGGGAAAGTGTCAACAGAAATTTCTTTTTCAATAGACTCGAAAAGCACGACCTCCAATTGACTTAAAAAAAGAAAAAATATTCTTCTATTTGTTTTTCCCCGCGTGTTTGTTCAGTTTTTATTATTTCCTAAAGTATTGCAATTTTTTGAAAATGCGCAGCAACTCCGTAACTAAAGGATCGAAAATAAAATAAGAGGAGGAAAAAGATAAAGCAAACAAAAAAAACGTTTAGCAGATTGAAAATTGAATAAAAAATTGATTCTAATTTTCTTTTTGAAATTGGATCTTGTCGAAAAACCGCCAAAGGTGTATCCTTACTTTACGCAAATATACACACACACACTAGTTTTTTTTAACCTAAAATATTTATTGCGCAAAGCGATTCGGTAGGAAAGCGCACCGAGAAAAAAATCGATCCCGTCTGACGAAAACAGATCGCGATCACTAGCGAATCGCTTGACGAATTGAATTTTCGTACTTGGGGTACTAAAACCCAATAATTTGGTCCAAAGCTTCATGGTCCCAATCACGGATAAAAATGCAACTGGGCCCGTTATATACCTGCGTGACCACGGAGTGTTAATTCTAATTGCGATTTCAACTGATCGTTCCAATTGTAACAATAAATTGTCCAGAATACGTTTTTTTTTTTAATTTTTAAATTTATCAAAAAATTTTAACATTATTTTTTCTTTCCCTTTCCGCAAGAAATTTAAATCGCACTTCAGGGGTCGAATTTTTGCACGGTGTTGTTGTTGTTTTTTTTTTTTGTTCTTCTCCCAGTGCAGAGTGAATAGTGGCGAGGCCACGCAGCGAACACCCCCCTCGTTTTATTTCCATTGTTATTTACAAAGGGGAGAAACATTGTGCGAGCTTTCGCGAAACGCGAGAAGCTCCTACCGAGGGAAAAGCGCGGGTTTTATTTTTATTAAAAAAAATTTCGGTCTACTTATCTTCGCGGATCGAAGGGAGCTCCGAGATCGCGGTGCGGAAATGAAAACGCGACGACGAAATGTGAGGAAGAGTCGATGAGATCAGCTTGTTTTGATTTTTTTTTTTTTTTAATAAAAAAAACAATGTCATTAAAAAAAAATAATTCACGAGCAAAATATGTACGCGCTTGTACTCACACGATACGTATGTTTCTCCTCTCTGCAATTAACGAAGTTAACACGTAATTCTGTTAATTAATTTGCAAGCGATTGCCGAGCAGTGAGAAAAAAAAAAAACTAATGCGAACATCTAAGCTTTTCGCTGACTCCCTATAGACACGGGCGAATTCTCTCGTGCTGCTGTTACTTTTATTGTGGTGCTGTTTTGCCAATTTTGCCAATTTTACTAACGATCATCGCGTTTCATCAAATTTCAAGTCTTCGATATGAAGCTTCATTCAATCGTACATACGTGAGGGATGAGGCTGATGAGAGTGCTGATAAGGTTGAGCTGCGTGTAAGATCCTTACAAGGGTGATCCACTTGAAACCGGACACCTGGCCAGCTGCCTTGGACTTGAATGCTGTTGAAATTTACATCGTTGGAATGCAACGATGATTTTTCTCTATACTCTTACTTCCTCGTTTTCATAATTCTACAAAATAATTTTCGCATATTTAGATCATAGATTTATACACGGAGAGAATTAAATGTTAAAAATTACCATGCAGTAAGGGTAACCAGATGACAAGCCTGAAACTTCGCTTATTATTACTGAGTAAAACATAGATTTTCACGAAAATAAAAGAAAATTTCTTCTTCAGATAGAAAATTTTACCAGATTTTCTAGTAAACTTTCATGTGTAACGAAATACGCAAAAATTAAATTTAAAAAATATATAATATCAGCGAAATTTTACTGTGCATTTTATTATTTTATGCCTTTGAAAAATGTCTATAAAAAAGTATCGTCTTTATAACAGTTATTTTAAGATTTATTATAAAATTTAATGAGTGTTATAGGAAAATGTATTGTGCTCTCGATAAAAATTATCGTGCGCGCGCTACCCTTCTTGTACAGTAAAATTTTACCTACGTATTTGAAATTTTCTGTAACGTGAGTTAAAAAAAAAACTTGTCGCATACGAATTATTATGCTTTTCTCACTTGTCACCGCATTGAAATATATCACGGTAATTTTTACCGTGAAATTCACGACAAAAATTACTTTTTAATTCTCTCCGTGTAAATGAGCAATTTAGAAAATTGTTGCGGCATTTTCGTCGTTAAGGAATGCCAATAGAAATTTGGGCAATTGAAGAAGAATCATTTTCATTGCATTCCAACGATGCAGACTTCAATCTTCAGAAGTTGACGATGGCGGAAAAATAATTTTTTCCAAAAGTTAAACGTTGTCGCAAGCCACATTTGTTGCGAGGAAAAGTCTTGTTCGAAAGTCGTTTTTTATTCAGAGTTATCAAGGCCGTGGGTCGTTTTTTTTTACGAAACTAGTTGTCGAAAAAAAAGTTCGATTTTCCATAGTGTTTAAGTTTGCATCGTTTAAATCCAACGAAAGTTCTGTTTTATATTTTTATTGTTGTGCAAAATCCTTCTTGTAGATTTATATTGTAAATCATTAAATAAGTATCCTTAAAAACAGCTGAGGAACTTTTGTGGAAAAAATTTGCCAACGGAAATTAAAGGAATTCGGTAATATAAATTTCCATTGCACTCCGACGATGCAAACTTCAATCTCGTGATTTTCGAACAACGGAGAAACAACTTTAATCGTTTGTCATTAACAAATGGATGAAATATATTTCAAAAAGATCGTCCGTTGAAAAATGTTATATGATGGAAAATGTTATAAACTATGCTCTGTCCAAATTTCACGTGAATCGGACGAATTGATTTTGAGACACGACTTACACCGTTTCATAAAATATAGTTATTCGAGAAAGAACGCAAAAGAAAACGTGTAGCGGACCTTTCACAAAATATGTCATAAATTGGTTAATTTTTTTTCAATTTTTCACAAAATCTTTGTTGCAAACTAAAGTCTAGACCCTAGGCTATAAAACTATGCAATAAAGGGATCATCACAGTGTAACGGGTCGAAAAATAGCTGATTTTCGCGATTTTTTTTCGATGGTTAAAATACGCTAATCAGTCAAATGTTTTTATGTCAAATCAAAGCACTCATGAAGAAAAGAAAATAAATTTTTGAACGTTTATTTTTATTTTTTTTACATTTTTTTTAACGGTTGAAAGTGTCTTCGAAAAAAAAGGATGCCTCACGGTGTACACGGTTGTGGCCGTAAATATTATTTGAAACAAAATTTGTAAAAAGATTATGAATCACTATGAAAGCCGCTATCTTGCTATGGAGGTTTTTTTAAAATCAAAATTGACAAAACGGCGGCGTTTTGAAAAAAAAGTATCGATTTTAGCCTATTTTTTCAACAATTTTTCGTTGAAAAAGAAGAAGATTCAAAAAAAAAGCTTCCATAGCAAGATAAAGAATGGCGTGAAGAATGTTGTGTCAAAATTTGAGACGGATAGCTTGAAAACTCTTCCTTTCAGAGTGTGCACCGTTTTGAAAGACGACATTTCGAGAAAAACGCGCTTAAAGTGTCGAGTGCGGAATTTTCATATAAATTGTCTACTTACGATCAATCGGTGATGCCAGGTACACGGTTATAACCATCTATACTATCGGATAATGCAAAAAAAAATCGATTTTTTGAAAATTTAACACTGTGATGATCCTTTAAGTCTTTTTTTTTTTTCAATTTCAAGCTTATAAAGACCCCATAAGAAAACATTGATGACCTTGATAAAAAAAAATGTACTTTGAAACAAGATTAGTTGCCCTCGAAGTCATTCAAATTTTATTTGAATTTTTTTTTCGTAGTTTCTTCATTCTTCGAGACACTTTCCTGGATGAATTAAAGTAGACCACCCGATATATATATAAGCAACCCTTATCAGCATAAGAAAGAATGTCATGCGACGGGACAATATAAACTCCAGCATACTAGGATTAATGAACGTCAAAACAACGTGGCGCTTCTCTTTTTATCATTCGAGCTTCCCTCGAGGCACGAAACGACGACAATCGTGAACGAAAACAAAAAAAAAAACTAAATAAAGAAAAAAGTTGCGCGCCCTTACTCGCGTTTCGTTTCCTATAAAGCTATACACATACACAGGGTGGCCTGAATAATAAAGTTCAAAAGGGAAATCTAGATGCCTTACGAGGCATTTAGATTTCTTGTCCCAATCACCCCCATGTACGTTCCACGATATTTTTGAGCTCTCGTAAAAAGAGCATTTTCTTTTTTCGAGTTTTCTCTTAGCCTAGCTTTTTATTCATTTTTCTCTTTTGTATTTGTACACTGCGAGCTCGATTATCGACGTATCGGCGGGACCGGTTCCGCATAGCACTTGCGAAAATCGACATTGCGCAGCATCCACTAAAATCAACTCTGCGCAGCAGACGAATGGGGGGGGGGCGGGGGACTTCTCCCACTATGCGCTACGTCGAGCGGCATTCGGCACGTAGTGGGGGGCTGTTGCAACTGTGGAGGTCCCGATAATCGAGCTCGCAGTGTACTTTACTTTTTGAAGTTTTTCGAAGAAATTGCGAGTCATTTGGACTAGTATATTTTTATTTGTCGATAGACCCCGTAACAAAAATGGTCTACAAATAACAACTTTGACGGCCAGCCATTTCTTTTTTTTAAGATAAAAAAAAGAATAAAAAATTGTACTCTTCTCAATGAGCTTTAGACAATGACACCCCGCATGCCAGGGTAGGAATTTTTTTTCGGCTCCTTTTTCATGTATAGGACACCCCATGAAAAATAATTTAATTGAATTTTTAATTCAATATTCGATTTTGGGTCAACATTCTACACAAAATATGCAAATTTTAGGTCTTTAACTCATTCAGCTTACGAGCTAGAAACCCGTCACATACGGACGGACAGACGAACAGAAAGCAGAGTGACAGCAATCCGTTTTGCCCTTTGGGCACGGATCCCTAACAGGAAAGCAAAAGCGATACATGGGGACGGTTCGGATAGGTATTGATACAAGGCGTCTAAATTTTCCTTTTGGATGCGCCACTTTTTGAGCCGACCTGTACAAAGGATTTTTTGCTTTTCCTTTTCGTGTACTTCCCTCGCGATTTTTTTCTCACTTGATTGATTGCTATCGGGTGCACTGTTAGTCAATAAGTAAATTACCAACTAAATAGCGGTGCTTTAGATTTTAATTAAAAGTTAATAAATAGGTTTGAAAGGCCACTGAAGTTTAGATTTTCCTTTTGGCCATCACTTTTCAGGCCACTCTATACCTATATACAGGGTGAGGCACATAAAGTGTTACAGAGCAATAGCACTCAAACTATTGATCATATCCAAAAATGTTTCAGACAAAAGTTTCAGTGTTCGAGAAGGCCGTCATACTGGACCACCCTATGTTTTTATCGGTGGACGCGCTGAAGCTACGTCAAGGTCAACTCCACTTTTTTAAATAGAACTATGTATTCTTTTTTTGATGACATTATTGCCGATTTTAAGACGAATTCAGCGACCTACAACACAAGGTCATTCTAGTCACGCGAAGTATGAAAATAGTCGAAAAATCGAAAAATATCGGAATAATCACTTTCAAAGGATCCACTAACCTTGGTTTGGGTCTACCTACAGAAGATGCTCGAAGTGATGACCCTCGACTTGTAAGCACTTGTTAATTCGCTGATGAATAGACCGTCTAACTTCAGCCAACATTTGTGGTGTAATTTCGGTACATGCTTGGCGTATTCTTTCTTCGAGCATCTTCTGTAGGTAGAACCAAACCAAGGTTGGTGGATCCTTTGAAAGTGATTATTCCGATATTTTTCGATTTTTCGACTATTTTCATACTTTGCGTGACTAGAATGACCTTGTGTTGTAGGTCGCTGAATTCGTCTTAAAATCGGTAATAATGTCATCGAAAAAAAAAATACATGGTTCCATTTCAAAAAGTGGAGTCGACCTTGACGTAGCTTCAGCGCCTCCACCGATAAAAAAAATAGGGTGATCCAGTATGACGGCCTTCTCGAACACTGAAACTTTTGTCGGAAACATTTTTGGATATGATCAATAGTTTGAGTGCTATTGCTCTGTAACACTTTATGTGCCTCACCCTGTATATATATATATGTATACACGTGTAGCATTATTGCGCAAAAAATCGATTTATCTATATACATTCGCTCGTAAGAGAAGCTGCTCTATCAATCTCTCGTGTGCACATTTTTTTTTTTTTTCGACATGTACAAATTCCATTCTTTTTCACAAATCATTATTCGTCATTTTCGTTGGAAATTTTCTAGAATTTTTCAACTATTGTCGGACCTCTCCCTTTTGAGGGTAACATTTTTTTACACAAAGTTGGACCCTCTCTGTACCTACCTCCCGATCTCTCTCTCTCTCTCTCTCTCTCTCTCTCTCTCGCTCTCGCTAACTATCTTCATCACCGTCTGCTCGTCAATCCGACAGACGTGGACGCGACGTACCAGGTGCTGAAGCAAGCCGGTGAGATACGTGGCAACTCGACAAATTCACCGCCCACACCACCGGTAGTGGCCGATCAGTCGATCACAGTTGGCCAGCAATCGGCAACGAGGACCTCCTCCCACCCTTGTTCCTCGTCCACCTCTGGTAAGACGAACCGATCCTCCGCTACACTGTACCCATCTCTATCTTTCTCTTTCTCCCTATGTCTCTTCTGTACTCGTGCTCGTTCTTTCTTCTTCGTTCTTTTCTCTTCTTCATTTATTTCATCGTTTTTCAATGTTTTTTTTTTCGTCCTTTTCCCATAATTTTTGCCAATTATTTTTATATAAATATTTAAACTTTTTACAAATGTGTGGAATAAACAAAACAAAATTTGCAATATTTTTTTAAACATTTGATATATTTTTTTGAATATTTCAAATATGTTAAACATTCAACACTTTTTTTTGTTATATTTTCAAACACCTTGAATATAATTTTTAAAATATTTTAACATTTAAAAAAATATTATTTCTTAAATATTTTTCTCCTTATATTTTTATTTATTCATTCATTTTTGCTGTACGTGACAAAATTTAAATACGTTTGTTTTTTTTTCTATTATTTTCACTTTTTTCGTCATTTTTCTCCATTGTTTTAATTTTTATCGCCCTTTGCCCTTTTCCTTCATTTTTTTCATTCACTTTATTTCGATTTAATTTCAAATTTTTTTTTCACCTTTTGCTACTATACCTTACTCTAGAGCATTTGTAAATGTGTTTTTTTTTTGTTATTTCATTTTTCTATGTAGCGTACGTTGACAAAATTTCGGGGACATGACTCGTCCGCGTTCAATTCCTGTACACCCAATATCCTGTGCCTGTGACGTCACACTCGTCACAGAATATTGTTCCTTTTCCAAAAAAGAAAAAATCATTTTTTAAATATCGATTTGTGGGTCCATACACTCTACCTTCACTATAAAAATAATAATAATAATATTAATAATATTTTATTATCTCGGGTTTAACTCGTGCCATTTTCGCTATTACTCCGCCCCCGCCCCTCCACGCCTCCTCCACAATTTTCCAGCAATCCAAACCGAAATCCAACGAAAAATCACGTTATTTAGGACTTATAATAATCCCTTCGATATTTTTTTGTGACTTTATTGAACGAAAGATTTATTGAAAAAAAAAAATAGCAACATTAACGCACAAATAATGCCATTCCATAAATAATTCATCGTTATTTATGAGCCAGTATGGTCGTTATTCTTTTCTCGGTTTGATAAATAGCAACAACAAAAAAAGTACAAACTTACGTGACTGATCTCTCGCGTGAAGAATTATCCACGAGGAGCCATTTACTTATTCTTCCCCCAGTGGATTACGAGGAGCGAAAGGAAAATAATCACGCCCGATCCTTCAAAAGTTTAGCCAGGCAGGACTTTGCAATATTTCGTGTCATCCTGTGGCTCGAGATAAAAAGAAAAAGACAGATCCTCGAGATCATCAAAACCAGACACGATATTTGCCTCCACGTTTTGTGCTCCCGGCGAGAAAGGAATGTACGAAAAAAAAAAAATTACATTGAGAAAAAATCACTATCGCGCGAACGCGGTAATCGTTCCGTAGCGGAGCTTTGCTTGTCATTTTTTTTCTCTCATTCGATCGTTGTCATTTCAGCCGAAAATATGCATTGGTCTCACACATCGTTGAAATGCGCGTGAGATCCATTTCTCGTTCTTTCTTTTTTTTTATTATTTATCATCATACGAAAGTATTTCGTTGCAGTTTAAAAATATTTGGGTTTGCAGAACTTTTATGAGATGGAGTCTTAAAATATTTCGACTGACTTTCGTAAGGAAAAAGATTGCCGCAAAAATATGCAAAACGAAAAAAAATTCGAAAAAAAATTATATAATATTAGATAAATACGAAAAAAAATAAATAAAAAATAAAATTAAGCAATATTTGCTGTTTGAAATTTTCCATAATTTCGCCACAAATTAAAGTTGAGCCACAAACATTTTTTTTGTTGTAAATAATTTTTTTTTTACAAATTTTTTATTACTTTATTCACTCATTTATTTGTTTATTATTTTAACATTTCTGTTGCATTTCAACGATGCAAAGTTCACCTTTGGATTTTAACTTTGTTCCAAGCACTCTGACATCCGAAGCTTCGTCGCGAACATTTCGTTCTTCATATCCACGATCATGCGCACTTCAATCATCCATTCGTATCATCCCAAGGCCGAGGAAAAAGACACGGTTATCAAAACTAACAGGAATGAAAACCCGGATTGAAAAAAAAAAAAGATTTTCAGCTAGATGATTTTTCATTAAAAAAAAAAAAAAAAAAAAGAAGAAAACTACGCCAATCAAAGTGCTTTCGCTTCTCGCTTCGATTTTATCGACAATTCCTTGTGCTCTTTCGCAATCCCTTGCGGATGTGCAAGAGATCGTGCGAAAGAAAAACCCGACGATACGAGAAAAAAAAAAAAAAAAAAAACGTTTTGAAAAACTCGTGATAAATTGAATTTGGTCAGGACGGGGAAGTGGCGGATCTGCTTCGGGGACAAGACCCTTCGGACAGCCTCTGATGCTTAAAATGCGAGTGGAAGAGCCCGCAAAGCCCGCGAAGCCCCCGACACCCAACATTATCACGGTCTCGAGAAGTTCTGTATTGTGCTCGGTCTCGAGATCTACCTCCTTTCGTCGTGATCGAAATGGCAATAAAAGACGATGACGAATCATCATATATCAATTTTCGTTATGATTATCAATTATAATAACAATAAAAACAACATTTTCAATAATAATATTAATGTCAAAGAATTGCAAGAAATATGACGGAAAATATTAGGGGAAAGGTGTACGAGATGATCGCCTTAAGGGAAAATGCTCATAATTTCAAAGATATTCAACATAATTAAGAGCTGAAAGCGTTTACTACTGGCATATTTATCTATCTTACGATTGGCGTATTCGAAATATTCAATTTATTAGAGTTGCAATTTAAAATTCTTTTTTTTAAACCTTACATAAGGATCATCATAGACCTCGGTGTCCAAGATAAATATTGCTCAACTTTACACTTTTATATATATTAATCATAGGTATACAACATAAACTGAACTTACAAATTAAAAACCTTTAGGTATACGTTTTATTTCACCCAACTGGAATTATGGGGTCACGTGGTTTTCGAAGCCAAAAAAAAGCATTTTTTCTATATTTTTTAAAAATATATAAATTATTCTATTCAAAATGTTAAGCACATAAAAGAGCAACATTTCAACAATATTTTTAAAAAAATGTATCCAAAAATTTGGAAAATTCAGCCGGTGAGACCTGCTTTCCGGAGACCCCTCAAAAAAAAGTGTCCTCGTGGTGGTCAAGATAACTCATGATAGCTTTATCTGAAGTTAAAACCATTTTTTTTCTGTTAGTAGATAAGTATAGCTCATGATTGAACGAAGGATTTTTTAAAAAATTGAAATTTTTGGCAGAGTTGTATGCAAAATAGTTCAATTATTGGTACAATTTACACTACGTGTAGCCTTGTGAAATTAGTTGTAAAAAAAACCTTCGTTCAATCACTAGTCAATGCTATTTTGAAGTGTGCAAAATTTCAATAAGGTCTTTCCCAACGGGGGGAATTCTCAAAGGCTGTCTCTCCTAAACTTTTACTCCGATTTACTTAAATCTTTGGGAGAATATTCTAGACATAATGGAGTATTAGATAATAAAATTTAAAAAATGGATTTTTTTAAATTTTCAAACCCACGTAACCCCTTAAACTAAACCAGTCTTCTACAGCCAGCCTTAAATCACTTAGGTATATCAATTATTATATGTGAGATGAATTATACATTAATAATTAATATTTAATAATATTTAATATAATAAAAATAAAAAAATAGACAATAAATAAATAAATAAAATTAATAATAATAATAAAATTATAATAAAATAATAAATTATAATAATTTCATAATATAATAATATTTCATATGATACGACATAATATTTAACAAAAATAAAGTAGGTCTGTTATTTGTGTAGAAGATGATCTCTAGGGATCATCTTGTACACCTAGAAGGAAATCATCTTGTCCCAAACACATCTTTTTTATTTATTGCTCGATAACATAAACTATAACTGTTCGACTGTTACCACGCCAACCAACAAAACCAAATTGAGCGTATATAAAGCCGCAAACACAACAATGCAACTGGCAGTATACAATAAAAGTTACCTAAGCTTAATGTCAAGGTTACCTTAGATCAATAGCTCACAATTTTTTTCCGCCAAAACAAGTGCATTGTTCACACCGCTACCATGAATTAACTAACGCGGGGAGGTGCTGGGCGCTATGTTTTACCAAAGAATATCACTAGATAGCGTTAATAGTTTCGTCGCAATTGAAAATGATCATTTTACCCCAAAGGATCAACTCGTACAGCTTTCCCCTACATGAGTAAAATATCTTTATTATTTATTCGCAAAACTGTTACGAATTCCAATTATTCAGACTGTATTGTAACTAATTAGAATTCCATTCCGTGTTCTTTTTTTTTTTTTAATTTGCCATTGTTTACTCAGCATCGGACTCCTCCGAATATCTCGGTAACTTTTTGTCGTGCGACATTTAAAAAAAAGACTTTTGCACGCAGGGCCATAGTCTATATGCTCAGCAAGGGAATTCTAATAATTGTGAGTCGCACTGTAGATATATCGTACGATAAGATTTATTCCACGTTCCCGGTGACGGTGGCTAGCAAATTATTCAGGCAGATCGATCGCGACTCGTCGTAAAACCCGCGACTGCTGTTCAATTCGTGGGAGGAGGGTTAAGAGGCAAGGGGGTGCGCGGATAAACGATCGGCGTTAACGAGGCTCGGAGTAAAACGGAGAAGGACGAAATAATCATTGTTTTCATCGTGCAAATCAAGCTTTGTGAAAATTCTCGCAGCTGTCAATGAATATTATAGAGTCGATCGATCTTTCGGCGAACTCCCAAAGCCCCGCGACTAAATCGGTAAATACAGCTGCCGTATTTGAATTGATTGACGCGAAACAAGTGGAAAAACGAGGAAACAACGAACCCCTGTTTTTATAACGAAGCAGGGAAAGGACCGAGACGGGCCACGGGTATGCCAGAAGCTCGGGTTTTTATTTAGAGCCTCGCACGATAAAGTCTCTGGACTAATGATGAAGGAGGCTCATATACAGGGTGTCCGAGAAAATCAAATCGGAACTTTGCGGGATCGGATAGATCGCGGTATAGCGAGAAGAAAAGTCCTCACGCGTTTTTCTCTCCGACGCACCGTTGCGTAGATATTCATCGTTCCGTGATAGCCAGTTCGATGCGCCGCCGAGACGGAGCGCGGAGTGGGGGAGCGCGCTTCCCCCACTCCGTGCTCCGTAAATTCGTTAATATCGAGGCAACGGTGCGTCGGAGACAAAAACGTGTGAGGACTTTTTTACTCAGAATTTCACGATCTATTCACTCTGTGAAGATCCGGGAAGATTTTTCGTACACGTCGTGAGAATTGGGGATAAACGAGAGACGAATGGAAACAGGATTTTCCAGTGTGCCGGTGCACTTGGAATGAACGAAAATAAATTATTATACGAATCGATTTTAGGAATGCAAATGTTCCCTTATATTTCGACCAAAAAAAGTGCTACGATGCATTTCGATCAATTAGGTGGTGGATCAACCTCCGGACCACGTCCATCGGGTCAACCGTTGCTACTCATGGCTCGAGATTCCTTCTCCGCCTCACTTCAGAGACCGCCCCTACGTCGCGAGCCAAGCACAAAAAAAATACGATAACAATAGCAAAGGGCGACGATAAAACGACGAGAGACCTCCTTAAGAGTGTGTTTTCTGATGAGAAGGAGACTGCATGTCCAGAGGGGAAAGAAAAAAAAAAAATTCCTCCCTATTAGGGCGACACTCCTCCTCGATGTGGTGCCACGGAGAATTTCGTGATAACGATCGCTCCAATTAATTGGGATACTAATTAACAAGGTTCACATCAGAACGAAGCCTTGCCTCACTTCATTCTTCGTGTCACAAACCTGAAGCTTTATGTACACGTGTACGGATACATATATTTATGTATATACACAGGATAAATGCTTTCTTATTTATTTACATAGAGAATTTAATGTCACCTCGACCTGTGTGCCCTAATTTTTTTATTATAACCTCCAGGTTTTCAAGATCTGTTTAATCAAACTTATGGAGGAATTATTTTATAAGAGGTTACACCACCTTGGCACTCGGAAAAAAAGGTATAAAAATGAATAAAAATTGTGACGCGACTATTAAATATATAAAATAATTTTGATTTTTCACAAATACATTATACCTTTATGAACAAATAAAAAAGAAACGAATAATTTTTTTTTAAACGGTGATATAAGTCGTCTAGTAAGACCCTCTTTTGAAAATACTTGTCCGAAGGTGGATTTTTTTTTCGCTGATAGGCATTGTCTACACAATTAGAAAATGTAATTTTCTTGTAAAAAAAAGGTATTAAGTAAAGTGTAACA
Organism: Ophion ventricosus; assembly: GCA_963932345.1. Taxonomy (NCBI): domain Eukaryota; kingdom Metazoa; phylum Arthropoda; class Insecta; order Hymenoptera; family Ichneumonidae; genus Ophion; species Ophion ventricosus. The sequence continues at coordinate 24,939,405 of OZ010718.1, read as the reverse complement.
TAGGGAAAAAATTGAAATGTTTTTTTGGTTAAAATGACAACGTTAAAAAAAACTCTGATTTTTACCAAAATGTTAAGTTGTAAAAATTAATAAAAAAAATCAACGCGGCATCCATTAAAAAAAATCGTATGCTAGATCCTAGATAATATTATAAAGAATATGTAGTACAAAATTCATCAATATCGATTGAGTAGATCTCGAGATATTTGGTCCACTTAAAATTGCTATGCTCCTGTAATAATTGGAATTTTTACATGTTTAAACGCTTAAAATATTCTCAAAAAAATATATAATAAATCCAACCAAAAAAATCGATTTTGTGAAAATCTCAAGATGGTGTAACCCCTTAAATAATAATATTGGAAGTACAATTGCAGCTTATAAAATGTTGTTTATATCATATATTCAATGTCTAATGTTAGGTAGAAAATTAGAATAAATTTGAAGCACTGGTCGAGGACGTTTTATCATTTGCCAAAAATTTCTCAAGGATTTACTCAGAACTTTCAATTATCGATCAGTGAATAAATTTATAATGAAAAATGCAATTTATAAGAATGCAATGAATTTTCATTTCATTGGCTATCGAATAGAGATTGTCACGATGGACGATCGAGGAAAAGTAATAAGGGTTGTAAATCTTCTCGATCATTCATTTATTATATAAAAATGTCACGGATTAAATTATACAGGGCGAAAGAAGTTTGACAAGAATATACACCTGAAATTTCCAACATATATAGTCAGTGTTAGGCTTCTCGGGGAGAGTGATATTTCCTTCATAGGGCGGCCCTTTCGCTCTCGGCCCAGCGCCCAATCTTATCACACCCGAATGAAATCTTCTCCCGCCAACTTCAACCCCCCCCCGCCCCCTTCTACTCGAAACGACTGAAAAGGGACGAAAATTAATTAATTGTGTGCCTCGTCTTGTTCCTTGACTCCACCCGCCCTTCGTGTGCCCTTCCTCGTTCCTTGACTGCGTCCACCAACTACCTCTCGCGTCGACATTTGACGATGACGTATGGGGTTTATTACTTTACCGTCTCTATCTATACAGGGTGAGTTATTGTAGAGAGCAATAGCAATCGAGCGATTGGTGATTTCTAAAAAAGATACGGATGAAAGTTGTATAGTTCGAGAAGGACGTCATACGAGACCATCGTAATTCAGGGGGTCTAGTTTTGACCACAACTGAAATTTCATGACATTTAAGGATTCTTAAGGCAAGGAATAGAGATTTTTTTTTAATAACTTTTAGTATGACTTTCTGATATAAAAGCATACTTTATAATTCTTTAGTGCGACTAACTTAAATTTTTATATTTATTTTATGCTCTTTGAAAGAGATGTGTGTTGCATGCCAATAAAAAGTATACCTCCTGAATTATCAATAGTAATTAATTTTACAATTTTCAAGCAGATGAGCAAAATTTTTCAATTTGCTTTGAGAATTATCGAATTATCGAAAAACAGTTAATTGTTAAATATTCGGGTTCATGAAGAGAGTAGCTTAAACGGTTAGCAAAGCTTGTTTTGGACCAATCGACAGAAGATGCTCGATATGATGACCCTCGACTCGTGAACACTTGTCTATTATCTGTTAAAAAGATCGTGTAACTTCAACCAACATTTGCGGTGTGTTTTATGCACAATGATATTCTTTTTTTTCATATCTTCAGGCGTATTCGCTTGTTCAAGATAACATTTTCATTTATTTCGATCCTTTATTTTTCGGTAATGACCTTGTACCGTAGGGCACTGAACTCGTCTCAACGTCGGTATTGATGTCATGAAAAAAAAACATACACGTTTCGATCAAAAGAAGTAGAGTTGACCTTGACGTAGCTCTGGCGCATCCACCGACAAAAAATTACGATGATCCCGTATTTTATTTTATATTTTCGAACAATACAATACTTTCATGCGAAAAGTTTTTAGATATCACCAGTGGTTTGAGTGATATTGCTCTGTAACACTTCAAATTACCCACTCTGTATATTGCATATATTATATCTCAAACTCTCTCCTTATGCAACGGGTCTAAGAATTTTCGGACACGCGACTTAAATCCTAGTATTTACGGCCTATAGTTTATTGTTTTTTTTTACCCTCAATTATTCAGTTTCCGAAACGTGTAACGCACAATAAGCAACTCGATGAAAAATCCTCCTCCTCCTCCTCGTGAAAATAATCCGGGGAAAAAAAGCACGTTCTGTATAAAAGAAAAATTAATTAAAAATATGAACTCTCGCCTTCACAGAACTGTAAATAATGTAAATAAAATTCTACTCTATCCACTATTGTAATCGATTTCTTCCTCTGTACCGTTTTTTTAATAGAAATTTTTTTTTCTTCATTTTCCTGAAATTACACGAGTCGTGTCCCACATGGTAAATGGAAATTTCTACAACTACGATTTCTCAACTCTTCGTTTCTTGTTTTGTTGATTTATCGGTAACTTTGTTCCTTCTGGTAAATATATCTACTATAAGTATGTATAACATTATGTTTGTTCGTGTATGTTTACACATACCCACACGTGATATATACAGGGTGTCCCGAAATGTCACGTAAGATCTTTACGAGGATGCGTAGAAGGCGAAATTTCAAGGCGAAAAGTGCTCTTGTGTTTTTCTCTCCGACACACGGTTCTTTAGATACGAATAAACCAGTGATAGCCAATCCGATGCGTCGTTAATCGGGCACATACCGCGAGCGAGAGGGAGGGGCGTGGTCGAGCTGCGTGCAGCGGTGAACGCGCCCCGCTTACTTGCTCAGATGGGCGGCTCGATCGCAGCGGTACGTCAGTCGCCACGCCACTGATTGGCTGTCATTGACAAGCCAATATCCAACCAACGATGCGTCTGAGCGAAAAACGCCGAAGGACTTTTCGCTTTGGAATTGTATGATTTACCTTCACCGTAAAGATCTTGCATGACTTTTGGGACACCCTCTGCATGCAGCCTTGGCCAACGATACTGGGGATTCGAATTTTTTTGTCAAAAACCAATTGCTAGTCATTGATGATTAGGGAAAACATAGAATATTGATAAGCTCTTCGAGTGTATCAAAGATTTCGAGATAATACGATAATAATGGGGATTCCCAATTCTTTTTGTCAAGGGTATACGTGGGTGTGTGTGTGTGTGCACATGTATGTCTACATATAAATGTAAATATTTGTAAATCTTGGCACGTTCAATGTTCGAGCGACTTACAAAAGTCCTGTTCTTCATATCGTAACTTCTTATCTCTACCTCATTGTATATCCGTTTCACGTATCTTGCTGCCTCTATTGTATACGTTGCTCAAAACAAAGCTGCAAGAAAAAAGCAATTGCGCTCTTCTCTATGCGTGTATATGTGTGGATTTTTTTTCGTACGCAGGAGAGTGTTCGACGCTCGTGTCGAGCGTGCCAGAAACGTAAAAATGAAAAGAATTCGTTTTTTCTCACTTTGTCCCAATTCGGGTCTAAAGTGAGAATGATAGTGAAAGAAAAAAATGGTAGTAAACAACAAACAAAAAAACGATCGCACTAAATCACGAAGCAAACGATCTTGAATTGCTCTCCTTGGCTAGAGCTCCGCTTTACTCGATTTTTCGGTCCAATCTTATGCGCGAATCATTATCGCACGAGGCCATTGAAAAATTAATCATAATGTTAAAGGTAAAAAAGGAAAAATGGCAATGTGAAATAAAAAAAAAAAAAGAGATAGAGAGAGAAAATGAAATTCGTGAAATTAGAGCGATCGGATTTCGCACGTTAGTCGACATCGAGCATCGAGCACCAATCGGTAGCAGGGCTGACTCATAATAGATATCATGAAACACGAAGCGCCGCATAGTCCTCAACGTAGACGCGAGCGACTGAATCTAAGAATGAAGAGCCTCAGCCTGGACTCGCCTGAAGGCTCGGCCCACGTACGTCATCGTCCTAGGGATTACTACGTCACCGGGCAAAAGGACTCGACACCGCCGCGACATTCCGACAGCGGCAGTATAAACAGACTATGTGAGCTTTCGTTTCCTTAATCTTAATTATACAGTCTGCTTGACAAGAGCGTGTACGGCGAAACTCGAAAACTATTTGGGTGAAGACATTGAAAAAAAAAATATACTTACACACTACATGATATAAATCGTGATGTTATATTATTGATGAGTGGTCCAATCGCCTCCACTATAGCGATGTTGAAGTTTGCATCGTTGCAATGCAATGAGAATTCATTTTTAGACGTTGCCCACATTCATTGTAGCCATTTGTAGATTAGAAATCATACAAATGTTTTTTTTAGTATTCTTGTTTGGCGATCTGCAAAACCTGATTCTGCAGGAGACGTGTTGGATAATAATAAAAATGAAAAAATTAAGAAGAACTTTCGCTGCATTTCAACGATACAAACTTCAACATAGTCCGCTATAAATGATCGCCTGACATCTCCGAGGCATACTTTCCACTAGTTTCATGGCATAATCTGGTGACAAAGAACTCCATACGAGTCGGATCTGTCGAAATAATTGCTTGACGTTCCGGTCTTTGGTGCCTATTGATTTGGATAGACCCGGTACGATTGATGGGAGGACAAAAAGAAGCTTCGTGCCCGAAAAAATTACGCTGTCTCAATTGGTATCTGTCAAATGGCGATATGACATCTGGTGGTGGAAGAGCAAATTATACTTAGGGCAAAGCCTTCAATAGACATGATACGTAGCCGTACGATGAAAGTATTTAATTTTTGTGAAACACGGAAATATCGGTGAAAATGGAATTGACGAAGTTTTCCCCGCCGTAAAAACAATCGCAAGAACATTAAATGTGCTGTGAAAGATTGCGAAAGCACTTCGAGTAAGGAGTTTGAAGTGCGTTTTCACAACTTGCCTATTTTCAGGGAAACGCTTTGTGTACATGAAAAATTATTTTGGAAAAGTGGAAAAAACAGATATGAAAAATGCATGAGTTATTTTAGAATTATTCACTAAATAATTTGGTAGCTGTAAACACATGAATTTAATACGGCCGCTTATGGGAAAACAGCTTCTGCAGACGTTAATAGTTGCAAAACGAATGGAACTAAATGGCCATAAATTCCGAAAATATTATATCATCAAGATTTAGGATCAAACCGATTGATTATCAAATCAATCGACTGAGTAATTGTCGAGAAATTAATTAAGGGCATACATGCACCCAAGACGGCTAAAAGTATGGTTATGTTTAAGAATTTTTTTTGTGTATAAAACTGAATTTTATTGAACAACCATGATATACATTTTAAAGTATGACATTTTATCTACATTGTGTGAAAATTTGGTCAAAACATTTCAAACGGTAAAAAAGTAACAGTCGTTTTCCTGGGACGTGTTTTTGTTGACAGCGTTTGCGGTACCAGACGTGCCTCTGCCATTTTTAATTTAAAAAAAAATACTTGTTTCTTAAAGTAGATAGATAAAACTAGTAATTATCGAGCCGGAATTTAAAAATTTATTTTTTTCGATTAAATGTTAAAAATGTGATTAAATGTTAAAAATTACCGTGCAGTAACGGTAACCAGATGACAACCCTGAAACTTCGCTTATTATTACTGAGTAAAACACAGATTTTCACGAAAATAAAATAAAATTTCTTCTTCAGATAGAAAATTTTACCAGATTTTCTAATAAATTTTCATGTGTAACAAAATACGCAAAACTTAAATTTAAAAAATATATAATATCAGCGAAATTTTACTGTGCATTTTATTATTTTATGCCTTTAAAAAATGTCTATAAAAAAAGTATCGTCTTTATAACAGTTATTTTAAGATTTATTATAAAATTTAATGAGTGTTATAGGAAAATGTATTGTGCTCTCGGTAAAAATTATCGTGCGCGCTACCCTTCTTGTACAGTAAAATTTTAGCTACGTATTTGAAATTTTCTGTAACGTGAGTTAAAAAAAAAACTTGTCGCATACGAATTATTATGCTTTTCTCACTTGTCACCACATTGAAATATATCACGGTAATTTTTACCGTGAAATTCACGACAAAAATTACTTTTTAATTCTCTCCGTGTAGTCGCTTTACACGAATAACAAAGAAAAACTAATATGTTGAGATAACGAATGATTTTTTTTTTCTTCTAATACCGTAGATTGTCGCAAACCCGCGAAAATTTGAAATTATTTCGGATAAATTAATACAAAAATCGGCCATGATAATGTGCTCTGCAGAGATCTTAAAAAAATCAGGCAGACTGGTAATATTTCATGATATTTCAAGACTTTTTTAGAGTCGAGTGTAATTTCATGATATTTAAGACTTTTCAGGTCGGAAGACACCCTGATAGAGACATAAAAAATGTTTGTTTCAATTAAAAAGAACTAACTTTCGTTGCATTCGAACGATGCAAGCTTCGACATCGTAATATTGGTTAATGACGATGATGTGGAAGACGATAGGGATGATAATCGACAAGGGTGTCGTAAAGTTTGTCCATTGTTTATCAGCGCCCTGCAGCCCTGGACATCCGGTCCACAAGCACGTGAGGAGCGCGATCAGGATGTCGAGCATGGAGCTTCCGGATGATAACGAGAAATCGTACTCTTCGGCGAGCACGTCACCCTGCCCATCGCCGCACACCAACAATCAGAACCATCTCAATCCATCGGGTGGAAAGAGACTATTGCCAGCGAACAATCTCTACGTTGTTCTGTACAACTTTGACGCTCGTCATCGCGACGAGCTCGATCTCAAGTAAATGCACACTGATAAGAAACATTCATTTGATATTAACTAGATGCGTCTATTTGATGTTTTTTTTTCCCATTTTGAATTAACTAAATTTTTCGTGAAATCAAATTATTAAAATTATTTATTTTAAATATATTTATTTATTCAAACGGAGATCTATTTAATATCGTCTGGTGACTAAATATTTTATTTCTAGGGTTTGTAGTTCTAGGGTTGATATATAAAAATAATAGCTTGAACAAATAAATAATAAAAATGAAACAAATAGGGTCGTAGTAGGTCGTGAGACAAGGAAAAAACTTATTTGATTTAAATAGATCCTTTTTAAAATATATATTTTTTTTGGCCATGCATACATTTTATCTGTAGAGTTAAGATGAAATCGAAATGAGTGTGCAAAAAATTATTCTGATATAACATACACAATAATAATAATTACGGAGTAATTAAACATTGATTGCTCAAATGATTGGGCAAGCAAATTACTACGGAATCCAACTTTACGTGTGCCCCAACACGCACGTACGCTTATTTATACTGCTTTAGTTTTCGATTAACTGAAAAAGTGGTCTAATGCAAGCGAATCTTTGTTCCACCTGTCTTTTGCCTCCGCAGAGCCGGCTATAAAATCACGGTGATCGAGAGATCTGAGAAGGATTGGTGGAAAGGAAAGTGTCTTGGTGGCCGGGTGGGCTATTTTCCAAGTGCCTACGTCATGAGAGTCGAAGCCGGACAGAAAACGTTACAAGTCACGAGGAATCTTCAGCTAGCGGATCAAACGACCCTCTTGCGTGATCAGGTGAGTGACGAACCAACAATGTAATAGCGTACAGTGTGAAACTCGATACTCGTCTTCCGAAAGTCCCGTTGTACCGAAGAAGGGATCATTGCAGTGCCAATCATTGAGAGCCAACGATGATTTCCAAAAAAAAATACAACGACAGACGATTTTAAAAGAGCTCAAAAAATTGACTGTTCCGACTATTGCGAATGATCTTCGATCAATGACGTTGAAGTCGTTGATCAATCGTTGGAACGCAGAGGAAGTCAATTCTTATTAGTTACTCGAATGTTTTGTCGGCTGATTTAGACTACCAGAATCACTCAGACGTTTTTACGTACTCTTATTAGAGATCTGCGACTGTAATTTGCAAACAAAAAAAGACTTCGGATAATGAGAAGAATAAAAGGAAGAAATCGTTGCGTTTGAACGGTACAAACTTCAACGTCATAAGTTTGTACCGAACAGACAAACAAACAAACAGGCAGACAAGAGAGCGAGTTAATATTGCATTGTCATCCAGTTCTGAGCTATGTTTAATGTTCCAAGTTTCTAGCTCATCCGGAAGTTAGTTTAAAATGGATTGCAAAATTTGTACCAAATAGACAAACAAACAGACAGATAAGAAAGCGAGTTAAGAGGTTACGTGGGTTTCGAAGCCGAAAAAAAAGCATATTTCCTTAATTTTTTAAAAATATAATATATAAATTATTATATTCAAAATGTTAACCATATAAAACAGCAGCATTTCAACAATATTTTTTAAAAAATTCATCCAAAAATTTGGGAAATTCAACCGGTGGTACCTGGTTTCCGGAGACCCCTCAAAAAAAAGTGTCCTCGTGGTGGTCAGAATAACTCATGATAGCTTTATCTGAAATTAAAAAACCAAATTTTTTCTTTTAGTAGATAAGTATAGCTCGTAATTGACCGAAGGATTTTTAAAAAAATTGACATTTGAATTTTTGGCAGAGTTGTATGCAAAATAGTTCAATTTTTGGTACAATTTACACTACGTATAGCCTTGTAAAATTAGTTGCAATCGAAAAAAAAAACCTCGTCCAATCACTAGTAAATGCTATTTTGAAGAAGTGTGCAAAATTTCAATAAGATCGGTGCATTAGTTTGTGAGAAATCGTGTCCACCGACTTCAAAAATACACGGAGAGAATTAAAAAGTAATTTTTGCCGTGAATTCCACGGTAAAAATTGCCGTGATATATTTCAATGTAGTGACAAGTGAGAAAAGCATAATATTTCGTATGCGACAAGTTTTTTCTTAACTCACGTTACAGAAAATTTCAAATACGTAGCTAAAATTTTACTATGCAAGAAGGGTAGCGCGCACGATAATTTTTACCGAGAGCACAATACATTTTCCTATAACACTCATTAAATTTTATAATAAATCTTAAAATAACTGTTATAAAGACGATACTTTTTTATAGACATTTTTGAAAGGCATAAAATAATAAAATGCACGGTAAAATTTCGCTGATATTATATATTTTTTAAATTTAAGTTTTGCGTATTTTGTTACACATGAAAATTTACTAGAAAATCTGGTAAAATGTTCTATCTGAAGAAGAAGTTTTATTTTATTTTCGTAAAAATCTGTGTTTTACTCAGTAATAATAAGCGAAGTTTCAGGGTTGTCATCTGGTTACCGTTACTGCACGGTAATTTTTAACATTTAATTCTCTCCGTGTAGTGTTTTGAAAAAAATGCGTATACCTGCGTCGCTCCCGGCCGGTCTTTCCCAACGTGGGGAATTCCCAAAGGCTCTCTCTCTCTCTCTCTTAGACTTTTACTCCGATTGACTTAAAACTTTGGGAGAATATTCTAGACATATCGTACTATTGGATAATAAAATTTAAAAAATTTATTTTGAAATTTTCCAACCCACGTAACCCCTTAATAAAAACGTGATAAAATGGATAACCAGGTGTCATCATTCACCAGTTACCGTCGACGAAACATGCTTCCGTTACAATTAATTCGGTATATTCCCGATTCTTATGTCCGCAGATCGTGATACAAGTTGGCGAAGAGGTGGACGGTGTTGCGATGGTGCGTTGCGCAGCGGACACCCGTTCGTCGGAGCACGTCGGTAAAGAGGGTGACGTTCGTTACAAGGAGACCCTCTGTCCTCTCAAGTATTTGCAGGAGGTGTGACAGAAGAAACCTCATCGGAGCCTATACCTAAATTACGAACGAACGAGTCGTCAGGAACTTGGCAATGGTGGATCAACGACAACCGTGACGACGACGACGACGACGACAACGACAACAACTACGAGCGAGGCTTCGAGGGATCGGGGTTTGTCCAAGCGACGAAATCGCGTCTCGGAGAAGTATTACGACTGTATCCAGTGTGCCGAGCAATGTCGTCACGCGAATCCTAGCAATCCGGGAGTGACGAATCCTCCGAGGAAGTCAACGAATCGCGTCAATAACGAGCGTACGACGAGCTACAATCATCCCGTTCAAGACACGATCAAGACTACCAACGTGATAATCGGAACGGGACGCAAGACAGCCGAGATCATTGGAGTACCGAAGAGTTCTCGTCGTCAGAACGATCGAGTCATCCAAAAAAATGCCAAGATTGCCACCGAAACGGCTGCCGGATGTTTCGGGACTGAAGACTTTTGGAAGAGAAAACGAATGACGGTCTCGACGGTTCGTGAAAAGCTCGCGAGCGATCATTCGAATCCGCGAAGACTCGTCGCTCCGGCGAAGATAAACGGGCAATCGACACCAGCCAGAAAGAGATCGTCGCTCGCCCGTCCAGTCAGAGTTCACGATTCCTTTGCCCAAACTCGGCCGATCGCCGTGATCGATGGGCAAACCTCCTGCAACGTTCGCCGGGTTGTTCAACAACGACGTTCCGACAGTCTCGAGTCCGCTACGACAACGGGCTACGACGACGCTCTCGAGGAACGAATCGACGAGGAAAATACATTTCCCATTCGTTTGCGACTCGAGGAAATGCTCGAGCTCACACTCTCGAGAGGCAAACGTACGCGACGTATTCGCACGAAAAAACGTAAAAAAATGACTCTCACGAGCAAATACGGCCACTTCAAAGACACCGAGAGGCTGCTCAAGGTACTTAGCGTTAACAATGTGGACCAAGATAATAGGTACAACGTCAAACGGTGTTCCGTCATGTAGAGACGCGCTGCACCTATAATTCGCACTACGTTTAACCTTTTGAAAAATTCACGTTTTCAATAATCCATTGTATCGCCGCGTACTCTTTCAATATGTACTTCCAATTGCACACACACACACACATACACAGATCTTATACAGGGTGTCTCGGCTATAAAGTGTTATAAAATTTGTATCTCGGAAAGTACGGGTTATTATTAGAAGATGTTTTAAATAAAAGTTGTTCCCTTTGAAGATGGGAGGATGGCTATGTCATTTTGACCTTCGGTATAATCGCCAAGGTCACATGAAGGTCAACTTTGAAATTCTGGAATGGTAAACTTTTTTTCGGCACCTTTCAATGGTGCACAGAGGACCGCTGGCGTCCACAACATATTCAACAAACTTAAATCGTAGAAAAAATTCTGAAAAAAAATCATAGGTGTTCTTTGAGGTTTCAACTACAAGTTTCGTCAATAATAATATTGTAACATTAATTTTGGGATTTATTTAATCGTTGAAAAAAATGCAGAAAATGCATGGTAATGAGAAAAAAATTCATAATTTTTGTCAAGTTATTTAAAAAAATTCTTTTAGGTATTTTTATTTGAGATTATGTACTTTCTGAAAAAGGAAATATAGGAAAGGCTTCGGAAATTCAAAATGGGTATTTATTTTAAGGTATTACTGGATGGATATTAAGAAATTATCAAAATTCTTAAAAATTCAAGGAATGATAGTTCTTGATAGAATACGTGAATTATTTTAGAATTTTTGACTAAATAATTTATTAGTTGAAAATTTAATCCATATAAATTTAACACGATCGCTTATGGGAAAACAGCTTCTGCAGACGTTTGTGGTAGCAAAACGAATGGAATGGAACGAATGGCCGTAAATTCTGAAAATATTATATCATCAAGATTTAGGATGAAGCGATTGATTATGCCAAGTTTCAAATAAATCGACTGAGTAATTGCCGAGAAATGAATTAAAGTAATGAGGAGTATCGCCTTTTTTAACGATGAATTAATAGCAATCATTGAGAAACTCAATATATATTGAGTTTTTGGGCAATTATTGATAATGATAAGGTGATCTGAACGTATTAATTAAATTTAAAAATTGAGAAATTTGTTTGTTGAACAATCGAAGCAGATATACAGTCACTGACGAAACCTCAGCCAAGCACACGCCAATATCGTCGAATTTGACTTCAATTATTATTAAAAGTGGAAAATTAACATTTCTAAGTGTGCATTTATTATTAAATTAGCTATTTGTAAGGCTAAACATGTACGACTAGATCTAGACTTGTGAATCCACGATTCGCCCATTTTGGACTAACTTTTTGCCCGACGATTCATCCAGTAATACCTTAAGGGTTGAATGTCGCTATTTAGTATAGACGCTTATAGAAGATAAAATTGTTAATAAATATAAAATATTGATGGACAAATTTAAAAACTTCACGTTTAAGTCCAAAAATATTCAAATTTGTTTGTCTTAACCCTTCGTGGTCACCCTGGATAGAATCGACCCGTTGATCAATTTTTGGCATAAATATACAGTGTGGATCAATAACTATTAGCACATTGGATATCTTCGAAACTATAAGGTTCACAGAAATATTTGCTGAAATGAAATTGCACAGTACAAAAGGGGCCATCCGATAGCGATAATAGTTTTTTTGCAGGTGGAGGTACGTCGGGCATTTGAAGGTCAACTCCATTTTTTTAAATGGATCGGTATGTTTTTTTTTTCTGTATCATGAAAGAGGAGCTTAAAACGAGTTCAACGACCTATAACATAAGGTCATTGAAGGTCATAGAAAGTACAGAAAGGCGATAATACTTACAGTTTCGGTAGTAAATAAAATTACTACGTTGATAGTAAGTGTTGAAAATGACGACCATCAGTATCAATGCAACATTGGATTCTTTTTTCGATTCATTGACTTGCAAGTTTTACAGCGTCAGAACTTATTGATGCACAGGCTGTAATAATTCTTTGTTGCATGTCGTCAAGTGTAGTTGGTACTTGTTTGTACACTTTATCTTTCAATGTTCGTCATTCGTCGTCGTCATTTTGAACACTTACTATAAAACGTAGTAATTTTATTTACTACCGAAACAGTAAGTATTATCGCCTTTCTGTACTTTCTATGACCTTCAATGACCTTATGTTATAGGTCGTTGAACTCGTTTTAAGCTCCTCTTTCATGATACAGAAAAAAAAACATACCGATCCATTTAAAAAAATGGACTTGACCTTCAAATGTCCGAAGTACCTCCACCTGCAAAAAAAACTATTATCGCTATCGGATGGCCCCTCTCGTACTGTGCAATTTCATTTCAGGAAATATTTCTGTGAAGTCTCGAAGATATCCAAGGTGCTAATAGTTATTGATCCACCCGGTATCGCAGTTCCCGGCTTCGAATGGGATTGTATTCACCATCTTACCTAGAATTTAAAGTATCCTCATACCATAAAATTTACCCTCTTCACATGTCGGAATAAATACCTTTTTTGGAACGCGCACTATGCTACGATTTTTTCCCAAAAGTAGCATATCTAAGTAGTATCACGTCCAAATTTGAGGTAAAAATGTTTAAAATTCACGAAACTATGATTTTTTGAGCGAAAAAAGTGTCTTTCTTGCGTTTTCACCTCTTTATGAATTTTTTTTAACATATCGCCATTTTATTTCTTATAATTAAATTTTTCGTACATCATCTAGAAAGTTCAAAGCATGTACCGTAATTTTTGGAACCACTTCGAACGGATAGTTTGGTCACAATACTTTTTTGAAAACTGACTGGGTAGAATCGACCCAAGTATGACCACCGCGATTGAATTTGGAAGTGTGACCACGAAGGGTTAATTTATTTAAATAAATACAATGTAGTTGGAAAATGTAGTTATTCTATGTTATAGCTATTCTATAGCCATTTTCGCTTTTTTCTTACACAACACCGTCGTGAAAATTTATATTTCGAGTAAAAAAAAAAACAGAATTATAGAGGCAAAGAAATATTTTTCCTAAAGTAGTATTTTACGTACGTTTCCAGTATACATGGGTCATTGGCGTACTCGACAGATGTTTGACGTCTTGTCAGCTGTAGCTAAACTTACCGATTCCGGTGGACCTGTGGCAGTGACTATTTTTACAGACTAGTACGATTGCGCTGGGCAAACGGACCTCCACAGAATACCTTATTTTTGAAATGGCGAGGATGCGAACGACCCATGTTTACGACGTGGAAGTTTATATCGGAATGCAACAAAAATTAATTCTTCTCAACGACTCAAATTTGTTTTTTTGGCCAATTTAGGCTGTGAAAATCCTTCAAACATTTCTACGTATTGATATCGGGAATTAACGATCTCAATTTGCTTCGGGTAATGTTAATGATAAAATTCGAGTAATGATAAAAGTAAAGAAAGCACAAAAATATATCGTTGCATTCCAACGTCATCCATGTTCACCATTCCAGGATTAATCGTAATCCTTATTTTTCGTCGAGTATTTTTTCAGTTGTGAAACTTGAAAGTTGCAATAATACCGCGGATCTAAAATGTTACTCGGTACTGGAAATCCTTCATAGGGGCATATTTCTCGACAAGACTTTTGGCGATTCATTCGAACTGTGCAAAATTAAAACGAGACACCCTGTATATTCACGTATACGTATCCTTTACTCGTTCCATGCGGTCATTCGAATTCTCGAAGTTTCCGGTGAAATGGAAATTTCCGGAAAAACTGCTCAAAATAGGACCACGCTCTCACCTTGCCTCCTGAAAAATTGTGCCAGAAAGACTTTTTTTGAAATTTCGTTAACTTCGAGGAGATGCGGAGATGGAGTGGAAATGAATAAGATTTTTGTTTTCACGTGTTCTTACGATCGAGCATTTTTTTTTATTCAGGTATAATTTTTTTCTGTTTATTTTGTAAACCTGTAGTTTCAATTGGGTGTACATTTTTTTTCGTAATTTTCACTTTTCAAAGTAAAAATATATAAGCCTGGCCGAGATCTCGCTCGGTAGATTGCATGTATGTCAATTGACAAAAGAAAAGAAAAAGAATATCAACGGTCTTTATAGTCGTGAAGCTTACGTCGTTGGAATGCAACGAAAGTTCTTCTTTTATATTTTTATTTCCGCATTTATATTGTTATGTAAAATCGTATTTTGCCGATTTGTAAATCGGGTTTATAAATCGGCGATTTATGAAATGGAAATTTACAAATTGGCAACAATTATATTCAGGGTGTATAACTTTGACCAGAACTGAAATTTCGTGACATTTGAGGACTTTTAAGGCCTTAGGCCACTCCAGGGTTTTCCAAAAATCGATTTTTTGTTGTTAAAAATGTATGTAATTATTATGGACGTGAAAAATCTCTAAGTACTTGATTTTCGAATTCTAGCGCAACCCCTCTTGATTCATGTCGTGACTTTCTACTAACTTTAAACGCGTTTATCTCAAAACTACATTTTTCAAGTCGGCCGGACTCATAAATCAAATTTCAACCAATTCATTTGAAATTTGAACTGTACATTTAGAATTACATTTTCTGAGGCACTACGTAGGATTTTTTAATTATATTGCATAATTCCGTTTTTATAAACAATTTTCGGACGATTTTCTCATGGCATTTTATACTTTTTGTTTTAAAAATGCCCCATTTTGACAAAAAAACAGTATATCAAAAAAATCCTACGTACTTCTATAGCTATTCTTCTATATGATCGAAAAAAAACTTTATTGTCTCATCATAACTCAAAAATGATCGAAAATTAGTCGCACTAAAGAATTAAAAACTATACTTTTATACCAGAAAGTCATACTAAAAGTCATGAAAAAATCCATATTTCTTGCCTTAAGGCCTCAGGCCACTCTAAAGGCCAAAAAAAGGGCATATTATGTGATTTTTTTTCAGGGAAACCATAAAATAAATCGGAATTACAAAATAGGGGTTTTATTATACACGTAATTGACTATACAAAATAATTTTTTCACAGCGATACATGTCAAAATGGCGATTGTGCAGCATTTTTCCGATGACGCTTTTATTTCTGGAAGGTCAACGGCCGGACCAACAGCTCCTATCATTTTTGAGTTATGATGAGACACTAAAGTTTTTTCGATCATATAGAAGAATAGCTATAGAAGTACGTAGGATTTTTTTGATATACTGTTTTTTGTCAAAATGGGGCATTTCTAGAACAAAAAGTATAAAATGCCACGAGAAAATCGTCAGAAAATTGTTTATAAAAAAGGAACTATGCAATATAATTTAAAAAAAAGCCAACACAGTGCCGCAGAAAAAGTAATTCTAAATGTACAGTTAACATTTCAAGTGAATCGGTTGAAATTTGAGTTTTGAGTCCAGCCGACTTGAAAAATGTAGTTTTGAGATAAACGCGTTTAAAGTAAGTAGAAAGTCACGACATGAATGAAGAGGGGTTGCGCTAGAATTCGAAAATCGAGTATTTAGAGATTTTTCACACCCATAATCTTTTGAAATATAATTTTATAGGTACTAAGGTGCATTTTTAACAAAAAAAAATCGATTTTTCGAAAATCCTAGAGTGGCCTAAAGCCTTAAGGCTTTTCATGACTTTTCAGGCCGGTACACACCCTGCTATTGAAGATCTCTAAATAAGTATCTTAAAAAAAAATGACTGTGTAATTTTTTGTCGGCAGAATCAGCCACAGAAATTCAAGCAATTCAGAAATATCAATTCTCATTGCATTCCAACGATGCAAACTTCATTATCATCTATATTTTTGGCTATTCTAGCAAAGTATTGCAAATGTATGAAAACATTATCCCACCGCTTCAGTCTCCCTTGCCTTTCGAAGATAGACGCAAATATTTAGAAGAAAAAAAAGGCCTGAAAGTTGCTTCTGCGAAAAAATTAACCGTATGCGTGGGCGTGTGCACGATAAAAATCCAATATACGTGTGTGTTTCGAGATAGTGCATCCATAATAAAAAAAAATAGGTTGAAGAGACAAGCACAGTGGAATTTCGCACAGTGCGACTCATCTTTTCAATTTTCATGATCGAATCTCATTCGCTCACGATTACTTAATTATTTCATTGGAATTTAAACTGCGAGAAGAGTTTCGTTGTATCAGGCTCGAGAATATTCGGCATAATTTTTTGCACGATCGCACAGCCCCCACCTTCCTCCCTCGTGGCCTATTTTTTAATTATTTCGAAACAGAAAATAAAAATTAATCGGCGTAGTCACTTTTCATGGCAATTCAAAATAAAACCTCATATTCTAAGTGAATTTAGAGGATTTTAATTATCGTTGCAAAAAAAGGTCACGTTGAATTATTTGAGTACAAAAACATGTTTGAATTTTTAATGTTTTTCTTGATAAAAATAATTTTATGGATATATATATATATATATATATATATATCGTAAGTTATAAATTTACATGTATTTATAACTCACAAAAAAAATGCAAAGCCCTATTTACTTTCTGAAAGTCGTTAAAGGCCGCGTGGCCAAATGTGACGAAGTTCGGCTTGAATTTTCTTTTTCGCTCTCACTCTCTCCATCTTCGGCCCCCTCTTTCCGGATATCGATAAAAACTATGCGACTGACACGAAGTTTCGCGCGGCCTGCCACTGGAAACTGCCGGTACCCCCTCCCCCTCCCCCTCTCCTAACTCAATAAATATATAATTTTTTTTAAAGACACTGATGAATATCGTACAGAGTCGATTTCCCGAGACTCGCAACTTTTTTCCCACTCTTCAGCTCAAGACGCCGTAAAAATATTACGAAACGCAAAGAAAAAAAAAATGCCGAGCACTCTGTTACGTTGAAACGGGGCATGAAAGTTTTTCGCCGGAAGCACGTTCGCGAGAACGAAGGCAAAAAGATTTCTCGCGAGTAACGCGCGGTCTCAATTGTTATGATTATTATCGTCGACTTTCAATCGTGCCGTTTAGGCCCTTTGGTGAGAGAACAGGGGCAAAGGGGTGGGTGTAAATTCGATGGACGTTGGAATTTCTTTGAAAAATGTTTCGAAAAAAAAGCGTCAAAATCATTGCCAAAATTATATCTATCAGAGGAAGAAATTGTAGTGAAGATTTTACCGAACGCCGCCATTTTGACGAAGCTCAAATTTCTCGTCCTCGAGCACGCTCGTATGCTGAATTTTCGTCTAGACGAGAGCCGCGTGCATTTCCTTCCGGCACCGATTATCCCAATTTAACGAATAGATCGGTACGTTACACTGATACGCGATTCGAAGACGCTTTTCATCCCGGAAGAAAATAGCCGTGCGTCTTGTCGAAGAGAAAACACGCGAGGAAAGAATACTCACAATGGCCTGGGGTACAGATAAAGCGCGAAAAGAAAGAAGAAATACACGCGCGGAATACGCTCGAACGACTGCAGCGCCACTGCGGAAGGGCACTGCTACGGTCGCCTCGCGAAATCAGCCGAAGCGATAATTCCGAAATAGACTGGGGTTATGCGCGCGCAGAACTATGACACCGCACGGTATTTTCGCTATGCGAAATATTCGGATTTATTAGTGTCACACTCTGCCGCTCGTAGCGCTACTTATCACGTGGTATTTGAGATCCTTGCACGCCCGTGCGTTGCGGCCACATATATATATATTCAGGGTGGATCAATAACTATTAGCACCTTGGATATCTTCGAAACTATAAGGTTCACAGAAATATTTGCTGAAATGAAATTGCACAGTACGAAAGGGGCCATCCGATAGCGATAATAGTTTTTTTTGCAGATGGAGGTACTTCGGACATTTGAAGGTCAACTCCATTTTTTTAAATGGATCGGTATATTTTTTTTTCTGTATCATGAAAGAGGAGCTTAAAACGAGTTCAACGACCTATAACATAAGGTCATTGAAGGTCATAGAAAGTACAGAAAGGCGATAATACTTACAGTTTCGGTAGTAAATAAAATTACTACGTTTATAGTAAGTGTTGAAAATGACGACCATCAGTATCAATGCAACATTGGATTATTTTTTCGATTGATTGACTTGCAAGTTTTACAGCGTCAGAACTTATTGATGCACAGGCTGTAATAATTCTTTGTTGCATGTCGTCAAGTGTAGTTGGTACTTCTTTGTACACTTTATCTTTCAATGTTCCCCATAGAAAGAAGTCTAAAGGTGTTAGGTCTGGGGAACGAGCTGGCCACGATATGGTCGTCATTTCGAACACTTACTATAAACGTAGTAATTTTATTTACTACCGAAACTGTAAGTATTATGGCCTTTCTGTACTTTCTATGACCTTCAATGACCTTATGTTATAGGTCGTTGAACTCGTTTTAAGCTCCTCTTTCATGATACAGAAAAAAAAAACATACCGATCCATTTAAAAAAATGGAGTTGACCTTCAAATGTCCGAAGTACCTCCATCTGCAAAAAAAACTATTATCGCTATCGGATGGCCCCTTTCGTACTGTACAATTTCATTTCATCAAATATTTCTGTGAACCTTATAGTTTCGAAGATATCCAAGGTGCTAATAGTTATTGATCCACCCTGTATATGCTATAATATGGTTTTTTTCGTCATGACGCATATATGCGTCACGACGAAAAACAACCGATGAAAACTGATTGCTAACATTGCCATTTGAATAAAATTTGGTTTCCCTTGGTCCGAAAAAAACATCCCACCACACGGTTCGCACTTCCAATGATACAACATCCCGATGATTCCGATCAAACTAATTAAAAACGTAAAAGGATAAAAGCAAAATATATACCTCCAAATGTCGAAATGTTAGCCTTGGGCGCCTTTCGGGCATCGCGCAGCCGCAGAAGAATATTTCCACGTGACAAGTAGCGCCACGTAAAGGTCAGACGTAGAGTTAAGAAATCCGGACCAATCGTGTATCATATTAATGGCATACGAGTAGTGCGGCGTGGCACCCTTCTGCACACACACCATGGTGGTGACACTCCTCGAATATCGTGTCCCCCTTATTGACCCTCTCCACGAGGGAGCGCTAGTAGTCATCCGCGTTACCCCCACTCCAGTTGCGCAGTGTCTGCCTTCGACGCGTGTGAATTAATGCATATGCTTGTGCGTTCGATGGCTTTTTCCTAATTTCAGATCGTCTGATTCACGGTGTACATTGAAAAGATGTGACTTTTCCTTGTTTGATTTATAACCCGACGTGCAGCCAAGAACCATGCACGCAGGTATTGTTAAATATAAAAACGAAAACCACCGAAAATATTTTTTATTTAATCACTTTGATTACGTATCACTACACTACTCCTTTTTTTTTGCACCAAACTGCAGAAAACCTTCTAAAAATTCGACACTTTCAAATAAACAATGGGGAAAACGGTGAAAACCAAAGAAAATGTCAAGGTTGCGGAGGTTTGAAATGACACGGCGAGGCATTTTGCGGAGTGGGGGTAACGCGGATGACTACTAGCGCCGCATGGTGGGCTGCTTTCCGTGGCGTCAATAACGGGGACATGGATTGTGAGGGAATATATACGAGTGCCCCCCCCGCCCCGATACACCTCGCGCCTTTAGCGTCATTCCCGCTGTCACTCGGACGTCCCGTTACACTCGATAATTATATACATACAATCTTTTACACATACGCAAACGCAGCCTAAAGAGACGAAATATTTTAAAAAATAACAGAACAAAACCGTCCTCTTGATATCGCCGATTTAAAAAGTAATTAATTCTTCGAATCTGTAAGTGAACGCGAATGAGATAAATAATGAAAAATTCGATCTCTGACAGACGTAAAATTCAATTGTATGCGATGAAGTGTGAAGGAAGAGAGGGGATATATCGATAAGAAAAAACACGCGCATATATATATATATATATATATATATATATATTGATGCGATGCTAATATGAGTATTTGGGAAAAATTGAATATCGGGTAGCATGGTGCAGTGGTTAGAGTAGTCGGCTGCCGACTAAAGAGTCGAGGGTTCGAAACTCAGTTAGTGCTTCGCATTTTTTTCGGATTTTTCTCATACAAGTTTTTTCCGTAGTTCTCATAATTACAAAAGTTAACAATTTCTTTACGTACGGATAATAATTCCACGCCAAAAATCACCGTCTAAAATCTCATTCACGTAAATCTCTAGATGTCAAGATCGAGATATGGTACAGACTTAAAAATTAAATCAGGAAAACAAATCGATTGTATTCGGGCCCCTCCTTCCCCCCTACTCCGGCTTAACGATTAGAATAATAGCGATATAAATCACCAAGGATCATTGAGAATCTCCTTTCATTTGGTGTACGACGCGATTTTGAATTGAATACACATTTGTAGAGTCGCCGAACAAGGTCGGCTGTTAATTATTACGAAATATAACGAAGTTATTCTTCACGAATAATATGAGATTCGAGAGGGTTATGGTCCAACGGTAGATCGTCTTGTGGCGTCGAACGTCGAAAATGTGTATGCATATATCGTGTTTTTCGAATGAGACACTGCGACACCGATATTTGGAGAGTCAAATGAGCTACGTACTCCAGATATATACGTTTAGAGGATGTCCGATTTAAATCGACAAATACGAATGTCCGCGAAACTGTTGACGGGATACTGAAATATGTTTCGGACGAAAGTTAAACGGTTTCGGGAGGGCACATTGACCACTGAGAGTAATCTCTACGCGCATTCGTGAAGGACGTATGAAGGTCAAGTAGGTTTTTTTTTAATTCATATTTTTCAACGCACTCGTCGATGCTTCACTTTCGTTTGGGTTTGTTTGAGCTTTTTGCTTCAAGAATTGATTTCATTTTCAAAAAAAAAAAAAACAGTTGACCTTCGATTGTCCTCTACGAGTACTTATAGAAAGAAAAATTGCTCACACTGTGCAGTTGTGCATTTTCAGTCTAAAATGCTCGTTCCAGCAACACGTGCTAAGACACTCGAGTGAGCCGTTTCAAACGGGACATCCTGATAAGGCGGAGCGCGCGCTTCGAACTTCGAGGAGCTTTAATTTTCGCAATAGTAAAACGAATCGATCGAAAAAAAAAGAACAAAAATTATTTGCTTCCTAGTAAAATGCAAACGTAGAAAAAGAAGAAAAAAAAATCAACTCGTAAAGATATTGCCATGAATTATAGAACCTCCGGAAAACTACCTCTCGCGCCAAACAAGCATAAAGAGACGACGATGAAAAAAAAAAAAAACAAAAAGAAAGGCATACAACATGTATAATTACAATGAATATGTAGCAATGTAGTTGAATAATTCGACAAAACATTAGCGATGCGTCTCACCAGACGAAATAAAGAATAAAAAAATTAAATTAAAAAAAAACGGAATAAAAAATTAATGTCGGATATTCGTTAAAAATTGAATGTCCGCGTAGCTGGTGAAGAGCAAAGATAAGTTGAAAAAAAAGGAATAGGCATAGGTGTAGAGGTCGAGAAATAATATATCGATAGAGCGCACTTGTCGGAGCTGTTGGTAACGTCTTGCGTGTACGTTCTCGCATTTCTGATTTGCGCGTCGAGCAAGTGGATGAAACCACGGTTCAAGAAGACTAGAATCACGGCCTAGAAGACTAGAATCATACAGGTCTGAAGACAGCCGTTAGTTCACATTCCTTTGCCGAAGCTCGACGCTAGAGTCGCTGCAATCGAGGAGTGTTGTGTGCGACAGAGACAACAATAGCCACGCATTCGCTTTATAGCCTAACCTATATAATAACGATAATATATTTAATCCAACTGTACAAATTACGAAAACTGAAAATTACTACTGCAATAACTTTTCCATTCGCGTCATATTTGACGTGCTTTCGGAGAAAGTATGCTTCAAAATACTTCTCACAAATACATTTCTCGACGAGAACCGCGCGGCTTTACACTTTTCGAACCGTTCACCATTCGTTGGCACTTTCAATACTGACCGTTTGACTTTCAGGCTTTTATATACCGTATTTGCACTTTCGTACCAACGCACGACTTCGGCATCACATTTAATATAAGCTCACGGAAACGATTGTTGATTATATTTTTTTTTTATAGAACTCGAATGACTGCACTACGTGGTAATCATATACGTGGAATCGTAAGATACGCAGGTTATGTGTTCGCTAACAAAACAACACCCCTCGATACTAGCGACATCAAAAATTCTGCTTAGATAGTCGAGTCACTCTTACCACCGAAATTTTCATCGACTTTCCCGACCTGTATGGTAAGACCGTGATCTAGGCTTCATGAGGCCGTGAATGAAACTTGTAGACCAACATAACGACGAATGCAGCCCTTGCACCATATTGTTACAGCATTTTTCGTTCGTTTTCGAATTCGAAAGAATATCAGAGATCGTGAAAAAAAATTATCTCTTTTCGAGCGGAGCGTATGCGTTCGTCGAATTAAAAAAAATACATATATATATATATAAATATAAAAAATTAAAAATAAAAAAATTAATGAAAAATGTCTTCAGCCACGAGGATCGTAGAAATACTCTTCTAAAATTTAAGTACACGTAATGAATAACGCAAAATGGCGCGCCACATGAATTTAACTTGTTAATTTGTCGTAGGGGATTGAGAAAAAAAAAACAAAAACAATAATCATCGTACGAGAATGAGAGTTATACATGTTACGTCTTATTACCATTATTATACCGCCCCCCCCCCCCCCCCCCTCCATACACACACACATACAGGATGTATCAGTAAAAAATTACCCATTCAAAAATTCCTGTGGGTACTGATATTTGACCAAAAAAAATCCGAACAAAATTTAAACAATTGTCAACCTCTGCATTTCAGCCGGCTCAGTTTTTTTTTAAGTAGGCTCCGTCATGAACGTCTTACCTTCAAAAAACGTCACGTATATCATAAATAAGGTACCCGTTTTCATGTATGCAAAGTTTCAGATAAGGTCAACGACTAATTAAAAGAGATAAAAATTCTTGAATTTAGGATTTTTAACACAGGCCTTATGGAAGAGTCACCCTCAAAAGATTCGTATCTAAAAAGTAAAAAAAAACTACAGTAACATTGGTTAAGTCATGAGGATTCTAAATACAATAAAAAAAAAGTTTTCAGTTAACGACTTGTGTAAAAAAAAGACATTGGATGTTAAAATATCGCAATACTTGAAGTTCCGAGAGGTTGCGCGATCGTGTGAAGATTCGGCAGCGTCGCAGAAATCAGCTGTTTTGTATAACGCAGAAGCGCATGCGCGAGAATTAAATCATCAGCTACCTAACCTTAAATTTGTTTGCGATTTACGTATAGATAGATCAATTGGATTCGTCGTAATAAAATAACAAATATCATCGATCAATGAAATCAGTAATTTATTTCTCAACAATATAAAAAAAAAATACATTTGCTTTACAGAGTAGACAGATATCTTTAAAATAGTCTGTAAACTCGTTTGAAAAGAAAAAAAAAACGAAAATTTTGTGCACAATAAGAAGTTCACACGACGCGACGACCCACGCTCAGCTCGGTGGCACGAGTACGACAAAGAAATCGGCGATGAGAGTGAAATGGAGAATTGCGACGTTGCCGTTAATTCTACATGCAGTACAGTAACGTAAAATTGTGCCAACTTTACGATGTTCATTTATCGATGTACGACTAATAAGTTTCGTACGAAATTACCAATGATACGTTTATAATCGACTGTATTATTATGACAAACATACGCTATTACTAAAACAAAACAGCCCTTCTTATATCCGCCCACGCGACTCGGCTCTTTGCGACGGAGCCTCGTTAAATGAAGGCGTCAAGCCATTCTCGAGGTCAACCACACTTTGCATGAAGTGGAAAGCTCGATTTTCAAACCTGTTCTGCCTCTTCCTGTTTTTGATACAAAAGTGGCAACCTATCGTGACCTTGGGATGACCTCAAGAGGGAAAAAAATAAATAAAACGAGAATTAGTCGTTTTTGATCGTGGTATTTTGGCGAAAAATTATCATTTTTAGTGAATTATATGAGCTTGAAACGTTCTCTGTCAATCGCATTATGTTTTTTTTTATACAATTTTTTTAATGAGGCGACTTTCCAACATCCATTTTCGAGTGTCCAATTCTTAGTGACTCACCCTGTATGTATGTGTGTGAATATATATATATATATATTATAATAATAATAAATAAATATATGACTACGTTATACGAGTGCCCCTGCCCTTTGAAAGTGTATATCGAATTACTAACTGTACCATAGACGTGTAAGTTATTCCAAGTACCACGCCCAGTATTTTCTAAGTATATAAACGTGAAAAAAATGCAAGAGAAATAGAGCAGAGGAGATTTAAAAAAAAACATCCAAGCAAAGCAGTAAACGAGCAAAAAGAACTTAGATAAACACAAAACAAGGAACGTTTTTCGTAGAGGATTGACATTTAACTGTACGAACATGTTTTTTTCTTCTCTTTTTTTTTTCAACAAAGTTACGTAAGTGCGCGAGCGTCGCGAAGCTCGTGCGCAAGAGCCGATATCCGAGCCCCACACACTGCGTGTATAACCTCGCGACAAAACCCCTTTATTGATAGAGGGCACAAGGTTTTTTGGAGAAAAGAACAAAAGAGAGAGAGAGAGAGAGAGAGAGAGAGAGAGAGAGGGAGGCAGAGAGGATAACGAATAAATAAGGACAAAGAACGAAAGCGAAAAGTTAAGAAAATACAAATAACGGTTGGCGCGACCTCTGAAAACGCCCGCCGGAACTATATATGGCCGAACAGTGGCATGGTCGTTGCCATTGAAAATTGTATCGTGTCTCCTAGCGTTTGATATATCGTCGATGAGCCTGTATATCTATAGTCCGTGTGTTTGTTTTTGCAGGACACAAACGACGATCTTTGGTACACAGAAACAATCGCGAGTCAAATATGCACGTGTTTATTCGAATGACAGGTCGCACGAGAAAGAAAGAAGATGAAAAAATAAACATCAGAAAGAAAACAGACAAATATACAATGTACATATATATTATGTTAAAAATATGGCCTTGGGCGTTTGTTTTTCTTGTACCTTCTCGTTTCCTTTCCGACCTTCTCGTTTCCTTTCCGACCTTCTAGTTTCTTTTCTGACCTCAAGCGGTCTACTTTCCTTCTCTGCATTGGTGGAGCCAGTATTTTTTTTCTGGAGGCGGCCTAGGACTGACCGGCCTTGACAAAAACTGATTTTTGTTAAGATCGTTTTTTTTTAAATAAAATTTACATAATAGTCGAAAATCACGTAACACACATGAAATATGAAACTTTATTAAAGGAGGTTGGAGCATCGACCAAAATCCACGATTTTTATCTTCTCTTATAAGATTTGGAAGATTAAATCATCCAAATGTCATGTTTATATTTTCTGCGGCTTAAGCTGCGCGTTGTCCATGTCAGTCAGTTGTTCTTAGTTAGTCACGAAACTGTTTCATATGTGTAAGGATATTATGCAGATGTTAATTCCATTTATTTTGGGATCATTGGGTCAGGAGCATTTTGATGAAATAAGGTAACTTTATTATAATTAAGGGGCCAGTCCACTTTGAAAATTTCAAAAAATCGATTTTTTTTTAAACTGTTTTCGAAAGTACATTCAGAAATATTGTGACAAAACTTTATGAAAATCCGAGCTCTCGAAGTATTTTTTTTTACCTGAACGTCAAGACCTCATTTCGTCTAGCTGAGCGTATAGCGCGCTCGGCCGACCCATCGGCCGAGCGCTATGAATCGGCCGATCAGAAAAGAGACCAGAACCAAACGAAAGCAAGCAAGACTTGAAGAAATCGACGATGATGAGCAATCAGAAGGGATTTTGTACGGTGCAGGAATTGCCGATTGAGTTTAGGTAAGAGTTTTTCATAGTATAAACTTCAAACGCGTTTTTCTCGAAACAACGTTTTCAAAATCTAGCTCCATCGTATCTCCAAAACTAATAAACCGATTCTCTTGAAATTTGAACCACATATTGTAAACATGATTCGCAACAAGATGACCCTCGATGGTTTTAAAATTTTGATTTTTACTCTTTTTTTTGCGAAAAACTGCGAAAAAAACGCGTTGTTTTTTTACTTTTTTCGTTTTTCATCGGGCATTTTTTTATTTTTTGATAAAACTTTATATCCGAGGGTCATTTTGTAGCTGGTGTCATACTGAATCTAATGGACTTTGATTTTTTTGTTTCAGACAAGCCGTTGCCGAGTTGTGATGGAGCTACCTAGGCCACCTATTTTTGAGGCGTTACGTTAAACTATAGTTTTTGTACTTAAAAATGAATAAAAATGAATTAAATTTTTATTTTTTAAGTATTTCAAGACTTTATTTATCAAGCCCAACAAACTTTTATATTCATATCTTTTATAAAATCCTCAAAAAAAAAAAACATCGCGAAAATAGCCTTTTTTCGTGGCTCCAAAGTGGACTGGCCCCTCAAAGAACGATACAATAACGCATTCAACTTGAATCTACGTGTGAACCGAAGCTCGTCTTTGCTACGACTGCCGGTAAACGCGTATCCTTGAAACGCATTTCGGTTGTTTGTAAAAACATCGTCGCTCAGTCATGGCCATCTTAGGTATAATATCTAATCGCCATGGTGCGATTGATCTTACACCCTACACACGTATAGATCGATAAATTGTGCAAACAAATTTAACACTCGGTGATTGTCCGGAGTAACGCTCAATGGTAATTTTCCCACCGTCTCGTTTATTGACCATACGTTTCCCACAATTGCCATGAGAAAGTGTCTCGATACAAACTCTAAATAATTCATACCTCTCGCGTGTTTAAAAACAAACAAACAAGCAAAAAAACAAGGAAAATTTGGTACTGGAGCCTGCTGGTAATTTGGGAAGCTCGTAAAATAATCGTTCGGAGCAACGACGATCGTAGAGAAAAGAAAATCAAAATCTACGCGAATAGCCGGTTCCAAGGATGGGCCGAATCACCAGACGTCCTCTTCCCGCGAGTTCCGGCGCGTTTGTCCTTACAGCTTCAATTTTGCACCGCGAACAATGGGGAACTTGTCACCGTTGCAAGTGCCCAGAAAATCGTCGAGGGAAATATCGAAAATGGCGACACCTCCGAGGCCCTTGGCCTTGGCGTACGAGGCCTTGTTGCCAGCCGTGTCTGGATCTTCGTAACCGATCCACAAACCGTCCGCCCCCGTCTCCGAGTTGTAAGGCACGGACGCGTAACTTCCGTATTTTTTGGATGGATCGCCGACCCGACGGGCACGACCGACCGCGCTCTCGGTCAGACGAACGCACACCTCGTTGTACGAGAGCAATCCTGGTATCTTGGTGAGCGGTCCCTCCGCGCCAGGACCGTCAGTCGTGATCGGCGGCACACCCGATATCTGACTCTCCGACGTTAATTTCCACGTACGAGCGAAGGTCGGTATACCGATGACGATCTTGCCACCGGGAGTTCCGTGCTCGAGCCAGTGTCTAACGGATCGAAAAGATTTATTTTACATTACGGCTGTTGCTTAAAAGCATTGGACCGAATAGATATTTATGAGAATGTTACTGGACGTTGGGGTATATTTTCTCAATATACTGGCAAAAGTAAAACATAGGTTTCTGCCAATGCGCGTGTAGCTCCCGTATGTGTGAAGAAAGTTACCGATAACACGAATATTTTGTGCAGGATATATGTATGCAGAATAATATTGCCGAAAAAAAAAGACAGGTTACCGATTTAATTGATGAAAATTTATGAAAAATATCCTATCGGTTTACAAAAAAGTAAGGCTTTCTCCTGATATACCCCTGTCCTAATAGCTTTCCCTTTCTTGTTTTATTTTTCTTGTTTTGTAGTCCTTACAGAAATTGGACTTGATGCTCGCCCAGTCCTGCTGCGCTCCTTGTTCTTTTTTTTCTTGATCGCTCTACTAATTTTTTTTCATTAACTCTCTGTCGTTACGTTCTCTAATTACCTCCCAGACTAGTCCTTCCCCCGGCTCCTCCATCACTCTTTGAACTTCCCTCCCCCATTTGGTCGGAGCACCGTTTATTGCTCCCCGTGCCTCCTCCATCAAACAAATTTTTGGCCATCTGATATTTTTTATTCGCATCACTTCATGACGTCATGTAATGTATTAGCATAGGAACTGCGGTTCTTCCCCCACCCCTCAAAAACGATTTAGCAACAATCTTAAGTCGTCGATGAAAAATTGTTGCAAATTGAAATAATTCGAAATTCGCATGACTTTTTTTTTAAATCTTTCCACGTCTCGTTTTTTATAATTACGGTTTGTATGGCAATTTATATTTTAAAGATTGGAAATTGTTTTTTTTTCGCGGTTTAAAAAAGATTATAGAAAATTGACGCGATGTTTTTACCTGACGGGGAAGTCAATGTTGTCCTGGACCGCGCGACCGTAGCTCTCGTATATCGGCGCCGGATAATCGGCCTCTTTGGGATTGCGGGCCGGATTTTTCTGATCGAGAGTCATCAAGTGAACGGCCTCAATGTTCGGTGCCAGGAGTTTCGCATCGTAGTACACTAATATCGATAAATCAAGATCAATTGGGCCCAATTTTTATTTGTCCTGATTAGGACTTGAAAAAAAAGAATCTCATCTACAATTCGTTGAACAATAGAATATTAAATATTGAGAGTACGTATTGAAAAATGTGGAATATTAAGACGTAAAATAAAGGAACATTACCGAAAATATTCCAATAAAAAGTTCTATAATTTATCTTGTGAGAATATTGTTTGAAAAAAAATCTGCCGTATCGTCTGCATTTATTTATGTATATATATCTAATTGCACATTTTCAACATTGTTACATTGAAAATGCCTATAATTTTTAAAACTTTTTCTTCAGATATTTGAGAAAAATTATACTGACTTTTTATTTTTAATAAATATGAATACATATGTATATAATAATAATAATCATAATATTCATAATAATGTAATATGTAAAATTATCGCGTTCATTAATTTTCTTGATTTTTCATTCCCCCAATGTTTTTTATTATAATAATTTAGTAAATACTGTAATTTTTTTTTAGTATTTTTAGCGATTTTAGTGATAGTATTTTTAATAGTTAATTTTTTTATGGGAGTCTGTTTTAATTTTAATAGAAAGGTCGAAAGAAGCAGTTAAAAAATTGAATGAAATTCAACAATAAATAAAATAAGAAAGCAGCTAAAAGTTGAATCGAATATTGAGACTTACCGCTGGCGTTGACATGGGGCAAAATGGTCAACGTAAGCGCCTTGTTTCTAGCTCTCAGTTGTGTCTTGAGATCGCGCACTAGTGCGGTAAAACCTTCGCGATGTTCGGCCTCCTTGGCATCCTTGAATTTACCATAGCCGACGATCTTCTTGATGCCGTGCCAGAACGAGACAAAAGCGTTGTGATTCTTCTTGACTCTGACCTCGGGGAATTGCCATGCGAGATCGATACCGTCGAAATCGTAATCGGTTAGGAGACGATCGACTGATTTGATGAATTTTGTTCTCGTCTCGGCAGTCTCGGTCTGCGTCGATTCCGAAGTTTTGTCACAATACGCAGAGAGAGAGAGAGAGAAACGAAAAAAAAAAAGTATTAGCGCAATCAAGATGGCGAGAAAAAAAGCGTATCGTACGTCGACTCACCAATGTCAAATATTTGTGGGTCTCCTCGTAAGGATCCGCGTTACCACCTATGCTCAGATAAACTTTGAGATCCGGAAACGATCTTTTGAGCTGCGGCACCAATCGGTAGAACGCGAAACCGGCACCCGTGTCGAGCGACGGATTCAATGACACTACCTCGAAATTATCCACGTTTATACCGGCGTAACCGTATACGAGATGAGTGCAGTATGTGAGGGCGGGCCTGAGATCGTCCACGCGGAATTTAGCGGGTTCTAGAAGCAACGGGGACAATCCAAAATGAATTTGTACCTGCCTATGTACATGAAGAGGAAAGAAAAGTAATATGGAATACCATTTTGTTTTAGGCCTGCGACTTTTTTTTTGTAGGATGTAAAAAAAGAAAACCTTCGTGAAATTGAAGCAATATTCATATACTATCAATCTGCAAGCTATAAAAAATAACTATATATCGCTACTGTTTACAATTTTAGTTTGAACGCAAAATTGCATAATTCCGTTTTCGAGATGTGCACCCCATTTCGAAAACGGAATTGTGCAATGAACATGCATAGCATTATTGACGATTAAAATGATAAAAATCTTCTAAAAAAAATATGATTAATTCGAAAAAAAGTAGAAGGAAAAATGAGCCCACGATGAGACTAGTCTTAAAAATCATAGAATGGGTCACACTATTTTAGAGAATTTTTTTTTTTTAATTAAAAAATGGCAATCTTTAATAAAAATATTGAAAAATGAAGCATCAACTTTCCCATAAAATTAATCTTCCCTCTTTGATGCATCGACTTTCTCATAAAATTAATTTTCCCTCTTTGTTGCATCGACTTCCCCCAAAATTCATGTTTCCTCCACAAAATGAATATTCCAACGAAACATTAATTTTCTATCGACACATGATTTTCTCAATATCAAGTAAACGCGATATTTTTATGTCTTACTATATTCTAAAAATGCTCATGAACGTAAAATTACATGCATTTCTAGTGATCACGAAGCCCCGAAAGAATAAAAAGTGCCTCAATCGCACGAGCGTTAAAAAATCGTTGCGTAAAAAGCCGTAGTTGGCGCTTTTAAAACGTTCTCGACACGTTTGTTCATACGAACACGCTTTAAAATCACTCTTGTCTCGTTTCTCGCTGCAGTAAGACGCGAGATGAATTCCGCTAAACTACTAGCAATACACGGAGAGAATTAAATGTTAAAAATTACCGTGCAGTAACGGTAACCAGATGACAACCCTGAAACTTCGCTTATTATTACTGAGTAAAACACAGATTTTCACGAAAATAAAATAAAATTTCTTCTTCAGATAGACAATTTTACCAGATTTTCTAGTAAATTTTGATGTGTAACAAAATACGCAAAACTTAAATTTAAAAAATATATAATATGAGCGAAATTTTACTGTGCATTTTATAATTTTATGCCTTTCAAAAATGTCTATAAAAAAGTATCGTCTTTATAACAGTTATTTTAAGATTTATTATAAAATTTAATGAGAGTTATAGGAAAATGTATTGTGCTCTCGGTAAAAATTACCGTGCGCGCTACCCTTCTTGTATAGTAAAATTTTAGCTACGTATTTGAAATTTTCTGTAACGTGAGTTAAAAAAAACTTGTCGCATACGAATTATTATGCTTTTCTCACTTCTCACCACATTGATATATAACACGGTAATTTTTACCGTGAAATTCACGACAAAAATTACTTTTTAATTCTCTCCGTGTAGCGGTTTGTGTTGCAAGAAGGCGAAAAAAGAAGCAAAAGACATTCTGGGTGCATTCCCTGAATGATAAGCGATATTTAAAATGACAATTCGTGACACTTTACGAAGATTTATTTATCCTGATAAATGTATTAACTATTTTTGAATGTCCATAAGCACTTTCGACGAACTGTTGGAAATAGTGGAGCCTCGAATAATATTTGAAGATACCAACAAGCGAGCGGCATATTGAACGCAGCGACGGCGCCTTTTTAGCTCTCGTCTGAACAGAAGCAAGAACTTCCATATGGTACTTTCAACAACGTCCACCGTCCAGCGCTTAAAATCCAACACTGCGCGATAAAAAAGCGTCGCGTTTTAAAAGCGCTGACGTGTGAATAAATACTCGAGTACCCGTTTGTTTCATTTCAATGTTTTTTTGAGGAACGTTGAAAAAGCGCTCGTGCGAATAGTAGAGTAAACTAGTAAACAAAATTAATGAGAGTGCGTTACTTTGCCGTTCGAAGGACGTGGAGTTCCAGAAGCACACGACTTTGTTGTGCTCGTGAGTGTCGAGGCCGGAGACGACGGTCGATCCGACGCAGCACAGAGCCACCAGTCCCGCGAATATAAATGACTTCATCCTTGTATATGCGTCCTTCGGAAAAATCATTATCGAAACGTGCGTGTCAGTGATCGAACAATCAAATAGCACAATCGGAATGACGCGATCGTTCAATCGTGTTAAGCATAAATGCAATATTATCTTCTTCGAGCTAGTTTTTATTGCGGTGGACGAATCCTTAACGATTCTTGAGATCGACGAGTGTTCGCGACACATACAGGGTGTGCAATTTCGAATTGGCACCACGCCATATCACGCCATATCCACGCAGAGAGAAGTATTTGAGAAAAATAAAAAACGAAAACAAAAGTTTCACAGTTTGAAGGAAAAAAAAATTATCACTTTGACTATTTTTCACTTGGTGGCAATTTTCAAGGTTATTTCAAGGTCAACTTTAGTTTTCTAACGGGAACCAATACTTTTTATTTCACAATCATTTTTCGTATAACAAAATAGATAACTTTTGTCTGAAACTTTCTTTTCATTTGACTTCAATTTCTTGAAAGATATTTCAAATGTTTAAGAAAATAGTTCGGCAATATTTAAAATATCTTAAAACATAAAACAAAGTTTTGGACGAAACTTACACATTTGCTTACGCAAAAAATTATTCTGAAATATCGCTTGGCATTTTAAAAAGTAAAGCTAACCTTGAAATAACCTTTAAAATTGCCACCAAGTAAAAAATCACCAAAGCCATCACTTTTATTCCCCAAAACTATGAAACTTTTGTTTGAAACGTTTTTTTTTTTTCCTAAAATGCACCATTCACGGAATATTTCATTCTGCTAACTCGAACGGTAAACCCGGTATATAGTTTACTATCTTACGCCCGCGGCTACGCTGGCGTAAAATTTGGCCCGTAGAAACTTCATTAGAAGTAGAAACCTGCAGTAGGGGTTTAAAAAAAAAGTCCTGAAATATGCGTTTTATTAGTTTTGAAGAATATTTATACCGAGTTTGAAGTTGATACACGCAAGAAAAGTTTTCCATACAAACTTTTACACCCCATTTCAGGCCCCTTAAGAGATGATTTTCGAAAAATCCTTTCTTAGTGCACTTCTACACCTTGTAAGGAAAATATTGGGAGTACAGATTAATTCGGTCCGTTTTTTTGTGGTAAAAAATCCATTTATTTCAAAATAAAAGGTATGAATAGATTAATCAAAGTATTGTCCATCGCTGACTACTACTTTTTCCCACCTCTCAGGCAATTTTCGAATTCCATCTCGAACAAAAAGTCTCGTCTTTTGAGGCGATCCAAGTTTTGAGCCAATTTCCGATTTCTGCGAAAGAAGTGCACCGGTGACCTGCTAAATCCTGCTGGATCCGTCGAAACAACCAGTAATCAGAAGGAGCAATGTCCGGAGAATACGGCGGGTGCGGTAAAATATCAAATTTGAGCGTTTCCAAATATTTTTTTACGACTTTTGCGACATGAGGCCGAACGTTGTCATGCAGAAGAATAATTTTGTCATGCCTTTGCTCGTATTCCGGCCGTTTTTCTCGTAATGCACGGCTCAAACGTATCAATTGTAGTCTATACCGATCGCCCGTTATGGAATCGCCAGGTTGTAGCAACTCATGGTACACAACACCCTTTTGGTCCCACCAGATACACAGCTTGAAAAATCACCGTTTTTAAAGCGTTGAAACCATTCCCTACATGATTTATCAGTTGGAACATCATCACCATAAACTTCAACAAGCATTCGATGCGCTTCAGCTGCACTTTTCTTCCAATTAAAGCAGAAAAGTAAAACTTGCCGCAAATGCTGCTTAGTTGACACAAAATTTGACATATTCAACACAGTAAAAAAACAAGGCTTTTAATGGAAATCAAAGCGATATAAACTGAATGTTATTGACAGATGTCTAACCTCTCTGAAAGCACCGAAATCAGCTGTCACTATGAAACATTCATAACAGCCAGAGCCATCTCTTGAAAACGGACCGAATTAATTTGTACTCCCAATATGTTTCAAATTTCATATTGATACACTCAAGGAATACAACTTCCCATACAAAGTTCGCCACCCCCTTTCAGCCCCTTAGGGATTGAATTTCGAGAAATCTCTTTTTAAGGCGGGCGATCACTTTAGATGCTTCAAAAAATCAATTTTTTTCATTTCATAAATCGTTAGCAAAATATCTTAAGAATACACCTTGAAAATTTCAAAACGATATTCGGATTCCTTCTAATAGTATGTGTATATATGATACTCTCCGCTTGACTCCCAAGCGCGCTCATTGTCAGCTATCCACGAGCGCTCAGTTAGGTAGTTTGTTTGGGTTTGTTTGTTTGCTTAGGTTTTCATAACCCAAATTTGGGTTTTCATAACTCAAACAAACCCAAATTCGACCGTTTGGCGATTAGCTCCAAAACATCTCCATTCTGGGTACAAAATAATCGAGGTAGCGGCGTTTCTTGCTGCTATTTTATTCAATGAAGGAAATTCAGCCCTACTCATGGTTATGAATGAACTAGAAATCGTAGTTGGCAGGCAGAGCTACGATGCCGAGCAAATGCATCAGATGCGCATAGCTCGGAAAAATAGAAAAAGTTTATTGGAGACAAAAAAGCTCGAAAAGCTCATAAAGAGAAAATGCAAGCTTCAAATGAGTTGCATGAGGAAGAGGAAGGACTGCTCTATAGTGCTGGAATTACTGATTAATCGGTAAGACAATTTATCATTTGATTAAACACATTTGGCTTTGAGTTTAACATTTGTGAAACTTTAAACGTGTTTTTCTCGAAACGACATTTTTTTCAATTTGCGGGACTCATAACTCAAAAAGTAAATGATGGATCATCTTCAAATTTGGAACACGTTTACATAATATGATTTATTAAAACATGAACCTAAAGTTGGAAAGATTAGATTGTTTAAAACGTATTTATTATTGCAAAATGCCGGGGAAAAAAATGCTAAAAATCGATCATTTTTTTTCAAACACGTTCCAACATTCAATTCTCGATTTTTTTCAAAATTTAGGTTCATGTTCTTAAAAAACATCTCAAGAATGTATAAAAATTTGTTGGACTATTTCAGATGCGTATTGCGAGTTGCACAATTCCCGCAAATCGACAACGACGATGAGGACACGCCAAAGTACACAGCGGATTACACCTTAATTAATGCATGAAATAACTTGAAAAAATTACCAGAGATGTCTGAAAATATGAATAAATTATTGTCAGAGTTGCGGAAATTTCCGTTTTTTTTTTCATAATAAAAAAAAATCCAAAAAATCATGTAATTTTCGGTCTCCTTAAGTGGTTGCCCGCCTTAAATGATGCCTGCAATATAAAATCAACACCCTCCCTAAATTTTACGTTTCTACCTTTAGCGATTTAGGCTGGGCTATGATGAGTCAGTTAGTCAGTCAGTCAGGATTTTGCCTTTTATATATATATATAGTACGTTATGACACAAGGACGAAATAACTTTTTTTAACGAGTATTGCAATCGCCCGAGATAAGAAATAGTTTTTTTGTCAAGTATTGCAATCGCACGAGATTAGAAAAAGTTTTTTTGTCGAGTGTTGTACGAAATTTTATTTTACGAGGTGTGAAAATGGGGTTTTTACGGACGCGGAGGCGTGCATAAAACGTCCATTATCGTACCGAGTGTAATAAAAATTAATTAATTAACGCGCTAAAATAGAAAAGTTCCCGGATCCTTAATTCCGATCAAAGAAAATTAAACAGTAATCGGAAAACCTCGATATAAGATCTGTGTGTATATACGTATACACTACGAGGAACTGAATGCAAGTCGTACCTTTTGCCTCGATGCGTGTGGACACACTGAGCGTATCGGCTCCGTCGAGACTTTGATACCTCGGCCGAATCTGCATCTGTGTTTCGTATCGGTCAGTTACGTCATCTCGCCCATATACATTGCATCTCTCGGAACATTTTTCTCCTTCGATCGTTATGTTCGTTTAATATGCTTCGAATCTTGGCACATTTGTTGATATCGTGTGACGAAGGACAAAGAGAGAGAGAGAAAGAGAGAGAGAGAGAGAGAGAGAGAGAGAGAGAGAGAGAGAGAGAGGGATGCAACGGTCGGAGAGGTCAGAGGCCCTCGTGACTTCCATATCGTGTATTCGCAGAAACCATTTTTTCGCATAGGCAACAACAATGAAGAATAATCGCTATAAAAGAGTGGCGCAGTTGCCGAATTAGAGAAAGAGGGCAAAAAAAAAGTATTGTGTATACAACCGGCATTACTTTTTCTCCATTGTACAAGAAACGTATAAAACTATAATCTGCTGTTCCTTTGGCGTGTCGTGATAACACGGAGAAAAAGTGACCAATCAATGCGTGCCACTGTGGGTTTGAGCTGAGACGTAAATTAGATCGCGTGGGTGGATAATACGAGTCTCGGTGACTTCCGGTGGTATCCTCGGAGTTAACGTGAATATTGAATCTCGTATATTCGTGACAATTTGTTAAATTGTTTAATTTTTACATGTATTTCATTATCTTGGATTAGTCAAATTTACGATATTTTTTCGGATCGTCTGTCAGAGGCCGTATGACACCTATCCTCTCTTCTTGGAATACATTTCGAAATGGGAAATAATTCGTGAGAGTGGCTATTGTTAAGTACTCTCGTGTAAAATTCTTGCGAGTCCTGGGAAAGAGTTAGTTTTGGAGAAAAAAGACGAACGTGTTTTTTTTTTCTTACGAGCTCGTGTGCAACATGTTGACGAAAATGTTCGAGAAATCTCACTTGTCAAATATGCAAGACTATCGCGGTGTATGCGTAAAGTTCCGTGCGGCAAATTGGCAGGGTATATTAAGGAATGGTAGGTTAGGTAGGTTGATTAAAACTATGGTCTAAGTACGAAGACCAAGTAAAGGCCTTTAAGGCCTTATATACGCGGAAAATTACAAAAATTTTCATTTTTTATTTATTTTTGATTCCATTAGCCTGAACGGTTAGGAATATTTTAAGCTTTACAGAATTGAAAAATTCCAAAAATGGTTAAAGTTACAGCATTTAGAGCGTTTGGTTTGTTTGGGTTTGTTTGGAACCCAAACAAACCCAAACATGCTGAAGACGTTTTAGATGCCGAGGAAGGCCCCACATATAGCGCAGGATGCTATTAAATAAGGTAAGATTGCATTTATAATAGATACCGCGCGGCGCGCCCGACCGTCAACTTCAAAGCCGTTTTTCCACGATTCACTTTTTTGAACCTTGTGAAAGTTCTAACTCTTGAACGAAGGTTCAGATCGCTTTGAAATTTTTACAACATATTCTTAGTATCGTCACCCATCGTGTGAACCACAGAAACAAAAATTTCAACGACACAAAAAAATATAAAAAATAAAATACCGACAGAAAATTGAGTAAAAAAATTTTAAGTTTCGAATTTTTATTATAATAATTTTTTTTATAATATTGTTGGTTCACACCGAAGATACATTCATTATGCAATTATAAATATGTTCATTTTTTTTTTCAGACACCCACATCGATGCCGAGAACTTTCACCATCAACGCGCGCGCAAAAAAAATACATTGCTTTAGTATGTAATATCTCCGCTATTTGTTAATATTTCTGATTTTTTTTTTTACACATACTTAACCATGTGCATAAATGATCTGTAAAATAAATGTTGTCAATATATGCGTTATTTTTTTTTAACCGCGTCTAGAAAAGTACCTTCGAAAATCGGCGAAATCGCGTATATAAGGCCTTAACGAGTGTAGTTGTAGATTCCCTAGTAGCGATTTTCCCAATACTACTAAACTTTGCTATTATAGGGGAAAATCAGTAGAAATTGCTTGACTAAAGAATTTCTGGCATAATATCGAGATTGATTAAATATAATAATTAAACAATGCGTTTAATAGACGAGCTGTGATGCCTTGCAGTTCGTTCATTGGAACAACGCGGGAGCAAACGTGTCAAAATATGCGACGCATATGGCTGCAATAATTTGTTATTAGGCACCGTTGAGACAATTTTAAAAGCCCTGGTTATCAATTGCCTTTAATGGCTCTCGGTAGCAAAGTGTGAACGGCCACTGATGGCCCATGCGAGGCTTCCAGACTAGGGCCTTAATAAAGTATTTATTAAGGACATAAAGGAAATAAAGGAAAAATTAAGATGGACCCGATCAAAGCCCGAACTCAATTTCCGCATCGGGGTGCCCCCTTGTTCGACAGACAACAGGATAGCTCGCAAACTTCGTGAAAATAATCAAGATTCTATTCGATATTACGTTTGTGTGGATATTTTTTTTTTTTTTTGACTGCGCAGATGAGTGGCTTCGGGGAATGTACCATGTACAATTATTCGTTTTCCTCTTCGGTCGATCTTCCTTTTACGACGATTGCCGTCGTATGCGACGACACACGTTCCGCTGCTGTTGTGAAGTCAATTAACCTGACTGAAGCTCAATTGACCTATCTAGAGGTTAACTAAACGGACTAAAGGTCATCTAACCTAACTGATGGTTAACTAAACTGGTTGAAGGTCATCTAATCGATATAAAGGTTAATGAAACTTGCTGAAGTTTGGCCAACCTAACTGGAAGTTAATTAAACTTAGTGAAGGTCAGGTAACCTAACCGGAGATTAGCTAAACCGTTCAAAGGTTAACTAACCTCACTGAAGGTCAACTTAAGCGACTAAAGATTATCAGAACTGCCGAAAGGTCAACTAACTTGACTGGAGGTTAATTGAACTGACTGAAGGTCAGTTAACCTGACCAAAGGCTAACGAAACTGAGTGAAAGCCAACTAACATAACTGAAGGTTAACTGGACTGGCTGAAAGCCAACTAACCTACGTAAAGGTTAACGAAACTGGCTGAGGTTTGACCAACCTAACTGGAGGTTAAGGGATCATCAGTGTAAAATTTTCAAGAAATCGATTGTTTTTTTCTGCATTGTCCGATAGTATAGACGGTTATAAACATGCTGTTAAATTTATGAAGCGAAATTCGAATAATTTCAGTCGCTACAGCCTTTCTTAGAAAATGCGTTTCGAGCAGTAGCTTCCGCAATCGAAACTTTGAACGCGTTTTTCTCCAAATGTCTTTCAAAACGGTGTACACTCTCAAAAGAAGAGTTTTCAAGCTATCCGTCTCAAATTTTGACACAACATTCTTTACACTATTCTTTATCTTGCTATGGAAGTTTTTTTTTAATCTTCATGTTTTTTTAACGAAGAACTGTCGAAAAAAATAGACTAAATTCGATACTTTTTTTGAACTAAAAAAAACCTACATAGCAAGATAGCGGCTTTCATACTGATTAAAGGGGCCAGTCCACTTTGAAAATTTCAAAAAATCGAAAGCAAGCAAGACTTGAAGAAATCGACGATGATGAGCAATCAGAAGTGATTTTGTACGGTGCAGGAATTGCCGATTGAGCTTAGGTAAGAGTTTTTCATAGTATAAACTTCAAATGCGTTTTTCTCGAAACAACGTTTTCAAAATCTAGCTTCATCGTATCTCTAAAACTAATAAACCGATTCTCTTGAAATTTGAACCACATATTGTAAACATGATTCGCAACAAGATGACCCTCGATGGTTTTAAAATTTTGATTTTTACTCTTTTTTTTGCCAAAAACTGCGGAAAAAACGCGTTGTTTTTTTACTTTTTTCGTTTTTCATCTGCCATTTTTTTATTTTTTGATAAAACTTTATATCCGAGGTTCATTTTGTAGCTGGTGTCATACTGAATCTATTGGACTTTGATTTTTTTGTTTCAGACAAGCCGTTGCCCAGTTGTGATGGAGCTACCTAGCCCACCTATTTTCGAGGCGTTACGTTAAACGATAGTTTTTGTACTTAAAAATGAATAAAAATGAATTAACATTTTTTTTTTCATGCATTTCAAGACTTTATTTATCAAGCCCAACAACTTTTATATTCATAACTTTTATGAAATCCTCAAAAAAAAATCGCGAAAATAGCCTTTTTTCGTCCCGTTACACTGTGATGATCCCTTAACTAAAATGAGTGAAGGTCAAGTAACCTAACTAACGATTAACTGAACTGACTGAGGATCAATTAACCTAACTGAAGGCTAACCAAATGGGCTGAAGGTCAACTAACGTATCTGAGGGTAAACTAACCTATCTGAAGTTTAACGAAACTGGCTGCGTTTGACCACCTAACTGGAGGTTAACTAAAATGAGTGAAGGTCAAGTAACCTAACTAAAGGTTGACTCGACTGGCTGAAGGTTAACCAACCTCACTGAAGGTTACCTGACCTGACTGGATGTCAACTAACCTAGCTGGAGGTTAACTAGACATACTAAAGGTCAATTAATCTAATCAAAGGTTACCTAAGAGCTAACTAAGGTGACTAAAGGTCAACAAACCCAGCCTGATGAATTAACAATTAAATATATAATAAATTAACACTCAACGACCTTATAAATTGATAAAATAAAACAGAAAAGAAAGTCAAGTAATTCTGTGTTTAACTTTTCACTTCACGGCTCAAATTAATCTGGACCTAATCTTTAATTATTCGCTTTAGATTGACCTGGAGCGAATTATTAATTCGCTTTAGGTTGATCAAGATTAAGCCGAATATAACCGGAACGCGCTGCCCTACTTTGAGCCGTAGCGCAGCCACAGAACGTAGAGTGACGAGAGAATGGTCAAGAGTTGGCAACCCTGGAGGTAAGTTCACAGATAACTTTGCGAGAGGGCAGGTCACTCGCCCACGATGACCCCGGCGCGTTTTTTTTGCGCTCACACTTTCGCTCCCGCTCTCGCGAGCAGGGTAAACAGCAAACGGCAATCGATTACGTGACCATCAATTGTGACAAGCTGAGGAATAAACGCGTAATAAAGAAAATACGTTGTCTTTCAATGGAATTTTACGCGGAAAACCTTCGGCAACGACGAAAACAGATATTTATTCGCGTCTCGCGTTCGCGGTCATCGCGAGCATTTCGTCTCGCCATTGACATCATTTTGTACACACAATCGTTTTCGAAAGTTATGTACATCGATGGACATCTCGAATGCGTACAAGAGCGAATGTTTACAGCCGACTTAGCACGCTCAGCGTTGCTGGATCCACCCCCCCCCCCCCCCCCCCCTGTGTCCGTCGCGTTTAAGAATTTTCTCACAGTCAAGAAACGAACCGAGCGGAATATTACAAACCACAGATAATTGGAATGCGTATTTATTCTTATTGAAAATCACGAGGGACTTTTAAAATAGCTGTAATTTGTGAGGAAAAATGAACTGATGTGCTAGTGGTTAGCGCGCTTGCCTCTGTACCGGAACATCGGAAAAATTGAGAAAAATAAACCCTCCGCGTTCGCACTGGGACGATTTCGTCCCAAGCGAAATTTTACTTGAGAATTCCCGGAAAACGGAAAAGGGGAAAGGGCCTGGCACACCTCCCTAAAAAAACTTATTACAGGTATGAAGCTAGGGTCCCACGGCCCGTCATATCACAGGCCGCGCCAGACCTTCGCACGCCTGTCGATGCCTGCGCGAACGATCGCGCCCTGCGCTGAGCAATACCCACGGCGTGTGTCGGCCCGAATCGGCCTGTTGTTTTCACCATTCCAACATGTTTATTCAGTGGTCAACAATTGTTAAACCAAGCAAAACGAAAACGGAGCCCATAATGTTGTAGAATGACCATTCCGGTTAATAAATATAATCGGTGCCACTATTCGTTTTCATAGAATCCTTGAAAATTTCCCTTTTAATTTCCTGTATGTCGACATCAAGTACACTTTTCTCTTTTTTAATTCCTCGATACATATTGTTTCATCTTTTAAATCACTTTTTATCCGTAACCACGCATCATGGACATCGTTCTTATTTTTATATTAGAGCGACGAGCTATTTTAAAGCGCTTGTTCACTTTCGTAAAGATTAAAAAACTCGAATGTTAGCTCATTGAAATTGAAATCGTGCATTTACAAACGCAAGCTGCTCGTCAAGCTGCTCAAAACTTAGAATAACGTTCCCTCTAAAGAATCAAAATTTGGTTTGAACAAAAAAATTAATTTCATGCACTTTTATTGCCTTTGCTGATTAGGCGGTCGGTTTCGGACCACGCTGCCCTACTGTTTTCGGCAGAAACGGTAAAAGCCCGGCTTTTCTTAAGGGGTTACGTGGGTTTCGAAGCCAAAAAAAAACATATGTTCTCTATTTTTAAAAAATAATATATAAATTATTTTATTCAAAATGTTAAGCACATAACAGAGCAACAATTTAACAATATTTAAAAAAAAAATTCATCCAAAAATTTGGGAAATTCAACCGGTGAGACCTGGTTTCCGGAGACCCCTCAAAAAAAGTGTCCTCGTAGTGGTCAGGATAACTCATGATAGCTTTATCTGAAATTTAAAAAAAAAACCAAATTTTTTTATGTTAGTAGATAAGTATAGCTCGTGATTGAACGAAGGATTTTAAAAAAATTGAAATTTGAATCGAAAACCATTTTGTAATCGAAAAGAAAACCTTCGTTCAATCACTAGTCAATGCTATTTTGAAGAAGTGTGCAAAATTTCAATAAGATCGGTGCATTAGTTTTTGAGAAATCGTGTCCACCGATTTCAAAAATAGTGTTTTGAGAAAAATGCGTATGCCTGCGTCGCTCCCGGCCGGTCTTTCCCAACGGGGAGAATTCTCAAAGGCTCTCTCTCCTAGACTTTTACTCCGATTGACTTAAAACTTTGGGAG
Organism: Ophion ventricosus; assembly: GCA_963932345.1. Taxonomy (NCBI): domain Eukaryota; kingdom Metazoa; phylum Arthropoda; class Insecta; order Hymenoptera; family Ichneumonidae; genus Ophion; species Ophion ventricosus. Next base: position 24,896,103 of record OZ010718.1, on the reverse strand, counting down.
AATATTCTAGACATATTGTACTATTAGATAATAAAATTTAAAAAATGGATTTTTTGAAATTTTCAAACCTACGTAACCCCTCAACGAAATGCTACCATTTGATTCAAATTTATACAATAAAATCTTTGTCATGTGCTGAATTTACCCTCCAAATTTTAAATCGATCGTCCACACCCTTTTCATAAAATGTACGATTGAAGAAACACTTTTTAACATAGAGCATTTAACATTATGACACTGATGACCTTGTCATAATGTACTGAGTGATTTGAGAGATTTTCATAACATTTTAAACATTTTCTCACACTATTTCGTACATAAAATTGCCATTCAGCGATGAGCGTAGGCAGTTAAAATATACCCTTATGTTGAAAAGGATTTTTTTATTGTAAATTTTGTAAGAACGGCGTAGACGATTGATTTAAAATTTGGAAGATGCATTCAGTATGTGAGAAAGAATTTACGGTATAAATTTGAATCAAATGATAACACTTCATCAATTGTCCCGAAATTCGTTAAGAGTATGGGTCTTGGCAATGAAGCGAGGAAGGGGAGGATAGTATCGAGAGCCCAAAACATAAACATCGAGATTGGAGGGGTGAAGAATCGAATGCTGGAAAGCCCCGGGAGCCAGCGTCAAAGGGCATTGTGCGATGTGTCACATCCGGAAGGGATGAGAGCACAATATTTTTGTTTCCCTCTTTGTTGCCTACGCCTAGCGCAATAGCACGGGATGAGGGTAAAAAGGGGATGTGTATGAGATAAGCGAGATTAGGAGAGTTTCGCGAATGAGTAGGTGTTGAGGAATAATTCGACAGACCTCTATTCTATTGACACGGCATTATTTATTAAAAGATACTAATTGGGTTTAGATGATCATGGTTACAAAGTGTAATACAAGAAAAACATGTGGATGGCTTACATTCGTTGAGTGTTGGTCGCTCGCTCGGTCGCACGGATGTTTATTGCAGCTCGGAATTCAAGGGCCTTCGCTCTTAGGCTAGTGCGCTCGCTGGTACAATGGTGGTCGACGGGCCGCACACACGCTGTGTTTACAATCGTCGCAGATGGGTCAGCGGGTCACTTCACGAGGGTGAAGAACGCGGAAAAGATTTACGATACTTTTGAAGTTAAATAGAGATGGAAATAAACGATCGAGATATAGAGTTCAGTTATTAGACGCGGAATAGAGGTACGGATCGCGACACAAGGTTAGAGTCGATAGAAAAGATCTTTATATATCGGATAATGATGTTAAACTTTTCGACAGAGATTTATTCGGAAAAAGACCAACTCGGATAGAAGTCGATTGGAGACTTGATCGGATCGGGATCGATAGAAGACTTCGTCGGATGAGAAACGATAGAAGACTTCGTCGGGCGGAAAACGATAGAAGACTTGGTCGGATGAGAAACGATAGAAGACTTCGTCGGGCAGAAAACGATAGAAGACTGACTTGGGCTTTTGGCGTACTGGCCCTTCTTGGTTCGCTTATAATTTTTAACAGAGTGGGAGTAGGGAGTGATTCAATCTTTGATTTCCTTTCTTAGAAGCTATGGTACTGATGGAAGGGGAATTGCGCTCTTTATTCCCTTTGTTAATCATGAGCTCATGATGTGCGTAGCCAAAATTCGATGTTGCGGCGTTCGCGATAGCGCGGCGGCCGCTAGGTTCGTATGACACGGATATGCGCTGGATTTTTATCGCACTTCGCTCTGTTGTTGGGTCGACGCTCTGGCCTAAGATGTATATAATCGATTCATTATTTGGTTCTACGCGATACGGCCCTTCGTGGAATATCCGCTCAGAACCATGCTCTTGATGAAAGCTTGATGAGGTGATGAAGTTGGACGTTGCTCAGGGTTCTGTGTGGTTTTGTAATGTGACTCTTCGTGGAATATGCGCTCGGGACCATGTTCTTATTGGAAACTAGAACGGATACATGACTTATTATTTACGTGTACGCTCGATCTCGTTTTTCGTTAAGACTCAACCGGACGAAGATCTTTGGACAGAGGGTATCGCACGCGTTTACGCTGTTATATGTTAGATTTCTTAATATATATAATACATTTGTGATGGCAAATGAGGATACTGAGAATAACCGAGGGAAGAGACATCCTGCATATTGGCTAGGATGTAACAGATGACGCCTTCGAGAGTTCACATTGGTCAATCTTGTGCATATCGATCGCTATTATATATTCAAGTTTTTTATACTTATATTCATATTATCATCAGAATGTTCCTAAAGAAAATGCGACGTTGAATATTATACGTACCTACACCGACAGAAAAATTCTTCTGATATTAAATAGATGCGGCTATTTGATTTTTTTAAAATTGAATTAACTAAATTTTTCGTGAAATCAAGTTTTTCCTATTGCATTCCATTATTAAAATTATTTATTTGAAATATATTTATTTATTTAAATCAAGATCTATTCAATATCGTCTAATAACTAAATATTTTATTTATTTCTAATAAATCTGTTATTTGGTTTCATCCGGTAGTATAAGACAAAAGAGACAGACGGAAAAATGGCACACGATTTAGTCTCTCAAACATCTCATGGCTTTGTTTTCATTAGAAGACTGTTGTAACATTCTGCCGTTGAGGAAAAGGGTTAAGGCTTCCCATACACAAATAGTCGCGCCTGTTAATAAAGGCACGACGATACCTTTCTTTTTTTCCAAATAACAGCCTTGTTTGTGAAAAAAAAGAAAAATAATTTCACTTATTTTTTACCGCACTTTTATGTCATGAACCTATATTCCTTTCTCGTATTTAAGGGATATATCGTGTTTTTTTCTTTATTTATTTAATTGAAATCTAATCTTTATTTAATTTGAATATATTTAATATTTAAAAAGAATAGCTTGGACAAATAAAAAAAATTTTGAACAAATAGGGTAGTAGGCTGTGAGACAAGGAAAAAACCTATTTGATTTAAATAGATCCTATTTAAATCAATTTCTTTTTAGCTGCTTATATTACGATTGATGTTGTATCGTAACGAAGTATATTATCGGTCATTATAAAATAACTTTTTATACAGAACTAAGACTTTTTAATGGAGTACCTACAGAAAGGTGGGTAACTGGATTAAAGAATGATGAAAAATTAATTGATTATTTTTTAAGGTATTGCAAGAGTTTCATATTAATGTTAACATGAACATGTGATGAAGGGGGGGGGGGGGAAACCTTTTAGACGCCCGAAATTGAGTCATTTTTGATCATTTTTACTAAAGGTAATAAAATAATCGCATCATTTAAAAATATTGACATTATCTTGTTACAACTTTCAATTGTTAATTTTCTTTTTTAAACAAAACAAAATCGCCGGGTTATAAGGTATTCCTTTAGGCGTCTTTAGCGTGATATCGAAAAGTTTTTTTTCGATTTTTGACATGTGTAGGCGAAGGATATACCTATAAAAATATTTAAAAGTATAAAATTAATAATTAGGTAGGCTTTTACATCGAATTTTCATATTTTTGACCATTTTCTCGACAATTTTTACCCTAAAAAAGTAATTTATTTACGCGTCAGCCTTAAAACTTGAGGTATAGTGGGTGAAAAAAGTATTTGCACGTCTCGTGTTTGTCAAATTATCCTGCGAAAAAAAATTAAGTATTTAAAATTTTTTTTCGAACAAAAGTATAATGGTCGAACAAAATTTTCGAAAAAAATTTGCAAGAAAGAGAATCTGGGGGGGGGGGGGGAGAGAGAGCCAAATCCTTAAGCTTTCGAAGGAGAAGGTAGGTAAATGCGTAAAATAAAAAAGCGTATTCATTGAAATCAACTTAACTCAAATTTTTCATTTATTTTAAACATTTTTTGTTAATTTAATTTAATTTAGTTTAATTTAATTTAATTAATTTAATTTTGTTAATTTTTTTTCCTTCTACTCTACTGGTGAGAGGGTCGCGAACGTGTCACACCTTGTCGTCGACGAGGGTCCTTTGAGCTTCCTGACTCGTCTTGTTCCACTGTCCTCCGAGGCTGCTGGCGATATTTCTCGCAGTCTGAACGATCTGGAAAAGTTTTTGACAGAGGGGTTGAGACACCCACGCGTACCGTAAATTCTTACGAAATCTCGGGCGTAATGATTAAACGTCGCGCGATATAACGGCGAATTGTTGAAATTCTTCGAGGAGAAGGACAGACGCGCGCGCGAGATGAATTTACGTTCGAGATAGTTGTCGGGCGATTTGGTTGACCGTCGTACTAGAGGCTCTAAGTCTATGACGGTGGCGATGTTTGGGTTTGTTTGGGTTGTGGAAGCCAAAAACAAACCCAAACATCGCTACGATGTTTGGGTTCGTTTGTTTAGGTTTTTCCCGAATCTATGGCGATAGCGATGTTTGTTTGGGTTTCCAATTATTTCACACCAGTTAGAAGCGAGAACTCTTTTCGAGTACATCAAACAATACAAATACCATAGTATCCCACCCAGAAAGTACTTAGAACTAACGCCTATCCATCAGCAGATCACACTTGCATAGTTGGGGTGCTGATAAAAATTGTTTCCAATTATTTGACAACAGTTAGAAGCCAGAACTCTTTCCGTATACATCAAACAATACAAATACCATAGTATGCTACCCAGAAAGTACCTAGAACTAACGCCTATCCATCAGCAGATCACACTTGCATAGTTAAGATGCTGATAAAAATTGTTTACAATTATTTGACAACAGTTAGAAGCCAGAACTCTTTTCGAATACATCAAACAAAACAAATACCATGGTATCCTACCCAGAAACTACCTAGAACTAACGCCTATCCATCAGCAGATCACACTTGCATAGTTAAGATGCTGATAAAAATTGTTTACAATTATTTGACAACAGTTAGAAGCCAGAACTCTTTTCGAATACATCAAACAAAATAAATACCATAGTATCCTACCCAGAAAGTACCTAGAACTAACGCCTATCCATCAGCAGATCACACTTGCATAGTTGAGGTGCTGATAAAAATTGTTTACAATTAATTGACAACAGTTAGAAGCCAGAACTCTTTTCGAATACATCAAACAAAACAAATACCATGGTATCCTACCCAGAAAGTACCTAGAACTAACGCCTATCCATCAGCAGATCACACTTGCATAGTTAAGATGCTGATAAAAATTGTTTACAATTATTTGACAACAGTTAGAAGCCAGAACTCTTTTCGAATACATCAAACAAAACAAATACCATGGTATCCTACCCAGAAACTACCTAGAACTAACGCCTATCCATCAGCAGATCACACTTGCATAGTTAAGATGCTGATAAAAATTGTTTACAATTATTTGACAACAGTTAGAAGCCAGAACTCTTTTCGAATACATCAAACAAAATAAATACCATAGTATCCTACCCAGAAAGTACCTAGAACTAACGCCTATCCATCAGCAGATCACACTTGCATAGTTGAGGTGCTGATAAAAATTGTTTACAATTAATTGACAACAGTTAGAAGCCAGAACTCTTTTCGAATACATCAAACAAAACAAATACCATGGTATCCTACCCAGAAAGTACCTAGAACTAACGCCTATCCATCAGCAGATCACACTTGCATAGTTAAGATGCTGATAAAAATTGTTTACAATTATTTGACAACAGTTAGAAGCCAGAACTCTTTTCGAATACATCAAACAAAATAAATACCATAGTATCCTACCCAGAAAGTACCTAGAACTAACGCCTATCCATCAGCAGATCACACTTGCATAGTTGAGGTGCTGATAAAAATTGTTTACAATTAATTGACAACAGTTAGAAGCCAGAACTCTTTTCGAATACATCAAACAAAACAAATACCATGGTATCCTACCCAGAAAGTACCTAGAACTAACGCCTATCCATCAGCAGATCACACTTGCATAGTTAAGATGCTGATAAAAATTGTTTACAATTATTTGACAACAGTTAGAAGCCAGAACTCTTTTCGAATACATCAAACAAAACAAATACCATGGTATCCTACCCAGAAACTACCTAGAACTAACGCCTATCCATCAGCAGATCACACTTGCATAGTTAAGATGCTGATAAAAATTGTTTACAATTATTTGACAACAGTTAGAAGCCAGAACTCTTTTCGAATACATCAAACAAAATAAATACCATAGTATCCTACCCAGAAAGTACCTAGAACTAACGCCTATCCATCAGCAGATCACACTTGCATAGTTGAGGTGCTGATAAAAATTGTTTACAATTAATTGACAACAGTTAGAAGCCAGAACTCTTTTCGAATACATCAAACAAAACAAATACCATGGTATCCTACCCAGAAAGTACCTAGAACTAACGCCTATCCATCAGCAGATCACACTTGCATAGTTAAGATGCTGATAAAAATTGTTTACAATTATTTGACAACAGTTAGAAGCCAGAACTCTTTTCGAATACATCAAACAAAATAAATACCATAGTATCCTACCCAGAAAGTACCTAGAACTAACGCCTATCCATCAGCAGATCACACTTGCATAGTTGAGGTGCTGATAAAAATTGTTTACAATTAATTGACAACAGTTAGAAGCCAGAACTCTTTTCGAATACATCAAACAAAACAAATACCATGGTATCCTACCCAGAAAGTACCTAGAACTAACGCCTATCCATCAGCAGATCACACTTGCATAGTTAAGATGCTGATAAAAATTGTTTACAATTATTTGACAACAGTTAGAAGCCAGAACTCTTTTCGAATACATCAAACAAAACAAATACCATGGTATCCTACCCAGAAACTACCTAGAACTAACGCCTATCCATCAGCAGATCACACTTGCATAGTTAAGATGCTGATAAAAATTGTTTACAATTATTTGACAACAGTTAGAAGCCAGAACTCTTTTCGAATACATCAAACAAAATAAATACCATAGTATCCTACCCAGAAAGTACCTAGAACTAACGCCTATCCATCAGCAGATCACACTTGCATAGTTGAGGTGCTGATAAAAATTGTTTACAATTAATTGACAACAGTTAGAAGCCAGAACTCTTTTCGAATACATCAAACAAAACAAATACCATGGTATCCTACCCAGAAAGTACCTAGAACTAACGCCTATCCATCAGCAGATCACACTTGCATAGTTAAGATGCTGATAAAAATTGTTTACAATTATTTGACAACAGTTAGAAGCCAGAACTCTTTTCGAATACATCAAACAAAACAAATACCATGGTATCCTACCCAGAAACTACCTAGAACTAACGCCTATCCATCAGCAGATCACACTTGCATAGTTAAGATGCTGATAAAAATTGTTTACAATTATTTGACAACAGTTAGAAGCCAGAACTCTTTTCGAATACATCAAACAAAATAAATACCATAGTATCCTACCCAGAAAGTACCTAGAACTAACGCCTATCCATCAGCAGATCACACTTGCATAGTTGAGGTGCTGATAAAAATTGTTTACAATTAATTGACAACAGTTAGAAGCCAGAACTCTTTTCGAATACATCAAACAAAACAAATACCATGGTATCCTACCCAGAAAGTACCTAGAACTAACGCCTATCCATCAGCAGATCACACTTGCATAGTTAAGATGCTGATAAAAATTGTTTACAATTATTTGACAACAGTTAGAAGCCAGAACTCTTTTCGAATACATCAAACAAAATAAATACCATAGTATCCTACCCAGAAAGTACCTAGAACTAACGCCTATCCATCAGCAGATCACACTTGCATAGTTGAGGTGCTGATAAAAATTGTTTACAATTAATTGACAACAGTTAGAAGCCAGAACTCTTTTCGAATACATCAAACAAAACAAATACCATGGTATCCTACCCAGAAAGTACCTAGAACTAACGCCTATCCATCAGCAGATCACACTTGCATAGTTAAGATGCTGATAAAAATTGTTTACAATTATTTGACAACAGTTAGAAGCCAGAACTCTTTTCGAATACATCAAACAAAACAAATACCATGGTATCCTACCCAGAAACTACCTAGAACTAACGCCTATCCATCAGCAGATCACACTTGCATAGTTAAGATGCTGATAAAAATTGTTTACAATTATTTGACAACAGTTAGAAGCCAGAACTCTTTTCGAATACATCAAACAAAATAAATACCATAGTATCCTACCCAGAAAGTACCTAGAACTAACGCCTATCCATCAGCAGATCACACTTGCATAGTTGAGGTGCTGATAAAAATTGTTTACAATTAATTGACAACAGTTAGAAGCCAGAACTCTTTTCGAATACATCAAACAAAACAAATACCATGGTATCCTACCCAGAAAGTACCTAGAACTAACGCCTATCCATCAGCAGATCACACTTGCATAGTTAAGATGCTGATAAAAATTGTTTACAATTATTTGACAACAGTTAGAAGCCAGAACTCTTTTCGAATACATCAAACAAAATAAATACCATAGTATCCTACCCAGAAAGTACCTAGAACTAACGCCTATCCATCAGCAGATCACACTTGCATAGTTGAGGTGCTGATAAAAATTGTTTACAATTAATTGACAACAGTTAGAAGCCAGAACTCTTTTCGAATACATCAAACAAAACAAATACCATGGTATCCTACCCAGAAAGTACCTAGAACTAACGCCTATCCATCAGCAGATCACACTTGCATAGTTAAGATGCTGATAAAAATTGTTTACAATTATTTGACAACAGTTAGAAGCCAGAACTCTTTTCGAATACATCAAACAAAACAAATACCATGGTATCCTACCCAGAAACTACCTAGAACTAACGCCTATCCATCAGCAGATCACACTTGCATAGTTAAGATGCTGATAAAAATTGTTTACAATTATTTGACAACAGTTAGAAGCCAGAACTCTTTTCGAATACATCAAACAAAATAAATACCATAGTATCCTACCCAGAAAGTACCTAGAACTAACGCCTATCCATCAGCAGATCACACTTGCATAGTTGAGGTGCTGATAAAAATTGTTTACAATTAATTGACAACAGTTAGAAGCCAGAACTCTTTTCGAATACATCAAACAAAACAAATACCATGGTATCCTACCCAGAAAGTACCTAGAACTAACGCCTATCCATCAGCAGATCACACTTGCATAGTTAAGATGCTGATAAAAATTGTTTACAATTATTTGACAACAGTTAGAAGCCAGAACTCTTTTCGAATACATCAAACAAAACAAATACCATGGTATCCTACCCAGAAACTACCTAGAACTAACGCCTATCCATCAGCAGATCACACTTGCATAGTTAAGATGCTGATAAAAATTGTTTACAATTATTTGACAACAGTTAGAAGCCAGAACTCTTTTCGAATACATCAAACAAAATAAATACCATAGTATCCTACCCAGAAAGTACCTAGAACTAACGCCTATCCATCAGCAGATCACACTTGCATAGTTGAGGTGCTGATAAAAATTGTTTACAATTAATTGACAACAGTTAGAAGCCAGAACTCTTTTCGAATACATCAAACAAAACAAATACCATGGTATCCTACCCAGAAAGTACCTAGAACTAACGCCTATCCATCAGCAGATCACACTTGCATAGTTAAGATGCTGATAAAAATTGTTTACAATTATTTGACAACAGTTAGAAGCCAGAACTCTTTTCGAATACATCAAACAAAATAAATACCATAGTATCCTACCCAGAAAGTACCTAGAACTAACGCCTATCCATCAGCAGATCACACTTGCATAGTTGAGGTGCTGATAAAAATTGTTTACAATTAATTGACAACAGTTAGAAGCCAGAACTCTTTTCGAATACATCAAACAAAACAAATACCATGGTATCCTACCCAGAAAGTACCTAGAACTAACGCCTATCCATCAGCAGATCACACTTGCATAGTTAAGATGCTGATAAAAATTGTTTACAATTATTTGACAACAGTTAGAAGCCAGAACTCTTTTCGAATACATCAAACAAAATAAATACCATAGTATCCTACCCAGAAAGTACCTAGAACTAACGCCTATCCATCAGCAGATCACACTTGCATAGTTGAGGTGCTGATAAAAATTGTTTACAATTAATTGACAACAGTTAGAAGCCAGAACTCTTTTCGAATACATCAAACAAAACAAATACCATGGTATCCTACCCAGAAAGTACCTAGAACTAACGCCTATCCATCAGCAGATCACACTTGCATAGTTAAGATGCTGATAAAAATTGTTTACAATTATTTGACAACAGTTAGAAGCCAGAACTCTTTTCGAATACATCAAACAAAACAAATACCATGGTATCCTACCCAGAAACTACCTAGAACTAACGCCTATCCATCAGCAGATCACACTTGCATAGTTAAGATGCTGATAAAAATTGTTTACAATTATTTGACAACAGTTAGAAGCCAGAACTCTTTTCGAATACATCAAACAAAATAAATACCATAGTATCCTACCCAGAAAGTACCTAGAACTAACGCCTATCCATCAGCAGATCACACTTGCATAGTTGAGGTGCTGATAAAAATTGTTTACAATTAATTGACAACAGTTAGAAGCCAGAACTCTTTTCGAATACATCAAACAAAACAAATACCATGGTATCCTACCCAGAAAGTACCTAGAACTAACGCCTATCCATCAGCAGATCACACTTGCATAGTTAAGATGCTGATAAAAATTGTTTACAATTATTTGACAACAGTTAGAAGCCAGAACTCTTTTCGAATACATCAAACAAAATAAATACCATAGTATCCTACCCAGAAAGTACCTAGAACTAACGCCTATCCATCAGCAGATCACACTTGCATAGTTGAGGTGCTGATAAAAATTGTTTACAATTAATTGACAACAGTTAGAAGCCAGAACTCTTTTCGAATACATCAAACAAAACAAATACCATGGTATCCTACCCAGAAAGTACCTAGAACTAACGCCTATCCATCAGCAGATCACACTTGCATAGTTAAGATGCTGATAAAAATTGTTTACAATTATTTGACAACAGTTAGAAGCCAGAACTCTTTTCGAATACATCAAACAAAACAAATACCATGGTATCCTACCCAGAAACTACCTAGAACTAACGCCTATCCATCAGCAGATCACACTTGCATAGTTAAGATGCTGATAAAAATTGTTTACAATTATTTGACAACAGTTAGAAGCCAGAACTCTTTTCGAATACATCAAACAAAATAAATACCATAGTATCCTACCCAGAAAGTACCTAGAACTAACGCCTATCCATCAGCAGATCACACTTGCATAGTTGAGGTGCTGATAAAAATTGTTTACAATTAATTGACAACAGTTAGAAGCCAGAACTCTTTTCGAATACATCAAACAAAACAAATACCATGGTATCCTACCCAGAAAGTACCTAGAACTAACGCCTATCCATCAGCAGATCACACTTGCATAGTTAAGATGCTGATAAAAATTGTTTACAATTATTTGACAACAGTTAGAAGCCAGAACTCTTTTCGAATACATCAAACAAAACAAATACCATGGTATCCTACCCAGAAACTACCTAGAACTAACGCCTATCCATCAGCAGATCACACTTGCATAGTTAAGATGCTGATAAAAATTGTTTACAATTATTTGACAACAGTTAGAAGCCAGAACTCTTTTCGAATACATCAAACAAAATAAATACCATAGTATCCTACCCAGAAAGTACCTAGAACTAACGCCTATCCATCAGCAGATCACACTTGCATAGTTGAGGTGCTGATAAAAATTGTTTACAATTAATTGACAACAGTTAGAAGCCAGAACTCTTTTCGAATACATCAAACAAAACAAATACCATGGTATCCTACCCAGAAAGTACCTAGAACTAACGCCTATCCATCAGCAGATCACACTTGCATAGTTAAGATGCTGATAAAAATTGTTTACAATTATTTGACAACAGTTAGAAGCCAGAACTCTTTTCGAATACATCAAACAAAATAAATACCATAGTATCCTACCCAGAAAGTACCTAGAACTAACGCCTATCCATCAGCAGATCACACTTGCATAGTTGAGGTGCTGATAAAAATTGTTTACAATTAATTGACAACAGTTAGAAGCCAGAACTCTTTTCGAATACATCAAACAAAACAAATACCATGGTATCCTACCCAGAAAGTACCTAGAACTAACGCCTATCCATCAGCAGATCACACTTGCATAGTTAAGATGCTGATAAAAATTGTTTACAATTATTTGACAACAGTTAGAAGCCAGAACTCTTTTCGAATACATCAAACAAAACAAATACCATGGTATCCTACCCAGAAACTACCTAGAACTAACGCCTATCCATCAGCAGATCACACTTGCATAGTTAAGATGCTGATAAAAATTGTTTACAATTATTTGACAACAGTTAGAAGCCAGAACTCTTTTCGAATACATCAAACAAAATAAATACCATAGTATCCTACCCAGAAAGTACCTAGAACTAACGCCTATCCATCAGCAGATCACACTTGCATAGTTGAGGTGCTGATAAAAATTGTTTACAATTAATTGACAACAGTTAGAAGCCAGAACTCTTTTCGAATACATCAAACAAAACAAATACCATGGTATCCTACCCAGAAAGTACCTAGAACTAACGCCTATCCATCAGCAGATCACACTTGCATAGTTAAGATGCTGATAAAAATTGTTTACAATTATTTGACAACAGTTAGAAGCCAGAACTCTTTTCGAATACATCAAACAAAACAAATACCATGGCATCCTACCCAGAAAGTACCTAGAACTAACGCCTATCCATCAGCAGATCACACTTGCATAGTTAAGATGCTGATAAAAATTGTTTACAATTATTTGACAACAGTTAGAAGCCAGAACTCTTTTCGAATACATCAAACAATACAAGCACGATAGTATCCTACCCAGAAAGTAGTTAGAACTAACGCCTATCCATCAGCAGATCACACTTGCATAGTTAAGATGCTGATAACAATTGTTTACAATTATTTGACAACAGTTAGAAGCCAGAACTCTTTTCGAATACATCAAACAATACAAATACCATAGTATCCTACCCAGAAAGTACCTAGAACTAACGCCTATCCATCAGCAGATCACACTTGCATAGTTAAGATGCTGATAAAAATTGTTTACAATTATTTAACAACAGTTAGAAGCCAGAACTCTTTTCGAATACATCAAACAAAACAAATACCATGGTATCCTACCCAGAAAGTACCTAGAACTAACGCCTATCCATCAGCAGATCACACTTGCATAGTTAAGATGCTGATAAAAATTGTTTACAATTATTTGACAACAGTTAGAAGCCAGAACTCTTTTCGAATACATCAAACAATACAAGCACCATAGTATCCTACCCAGAAAGTACCTAGAACTAACGCCTATCCATCAGCAGATCACACTTGCATAGTTAAGATGCTGATAAAAATTGTTTACAATTATTTGGCAACAGTTAGAAGCCAGAACTCTTTTCGATTACATCAAACAAAACAAATAGCATAGTATCCTACCCAGAAAGTACCTAGAACTAACGCCTATCCATCAGCAGATCACACTTGCATAGGTAAGATGCTGGTAAAAATTGTTCACAATTATTTGACAACAGTTAGAAGCCAGAACTCTTTTCGAATACATCAAACAATACAAATACCATAGTATCCTACGCAGAAAGTACCTAGAACTAACGCCTATCCATCAGCAGATCACACTTGCATAGTTAAGATGCCGATAAAAATTGTTTACAATTATTTGGCAACAGTTAGAAGCCAGAACTCTTTTCGATTACATCAAACAAAACAAATAGCATAGTATCCTACCCAGAAAGTACCTAGAACTAACGCCTATCCATCAGCAGATCACACTTGCATAGTTAAGATGCTGATAAAAATTGTTTACAATTATTTGGCAATAGTTAGAAGCCAGAACTCTTTTCGATTACATCAAACAAAACAAATAGCAGAGTATCCTACCCAGAAAGTACCTAGAACTAACGCCTATCCATCAGCAGATCACACTTGCATAGTTAAGATGCTGATAAAAATTGTTTACAATTATTTGGCAACAGTTAGAAGCCAGAACTCTTTTCGATTACATCAAACAAAACAAATAGCATAGTATCCTACCCAGAAAGTACCTAGAACTAACGCCTTTCCATCAGCAGATCACACTTGCATAGTTAAGATGCTGATAAAAATTGTTTACAATTATTTGACAACAGTTAGAAGCCAGAACTCTTTTCGAATACATCAAACAATACAAGCATCATAGTATCCTACCCAGAAAGTAGTTAGAACTAACGCCTATCCATCAGCAGATCACACTTGCATAGTTAAGATGCTGATAAAAATTGTTTACAATTATTTGACAACAGTTAGAAGCCAGAACTCTTTTCGAATACATCAAACAATACAAGCATCATAGTATCCTACCCAGAAAGTAGTTAGAACTAACGCCTATCCATCAGCAGATCACACTTGCATAGTTAAGATGCTGATAAAAATTGTTTACAATTATTTGACAACAGTTAGAAGCCAGAACTCTTTTCGAATACATCAAACAATACAAATACCATAGTATCCTACCCAGAAAGTACCTAGAACTAACGCCTATCCATCAGCAGATCACACTTGCATAGTTAAGATGCTGATGAAAATTGTTTACAATTATTTGGCAACAGTTAGGAGCCAGAACTCTTTTCGATTACATCAAACAAAACAAATAGCGAAGTATCCTACCCAGAAAGTACCTAGAACTAACGCCTATCCATCAGCAGATCACACTTGCATAGTTAAGATGCTGATAAAAATTGTATTCAATTATTTGACAACAGTTAGGAGCCAGAACTCTTTTCGAATCCATCAAGCAATACAAATACCATAGTATCCTACCCAGAAAGTACCTAGAACTAACGCCTATCCATCAGCAGATCACACTTGCATAGTTAAGATGCTGATAAAAATTGTTTACAATTATTTGACAACAGTTAGAAGCCAGAACTCTTTTCAAATACATCAAACAATACAAGCACCATAGTATCCTACCCAGAAAGTAGTTAGAACTAACGCCTATCCATCAGCAGATCACACTTGCATAGTTAAGATGCTGATAAAAATTGTATCCAATTATTTGACAACAGTTAGGAGCCAGAACTCTTTTCGAATACATCAAACAATACAAATACCATAGTATCCTACCCAGAAAGTACCTAGAACTAACGCCTATCCATCAGCAGATCACGCTTGCATAGTTGAGGTGCTGATAAAAATTGTTTACAATTAATTGACAACAGTTAGAAGCCAGAACTCTTTTCTGGAAATTTTTTAAAAAAAATTTCAAAGAATAATTTGAAAAACACGCGTTGTGCAAATAATTTTTTTACCCACTGTATATCCTTCCAATAATGTTATAGTGAGAAACCTCCCAAAATTTCAGCCAGATCGATCAATAAATTTTTGAGTTACAACATGAGCAGTTTTTGAAAATACAGTTTCGCGATAAACGCGTCAAAAGTTTCCCTAGTTCGCAGCATGCGGCCGCGGCGCGCTCTCGACTAGGTGCTATAACTGCGTAAATATTTCATATTTCGATTTTTCGATTTTCCACTATACTCTCAATATGTTATAATTTCGAAATATGTGCAAAAACAAATCGATTCTTTAAACATTATAAACGGTTTTTCCTCCTTAAAGCTTGTTGCATATTTCATGCGTGTTACGTGATTATCGACTATAATGTCAATTTTATTAAAAAAATATTATTGTGAACAAAACCAATTCTTGTCAGGCTGGCCCCTGCTGCCCCGCCCCCTCGCCAGAAAAAAATGTTCGCTACGCCAATAGTGCCCCATGTGTTTCGCGCTTCCCTCTGCAAGGGAGCAGAAAATACCTAAAGTTATAACGAAGAACGAGATAATTGTAAAAACGTCCAATTTGTTATTATTAGCGATACAACGCGTGTATCAAGAGCACAATGGAGAAGATCAGGTTTATATGGAGATCGTGTGTACGTTCATCCTCAGGGCCATTGTGTAAATTACTTCGGCGAACGAAACACACTATCCATCTCGTTACAACGTTGCGCAATAATTCTTATGAGTCACGACGTTGTAAACGAGATTCAAAGCTCGCGTATTATTTGCACTCCACTTGTCGGCCGTCCCGTATATGTACGCATTGTACACATATTTATTTTCTTGCGCGCGTGTTTGCCTACAAACTGTCTCGCTGTTGTGGCCGGCTCGCCAAAGGTCTGCAAAACTTGACGACGTTTCTTTCTCACGACTGAAAAAAAAACCAAATACATTAGTTTGACAAAAAATTGAAAAAAAAAACGTTCGTTTTTTTTTTTCATTTTTTGTCAAACTAATGTATTTTGTTAAGAATTTTTGGGTTTTCAGCGTGGCCATCGATCAATGTTTGGGTAGTATTCTGCTCCATTCTGAGTCACTGCACTTGTCGAACAGGATTACGATATGACGGAAAAAAAAAACAAGTCGCAGCAATCAAGCGTACTAATTGTAGAACGATGAGAAAATTGATTATCGATAACAATTAGGTCGGAAAATTGTTGAATAAATTGGACGATGGAAGTCAGGGAAATAATAAGGGTTCTAATTTAAGGGCTTGCACCTAGTTGAAATTTTTGACAATATCGATTTTTGGTTTTCGACGAATGCTCAAAGTAAAGGGTGTCCCAAAATTCACGCAAGAAGTAATATTGATAGAAAACACAGGTTTTTAATTAAAAATTGTAAATTTTTTTATCGATTCATAAAGTATACAGTATAGGATTATGTATGGAATAGCATATGCATTTGTTTCTCAACAATCACTCGTGGATTTTCTGAACCCCAAATGCGACAATTTTGTCGATTAACGAAGCCATCAAGATAAAAATGAGCGTCATCGCTGAAGATTATTTTGTTCGAAAAATCAGTTTCCACTTGTTGTTGTTCCATAATCCATTCAACGAACTCTCTTCGCTGTGCATGGTCAGTAGGCTTTAGTTCTTGAGTCAATTGAACTTTGTAAGCATGAAGATGCAAATCTTTCGTGAGAATACGCTATAGAGAGCTTCTCGAAATGTCCAATTCTTGACCACGGTGCCGAATTGATGTTCCTGGAATCTCAGCAACACTCTCACGGACTGCTTCGATGTTTTGTATTGAACGACTGGTTGAAGGACGGCCAGCGTGTCTAAAATCACTAATTGATTCAGTCTCCCGGAATTTTTAAATTAATCTCTTTACACTTGATGAAGTTAAATCACTATTCCGACCATATTTTGAACGAAAATTGCGAACTGTAGCTGCCAAACCGTCATTATTTTTTGAATATTGCTCAACAATGAAAACGCATTGTTCTTTCGTGTAGCGCTCCAACCCTGGGTTCAGAGTTATTAAAAAATCCAATTTTTTTATTGGATTTTAGATCCAATAAAAAAGAAGAATTTTTTTTTACGATCAGAGTTTTCTTTTATCAACGAAAATAGGGCGTTTTTTTTCACTGAAAATCGATACTTTCACTTTGGACAACTATTTTTACGGAAATAAATATTTTATTAAATCCTTCATCAAAGCAGTACAGAATTTCATGCAAAAATTAAATGTCGAAAAAGTAAATGTGCAATCTACGTAGATCGGTAGATCCAATTTTTTTTCTTCATAGGCTTGGATAGGCCCAAGCGAAATTAAAATCGTCATTGAAACATAATATGCGCCTTCGACAAGTCGAGGAAAGACAAGAATACAGGAAAAATAATCGATCGCACATTATTTTTACATTTTTATTATGAAACATGAGTTATTTACATTTTTTTTTGCTCTCTTGCCTCTCATTCGCATCGGTCAATAATTCTTTGTATCCGTAAATCTAAGGTCTCGTAACAAATATTAATTCTACGTATAGTTAATCTGTCGAGTAGCCACGGGGGTTTTTCGAACGCGCTTCGATGTGGCGTCATGCGCCAGATAAATATTGCTGCTTAAGTACAAATTTTTCTCTCTTTTGTTTTGTTTCGTCTTCCCCGAGTCTAAAAAATACGAGGGCATTGAAACAACGACGGAATGAAAAACGTCAGTCGTTCGATTATTATTTAAAGAAAGAGAACGATTAAATTGATTGGTGCGATTAAGCTGCGACAAAAGTGACTATAATTCATGATTGTAAACGCGCGAACGTTACCTCGATGTTTTCGAGGAATAAACGAAAAAAAAGAAGAAAATAGTAGGGACACTCATCACGAATAATCGCCGGATGGAAAAAAGAAACCGAGCATCCTTTTTTCGCTTTTCATTTTATTATTGTTAATTGCGTCTAGAAAAATATGGTCTATATGTATTCTCAATATTTAAACATTTGTCCGTTTTTCATCGGTTCGCTTACTGTCCTTGTTTTTTTTTTTCCTTCTTTTGCTTTGTCTTGTCCACGGGCGGGCAAAAGTCGGCAAACGTCGACTCGATTTTCTCACTTCTCACTTCGTGCGAGTGCGTCGGGAGAGATCAGTCGCTTTCTTTTTCGTCTCGTGCGGATTCACGTCGATCCTCAGAGATGTTAATCGCGTCGAAGCTATTCCTGTTTCTTCATTTCGTTATTGTTCATGTAATCGGCGACGTCCTCCTCTGGCCAAGGAGAAATTTTCGTTGGATTAGCGTTCGAGACAGATCAAGAGGACCGAGAAAGAAATAAAAAGATTTTACGATCACATCCCTCTGAATTTTTACCCCACACTTTACGGGATCGCGCTATAATTGACTAATTTTTCCTCCGTTCGATTCTTCATATTGTCCAAAATAATAATGCCTGCTATTGTAAATAATTTTTAAAATCATTATTTATAATAATAATAATCGAAGAATAACATTAAGAATTATTATTTCGAATAATCTCAGGAATTATCATTTATAATAATTTTTAGAATTATTAAACATAATAATTTCTAATATTATTATGAATTATGATACTTATTAGTATTAGGAATCATAACGAGCTATATTATAAATAATAAGTTTAAACATTATTATTCATAATAATAATAATCGCAAGAATAACATTAAGAATTAGTATTTCGAATAATCTTCAGAATTATGAAAACATAATAATTCTTAATATTAATATGAATAATGATGCTTATCAGTATTATTATGAACGCTCGCAAACGAAATTCCCAAAAAAATAGAAAATATATTCGCCTCTTTGTAAAAACCCCTTTTCTAAATATCTAATATATATCAAATGTTAGGTATTTAATATTTATGATTTTATCCACAACTTTATAATATTTATCATTTTACCCATCAATATTTTTAATTTATTATCAATTTGGTCTTCTATAACGTCCATAATAAATATCGATATTCAACCCTTAAAATAAATACCCGTTTTTAACTTCCAAAGCCTTCCATATTTTTTTCTGAAAGTACATAAGCTCAAACACTAATACCTAAAAGGATTTTCGTAAAATAAGTTACTTGGTAAAAATTATGAATTTTTCAACATTGCCGTGCATTTTCTGCATTTCTTTTCAACGATCAAATAAAAAATTCTAAAATGAATGTTATGATATTATTATTGATTAAACTTATAGTTTAAATCTCAAAGAACACTTATGATTTTTTAGATTTGTTTGTAAAATGTAACTTTTGTTTAATATGTCGCGGACGCCAACGACCCATGTGCACCATTAAAAGGTGTCGAAAAATAGTGTACCATTCCATGGTTAATATAATATATTAAAATATTCAATATTTGCCGTATCTTCTTGCAAGCATCTAAACAAAAATCTATGCCCTATCGTGAATAATTGGGGAAAAAATGAGTCCCGAAAAAGTTCACGTTCTGTACGCGCGGGGTAAAAAAAAAAGTGATAATCACCTTCACCCTCGTCCTCACTTTCCTCGGGATGTATCTGCTGTGGTCCCTTGTTTGGGTAATGATTGTCGTAATCGGCTCCATCTGCTCCGGCCCGGATCTGACCATCCTCGAAGCTTCGACACGATGGAAAAGAGAGAAAATAAAAATGTTTAAACTTGTTATAACTTCATTCTTAGTAAATATTTTTCAATTAAAAAAAAACTCAAATCTCGCAAGAATATGTCTCAATTGTGCGTAAAATCCCGACCCCATAATCCCAATAATCTTATGAGAAAAAATATTGAAAATTTTCAATATTTGATCATTATACATTTTTTTTCAATACTTATTTTTTTTCTATCGTTTTCCAAACTATCTTTTCTCGTGAGCCAATTTTTTTTCAATCTTCTCAACGATTGTGCAGACTTGATATTATTTTTTTCCAATTTCCCGACAAATTCGTTCGACCCTCACGACGCATAGAAACCATAAAGATTCTCACTCTTGGATCTTCGCGTCGTTTCCAAGATCGTCGCCGATCTCCTGTATTCCCTTGGCTCTGAACCATTCGGCGTCATCGGGGCCATTGAGAATTTGTTCTCCCATGTATCGATGACCGGCAGCTTGGCCGATCGGGTTATTCGCTGCGAAATTTTTGCCCCGATCCTTGTCATCCTCGTTATTTTTCATCGCTGGATTTTTGTCGTCGTCGTCGTCATCTGCGTCAATTCCTTTCGTTTCCTCGGCTTTGGCGTTGGCCTCGGCGTTCGTGTCAATTATATCGAGGATCGGCAATACACCGAACGGCAGTTTCGCTTTCACGATTGGCTTCGCGGCTGCCACGGGATTCACCGATTTACTGGAAATCGTCGAGGCTGAATTTACTCCGGACTTCGTCGAAGTCGCGACTTTTGCCGCCACCACGACCTTCGACGAACTTATCCCAATGTTCGGCAATATCTGCGGACAGAAAATCAAGTACATATTTCTTGTTTAATTACATTTGAACACACACACACACACACACACACACACACACATATACATATACATATATATATATATATATGAGGTATTCCACGCCATTTCACCTAGCCCGGGACCCCGACCTGATTTTTTTTTTGTAAAATTGTACCCCATGAAAGGAATATTCACACCAATCTTTAGATTTTTATGTGTTCTCTTTTAGGAGTTATAATTTTCCAAAAAAATGTCGATTTCGGAACTTTTGCAAACGTTTAAACGCTGATAACTCCTGAACTAAATGAGATATCGACAAATGTCAGTTTATATATATTTCATTTTGAAGCATACTTTCACGAAAAAATATGAAAAACATTATCATTTATACTGGAACACATGTTTTCTGCTTCGAAACTGGAAACTATTTTTATTAAAGATGATTGCCATTTTTTTTTTTTTTTTCAAAAAATTCTCCAAAATAGAGTGACCCATTCTATGATTTTTAAGACTAATCTCATCGTGGTCCCATTTTTCCTTCTATTTTTTTTGCGAATTAATCATATTTTTTTGAGGAGATTTTCATCATTTCAATCTCCAATGCTATATATGTCCATATTAATCTTGAATAATGCTAATAATGAAACGGTTTATTTTTTATTTATGTTGAAATTAACGAAAAAGAAGATTTTTTTGTGTAAAATGAATTTTTTTTTCACTAATAATAATATTGATCAATACAAGTATGACAATTTTCAATCGGATCTCATAGTCATAACAATTCTAGTTCCGATGCCTTACGTAAATAACAGGAACTAATTTGAGAATTATATGGGAATACGTAAATACGTAAAAAAGTGAAATTTTTCCTTATATATATAATTTCACACTTTTTCAAACTCTTTCAACAATTGATAATTTTTTTCATATTTTTTCATGAAAGTATTATTCAAAATGAAAAAAATATATTCATTTTGTCGATATCTCAATTAGTTCAGCGTTTAAACGTTTACAAACCTTCCGAAATCAACATTTTTTGGAAAAATATAACTCCTAAAAGAGAAGAGATAAAATTCTAAAAATTTGTGTGGATATTCCTTTCATGCGGTATAATTTTACAAAAAAAATCAGGAAAATAAAAAATGGTCCGGATCAAGGGCTACGTGAAATGGTGTGGAATGCCTCATATATATATACATATATATATTTACAGGTTTAAATTGTTTTTAAAGACGAGTATGTTTGAAATATTCATTATGTTTATGCATAGTTCGACAAGGGTCATCGAATGATGACTACAAGGTTCATCCAGGTGGGGCGGCGGTTCTATATATTATATTCTATATTATTGTACATTTTTATCGTAGCTGCATACCGCAATTGTATGTACACCAGCATTGCATACAATGATTTGCCAACTAACCTTAAAACTAATGAATTAATTATTATGATTAATTAAACTTAAAACTACTTTATTATTTATAGACTAGAGTAAATCATTTTTTTTTAACACGTTTTAATTGAATGCAGTAAAATTTGAGATAGGACTTTTATAAGAAAAATAAAAAGAAAAATATTTCCGGCATAAAAAAATCGAAATCCAAATATTTATTTACGGGTGTTCTTGAATGCGCTAAATTATTGGTATGCGTAATTTTGTAATATTCTAGTTGTAGGTTTATAATTATTTGTATATTTTACATGCATAGTATGGTCTTACGCATAATTAGTTTATAACTAAAATACCTAATATAAAAATATTTTGCATTTAGATAAAGGAATTATTTGAGATGAGGCGTTTACAAAAAATGTTCGGGACCTTAAAAATTTTAGTTTTGGTTCCTACATTACGAATACGTAGTTGAATATTTATCTATGAGTATATTCACGTGTATATAATTATTCTTTGCACATTACAATTCATGATTGATAAAGCTAACTGTATATACGATTGTATTGTGCTATTTTAATTATTGCATATGCATATCATTTTTCAACTAACAAAGTATTTTCAATTATTATACAAAAGAATAACGCAAGATAGAGCTTTATCGAAAACAAAGTTTGCGATCTTAAAGAAACATTAATTATGGTCTACATATATTTGAGAGAAAAAAAAACAGACAATGATATTCCGGATTTCCGACACGGTAGACATTTTTTTCCAAATATTTCTTTTTGAGTTCGGCGTATACATACCGGGAGACTCGCCTCAACGATTGCTCCGTGTCAAATCTTCGTATCGCGCGGAAGTTGAAGATAACTATGGAACTTACGTTTACCCAAGATAAATAAATAAAAAAATAATAATCACGGAGACTCGCTTTCCAAAACGATAATTCGATTCAATCATGTCCGTTCATTATTTAATACTCAATGAAAAAAAAATCCAATTTCTTTTCCAGGATCGAAAAAGTCCGAATGTTCTTCCACTGTCAAATTTGTTAATACGTTATTCTCCGTCACGAAAAAAAACCAAACAGGGGTCTGGCCGGAAAAAATGCTCCCTCACAAGATCTTCGCATTGATTATCCCAACCTCGATGCGTAAAAATCAAAGAAACAAATCTCCAAGACATGCGCCAAGCAAAAAAAAAAGGAAGCAAAGAAACGAGACACGCCACAGGCAAGAAAAAAAAACAAACTATCAAGTCAAAGTGCGAAGTGTCCCTATAAGGGGGAATTTCTTGTCGCTCCAAATTCGAAGAAAACTCGAAGACAAGCTCGTTATCAGCACGGTGAAATTTTTGTTTCTTTAGTTTTTTTTCGCAACAAAACGTAGTCGCTTGCCGTTCGTGAAAAAAAAAACAGTGACGCAATTTACGGCCGAAATTGCGCGCAACGAAGAGGATGCAAGTGAAGAAAAAGAAGAAAATAAAATATACGCAAGCTCGTAAAAATAATAACTATCGAATCTACGATTTTCTTTTATTAATGCTTTTAACAAAGAACAAAGATACAGGTACGCTCGAGTCGAGATTCATCCTCTCGCAAAACACATGTGCTACTTTATTTTCTCCCTAACTCTCTCTCTCTCTCTCTCGCTCTCTCATTCAACGCTCGAAGGCCAGTACCCCGCGTTACGTCGACAATTTAACAATATTGCACAACACGCAAACCTAACGATCTTTGATTCGCAATTAAAGTGATATGAAAATTGTTCATTACGCTCGAAAAATTTTGTTCACATCGTTTATCACATATTTACGAAAACTGCCACCAAGTTTCAGAATCCATATATTATTATATTACATTGAATCCATATTATTATTATTATTAATATTATTATAGTATTTACCCGAATTCGAAATGGGACACCCTGTGTCTTTTCATCGTATACAGGGTGTCCCAGTCAATTGTCACGAAATTCATTAATTGTCAAGTAATTGTCCTTGATATTCCGTTTCGTGGCTTTTTTTTCAATCATTATTTTAAGAAGGTAAGTAGCTGCATGGAAACCGCTGCAATGTAAGTCTGTCGATTTTTATCGCGTTGAAGATGGCAGCATTGGAATCCAATGGAAGTACTTTTTTTTAATTTATTTTTCTTCATTTTTATTATAATTCAATTTCGTTTTCATTAATTGAGGTTGTAGATTTCTACTAAATATAAGAAAAGTCATTCGAGTGATTTTCGTACCGTAAGTTAGCGAAAAAAAAAAGTCTGAGCAATTGAAGAAAAATTATCATTCGTTGCATTCCAACGATGCAAACTTCACAAGAGTGGATTTTTCCTAACAAAAAAAAAATAACATCCTCTAGTTTCCTAGAAAAAGCATACGGAATTTTGTTCGATAGTATTGGAAAAATTAGATTTTCCGCGAGTTAATATTTGTCTTTTTTTTCGACAAACTTGTCAAAGAGTAACCGAAGTGGTGATTTATTCCGATTTTATCGTGTGCACGAAATTAACAATACAGGGATTTTTCGTATGAAGGCCTCACATTCAAACTGCAAGCGTCACTAGCATGCCGAAAATAGCTCGAGCTTGAACATTTCAAAGGGAAGAATAAAATCAAAAAGATAGACATAAGGGACAATGGGCAGCGGCATAATCTTGGGAAAGCGAAAATTTTCAAATGTTCGTGCGCACGTGCTGGGAAGTTGTGAGCAGAGATACGACGATGAAGGATGTGCTCGTGCGATCTCAAGAGGTTTCTATGATATTTCGAGGCAGGGTACACCGACCAGTGAATGGATGAAAGCTAATTTATATTTATATATTTAGCAGAAAAAAAATCACATGTGTCGATAAAACGAATTTCTCAGTGTAATATCGTATTTTTACGCCACACGGAATTCTTCTAGTTCGTGGTACTTGCACACCGCGCAACTTAGTTACGATTCGGCGGTGCATAGTAAGTGCTCTAAAGGCGAAAACAAAGGTTTTTACGAGTTTTGAGGGTTAAGTATTACTTTTATTGAGATAGAATGAATCGTTGATATTTTGCAATTTTTTAAAAATAATTTAGGAATAATAGGTAAGAATTAGACATGTTTATTCACAGGTGCTGTATTCTAACGTCTTTCCGGTGAATGGACATATGTGCTCTGTTCTGAATTATTCTCAAAGCAGAGTGAAGAATGTAGCTCGTCCGCTAAAAATTGGAAAATAAATTACTATCAAGGTAGCACACCCGAGTAGACGGCGGAAAAATAGGTGAATTTTGGCAATTATTATCTCAAAAAGTATTGGTCCGATTTCACCCAAGTTTGTTTCATTCGAAAGTACAAATATTGAAGTATATTGAACATTTTTTTTTATAAATGTATACTTTTTTTTAATAAACTGGGAGCGCTGTTATTGTTATGCCCATGACTGCATGCAGTCGGTTTATCTGAAAGAAAACTTTCGAAAAGTTTCTCCAAAGGTAATGTATAAAGCCCTTCGCGTCATAGGATCTTTTTTCACCCAATTATTATTTTTTTTTATCAAGCCAAAAAGTTCGGAAATTTAGATTGAAAAATAAATGTAAATTTCTATCAGGCACCATTTTGTGAAAAAATAAATAAAAAAAATCCTACGATGCGAATACATTACACTTAAAGAATCTTCGACATTTTTTTCCCTCCCACACTCCCAGTCAATATATATTCATAAAAAATGTTGTCAATACACCATAATATTTATATTTTCGAATAAAACAAACGTGGATGAATTCAAACGAATCGTTTTTGAGATAATTCTCAAAATTCACGTATCTTTTCCGCCGTCTACTCGGATGTGGACCCCTTAAGAATTGACAATGTACATTTCATCAAATATTGTAATAGAATCAATTTATTGCTTTTTTTGTTTTAAGTTAACGAAATTTAACTTTCTGTTTCTCAGTCGAAACAAACTTTGGAAGTTTTTTTTTGAGAATGTCACGTTAAGATGCAAAAACAAGGTTTGTGTATTCGCTACGAAATCGTAATACTAAATACAATATACTTATACACTCACGTGTATAAGAATATTATAATTGCTGTGCAGTAATCTCCAAATCTAGCATTTAATAAGATGAAATAATAAATCGTTATTCTTTACAGCGTACAACTACACTACACGTCCATTTACTGGTAATTTCGTCCATTCACTGGCAATTTAGTCATGTCCCTACTTATTTATTAATTCCTTCAATATTTTCGGTTGCGATTACTTGAAATATTTTGTTCTACTGTGAGAATAATATATTTTGTTGGCTATAGCAATTAAAAGGATTGTTTTGATAATATTTTCACGTCACAGTCGATTTGAATCCTCCAGTGGATTTATTCGTTCATTAAGTGGTCGATTTACTCTACCATAGAAATGACATCATCAGAAATATATATCGAGAGATATTCTACGCCAAGATCAAACGAGCCAGGTGCGCAAGCGATCAAACGCCCTTCTACGTATTTTTCTCATCGTCTTTGTCGGCGTTTGCGTCCTGATGATTGAGTATACCAGCGACTCTCTCCTGTATGTCGCGAATCTCGTCAGATCCGGAAGGCAGAGGTTTCTCCTCATCGCGGGGGCGTTCCTCCGGTCGTATCTGCGAGTTCTCGACACCCTCGGTTTTCTCTAGGCTGCCGGCAATTTTGCTCGGCTCATCGTTCGATTTTTTTTTCCCTACCATCGGCAGTGGCGAAGAAGCCTCGGCGGCGTTTAGCGCTTGAGGTTGGCCGAGGACGGGTTTGGGTGGTGCATCGCCGACGTTCTCGACCCTTCGGTCATCACCGCCCCGAACGTTTTTTTCCGCGTTCGCGCGGTTGTACTCGTTTCGAGCGTAGGGCAATGGAATCGACGCCCTCGCTTTGTCACCTTCGTCGACTTTCATCGCTGTCTCGTCACTCTTCGCGAACTTCACTCCCCTCGCTTCGCTCGTCGATGATTTTTTTCCCTTAAAGCCCGCACCCTCCTCTCCGTTGCTTTCCTCCTCGGGAACCCGTATGGGCTGATGATCGCGCGGCGCCTGTATCGGGTGTGCTATCGCGTTTACGTCGTTGCTCGGACGACTTACCTGTTGTTTCGACAACGGACGCGCCCCCTGTTGCTCGTCCCCGGAAACGACGGCCTGACCACCGTTGTTCAACGCCACGTTCGGCTGCGCCAATTGCTGTACAGATCCTTGCGATACCGACATACTGGCGCGTGGGGACGATGCCTTGTTGAAGGCGTTCTGAAAGTTTTGGACCAATCGATCAGGCACGTAATTATACGTAGCAGAATGTTTTTTTTTTTAAGATAGGGTATTGACCAGAACTGAAATTTCATGACATTTAAGGATTTTTAAGGCAAGTATTAGGGATTTTTTTTTCATTACTTTTAGTATGACTTTCTGGCATAGGAGTATACTTTATAATTCTTTAGTGCGACTAATTTTCTAAAATGATTTGTTATCTCAACTAATGTTGAGATAACAAATCATTTTTTTTCTACTACCTTTTTTTCTAATACCATCGATTGTCGCAAACCCGCGAAAATTTGATATTATTTTGGACAAATTAACACAAAAATCGGCCATGATAATGAGCGCTGCAGAGATCTTAAAAAATCAGGTAGACTGGTAATTGTTCATGACGTTTCATGACTTTTTCAGGGTCGAGTGTAATTTCATGAGATTTAAGATTTTTCATGACTTTACAGGTCGGTAGACACTCTGTAATAGAACAATTAGAATAATAGTAACAACAACGTTGATAATGGTATGGGATTACAAAAGCCCAAAAGCACGCACGGAAAGAATTTTGAAAAAAGTATTGGTTCTATGCGTAATTCCGTAGCGAAATTCCGATGGATGTGGTTCGCAATTGTTTCTCCGCAACGCACGTGCATCAACAATATGAAGTGTCGTATATCAAGTGAAAACTGAAACTTGTGCCGACATTTAAAAAAGTATCCATTGCGACATCGAGAAAACTAGAGGAACTGGTTAGTAATAATTCTGTCAAAAAGTTATGTGCGTACGTAAAAGAATTCGAGGCTTTGGTAAAACATATACCGCAAAGAGAAGGAAATGGCAGTGAATGCCATGTCCTTCTCTTTGCGGAAGGAAATGGCAGTGAGTGTTCAAATCTTCGTGATATCGAGGATTTCGTTATGTCGAGGTTCATTATATCGAGGTTCGACTGTAGTTTAGAAACTATTTATAATGCTAATAGTTGTTGCCTCACCCTGTATATAGTTGTTATTACTTAATTTGTTTAATCCATATTATTTTTCTATTGTATAATTTGCACATCAATTTTTACTTTTTTTTTACTAATATCATTTTTTTAAATTATTTTTCTAACATTACCTTCGACTTTCATTCTTTTTTTTTACTATTGTTTCTTCGTTAAATATATATCTGTGTATGTGTGATTTATTTCGACCAGAAATATATCATTGAACGAACAGAATATCAAAAATAAAAAAGAAATAATTCAAATGCGAATAGCAGTATACCTCTTCGAGTTCTCGATTGAGCTGCATAACTTCTTTGCGCAAATGTTCGATTGTGCTATTGGTATCAGCGCTGGTCTTGAAGAGCGCATTGTACCTATCCTCCAGTCTGGTCTTCTCCGTGTCAATTTTAAAAAACTTCTTTTTCAGCTGCCCAAAAGATTTTTCGTTCTCGTCGCGAGCCTCGCGTATCTGGGCACGAAGTTCTTGTAGCGTAACTTCGAGCCTCTTGCGATCCTCCAACGCTTGTTTCTGCTGTTTATCGCACTCCTCCTTGAGATCCTGATTCTCCGACTCCAGGATCTTATGGGTCTGCTGCAACGAGTTGAATCTTCGCAGAGCCTCGACGCTGTCTTTGTCCCTCAAAGACTTCTCGCGAGTCGCGCGTTGCTGAAGTTCCTGCTTCACCGCGGCGTTCGAACTCTTCTCCTCGGCGAGCGCTTTCTCCAATCGGACCTTGTACTCGAAGATCACTGCGCGGAAAAACGAGCGAATTCGTGGATGGGTTTGATAAATATTTTTCGCTTTTTTTTTGGAGATTGTATGGGAGATACGACCGCAGGTAAAAGTATAGCTGAAAATTGGAATTCTCAAATATTAAATGTACAAATAAGTTCTCAGCCTGAGAATAAAAACAGCTATATTGAATATTTGAACGAAAAAAAAATGTTCCTACAGGTCTGGTGTCATGTAATGATGCCAAACTATAATATTTAGTAGACTAATTTTTCGAATCAATAGCTTAACATGACACTGTATGGTTCTCGCGTTCGAATTGAAACAAAATACTTTCGACGCTAAGGCCATAATTTCTCAGGCATTGGGAAAAAATGCCGTATCCATCAGTACCGTGAAAGAATGGTTTGAAAGGTTCCCGAGTGGAAATTTCGACCTTGTGAATGGCGAGAGAGCAGGACGAAGAATAAAATATGAAGACGAGGATTTGGAACAGTTGCTGGACGAAGATCCTCGCCAAACGCAATCGGAGCTTGCTACTACATTAGGAGTTACCCAACAAGGCGTTTCCAGTCATTTAAGGCCTTATATACGCGAAAAATTTCAAAATTTTTCATTTTTATTTAATTTTTGATTCCATTGGCCTGAACGGTTAGGAATATTTTAAGCTTTACAGAATTGAAAAATTCCATTATGCTTTTAAATAAGGTAAGATTGCATTTATAATAGATACCGCGCGGCGCGCCCGACCGCCAACTTCAAAGCCGTTTGTCCACGATTCACTTTTTTGAACCTTGTGAAAGTTCTAACTCTTGGACGAAGGTTCAGATCGCTTTGAAATTTTTACAACATATTCTTAGTATCATCACCTATCGTGTGAACCACAGAAACAAAAATTTCAATGATACCAAAAAATATAAAAAATAAAATACCGACAGAAAATTGAGTAAAAAAATTTTAAGTTTCGAATTTTTATTATAATAATTTTTTTTAAATAATATTGTTGGTTCACACTGAAGATACATTCATTATGCAATTATAAATATGTTCATTTTTTTTTTCAGATACCCACATCGATGCCGAGAACTTTCACCATCAACGCGCGCGCAAAAAAAAATACATTGCTTTCTTATGTTATATCTCCGCCATTTGTTAATATTTCTGATTTTTTTTACATATACTTAACCATGTGCATAAATGATCTGTAAAAAAAATGTTGTCAATATATGCGTCATTTTTTTTAACCGCGTCTAGAAAAGTACCTTCGAAAATCGGCGAAATCGCGTATATAAGGACTTAAGGTAGTAGTCTCACAACAGTCACGTTGAAAAGTTTATTCTCCGTTCAATCGTTGAAAGCTTCGAAATATCCTTATAATGTAAGTTGTACATCTTATCGGGATGTAAAAACTTATAAAGTAATGATGAAAACGCCTACTATAATGTTTACCTAACCCTCGCGTTTGAATAAGACTATCCATTCCGGCTACTGATACGTAGGTAATCTGCGTATACGGATATGCACACACTACTGTAAGTCTAGTTCTAGTCTGCTCCAGTCGCTTCGTGGCACTAGCGTCGCTAGACATTGCTTAATTTAAATCGCTATATCTCTGAAATTAGACGGTGAAAATTTATGATTTTTTTTACCCACTTCGTCATATGTTCCTCTGTAATTGAGAATTTTTTTTTTTGAAAATCTGTAGAAAAGTTTCGAAGTTATTGCGTGAAATGTGCAATTTTCCACAGCTCCCCATAAAAACACGTGTAATACCGTGAAATCTTTGATTGCCAATATCTCGAAAACGGAACGGTCAAGCCTTTTGAAATTTTGCAGGTAAACATTTAATAGTGTCCTGAATGGGTCCTCAAAATAAAACAAAAAATCTATTGAAAATCGCCTTTGCGAGATTCCTATCTTAACATTTTTATTATGTTACGAGTGTCGTATCAGAGTTATCGTACAGCATTGGCTATGTCGCCCGTGTATAAGAGCCTAACTTCAATAATTAATTGCTCAACAATCATGCAGAGGAATGACTTGAAACTTTGCACGGAGTCGTAGCACCCGTTTGCAAATATCCTCGATAAATTTCAGCAAATTCTCAGCATCACGCGATAGCTGGGCAGCCTCCTTAAAATACAATATTCCTAAATCATACCTTACGAATATTCCTTTACAGTGAGCGCGCAATAATTGTCCTGAAGTTTGCATCGTTGCAACGCAACAACATTTCTTTTCACATATTCTTCTTTCCTGATTTTCAACATTTTACGAATCATTTCTTTTTCCCGATTCGAATTCTAGATTTCTTGGCGAAACGGAAAAAAAATATTGCGGGGTTTTCGTTACGATTTTTGTAAAAAATAAAAATTCGAACAATTGAAAAATAATCATTTCCGTTGCATTACAACGTTGCAAACGTCGATCTCATCACGCAATATGCGTTTGCCAACAATTTGTTCATTTTCAGTTCGTGTTAAACGAGAAAAATTCATACATTGACTATGAACTCTGATCGTTTTTTAAACCATTTGAGATGCTGCAATTGGTCTATTTTTATTTTCAATCACCTTGAAGCTGCGCCGCGAGAGTTTCCTGTTGATGAACGCAGTGGACGTGGAGCTCGCGCAACCTGGACATCTCCGTCGTGGCAGCGCGATAGAGAAAGACGAGGAGCAAAACGCAGACACCGCAAGCTCCGTAAATGGCTAGGCGGCCTCCTCGGCCCCTGCCGAGTCGAGAGCCGCTCATCTCTGCAAACAAAATCGTGTCTTTCCAATCATCTTATTCATGAATTATCATTATAAATTTAATTTTCCGTATTAATATTAATATTTCGCCGACGTATACGCGTTTTTGCAAAAGCCGGCAACCGGAAGCTCAACCGTTGTCTCTTCATCGTTTCGTCGTGCTGTTGAAGTTGTTGGACAAGTGTCGCTTGTCCGACGGCTTTCGTGTCCCATCGACTTCGCACATGCGAAAGGAAGGTCGTCATTAAAAACTCATGGCTCGGTCGCGTAGCGTAAATAGCGACTAAAGTGCGACGTATTTCTCCAATACTAACCTATTATGATAGTACATCTATGTACAGGGTGTGCAATCTTGAAACATCGAAATAACTTAGAGACAGCGAAGTGAATCGAAAAATCCGCGGAGACAGATATCGAATAGATTCGAAAGAGAAGTAAAATGGCAAAACACACTTTTTTAAGTCGACGTTTTCAAGATGATTTCAAGGTGAAAAAAAAACCTTGAAAAAAGGAATGGAAACCTATTGGGATCTGTCAAATGGCGATATGACATCTGGTGGCGGAAAATCAAAATATACTTAACGAACATAGAGTACTAATCTTTGACAACTGATATAAGGAAGTATTGAGGTTTAGTCATGGAGAATTACACGATCGAGCAACGCATAGAAATTGTGGAAATTCAGTACGAAATAATGGAGTTATTGGCAAACGAAATTTCATAGTCGTGTTATCTTGCGCCGCGGCGATGTGAATTGGCCACCATCGTGCGATTTGACGTTTTTGGACTTCTTTCTTTGGGGTTTTCAGAAAGGAAAAGTGTATGCCAATGATCCACATACCATTTCTGCTCAAGGAACCAATTGGAGGCACCATTAAGGCCCTAGGCCACTCTAGGATTTTCCAAAAATCGATTTTTTTTTGTTAAAAATGTACCTTAGTACCTATAAAATTATATTCCAAAAGATTATGGGTGTGAAAAATCTCTAAGTACTCGATTTTCGAATTCTAGCGCAACCCCTCTTGATTCATGTCGTGACTTTCTACTAACTTTAAACGCGTTTATCTCAAAACTACATTTTTCAAGTCGGCCGGACTCATAACTCAAACAAATTTCAACCGATTCACTTGAAATTTTAACTGTATATTTATAATTGCATTTTTCTGAGGCACTACGTAGGATGTTTTATTATATTGCATAGTTCCTTTTTCATAAACAATTTTCTGACGATTTTCTCATGGCATTTTATACTTTTTGTTTTAAAAATGCGCCATTTTAACAAAAAACAATATATCAAAAAAATCCTACGTACTTCTATAGCTTTTCTTATATATAATCGAAAAAACTTTAGTGTCTCATAACTCAAAAATTATAGGAGCTGTTGGTCCGGCCGTTGACCTTCCAGAAATAAAGGCGACATCGGAAAAATGCTGCACAGTCGCCATTTCGACATGTATCAGTGTGAAAAAATAATTTTGTATAGTCAATCACGTGTATCATAAACCCCTATTTTTTAATTTCCATTTATTTTATGGTTTCACTGAAAAAAAAAATCACAAAATATGCCCTTTTTTGGCCTCTAGAGTGGCCTAAGGCCTTGATGAAATTATTCCGCAATTATGCCAAAACGTTATTGAAAATTTCGTCAAAAGAGTGAACGTTCGCAAACAGGGACGATGCGGCCATTTATAGAATATTGTATTCCACACATAACCTCCATGTTCGTACTTTATATTAAAATAAAAATATTCGCACTTTTCAAATAAATAATACGTTTTATTAAGGGGCTATTCTACTGTGATGGCTTAAAAAATAAGCTATTTTTAATAACTTGTTTTCGAAAACTGTTGCATGTATCGGTACAATCTTTTTTTGTCGCTTAAAAGTACACTCTTGTAGAATAGAAAACAATTTTTTTTGTTGCATATAAATGTATATTTATTTAACAATTGATAATGGTGTTAAAGCATGAAAAAAAAAGTATGTCACTGGCGTTGATGATTTGCGCTCTCCAGGAAACAAAAAATTCAAAAAGATTCTTAATCTGTTTGAGTGTCGCTATCGCCCGAACTAGAATTATTATTTTATATCGCAAAGTAACAAAATGGCGTCGTTTTTGGCAAAAGTGTTCGAAAAACACGTTTATTTTCGTCATAATTCGGGCGAAAGTATAAGTAAAAATGAATATTTTTAAAATAATTCTAGTTCGGGCAACAGCGACATTCATACAGATTACGAATCTTCTTGAATTTTTTGTTTCAAATTACCTGGAGACCGCAAGTCATCAACGCCAACGACATACTTTTTTTCATGCCTTTACACGATTATAAATGGTTAAATAAATATACATTTATATGCAACAACAAAAAAAATGTTGTCTATTCCATAAGAGTGTACCTTTGAGCGAAAAAAAAAGTTTGTACCGACGAATGCAACAGTAAAAAAAAAATTGATTAAAAAATAGCTTATTTTTTGAGCCTTCACAGTAGATTTATTAAGGGGCTATAATAAATTTAAATGTCAGGTCATTTTGAGGCACCCTTTAACAGGTGAGTCACTTGAATTCGAGCACTCGAGAACTATAAATATTGATTTGAAACAAAAGAAAAAAAAAACCAAAGGCAACATCTGGTTTCCCAAGATCTACACTTTCATCGTCTCTTTGGTTAGAAACAAAATCAATGACTTATCATGACCTTGACGCACGTAAAACTAATAAGAGCAGAATCGGCTCAAGGCGGCGCTAAGAAACGTCGTATTTCCGGTGGCGAATAATCATTTTTGTTGAAAAAACAACGTGGACAAAATGTGTCCCATTGACAGCATAACATTTTTTAGCATAATTTCTGACTGACGCGTGGACCTTTTGCAACGTCCTCGAGCGTCATCCTTTCTAGTGGCCCACCCTGTATGCATGTATGCACGTACCGTAGGGTAGCGTGTAACATACCGCGTCATTTATATTTGCAAAGTGTATCAAGGTACATCTGATATAAAAAAAAGAGAGAAAAAAAGACACAGATTTTTCTCTTTTTTTTCATAACAAATGTGACGATCGAAGGAACGAAGACGCAAATCGTTGACGAGAGGAACGTCCCGCTGAAGCTTTCGCACAGCACTTGCGTATCAAAAAATGACAACGAATTAGTTCACGATCCCCCCCCCGAGGATCGCAATTATTTTGATTAAATATGTAGCTTTTGATGTTTTAAATATTTTTTTGGAGATTCATATTTTTGGGAATAAAGCAGACGAGAGAAAGGGGGGCAAGAGATCTGCAGTAGAGCATGAAGAGTTTAATGAAGTGCACAGAATAAATGATAAAAGCCAGATGGTCCGGTAACCGTTAGCACATTTGATGTCTTCCAAACTATGGGTGTCAGAAAAAAAAATCGTCGAACAGAAGTTGTAATGTACAGAAAGTATCGATTTTCTCTATGGGTGGAGTTGCTTCCAAGATATAAAATTCACCTGTGGAACGCTGTTTTTTTTTTTGTGTCTAGCGTCTGATTGCGGCTCTGTTGAGACGAATACAGTGATCTACGACACAGGCACATTCAAGGTCAGTAAAGTCACTTTCATTTGTGAAAGGTGTTCGAAGTGATGGCAGTCGATATCAAGGCAATTGGGAATCTTACGCAAAGCTCAGCGCAGATGCCGCCACTTAAACATAACGTAAACAAAAGAAGCTATCAACGCGCGCGGTACATTTTCGCCTCGTCTGCCTTGTGCTAAAATTATATGAATTGATATAATGGACAATAATTACGGATATTTCACTATAATCGTCTTTCTACTCTTTTCCTTCTCTGTTCATCAGAGTGTCTAATTTTGACGAAAACCGAAATTTCATGACATTTACGTATTTTTGAGGCATGGAGTAGAGATTTTTTTTTTATTACTTTTAGTATGACTTTCTGATATAAAAGTATACTTTATAATTCTTTAGTGCGACTAATTTTCAAAATTTTTATATTTATATTCTGCTCTTTGAAACAGATGTGTGTTGTATGCCAATAAAAAGTATACAAAATAAACGAAAAGTCACCAAACTGTACAATTCCATGTGTAGTAAAAAAAAAAAATGTGAGACAAACATAATTTCAAGTTTGCTGTAAAGAAATATATTTTGGGAATATCTGGACAAATATTACATACATTTAGAAACTTTGAGTAATATCATCTAATCGCTTTACACGAATAACAAAGAAAAACTAATATGTGCGATCGGATTACGCTAGACGGCGTTAGAAAGATAACATTTCGTACTAAAATAAACATTTCAGGCAGTTTTGTGATTGCTTGACTCAATATTTTTTGAGCGCGCGTCAAAGATGGCCACGAGCAAAGTGAAAATACCCCATATTTTACAGTTTTTCTTCGATAAAGGCGAAAAAGCAAGCCAGGCGGTTGAAAATGTGAATAGCGTTTATGGTCCTGATACTGTAACAGCCAATCACGCGCAATTTTGGTTTCGTCGATTCCGTTCCGGTAATTTTTATGTCAAAGATGCACCACGCTCTGGAAGGCCAATTGTCGAAAATGTCGATAAAATAATGGAAATCGTCGAGTCCGACCGTCATGTAAGCACTGTTCTTTTTGTATCCAGCACTTGAATAAGGCTGGATACAAAAAGAAGCTCGATGTATGGATGCCACACGAGTTAACGCAAAAAAACCTCATGGACCGAATTTCCATCTGCGAATCGCTGCTGAATCGCAACAAAATCGTCCCATTCCTGAAGCGGATGGTGACTGGTGATGAAAAGTGGGTCACTTACGACAACGTCAAGCGAAAATGGTCGTGGTCGAATCGCGGTGAGCCTCTGCGTATACGGTTATGTACACACTACTGTAATCTAGTTCTAGTGTCTGCTTTTTTTTAATTTCATAAATCGTTAGAGAAATATCTTAAGAATGCACCCTAAAAATTTCAAAACGATGTTCGGATAAATGATAAAGACTCTCCGCTCGACTCCCAAGCGCACTCAGGTATCCACCAGCGCTCAGTTAGGTAGTTTGTTTGGGTTTTCATAACCCAAACAAACCCAAACTCGACCGTTTGGCAATTAGCTCGAAAACATCTCCATTCTGGGTACAAAATAATCGAGGTAGCGGCATTTCTTGCTGCTATTTTATTCAATGAAGGAAATTCAGCCCTACTCATGATTATGAATGAACTACAAATCCTAGTTGGCAGGCAGAGCTACGGATATGCCGAGCAAATGGATCAGATGCGTGTGGCTCAGAAAAATAGAAAAAGTTTATTAGAGACAAAAGAAGCTCGAAAAGCTCGTAAAGAGAAAATGCAAGCTTCAAATGAGTTGCATGAGGAAGAGGAAGGACTGCTGTATAGTGCTGGAATCGCTGATTAATCGGTAAGACACTTTATCATTTGATTGAACACATTTGACTTTGAATTTTTCGCTTGTGAAAGTTTAAACGTGTTTTTCTCAAAACGACATTTTTTCAATTTGCGGGAATCATAACTCAAAAACTAATTGATGGATCATCTTCAAATTTGGAACACATTTACATCATTTATTAAAACATGAACCTAAAGTTGGAAAGATTAGATTGTTTTAAACATATTTATTATTGCAAAATGCCAAAAAAAACAATTCTAAAAATCGATCATTTTTTTACAAACACGTTCCAACGTTCAATTCTCAATTTTTTTTTCAAAATTTAGGTTCATGTTCTCAAAAAACACCTCAAGAATGTATAAAAATTTGTTGGACTATTTCAGATGCGAATTGCAAGCTGCACAATTCCCGCAAATCGACAACAAAAATGAGGACACGTCAAGGGACACAGCGGATTACACCTTAAGGTCAAGTGTCACACCGACGGAGCGGCTATTATTGCGAGAGAGATAGCTGATTTGCAGATTCCCAATGATTTCTGAAACGGTTGATTTTTGGGAAACAAGAAAAGAAACACTTTCCGCTCGGTTGAACGACGAACAACGGCTTTCTCTTCTTTTGCCCGAAATATGTTCCGTCTAGGAGAAAACTTGGCAGTAGGATTTTTACCGACTGGACGTGCGACACATGGCCTTAATTAATGCGTGAAATAACAAAAAAATTACCAGAGAGGTATGAAATAATGAACAAATTATTGTCAGAGTTGCGGAAACTTCCGTTTTTTTTTTCACAATAAAAATCCAAGAAAATCATCTAATTTTCGGTCTCCTAAAGTGGTTGCCCGCCTTAATTCAGGCTCCAGCCTGAATCGTCCATTCACTGGTTGTTTTACCCTACCGTAGATGAATCACGGAACGCACCGTTGGTAAGCGATCCCTCGAAACAGCTGTCATTGACCCGTGCGACTTTTGGCAATGGGACCGCAACGCGCCAAACGCGTCGACTATTCACGAACCGTGCCGACTGATAACGATAATAAACAATCGCGCCTTAGGAATGTTCTTTTTGGATCTTGATAAATGGCGTCGCGACGATTAGGGAAGTCGTAAAGAGAAACGAGCAATTGTAAAGATCCGTAGGAGGACGGATACGTCGCGTTTGAGGGTATTTTCGAAACATCAAAGAGACGCCGACACGTCGCGCGGAGGACGCGGTCAAAGACCGCGCTAACGACCTTTTATAAATATTCACAAAACAAAATGTGAATAAAGCTTACGCATTTTCACGAGTATGCGAAACAAAAAAAAAAAGAAAATAAACCCGTAACCGAGCCTCGATCGGTCGATTTTCGGGATAAAAAAAATCCGTCCGCGTATACTTTACACCGTACCTTGTGTGAACACAGCTGCGCGACTTGAGCTTCTCTCTCTCAACTCTTCTTCATTATCAAGCCGCAGCTCACGCCGCACGCACTTCTCTCACGTATCGCTCGCACCAAAAGCAAAAAAAAAACAAAAATAAAGTAAAAAAAGAAAGCAGATTGGAAAATCCTGTTTATGCGGAGAATCCGGCGCGTCCGAATGGCGTACGATCCGCGTGTTCGATGTTTGCCGCGGCAGGAGAGAGAGAGGACGCCGATCAAGCACGCACCGACGCTGCTCACACACACTGCCCGACAATGCGCGACTCCAGTGATTTTTGTCGCAAATGGAAAAAGCGAGTTTTGTCTTTTTTAGGATTTTTCTTCAACCGGGATACGGGGATTCTTATTTTTGAAAAAAAAAAAAAAACACGCTGTAGCGATCGTATTATTACGCTGAAAAAATAACGCGTTTTTGTGTTACGATAATAACAATATACGGAGTTGGTAAACGTGCACTTTCGTGTAAACGAGCATTTGTTTTGTTTTCTTTCTCCCGAGGCGGATATCAATGATTAATCCGAATACCCGTTAGCCTCGTCGCACGTACGACAGGTTAGATAAGAGCCGCAGATGGAGCGCGTATCAGGCGGAGACTCAGCGAACTACTCAGTGCCTACTTCGCGGAGGAGCCTTCGAACGATGCGATTGTATCGATCGAAATGGCGCCAACTTCACGAGGCGACATTCAAAATGGCCGACAGGCCGGACACGCGGGAACCATCGCAGGAGCTTACTGACGAGAATGAAATCGATGGAGCGTCATCGCAATAAGCTCCCGGCAGTATTTGTTAACTTTCAGCAGCACTTTTCTTCAAATGAAAGCGAAAGAGCAATTTTTTATTTGTTGGCACAAAATTTGTGCATACTCGACGTTCAAAAAAATTGTCTTTTACGTTTCGGCGAAATAACATACTGACAATTAAAATGCCACGCGACGATGCTTTGACATAAAATTTGTAAAAATGTGACCCGATGCGATACAGTACCAATTACGTCATCACCGGAAAATCCTTTAAAATAGTAGTCTCGTCACAGTCACATTGAAAAATATATTCTCCGCTCAATCGATGAAAGCTTCGAAATAATTTATATGTAAAAAGAATTTTTTTAACCAGCTTTTATTTAATGTATTAAAAAGTAGAAAATAATTTTATTTTAACAAGTCATTTATATGCGTCTATAATTAAAATATTGGGGCGCTCAACTTTTTAAATGTTCAATAAATTTGATTTGAATTTGAAATTGAATTTGGTACAATAGTAATTCGAGAAATTATTATCACACATTTATACTCAGTTTCCCGATTTTTATTTAAGAAATCTAAGGTTATTTTACAATAAATTAAATACCGTTTATATTTTAACCGATTTATGTAAATTGAAGATTATATGTTTAAATTTTGATCGCCCCAAACTTTTATTTATAGTCACTTGGGTTTGTTTGGATGAAGTTGGGTTTAGTTGGATTTGTTTGGGTTAAGTTGGATTTGTTTGGGTTAAGTTGGGTTTGGGTGAAGTTGGGTTTAGTTGGATTTGTTCGGGTTAAGTTGGGTTTATTTGTTTGGGTTTGTTCGAGTTTGTTTGTTTGTTTGGGTTTGTTTGGGTGAAGGTGGGTTTGTTTGGGTTAAGTTGGGTTTGTTTGGGTGAAGGTGGGATTGTTTGGGTTAAGTTGGGTTTGTTTGGGTTTATTTGTTTGTTCGTTTGGGTTTGATGGATGGATGAATGGATAGTGAGAGAGTAAGAACGTGAGAATGTGTGTGAGAAACCGCGAGAGTAAGAATGTGAGAAGAGAGTGAGAGAGAGCAACTCATATTATTTGCATGTACCTTTTTTTATTACCCAAAAAGTCTGATTACATTTTCAATGCCATGAAATACTTGTACTTTGTGTAATATCTGTGGATTTTTAGTACATTAAGTAAAAGCTTGTTAAAAAAAAACATTACATCTTATCGGAATATAAAAACTTATAAAGTAATGATGAAAACGCTTAATATAATGTTTACCTAACCCTCACTTTTGTATCAGACTATCCATTCCGGCTACTAATAGTAAATACTCTGCGTATACAGATATGCTCATCTACTGTAATCGTTCTAGCTGCTCCAGTCGCTTCGTGGCGCTAGCGTTGCTAGACATTACTTTATTTAAATCGCTATATCTCTGAAACTAGACGGTCAAAATTCATCATTTTTTTTACCCACTTCGTCATGTGTTCCTCTGTAATTGAGAATTTTTTTTATCTGTAGAAAAGTTTCGAAGTTATTGCGTGAAATGTGAAATTTTCTACTGCTCCCCACAAGAACACGTGTAAAACCATAAATCTTTGATTGTCAATATCTCGAAAACGGAACGGTGAATCCTTTTGAAATTTTGCAGGAAATCATTTGATAGTGTCCTGAATGAGTCCGCAGAATTAAAAAAAAAAATGTTTAGAAAAACGCCTTGGCCAGACTACTACTTTAATGCGCACTACCTAATACAATATTGTTCGGTGCCTCATCGTCGGAGCGACGCCGGTGGTGAAATTTTGTACTTGAACGTTTTATTTTCTCTCAGACGCTCTGTCTACCGCCTCCCCTATGGAGTTTGGGCTCCCGTGTTCTAACCTCCGCAGTTCGGACGTTTCGACGCGTAGCTTTTTATTTCCCGCTTGTCCGACGAACTTTCAAACGAGTAGAAATACCAGTGGTGCGACTGAAAAAAAAAGCTGTAAAAACGAATAACGCGGAAAGTCGCTGTTTCGCGATGCGTTGTAAATAACACCGTAAACAAAGCTGCCCGAGCTGATCAAAACATTCGCACATAACCTCACTTTTCCCGAGTGCATTCACCGGTGCGTCGATTCTCGAACGTTTTTCAGCGGTGATTTCGCAAGATTTCACGATGGGAGACTCCGAGGACGAGAACGAGAAGGAATTCGAGACGGGTATTAACATGGCGGGTTTTCTCTTCGGCAATATCGACGAGAACGGCCAATTGGAGGATGACGTTCTCGACGACGATGCCAAGCAACATTTGGCCTCGCTCAGCATCGGCAGACTCGGCCTTGGCTCTCTCATTCACGAGATGATCGCCGAGAGCGAGGAGAAGGAACACGAGGACGATGACGAGCGAGAGAAGAACGGCGACGTCGCTGAAAGCAGCGGCAAAGACAACGTCGATTACGGAGACAAATCTCCTACCGCTCTCGATTTCTCGGATATCAACGAGCTGGCTGAAGATCTCAACGAAGACAGCGGTAATTTCAGCTCGAATTTATTCGAGTCGTTGCTTGGCAATTAGAGTATAATGGCGTTGAAGTTTCCATCGTCGGAATATAACAAAAATGGTATTCTTTTCATTTCCAAAATTTCATTTGGCAGATTTAAGCTACGAAAATCGTGTGAACATTTATAAGGATTCTTATTAGGTATACAACTTTGCTTCCACCCTTTTTTTCCAAAATTCAAGGCTTTATTCCTAAGAAGTGATTAACTATTCATGATTCAAAGCACTGTCCGTCGCTAGCTACTACTTTTTCCCATCTTTTTGGCAATTGTCTGTTACCATCTCGAAAAAATGATTCTATCTTGAAAAACTCTTCCACCGCCGTGCCAGACCTCTACGTCAAAATCATTACTCTTGAGGCGTTGAAACCACTCACGACATGTTCTTTCAGTAAGCGCAGACTCACCGTAAGTACTTGAGAGCATTCGATACGCCTCAGCCACAGTTTTCTTCAAATGGAAGCAGAAAATCAAAACTTCCGGCTAATGACGAGAATTTGCTCGAAAACTGGCATCTTCGATCGAGAATAAATTTATGATGCAAACATAAATGCGGTGCTGTTGTTATGTTGACAGATGTCCAAGCTTACTGTGTGACATTTTTTTATCTGCCTATTTCGATCCGTACTACCGCTGCAGTCATCTATCGAAAAACAGTGGAAGCAAAGTTGTATACCAAATGCTTAGCGATCTACAATGTTAATTTTCAAAATATGATTTTGGATAATGAAAGTAATAAATTAGAACGTAATATTCATTGCATGCCAATGGTGCAAACTTCAATCCCATACA
Organism: Ophion ventricosus; assembly: GCA_963932345.1. Taxonomy (NCBI): domain Eukaryota; kingdom Metazoa; phylum Arthropoda; class Insecta; order Hymenoptera; family Ichneumonidae; genus Ophion; species Ophion ventricosus. Next base: position 24,853,352 of record OZ010718.1, on the reverse strand, counting down.
AATATTCATATTCTTACTTTTATTAACATAGAAAACTTTTCTCACAGTTTTATATTGTACATCCGTAGATATGTATTCGATGTTCAAAAATGACCGGTAAAAGGCTAACTTACTGTATAAAAGCGTTGAGATGTTCTTTTTTATTACTTTGCATCCAGACAAGTCTCTTGATCTTGAAAAAATGGTTGACGGACTACAGGAAAGATTTGCCAAAAGAGATTAATCGATCTATACTTGGGACTCGAGAAATGGGTTGATTCAATATTAGTGTTAATATTGCAGTACAAAAATAGAGAATATTGGGGGTGGATTTGGAGTATATTGCGGCGCCCCATTGCTGGTACAATCGAGACAGATTATCGCTACGTCTATCAAGGGGACCTTGCCAGGCAGGCAATCGATTTCGGGACATCCTTTCAGGGTAGTGTAGTGTTCGGTTCCAAGCGACACCCCTTGCCACCGGTCACCCTGGTGGGCCGTCGTTTTCGCGAAATCGACCATACAAAATTAGTGTGACGATTTTTGAACCTCGAAAATAACAAGATTTTTTTAAGCGGCGCGATAGCCTAGCTGTTAAGATCTACGGTACACTGCTGGTTTTGAGTTTGAGTCCTGCTACCGCGATTTTTTTTTTTTTTTTTTATCGAAACGCTCGTAAAATTAGTTGTAATCGAAAAAAAAAAAAACCTTCGTTCAATCACTAGTCAATGCTATTTTGAAGAAGTGTGCAAAATTTCAATAATATGCAGTAGTTTTTGAGAAGTCGTGTCCACTTACTTCAAAAATAGTGTTTTGAGAAAAATGCGTATACCTGCGTCGCTCTCGGCCGGTCTTTCCCAACGGGGGAAATTCCCAAAGGCTCTCTCTCTCCTAGACTTTTACTCCGATTGACTTAAAACTTTGGGAGAATATTCTAGACATATTGTACTATTAGATAATAAAATTTAAAAAAATTGATTTTTTTTTCATTTTCAAACCCACGTAACCCCTTAAACCCAAACAGACACGATTTTTTTTTTTTTAACCAAGCGTACGGTTCACGGTGTGGCAAAAAATCGTGAAAATAATGAAGATCGAACGTTACAGCGAGAGAGGAAAGCACGAAGAAGAGCGAAAAGGAGAGCACCGGATACGACGCCGACGACGAAGATGTCGAGAACAAATCGGACACTCAGCTGATGCCACCGCCGCCCATACCCGAGGAGAAGGAACCCATCACACCGGAGGAATTGGAAGCGGCGCGTCAGAGAAAATTGGAGACTCCTCTCGCCTCGATGTTGCCCTCAAAATACGCTAATATCAACGTCACTGAGTTGTTCCCCGACTTTCGCGCCAACAAAGTGCTAAGATTCTCGCGACTTTTCGGCCCGGGAAAACCGAGCAGCTTGCCGGAAATATGGAGAGGCGTGAAGCGACGTCGGAAGAAAAAACGCCATCACGAACCCAGAGACTCGGACTCTGGCTCGGATCACGACGAGAGAAAACCCAAATTCAAAGTACACCTCTCTCGCTATTCTCTTTGCCATTGTTTTCACTGTCTCCTCATAGGGGAATTTTTGCTTACCGGAAGTTTTCATGTTTATATTTAAGGGGATGCATACATGTAGACGACTAAAAAATAGCCAATTTTGATCATTTTTTTGTTTTCGGAAAGGAACAAACGTTATACATTTATGAAACTTTTGGTACAAGTAGTTTTATTTTCCAATGTGTACCCTTCGAGGGTGTTTACACATAGTTCAACCCTCACAAACTATTCCTCTTTACATTTGTTCTTTAAGTACACGGCCCTCCGTTTTCACATTTTATACATAGCAATTTCCTTCTCTTTGTGCTACATGTTTTGGCAATTCCTCGAATTCTTTTACATACGCGCATATCTCTAACTGGATTATTCCTAACCAGTTCCTCTATTTTTTTCGTTAGTCCCCCCTCCCCTGTATGGAAGCGCTTCCAGTTTTTTTTGCTACTTCCGCTCTTTCTGCCTTACCGCCTCACAGCCACAAATGTGTTTCGAACTCTCCTCCCCCTTTACCCCTTTCCTTCATTTACCCGCTGATCTCCGTTTCCTCCCAGTATATTCCCATCTCTGTGTTTTATTTTTTGTTGTACTCTTTGTAGTATGTTGATTTGTCAATCCCGCACCAGTCTTACTGAATTTCATGCTCCGTTTTCACTTTTATTCCCCTTTCTACTTTATGCTCTATTCCTCCCACATAATCATTTCGTATTGCCTGCCATATTCCTTCTTCTTCTACTTCTTGCATGGCTTTTGAAGAGGTCCTCTCCTCACTTTGACGGGTTTCCGTTGATAATTCCTCTAATCTCTTCTTTTAGGCACACCTTCGGCCACCTTCCATCTTCCGTCTGTGTTATTTTTATCAGAAATTTTATCGCTCTTTTCCAGGCATCTATTTCCACCCCTCTGCATCCCGATTTTATTCTCCAAATATAATTTGGTGTGTTGTGACTAATTTCCATGGCCATTTTTTTTTACACAATTTCTCTGCCATCTTTATACAAATTTCCTCTTCCTCAATGCGATTTCCAGAAAAACGCATTTAAAGTTTATCGAAGAGGCGCGCCGAGCGTCTCAGCTACTTGTTTTCCAGCCGGCGGACGATTCCGCTCAACAGGCTGTAAATTCTAAAATACTTTAGATATGAAAATATCATTTTACCCACGTGTTCTAAACATCTTGAGGATGAAAATTATGTTAAAAAATTATCGAATTTTTCATCGTCATGAACGCTAATCTGTCCTTAAAGTTACCAACTACGAAAATTCAAATATTTCAGTGACGTACCGGCGATTCCAGGGCCGTATTTTTGAAATGTTTAACTAACATTTTACGTAAAATTTAATTTTCTCGATGCCGCTACATGTATTTTCCCTCTCAATACATTACATTTTAATGGAATCCAAAATTAAATTTAGAAAAGAAGCGTGTGCGAATTAGAAGCTCGCAAATTGCCTCGCTCGTCGTTCTTCCACGATGGAAGCGAGAATTGATGAACAAATTTTCCTCCAGTGGACGATTCGTCAGTCAAGTGAAATTGCGAGCAAACGCTTTCTTTAATTCGGCACGTTTCTTTGTTTTTTTCTGTCGTGTGCACATCGTTAGATCGATGCGATAGGGTAACTTTATCGAGGTTTTGCCTTCAAGGGTTGGGCGCTCCAGTACGGACCGGAGCCGACGCCAGAGCAGTGCGTTTCGGACGACGAGGCCAAGCTCCTAATGCCGATGGAGGACAAAGAGCAGGCGGGCAAAAGCGGCGACACCGGCGAGAACGGCGACATGGGTCCGAAGGTCGCCGATTGGCGCTTCGGTCCTGCACAAATCTGGTACGACATGCTCGAAGTTCCCGAAACCGGCGACGGTTTCAATTACGGCTTCAAGCTAAACGAAAAGGTTGTGCAACGATTTCATTTACTTGCGTTTTTTTATTTTTACTCAACGAATCGAATACACGCGTATTTTTTTTCCCCCGCTTTAGCCGAACGAAGAGAAAGACACAAAAGCAACCAGACCCGAGGAATTTGCGGACGATGCCTTCCTTATGGTTTCCCAATTACATTGGGAGGACGACGTCGTTTGGAACGGCGACGAGATCAAACACAAGGTAAGCTCGTCACTTGTACATGCTGTTCCATTAATCTTGCGACGTTGAAATAACTCGATAACAGCATGATCTCGAAGTTTGCATCGTTGGAACGGATGAAAATTAAATCTTCTCAATTTGATAAAATGAGATTTTTTTCGCCGATTCAGGCTATAAAAATCGCTGGAATACTTTTACTTATTCTCATTAGAGATTTACGACCATAATTCGCAAAAAAAAGATCGTTCTTAATACAATAGAGCGTCGATTATCCGAATCGATTGGGACCGGGCGCCTTTCGGATAATCGAAAATTCGGATAACCGAACAGCAATATTCCGTGGGCGAAAAAAACGTTGATTCTTTCAATATGATAAAATGTATATATTTAAAAATACAATGAACATTAATATGTTAATAATACAAGTACATTTTTGGCGAATTGCAAATAACCATTGTATCATTTAATGGTATAGAAAGAAGTTAAATATGTATTTAAAAATAATCAATATTCGTACATCTTTGAGTTCTTGTCTATTTTTTTTTTTTTTAAGTCGACGATTTTCTTCTGCTTCACACCAAAGGCTCGTTTCTTTGCTGCAAAATCTCGCAGTCGTTTTATAAGAAGAAGTTGCATTGAACAACATTCAGGCTGCGTTTCGTACCACTCCATTGCCGTAATATATAGGGCGCAATCGTTCGAACATAACTGAACATAATTATTGTTTAGATAATTGATATTTTGGATAACCCAAATCGCCATTTGGATAATTGATGTTTCGGATAATCGACGCTCTACTGTAATACAAACAAAGGAAAAAAATCGTTGCATTCCAACGATACAAATTTCAAAGTCATAGAACGGCGAAGTAAATCGAATAATTCCGAGGCACATATCCGACCTGGAAAGTCTTAAATGTCATGCAATTACACTCGACCCTGAAAAAGTCATAAAATGCAGCGCTCATTATCAGAGCCAATTTTTGTATTGATTTATCCAAAATAATTTCAAATTTTCGCGGTTTTGCGACAATTTACGGTATTAGAAAAAAAGTTAGTAGGAAAAAAATGATTCGTTATCTCAACATATTAGTTTTTCTTTGTTATTCGTGTAAAACGATTAGACGATATTACTCAAAGTTCCTAAATGTATGTAATATTTTTCCAGATGTTCCCAAAATATATTTCTTTACAGCAAACTTGAAACGATGTTTGTCTCACATTTTTTTTTACTACACATGAAATTGTACAGTTTGATGACATTTCGTTTATTTCATATACTTTTTATTGGCATACAACACACATCTGTTTCAAAGAGCAGGATATAAATATAAAAATTTAGAAAATTAGTTGCACTAAATAATTATAAAGTATACTTTTATACAAGAAAGTCATATTAAAATTCATGAAGAAAACATCCCTATTCCTTGCCTTGAAAAATCCTTGAATGTCATGAAATTTCAGTTCTGGTGAAAATATAAAGAAAATCGTGCGTTTACTTTGGTGCACAGGTGATGCAAAAATTGAACAGCAAAATAAACGCCGCGGGCTGGGTCCCATCGAGCGGCAACAGAACAGCCCAAGCCTTTAGTCAACCGGGAAAAGGTGCACCCGTCCCGGTATCACCGAACGTCAGATTGGCAACGTCACAAATTTCTACACCGCTTCACATGCAAGCACAAAAAAATAAAATGTACGTCTCCAGTCTGAAGCAGCGTCGAACACGGCCAATATTACGATGGGTGACCATCCAAGCGAGTATGCGCTTGCGCGCGAGCCGCGAGGGTAAAATGAAATGATGGAATGCGGTTGTTTTGCAGGGCTGGAAAAGGTCAGCAACAGCAACGCGAGGACAATTACGATGACACTTGGTACTCGATATTTCCGGTTGAAAACGAGGAACTCGTTTACGGCCTATGGGAGGAGGAGGTGATCTGGGACGCGGAAAATATGAAGAAAATCCCGAAACCAAAGATTCTCACGCTTGATCCGAACGACGAGAATATAGTACTCGGTATACCGGACGACATTGATCCGGCGTTGCTACACAAGGAAAACGGGCCCCAGCCCAAAGTCAAGATTCCACATCCTCATGTGAAGAAGAGCAAGCTGCTGCTCGGCAAGGCTGGAGTCATCAACGTTCTGGAGGAAGATACCCCGCCTCCACCACCGAAGTCTCCGGACAGAGACCCTTTCAATATTTCCAACGACACGTGAGTTCTGCTTGCCAGTGTAAAGGTTGATTCTCACTACTGGCGAGAATCAACTGTGCAGAGTCTAGCGTGTGAACAATGAAGACGAACGCGTTATTATTCTTGTAATTTGCGAATCTTAAGGCAACAGTCATAATTATAATTATTTTGACACAACGTATCGCCATTATGAAATTGAATACATTTTTTCAATAATTCGCAGCTATTACATGCCGCGATCGTCGGAGACGACGCTGCGGTTGAAGGTCGGCGGGGGTAATCTCATACAGCACAGCACGCCGGTCGTCGAGTTACGTGCCCCGTTCGTGCAAACACACATGGGACAAATGAGACTGAGAAACTTTCACCGGCCACCATTGAGAGCTTTCAAAAACGGACCGCTCTCTTATCCAACTCTCCATGGAGTTTCGCCACTATTGAAGCAAATCAAGAAGAAGGCAAAGGTATCGCGTATTTACTCCGTACATAGCGAGCCTCCGAAACCCAAACAAGTTCCAACACTTTATTGTGACGATTTGTTTGGGCTAAATGACGCTATCTTATCAAATGTTTGCGTCTGTTTGGATTTATCGACGAGGTAAAAAAAACTCGAACTTTTTTCAAGATGGCGTCATGAGTAAACTCAAACAAACATTTTTCCGGTAAATCCAAACAATCTTAACCATTTACCGAGATGGGGTCATTGGTAAAACCCCAACATTTTGCAAGATGGCCTGGTCCGTAAGCCCAAACATTTTTCTACGATCATCGGCAAACCCAAACAAAATCCAAACATTTTCCAGGATTCCGTCACCAGTAAACCCAAAAAAACCCAAACTTTTTTCAAGCAAACGTCATTGGTAAACCCAAACATTTTGCAAGCTGGCCTCATCCGTAAACCGAAACATTTTTCTACTGTTGCATCATCGGTAAACCCAAACAAAACCAAACATTTTCCAAGATTCCGTCACCATTAAATCCAAAGAAATGCAAACTTTTTTCAAGCTAGCGTCATTGGTAAACCCAAACATTTTTCTACCGTCGCATAATCGGTAAACCCATACAAAACCAAACGTTTTCCAAGATGTCGTCACGAGTAAACCCAACCATTTTCCGATAAACCCAACCAATCTTATGCATCTTCCAAAACGAGGTCATTGGTAAACCCAAACATTTTTCAATCTAGCCTCGTCGATAGACCCAAACGAACTCCAAGAATTTCGCGATCTCGGTTTTTTTTTTTCGATTTTCAGTATATCGATGACGCAGCCTTGAAAATATTTGAGTTTTGTTTAGGATTTTTTCCTTCAAGCCCGGCGTCGTTGAATACCTTGAATGTTTACTCGATTTAAAAAATGTCTCAAATCCCCCGCGGACTCTTTACCGTGAGGCTTTTTTTTATCGATTTTGGTACTGTTTGACGATTCTTGTTAATATTTTTTATCAGCTACGCGAACAAGAGAGAATAGCGTCGGGCGGTGGTGACGTTTTCTTCATGCGAACTTCCGAGGATCTCACTGGGCGGGACGGCGAGCTCGTCCTCGTTGAATTCTCCGAGGAGCATCCACCACTGATGAATCAAGTTGGCATGTGCTCAAAAGTGAAGAATTATTACAAGAGAAAAGCGGGCAAGGATCAGGGACCCCAGAAGTACAAATACGGAGAAACGGCTTACGCGCACACGAGCCCGTTCCTCGGGATTCTCACGCCTGGCCAGAGTATTCAAGCAATCGAGAACAATATGTACAGAGCTCCGATTTATTCGCACAAAATGCCTTCTACCGATTTTCTCATTATACGGACAAGGTAACGATCGTTCTGATATTCGAAATCTACGGACAAATGTCTTCCGCAATACCGAAGCCGCAGACGCAATAATCTCGAGTGTTTAAGAAAATTTTGCTCGTACTTAAAAGTGGGAAAGCCTTGAAATTTTAATAGCACTTGCCGAAAGATATTTCACTTGCATCTGCGAAATTTTAAGATTTATAACTTATCGATATAAAAAATCGTAAAGATAGCTACGAATTAAGGTATTAGTTAAGGTTATTGAAAATTTTATGAGGTACAAAATTGATCGGTAACCGATGTGTAGCAAAAAAAAAAATGGGCCCGATTCACCACGCCTGTCATGCATTATAATAAGGGCGCTTACACGCTTATATCATTCGTGAGCATCGCTCACGTCATTCGACTTGACGCTGTGCACGCTTACAGTGCTTATTCGTGAGCGCTGTAAGCGTGTAAGCGCCCAAGTCGAACGCACCCTTATTATAACTCATGACAGGCGTGATCAATCTGGTAAAAAAAGTTCGATCAGAACTTCCTTAATTCGCATTTTCCCGGCCACAGACAGCAATACTTCATCCGCGAGGTCGACGCACTCTTCACGGCCGGACAGGAGTGTCCGCTCTACGAGGTTCCCGGCCCAAACTCCAAGAGAGCCAACAACTTCGTGCGCGACTTTCTTCAGGTCTTCATATATCGTTTGTTCTGGAAATCACGCGATCTACCGCGAAGAATAAGAATGGATGACATAAAGAAGGCGTTTCCGTCGCACAGCGAGAGCAGCATTAGAAAGCGTTTGAAGCTTTGCGCCGATTTCAAAAGAACGGGTGAGTTTGTTTGGATTTATTTGGGCTCAATTCAACGCGATTTTAGCGAAGACCCTCGCAGGGATGTATATGTTTTTTTTTTCTTCGAATCTTTGTTTGCCAAAAAAAAAAGATCCGTGAGCTCAGAATATTGTTGCAGAAGGTCTTGAAAAAGTTGCGATCTTCATTAGCTGAAAAATACGTTTGGTTGCAGGGAGAAAGCTCTGGAAAAATGAGAAGAAACTAGGGTGACCTGAAATGAAAAAAAAAGTGTACTTTTATTATGATAAAACTTTCGGACGACCGGATACTTTTCTGGCATTTTGAATACTAAATTGCCAAGCTGTAGCGAAAAAGTTTTATTTTCGACCAAAAAAGAATGACTTTAATCAGTTTTGTTATAAACAAATGGAAAAATATGTAAAAAAATCCGGTCATACGATAAACAATGTTATAAACTTCGCTCTGTCCGTATTTGAAGTGAATCCAACGACTTTGCGAACGTTGTCGAAGTTTAGTTCGTTGGAACGCAACGCAAGTCAATTCTTTTTAGTTATTCGAAAGTTTTTTTCGCCGATTTAGACTACGAGAATCGCGTAAACGTTTTTACGTATTCTTATTAGAGATCTACGACCGTAAGTTAAATAAAAAAAATAGCCATTGGATAATGAGAAGAATAAAAGTTAAAGAATAAATCGTTGTATCCCAACGATGCAAGCTTCAAAGTAATTTTGAAGATACGCCTTACAACATCTCATAAAAAGGTTTCGCGGATAACGACAACAAAAAACGAAGCGTAAATCGGGGGGCGGTTCGCCTTAGCGCAGTGTGCGATCTACCTCTTCACAAAGATCGTAATAACTGTCAATTTTTCGAATTTTTTAGAAAATCTTTGTTGCAAATTAAAATTCAGAGTCCACGCTAAAAAAATAATAAGAAAATTGCTACGTTTGAAAGTTTAAGCTTATACAGACCCCGTGAAGAATAAATGGAAAAAATAAATCGTTGCATTCCAACTTCAACCTCATCAGCATTCTAATCCAATCAGCATTCCAACTTCAATCTCATTTTTTAGATACGCTTTACACCATTTCATAAGGTTTCGGAGAAAACAACAAAAAGAAACAAAGCGTAAATCAGGGGGTTGTTCGCCGTAGCGCAGTCTGCCCCGTCACAAAAAGCGTCATAACTCTGCCCATTTTATCGAATTTTGCGATAATCTTTGTTGCAAATTACAATTAAGACCCCAGGCTATAGAACTAATAAAAAAAATCCTACGTTTGAAATTTCAAGCTTATGCAGCCCTCATGTAGGAGGTATATAATTTAAAAAAATTTTAATGGATTTTTTGAAATTTTTAAACCCACGTAACCCCTTAACAAAATCCTTAAATGTCATGAAATCTCAGTTCTGGCAAAAATTAGACAACCTGAATACCCACATATACACACAATTTTACAATGATTATGTTACATAAACAATGTCTCATAAAAATATCGTTTGAGGCTGCAATAACGGAGTGTCGTCACGCCGGCAGGAATGGACTCGAACTGGTGGGTGATAAAGCCGGACTTTCGATTGCCAAGCGAGGAGGAGATCCGAGCGATGGTGTCGCCGGAGCAATGTTGCGCCTACTTCAGCATGGTAGCGGCCGAGCAACGTTTGAAGGACGCGGGTTACGGTGAGAAATTTTTGTTCACACCGCAGGACGACGACGACGAGGAGATGCAATTGAAGATGGACGACGAGGTGAAGGTCGCTCCTTGGAACACGACGCGTGCCTATATCCAAGCGATGAAGGGAAAGTGCCTGTTGCAACTAGCGGGTCCGGCGGACCCAACGGGATGTGGCGAGGGTTTTTCGTACGTGAGAGTACCGAACAAGCCGACGATAAGCAAAGAGGAGCAAGAGGCCCAACCGAAGAGAACGGTGACGGGTACGGACGCTGATCTTCGTCGTTTGTCGTTGAACAACGCTAAAGCTTTGCTTCGTAAATTTGGCGTGCCCGAGGAGGAAATAAAGAAGTTGTCGCGTTGGGAGGTGATAGACGTCGTTCGTACGCTCTCGACGGAAAAAGCGAAAGCCGGCGAGGAAGGAATGACGAAATTTTCGCGTGGCAATCGTTTCTCAATTGCCGAGCATCAGGAACGCTACAAGGAGGAGTGTCAGCGTATATTCGATCTTCAGAATCGTGTGCTCTCGTCACACGAGGTACTGAGTACCGACGAGGGCGAGAGCTCCGAGGAGGATAGCTCCGATATCGAGGAAATGGGCAAAAACATCGAGAACATGTTGTCCAACAAGAAAACGAGTACTCAGCTATCGCTCGAACGGGAGGAGCAACAACGTCACGAGCTGCGAAAAATGCTTATGGGCGAGACACAGGAACAGGACAAAAAGTCGAAAGACAAGAAGAAGGAGGACGACGAGGATAGCCCGATAAACAATTACGGTGGACAGCAGGGTCGTGTGCTCAAAATTTATCGCACTTATCGCGATCTCGAGGGCAAAGAGTACACGAGGGTAGAACACGTGAAAAAACCCGCGGTTATCGATACGTACATCAAGATACGCAATTCCAAGGACGAGACTTTCATCAAACAATTCGCCACCCTCGACGAGGCACAGAAGGAAGAAATGAAGAGGGAAAAACGACGAATACAGGAACAATTGAGGAGAATCAAACGGAATCTGGAACGCGAGAAGAGTCAGGGCGCACCATCGACCATCGGGAGTTTGAACACTAATCCCAATAGCATATTCGATCGTAGCAACACCAACACCCCGACCACCACGTCCTCCAACAGTATCCTTCCTTTTGGTAATTTCCAATCCTCATCCGTAACCCCGAAACATCCCAAAAACGAGATATCCCCCTCTAGGCGCAAAAAACCTAAACTTAAGCCAGATCTCAAGCTGAAGTGCGGCGCTTGCGGCAACGTCGGCCACATGAGAACCAACAAGGCTTGTCCGCTCTATCAAACTGGCATGGCGAACACACCGGCCACCACGCCCATCAACGAAGAACAGGAGGAAGAGGTCGAGAAGGAGAATCTAACCACCGACGATCAGGATCTCGTAAATGTCGATGGAACCAAGGTCAAACTGTCTTCCAAACTTATCAAGGTATTCTTGCTTCGATGCTTTCAAACGTTATTCGCTCCGTGCAGTGTATAGGGCAATGTAATCGAACACGGCGTCCGCTGTAGACAAAAATTGTAATCAACTCGGCTATTCATCGGTCACATCTGCATAAGCGTAGTACGCCATACATCAGGAGTGGCCAAGACGTCGACCGCGGTCGATCGTTCGATCGCCTAGACGATTTCAGTAGCCCGTGAGAATAAAATCAATTCAACAAAAATTGCAAAAAACTGCGATCTTTCTTTAATCAACGTTTTCTAGTATGAATACGATAAAAACGAAATATCGGTCTTGGTTAACAGACGAACATTTAACTTCCTTTTTGCGAATCGCATTTAGTTCTTACACTGTGACAACATGAATTATATCTTAAAAAAATTTTGTTTTTAATAAAAGTTTTTATTTAATGTAGTAAAAAGTTGAAAATAATTTTTTTTAACAAGTCACCAAAACTACTTCAAAGAATTAAAGGAACAGAACATTTCTAGCCTTTTTTTAAAGTGTTTTTTGAAGCGCTGTATTTCTGTGAAAAATAGTCGTATCGAGATGAAAAAAAAAAGCATTTTGAAGCTTCAAGTCTCTAGTTTTAAGAACTTTTCGCAAAAATTTTTTGGTAACTACGGTTATCTCGCAATCATAAGCAATAGCGCGATACAAAAATTTTCAATTTTTAAAAAATGAAATGAAATGAAATCTACCAGATGATAATACTTGAAGTTCCTAAATGTATGTAATATTTTTCCAGATGTTCCCAAAATATATTTCTTTACAGCAAACTTGAAACAATGTTTGTCTCACATTTTTTACTACACATGAATTGTACAGTTTGGTGACTTTTCGTTTATTTTGTATACTTTTGATTGGCATACAACACACACCCGTTTCAAAGAGCAGAATCTCAAGAATTATAAACTATACTTTTATACCAGAAAGTCATACTAAAAGTCATTAAAAAATTCCTAATCCTCGCCTTAAAAATCCTTAAATGTCATGAAATTTCAGTTCTGGTCAAAATTAGACACGCTGTTTAAAGAATTTTTGTAGTGCCTCAAAGAAATAGAGCCATGTTTTGTCGTTGAGGTCGTTTTTTTGTCATACCTCCTCGGAGGCCTCGTTCTGTCGAAACTTCCTCCAAGTTATTCAAATGAGAATGTATTCAGAATTTACGGAAAAGATCGAGAACTGTCGTTTCCAGTAGAACGTTCAGATGTACGCGCAGTACAATCGCGAGTAGTTGCGATTGTGGTCGCAGAGCTTAAGAAAATTGCAACAAATCTCTTCTTTTTTTTCTAGCTCATCGACAGCGAACGGGTTTCCCAGCATGCCGAGGAAATGAAGAGGCGAACTTTACTGTTGAAAGTACCAAAGGAGAGTGCCAACTCGAAGAAGCGTCGACGAGCGACCGGCGACGATCACTGCGATTATCTCAAGCGACAACAACGACCGGCGAACAGACGAAGAACCGATCCGGTTGTCGTAATGTCGACGATGCTCGAGAACATACTGAACGAAATGCGCGACTTGCCGGATGTTCAACCGTTCTTGTTTCCGGTTAATGCCAAGGTGAGCATCGCTGACCCGTCTCACCTAGCTCGTTTTCGAAAGCTTTAGGAAAATTTCGACATAATTATTTTTTCCCGTAAAATATTTTGACAAATATTTTGACAAATATTTTACTTGCCCTAACAGGCGGTGCCGGACTATCACAGAATCGTCCATCGACCGATCGATCTCCAGACGATACGTGAAAATTTGCGTCAAAAGAGGTATCAGAGCAGGGAAGAATTTCTCGCCGATGTTAATCAGATAGTGGAAAATTCGACTCTTTACAATGGTGCGAAGAGCTCGTTGACAGTCGCAGCGAAACGAATGCTCGAGATTTGTGTCGAGAGACTCGGCGAGCGTGAGGAACGTCTCATGAGGCTCGAGAAAGCGATAAATCCTTTGCTCGACGATAACGATCAAGTTGCACTAACGTTTATCCTCGACAACGTCATCAATACGAAACTCAAGTCCCTTGCGGAGGCGTGGCCTTTCCTCAAGCCTGTGAGCAAAAAACTCGTTAAGGATTATTACAACGTTATCAAGAGGCCTATGGATCTCGAGACGATATCGAAGAAAATAGCCGCTCACAAGTATCACAGTAGGCACGATTTGATGCGAGACGTCGAACAGATCCTCGAGAATTGTACTTTGTACAACGGCAAGGAATCGCCATTTACGAACAAGGCCGAGCAATTGGTCAAAATTTGCAGGGATTCGCTCGACGAGGTAATTCCAACGGTTTCTCTATTATCCAGTTTTTTTTATTGAAACAGACAAAGTGGGGGAAAAAATGGAGAGGAAAGGAAAAAAATTGAGGTCTCATTGTATTATCTTCACATCTATCTATCTACCTACATATATAAAAGGCAAAGTCTGCCGCGGGCAGACAGCTATTTATATATATGAAAGGCAAAGTCCTGACTGACTGACTCATCATCGCCCAACCTAAACCGCTAAAGGTAGAAACGTGACATTTGGAGAGGCTGTTGATTTTATATTGGAGGCGTCGTTTAAGAAGGGATTTCTCGAAATTCAACCCCTAAGAGGGTGAAAGAGGATCCCTTGCTTGTATCAATTTTAAACTCGGAACATATGTTCCTTAAAAGGTGTAGAAGTGCACTAAGAAAGGATTTTTCCGAAAATTCACGCTTGAGGGGATGAAATGGGGTGCAAAAGTTTTTATGGGAAATGATATTTCTTGCGTGTATCAAGTAAAAACTTAAAATATATGTTCCAGAGAAGGTGTAGAGGTGCATTAAATACAAATATTTTGCAAATCAACTCTTAAGGGGGTGAAATTGGGTGTAAAAATTTGTAGGGAAAACGTTCTTTGCGTATATCAACTTGAAACTCGGTATAAATATTTTTCAAAACAAATAATAAAACGCATATTTTAGGATTTTTTGAAACTCCTTATGCGGGGTTCTAATGAAGTTTCTATGGGCCAAATTCTACACGGACGAAGCCGCGGGCGGAAGCTAGTATTCATATATATATATATATATATACTAGATTCTACCCGCGACTTCGTCTGCGTGGGTCTCGCAATTTATGTTAAAATACCCCTTAATGGATTTTTTTTTAAAGGTTGTCATATGTCATTCAGAATTTATTAAAACATGTGATATTATATTAGATTCTATTCGATTTTAATGATAATTTAGTCGTTCGTATTCTATAAGAATTAAAATTTCATCATTAGATTTTGTAAATATTATAATTAGAAAAATATTAGACGTTAGATTTGATCGAATTTAAATTATCTTTGATTCGTTGTATTCTATAAGAGTTTGAATTTGATAATTACATTAGATTCGACACGAATGCTATAAATAGACAAATATTAGATATATTTATATTAGATTTGATATTATATTATCATCTATTTTAATTAGATTTGATTTGTTTGTATCCTACAATAAGAATTATATGAAACTGATAATTTCATAATTGAATTAGATTCGAGTCAAATACAAGAATTAGAAAAATATTAGATGTATTTTTGATGGCCTTTGTGTTATTCGAAGTAACTATACGTGTGCCAAATTTCATCAAAATCGGTTCAGCCGTTCAGGCGTGATGATGGAACAAGCATCAGTCATACAGATTAGAACAATATTAGAATTAGAATGAAAAGTATTCTATGTGTCATAAACTATCTACATTTTAGATTTCATTGATTATATAATAATTTGAATTTCATAATTAGATTAGATTTGAGTATATAAAATTATAATTAGAAAAATATTAGGTATTAGAATGAAAAGGACCCTATGTCTTAACCCAGGCCATAATCTATCTACACGTTAAATTTCATTAGAATCGATCAAGCCGTTTTGGCGTGATTGACTAACAAACAGACAGACAGACAGAATGTCAGATTTATAATATTAGGATATTTTTTCTGATTCACAATGATAATTTTGTAATATACAATGTGACAATGATTTTTATTTCTTTTATTCGCTAAATCATCCGTCTGCAATATTCTTCCAGTACGACGAGCACATGACGCAACTGGAGAACAACATAGCGCTCGTACAGCAAAGAGCGATGGAACAGGCGGACATGGACGCATCCCGGTTGGGCCCCGAGGAAGAGAACTACACGATCACCGAGCAAGAGTTTCGAGGGGTAAACGCGCTACAATTTGACCAAGCGAACGTGCGCGTCGAGGAGAACGTTGTTTCAACGGAAGTTTGTCTTTCAGAGTTTACCGAGTTCACCCGAAAATCCGTTCGGAAAAAGCGGCATGGACGAGTTCGACTTTGTGGATGTTGAGGGTGACATGGAGGGTGAAATGAGCGGTCGCATTCCAAATTCGAAGAAGAAAGATGTTCTCGAAGAAGGTAAAGTGTCATTTTATTAAAAAATTCTTTTAATTATTCGTCCACTAGCTAAAATCGGTCCAGTCAATTCTGGAATTAGAGTTCGGGTTTGTTGAATCGACGCGAATAATGCCACGTCTCGTTTTGCAGATCTCCAATTCTCCAGCGAGGACGAGTTCGACGAAGTTCCATTCGGTGGTGACGAGCACAACGAATTGGACAACCTTGAGCTTGGGGAAATTCGGGACTCCGGGGAAGTGCCTGCCGACGATGATAGTCAGCAAGCAGCAGAGGCGATGGTGCAACTCGGTAACGTTGGCTTTTACGTTGGCGAGCAACAATTGCTTCATCAAGGTAACGAATGAATTTCTTTTGGAAAATGTAGTCTCCAGACTAGCGCGTTTAGAGCTACGCGTGTGTGTAAGAGAGAGAGAGAGGGAGGGAGAGAGAGAGAGAGAGAGAGAGAGAGAGAGAGAGAGAGAGAGAGAGAGAGAGAGAGAGAGAGAAAGTTATACAACACCACATATTCGCAGAAAAGCTGATTAGTAAAATTTGTTTATTACAAATCAAACAATCTTAACGGATATTTGGCAGAGTACAGAACACGTGGAGGCCAAGCCGTGTTTTTCTTCATCTATATATATATAAAAGCGAAATACCAGTGACTGACTGACTGACTGATTAATTACGAAACCTCAGAAACTATAAAGCCTGGAAACTTGAAATTGGACAGGTATGTTCTTTATAGGGTGTAAACATCCGCTAAGAAAGATTTTTACGAAAGGGGAAAATAGAGGGGGTGAAAGTTTGTATGGAAAATTGTATTCCTTGAGTATATGAACTTGAAACTTGGAATATATATTCTTTAGAAGGTGTAGGAGTGCGCTAAGAAAGGATTTTTCGAAAATCCACTTTTAAAGGAGTGAAATGGGGTGTAAAAGTTTGTATGGGCAATTATATTTCTTGCGTGTATCAGCTTCGAACTTGAAACATAAATACCTGTAGAAGTGTACTAAAAAAGGATATTTCGAAAATCAACTCTAAAGGTGGTGAAATAGGGCGTAAAAGTTTGTATGGAGAACTTCCCTTGCGTGTATCAATTTAAAATTCGGGGCCAAAGTGAAAATATTCTTCAAAACAAATAATAAAATGCATATTTTAGGATTTTTTAAAATCCCTAATGCGGGATGCTACTTCCAATAAAATTTCTATGGGCCAAATTCTACAAGAACGAAGCCGCGGACGGAAGCTGGTGTTTAATATTTTTCATCCATAATTCCTCTTGACGGAAGCTGCAGAGCATATGTTTCGAGAAAATCTTCCAATCAATTATGCGTCGTCTCTCGACTACGCATTCATTTACCGGCACAACTACTTTTTTTCGCTGCTTTCCATTATCTACTTGCTTCAATCGACGATTGAGCAGTTTTTCACTTTGGATTTTTACTTTTCATCTTTTCATTTGAACTTAATTGCGCGTTTGCCACATTTCAACTTGGTTAATAACGTATTCGCGACGTAAATAAACAAACAAAAATCGATTAATAATATTGCTAAATAGTCAAACATATGCATTCCACATATCAATCAAAACGACTTTTATTTGCTAAACTTTTTACAAAAGTTTTTTTTACAAAATCGTAACTTTTCGCTTTAACATTAATTCACTTTATTGCTACACCTCTCATTCTTGTACTTTGTACTCTCTAACATTTCTCTATGTTTCTTCATTCATTCATCATTTATTCTTCATTTATTCCTCTACTCCATTAATTTTTTCCTCCCCTTCCGTCCAACCCATTTTTTTGCACACTTCCTCCTGTATTTCTCCAAAATATTCACATATCCCTTTTTTGTATCTTTCCACCCAACATATTTATAATATGTTGGGTGGAACTTTATTGCTACATCATTTATTCCTCCTATTCATTCTTCTGCTTTCTTCCTTGCTCTCTCTCTCTCTGTTACTAACTCCCTGCTTTTTTTTATACATATTATCAGGTGCTCCAACGTCTCATTCCGTTCTTTACATATCCTGCATTTTCATTCCTTTTCCCCTTTCTTTCCCGCTCTTCCTATGTTGCCACATCTTAATCTCGCTCACGTTTCCTTGTCTCTTCCCTTTGCTCCCTCCTCTGACCAGTATTTCCATGTCATATCATCATTCTCTATATTTGTACTTCTCAATATAGGTTGATTTTCTTATTTTTTTCCTCTTCCTTCCTCAAAACGTTCTCTCTCAAGTTTTCTAGCCCCGCTTTTATCCTTTCGTCGATTGTTTTTACTTCTATTCGTTCCCTTATCATTGTTATTGTGTCTTCTATTTCCATATCTCTTAAGGAGGGTACGATCATGGGGATGAATACAACTTTCGAACCTCCAATGTTTATATGATGTTAACGAATACGTTATGCACCCTTTGGAAAAATTTAAGCTATATTGACCGTTCAGTTTTTTTCGTAATAAAATTGCAAAGTCGAGCACTTTGAGCCAGTGAAGCACTTCGTCTTATGGAAACGATCGACCGGAATTGCGGTGATCATGGTTTTGCTGCTCACGTATCCGACTAAAGTCGTTGGAAAACTGAAATTTGATAAATTAGACATAATAGATATTGTAAAAAATCGAAAATTCGAACTTCACCGTGTAATTCAAGCACTACATTATAAAACGGTTTCAACTTCCGGTTGAATATTATCATAATGACGAAATAGTACCCATAGACTTGCCAACATCGGGCGTAACAGGTGATTCGTTTGGTGAGCATAACCTAAGCTCTGTAGCGAGATTCTGTAACTGGGTAGCGACAGTTCTCGTTGTCGCTGGCTAGCGACAGCCATCGCATGCACGATCAGAAGAAAGGGAGCCTCTTATTGGCTGTCGCTAGCTAACGATAACGAAAACGCTCGCTACCGAGTTACAGAATCTTGCTACTGCTTGGAAATCGTCGTGAAGACTACAAAGTCGTTGAGGATCTAATTTTTCAGTTTTTATTAGTAAATATGCAATAAATAAAATATTTACCACAAATTTGGCACTTTGTGATCGACAATACGAATATTCAACATAAGTTAACATAGATCAGAACACCCGTGGGGTAACATAAATTTGGTCTCTTTGTTGACCCTGAGGGAGTAGTCGTGCCTCTTTAATACTTTCACTAAGTTTTTCCCCCATTTTGTCGGGTCTCCTTTTGTTATAGCTCTTATTTCTTCCATTAAGCAACATTTTGGCCCTCATGACTCCTCCATGCATTCCACATATTTATTAGCTAAAATTTGTTTAATTTACGTAACCCAAAATTTAATTCTTCGTGACTTCTCACGAGCACGCAACACGCAAATTTACATGGGAAAATCCTGTTTTGTCCAACTATGACGGATGTATACAATTTATTGATCTTGTTTTTTCACAGACGAAAGTATGGACGTAGATCCGAATTACGATCCGTCGGATCTGCTTCTCGCTGACTTGGCGAACAGAGACGAGAAGGACATGAACAAGATACAGGAAGACCTTGCGGTCTCGGAGAGCGACGAGGAGAACGATATTACAGCCGCGCGTAATCTCGTTCTTCACGCGGAACAAACGAATCAGGAATCCCAACAACCGAGTCAACCCGAGGAAGACGTCGGCGGTGATCTGTGGTTCTGAATTCGCAATCAATTGAAATCGTTGTACAGTATATTTAATATTTTTTTACAAAGTCTACGCTCGGCCTCGAGGATCGATCGCGCGATCCTCCCGAACTCTCTCTCCCTTGCGATAGAACTAATGTAAATAGGGCTGTGGTAAATCGTTGAATTTTCCTTCCGTATTGGAAAAATCAGATACGCGATGATGTGACGTTATGAACTCGACGTATCAATATTTTGGAAATAACGAAAGAACAATCATTGCAACAACAAAAAAAAAAAGTAAAAAAGAAAAATGTTGTATTAGCACGTGTACGAATTATATGAGCATAAACATCTGGAATGTAATGTTAATTCGCGACAGTCTACCGTCACGAATCGTAATATTGAAGTGCGCGTTGTTGGGATGCAATGAGGTTTTTTTTATTTCGTTTTTGATTGACGAAATCTTTATTTCGGATAATTCGGCGACGAAAAATATTCGTAATGAAATTGAAAAATTTGGAAAGAATTTTCGTTGCATTCCGATTATGTGAACGTCGACATTGTTCCTTCTTTTTTTCACCAGGCTTCTCACTCGCTCGATTTTCCTTCTGCACTAGCATACCGTACGTTCTTGGCGAATTCTATTTCAAACGGCGGCAATCGTGTTCAATTTGTATAAGGAAATTCGAACTAACAGCGCTAAATTGAAGTTGAGTGGGGGTAGCGAGTTTTTTTTATTTTTTTTTTTCTCTACTTTTCACAATTGAAAAAAGAAATCAAGAGAAACAACGTTTTTGTTTTATCGAACGGAAAAAGGACCAAAGGGCTTAAGACAGTATTCGACTCTAGAAATTTGACAAGATCGAGTTTTTTTTTGTTGTATTTTCTTCGCTATAACTTTGTCTTAAGATTCTTAAGACAGAGTTATAGCGATTTGAATATGGGTGGATTGAGAGGCTGCGACGGTGCACATCGGACAATCAGAAGATTCTAAGGAAGCTAGAACTGCTCGCAGGGAAGAACGAACTTCGAGAAATCATCATTTCGAAGTCGAGGAAGGCCCTAAGTAATTAAGGGATCAGTATCAGTCTATTTTCGGAAATAGTCGATTTTCTAAAAACATCAGTTTCGTATATTACATAACTGTAGAAATACGGTGTCGAGCGTCCAAAGCTCGCAGAACAGAGATCCGAAACCAAAAATCCCAAGAAAGTGAAGCTTGTGAAGAAGCTGAAGGAATAATTTGTGGACCAGGCATCGCTGATTGAGGGTAAGAGGCTTTTTGAAAAAGTTTTATGTAGGTTTTTACAAGAGAAACTTTAAACGCATTTTTCTCAAAACAACGTTTTTAGACCTTGTCGACATGATTTTGGAAAAACTATTGCACCGATTAGGCTCAAATTTACAGGGATTATTCTGTGCATGTATCTCTTCGACCCCTACTAACGGTATAAATATTCATAAATATTTAAACCTATTCTTGAACAATTTAAGTTGTAAAAAAACAGTCGAAAACTTCAAAAGAGCGCCATTTTGTTTTCTTTTTATCGGGGGTGAAAGTTTTTAGTAGGGGTCATAACTACAAATCCACTTTGTAATAAAATACTCGACTTTTATTTTCAGATGTTCCAAAGTTGAGATTTCATGCCGACAAGGTGAAAGGAGGGGTAACTTCAGGCAGCCAGATCACCAAGATAAATTTAAAGAAAAAAAAAAAAAAAATTTCTTGTACTTTAAATCTTCTATTTTTATGTATAAAAAGATTAAAATATGGAGATAAATTTTATTACGAAAAAAAAATTCTTAAAAATATATGCAATAGATGGAGACTGATGCCTTAAATTTCCTCTAATTAAGGCCTCTAGACTAGAATACTGGCGTTAAAAAAATGGCGCACCATTTTTCCCAGTCAAAGGGTTTTAAAAAATAACGTACCATTTTTGCCAAAAAATGTCACCTGGAAAAATGGTCCGTAAAAAAAAATACTGTATCAACATATCCATCGAGATATCAGTATGTCCGGTTGACCACGAGGGAATTCAGTCAGAGCGATCACTTCTGTATGGCCCGTCGTTGCCACTTCGACGATCCTCGCGTGTTCTGAAGCACTTCCACAGTCCGTAGCGTGCGTCCCAATCGACGAAGAAGAGCTCGGGCTTGTTCCAGAGTACGTGATTAAGGGCGAAGCTGTAGGTGGACTTGATGGGTGGATTGAGATGCGGCGCCGACTCGGCTCTTCTCGCCATTATCTCGTTCACGTAAGTGTAAAAGACTTTGGCCTCGTGTATCCAGCAAAGTAAACTCATAATGGACATAACGATGGCGTGAACGTGATAAGAAGAGTAGCGTGGCACATCGTCTCGTTGCAGTATCAAGTCTTGGACATTCATGACGAGGCAAACGATCGCGGCGGCGGTGAAGCCGCACGGTACCTCGACGGCGATCAGACAAACGGTACGATAGACGGCCTCGAGATTCATCCGAACGGAGCAGTGCCGCATGAGCCCGCGGACCAGGCTGTCGTGCAGGATCTCACGATTCGCCCGAAGGAAATTCTTGTCCTGATTGTCGTAACGGGCCACCTTAAGGCAGTACGAGCACAGTAACTGGTCAAAAGAGAGCTTCGTTGTGAGCTAAATACGCTTATCATCATCGATATTTTCAAAATGTTGCATTGACATATTATAGAAAAAAAATAACATTTTTGAAGGCTTAATATATATTTTTTAAGGGGTTACGTGAGTTTGAAAATTTCCAAAAATCAATTTTTTTTAATTTTTTTTATCTCATAGTACAATATGTCTAGAATATTCGCCCAAAGTTTTAAGTCAATCGGAGTAAAAGTCTAGGAGAGAGAGAGAGCCTTTGGAGATTCTCCCCGTTGGGAAAGACCGGCCGGGAGCGACGCAGGTATATCGAGGTATGTCAGCTATCAAGCCTATTTATGAGACGCTTAACAAAGATGTGCTTCTATAGCGGTGTGTTGGTGGCTTTACACAAAATAATAATGAGAGTCCGAACCAGTTAATTTGGAAAATCACTCCAAAAATACTTCCTGCTGGTTCCAAAATAGTTGAAATTGCTGCATCAGTTGCCGCTTGTACTTTCAACTAAGGGATCTCAGCTCTGTTACTTTTTGTGCACGGGATGGACATAAAACTTGGCCAAAATAGCCACGAGTACGCGCGAAAATAGGATAAATATCGCATACTCATAGCTGAGAAAAAAGCTGAGACTCGGACTCGAGAAGCAAGAATTCGTCTCAGGCAGGAACAAAAGGATGCCCTGGACATCGCAGCTGCAGCAGGACTTTTGCTTTATGGAGTTGGAATCGACGATTTTATGTAAGTTAGAATAAAAATTCTTTGTTTTATTTCTACGTAAAACTTTAGTCGCATTTTTCTCAAAACACTATTTTTGAAGTCGGTGGACACGATTTTTCAAAAAAACTAATGCACCGGTCTTATTGATATTTTACACACTTCTTCAAAATAGCATTGACTAGATTGTACGAAGGTTTTTTTTTTTTCTCGATTACACCTAATTTTACAAGGCTATACGTAGTGTAAATTGTACCAAAAATTGAACTATTTTCCATACAACTCTGCCAAACTCTTCAAACTTCAATTTTTTTTTCAATCCTTCGTTCAATCACGAACTATACTTATCTACTAACAGAAAAAAATTTGCACATTTCCCGCAAATCGACAACGACTGTGAGGACACGCCAAGGGACACAGCGGATTACACCTTAATTATGCATGAAATAACTTGAAAAAATTACCAGAGATGTATTAAAATATGAATAAATGATTGTCGGAGTTACGGAAATTTCCGTTTTTTTTTCACAATAAAAAAAATCCAAAAAATCATCTAATTTTCGGTCTCCTAAAGTGGTTGCCCGCCTTAAAATAGGATATGAAGAACGGAGAGGATTTCTTCAATGATTATAGAAATAATTGATACGTCAGCCTTAGGAGCTGAAACGATGGTCATAAAAAAATATTTCAGTTTAAAAATAATGGAACAAATGCAGAAAATTTAAGAAAGCAAATTAATAATAGGTATTGCCCTAACTTATATAAAGTTTTCCAAGCAGCAATAATGCGGGCGGTGAGCTCTGCCTGTGAGAAAAATTTTGCAGCCCCCCCCCCATAAAAAAATGCTGGCTACATCAGTGAATAATTTTGTAAAATAAAACGTAGAACATTTTATTTTACATCTGAACATTTTTCGAACATTTTTACTGTTTATTATATGTAGAACATTTTTATTCACATTTCACTCTCGTTTTAAATAAAAATTTATTTTTCAGCTGCCTAAAGGTATTTTCCCCCTCGAGAGTACTGTCACGACGCATTTGCAGAATTGCAAAAGAGTCTGCATTATCTGTAATATAAAAAAAAAGCCGTACCTTAAGGTCATAGCTGGTGTCCTGAAAGAAGATTTTGGGGGTGTCAAAGTGCGCACGATTGTCGCGACGATCGAGTAGACGGTGGATGACACGATTGCCGAGCAAGCTAACGAGTCGATTGCTCGACGCTATCATGCGCATGAGGATCGGAAGTATGCGAGAGTCCAGGGTGTCCTTGTAGAGGCGAGTGTCGTGCGCGTGTGCCGCGTACTCGAGGATCCCGCCGAAATTTAGGATAGTGGAGTCACTCGTTGCAACCTCCTCGTCGTTGATCAACCAGGAACATATTCGATGAATCACCACGAGAATGTGCTCGTTTCCGAGTTTCTTCACCGCGTGGCGAACACAAACTTCGAGGCCTCTTCGCAAATAGGACCAGCGAGCTGCGATTGAAAAAAAAAATAAATGTTGGATATTTCGCAATATTTCGAAGTTTTCATCGATTCAGCGGAGAATAAATTTTTCAAGGTGAATGTGGAATTATCAAGAAATTGATCATTTATTCATATTTTCATACATCTCTGATAATTTTTTCAAGTTATTTCATGCATCAATTAAGGTTTAATCCGCTGTGTCCTCATCGTCGTTGTCGATTTGCGGGAATTGTGCAGCTCACAATTCGCATCTGAAATAGTCCAAATTTTTTTTATACATTATTGAGATGTTTTATAAGAACATGAACCTAAATTTTGAAAAAAAAAAAATCAAAAATTGAATGTTGGAACGTGTTTGAAAAAAAAAGATCGATTTTTAGCATTTTTTTCCCGACATTTTGCAATAATAAGTATGTTTTAAGCAATCTAATCTTTCCAACTTTAGGTTCATCTTTTAATAAATTATGTAAATGTGTTCCAAATTTGTTGATGATCCATCAATTAGTTTTTGAGTTATGATTCCCGCAAATTGAAAAAATGTCGTTTCGAGAAAAACACGTTTAAAGTTTCACAAACGAAAAACTCAAAGTCAAATGTGTTTAATCAAATGATAAAGTGTCTTACCGATTAATCAGCGATTTTAGCACCATACAGCAGTCCTTCCTCTTCCTCATGCAACTCATTTGAAGCTTGCACCTTCTCTTTACGAGCTTTTCGAGCTTTTTTGTCTCTAATAAACGTTTTCTATTTTGCCGAGCCACGCGCATCTCGTTTGCTCGGCATATCCGTAGCTCTGCCTGCCAACTACGATTTGTAGTTCATTCATAACCATGAGCAGGGCTGAATTTCCTTCATTGAATAAAATAGCAGCAAGAAATGCCGCTACCTCGATTATTTTGTGCCCAGAATGGAGATCTTTTGGAGCTAATCGCCAAACGGTCGAGTTTGGGTTTGTTTGGGTTATAAAACCCCAAACAACCTAACTGAGCGCTCGTGGGTACTTGAACGCGCTTGGGAGTCGAGCGGAGAGTCTTTATCATTTATATACATACCGTTAGAAGGAATCCAAATATCGTTTTGAAATTTTTCGGGTGTATTCTTAAGATATTTTGCTAACGATTTATAAAATAAAAAAAAAATTGATATTTTAGGAAACGATGGGAAATTTTGTACTGATTCCAACGGTACGAAAAACGCATTTTCGATTTTTTTTTTTTTGTAGATGCCGCCTTCTTCCATATGACGGCGGTAACTGCCTTCAAACCGCTCGAAGATTTTCAAATCTGACTTTGACAGCTATGAAAAACTTTTCCGATTTTTCCATACGATTCTTCCGTGTCCTCACCGTTCTCGAGACTCGCGCGATAGACTTTCAATAGTCTCTCGATGGTCGCCACGCTCCCGGGCGTATTTGGCCACGCGTGGACTTCGAGGATCTCGTAGAGGAGTCTCACAACAGCGCGAGCGTCCTCCAGCGTCGTATGCGCGCTCTCGACGCGATCCAAAAGCGCCTCGATCAACGTACCACCCAGGCCAGGACCATCCAACAAGCCACGCGACAATTGCCAGCACAGATGTTCCCGGGACCAGAGTGCTTGCGCGCCGATGGTCTCGATCATGAAGACAACCAGGTCGGGCGAACCGGAACTCACGAGGTCGTTGTAACGGGTCAGTGCGGCCTTGTAGTCGCGGCGACGTCTCCAGGAACAGGTGCCAGGACCTCGAGGAACGTCCTCGTAGTGGGACAAGATCCTGATCGCGCATGACACCAGATCACGTGTAGCCGTTCGATCCAATTCGACACCATCGCGGTCTCGCAATATCGTAGTCAGGAGACGAAGCGCCTTACCTCGAAGAGCGCTCAGTCTCGTCGAGTTGCCGACGTCTCTCGAGCAAAGATCGTTCAGCTGGCGAATCCTAGACTCGAGCTCTCGTTGCCTCGCTGCCACGTTTTTCGAGCGCGACATACACATGAATCTTGACATTTGTCTGTGGCCGGCATTTTTTTTGTTTTTTTTTCTTTTGGAAAATGCTCACTCTATTCTTTTTGTGTTCAGATGGACTGTAAAATGGAAATATTATCAAAACAAACTTTTTAATTGCTATAGCGGACGAAAGATATCTTTACAATCTTTATTGGCTTTTTATATAGCTCATTTTTTTTCTCATACCTCCGCGGAGGCTTCCTTTCGGTGACTCTTTCTCCCCGAGGTTCGAATGAAAATGTGTTCAGAATGTCCGGAAAAATTCGAAATTTATCGATTCCGACAAAAGATCAGAGCGCATGGATCTGTGGATCGAGCTTTTCGATCATTCTCCAACTTCGACAAATTTTTAAATATCGGGATTTAGCTTAGGCACGTGGGAATGTTACAACTGAGACACTGTTCGCTTTGAATTTGGCGAGAATCGGTGCAACGACTACGATTCTATAAACATTGTGAATTTATTTTTACTTACTCGAGTCTTGAGTATATCGGGATGGCATTTTTTTTCCGAAGCGAAAAGTAACATTGACGCTGGATTGGCATTGAACTCTGCTACGGCCGTTTAAAAGCTTTGGATTTTTTTTTTTATTTTGAATTTAACGAATTCAGACATTCGGTAAAATTTCGGAAATTAATAATAAATTTCAACGACGTAATTACCCTATATTATAAATAATAATATGTATTTTAGCTGACGTGTTTTTGTATCAAGGGATCGGTATCAGTCTATTTTCGGAAATTTTCGATTTTCTGAAAACATCAGTTTCGAATATTACATATATGTAGAAATACGGTAGAGAACGTTATTTAGATCGGAGTGACCGATAAGGGGCTAAAAAGAGTGATACAATAGAAGCGTATCTGCGCGCTCAGCGTGCAACCGCCGTATAGAGCGTCCAGAGCTCGCAGAACAGAGATCCGAAACCAAAATCCCCAAGAAAGTGAAGCTTTTGAAGAAGCTGAAGGAATAATTTATGGACCAGGCATCGCTGATTGAGGGTAAAAGGATTTCTTTTAAAGTTTTATTTTACGTGTTTATTTTACAGTTTATTTTACGTGACAAGGCTTGTTTGCTTTTTTAGCAATGAGCTAATTTTTTTTTTAAACCAAATATTTTTTTCGTCGCGAATTATTTCGACTGCGACAGCAAATAAATTGTAACAAATGATTGAACGATTGCTTTCATTTATTGCCCAATAACTAAATCATTGATGAATCGCCTCAAATTATTGCATAATATATAATAAATTTATATATAAATAATTATTATTTATATAATAAATTATATAAATAACATAATAAATAATAAATTTACATAATAAATAATAATGTTATTGCCTTATGGCCTTAGCAATAAATGAACGATAATAAACGCGATATATTCTCGATCAAATATGAAAACGACGATTTTTAGGTAAAAAAAAAACAAAGCGAGACTCGTCGCACGCGTTCGTAGCTTTGTTACCCTTTTGAATTACGCGCCCTATAGCTGTCAGGCTTCACTGTGCGCGCGCATCGTCTACCGCATAGCAAGCGCACGCGCGCTCGATGCCATCGTGCAGTCTCGAAACTTCGTTCATCGGCGTGAGGTCTTAATATTCTGCGAAACAACGCGCGTCCATTGTCAGCTCAGCTCGAGAAACGACTTAAAAAATTGGTTCGAAAGATGCGGCTCGACTGAAAATCGGGACTAACATACGCGCGACGCGTGTGAAGAGGGACGCTGAAAATCAAAGCTGATCGATCGAGCAACGCGCATGAGAAGTTCCCTCATCAGACAGTTCGTTTGTTTGGGCTCGCCCCTCCCCTCTTGCCCTCTCGCCATCTCGAAAACGTCAGATAAACTGACGCTTCTGCGCAGTTTCGACACAATCGACAAAGACGCGCGATTGAGCTTCGCGTCGCGACTGTTTACGTGTTTTTCTTTCTCCTCCCCCCCCCGTCACTCTTGTACAAAGTTGAAAGATTTCATTGAATCTTTCCTCTTTCGAAAACGACGGCTCGTGAAAGAAAAAAAAAAATTATACATCGTAATACAATCGGCTGCGGCCTCTGCTAATTTGTCACAGTGTTGCGCGTAAGCGTCTCGCGCGCGTGCGCGCGCGCACGTGTTATTAATAGATCGACGCGAAAATCAACGTACGTTCAGTCGCCGCGCCGCGAGCAATAATAATGTCGGCAGCGGACGCGAATTGTGTGACGCACGATAGCGTTATTGGCAAAAAACCAACGGTGAATCTTTGTTTTCGGGTAATATGGAAGATTCGCGAGGCCGAAAATTGTCAAGTTCGAAATACTTGTATGTCGGTAATCACGACGCCGAACGTACGCGACTGGGAATTCTTCAGACGCGATTTGGTAAGTACGCATTTGCGCAACATATTTTGCAGTCGCTTTTCTTGTAGTAATTTCTTTTTGTTTGTTTTTTTTTCCTTTTTTTTTCTTTACTGTTAACGATTATACAACTCGCTTCGGATTTGGCCTCGGCCTGTAAGTGTGTGTGTGTGTGTGTGTGTTGATCGCGATATATATGTGGCGCTTCGTTGAGGTAGGAAGCAGCGATGATAATCATAACAATTTGCGAGTGTCCGATCGAAGCTGAACGGATCGCAGCTTGACGTATACGACTTGCAATACATGCATATATACAGTACCGGTCAAAAGTTTTCGATCGCTTTGGATAAATGCAATAGTTTCGATCACTTCGGATAATTGCAAAATTATATTGGTACTACCTTTTGCCCGTGGAAACTTTACGATTTGATCCAGAGAGGAAATAAAGAGCGAAAAAATGTAAGAAAGAAGATTGAGTTTCACATTTCTCAGGCACGGTAGTAGAATATTAGCATAAAGGTGGAAAACTTCAACTCCTGTATCATATTGGGAGTACAAATTATTTCGGTCCGTTTTTTTGTGGTAAAAAATCCATTTCAAAATAAAAGGTATGAATAGATTAATCAAAGTATTGTCCATCGCTGGCTACTACTTTTTCCCACATCTCAGGCAATTTTCGAATTCCATCTCGAACAAAAAGTCTCGTCTTTCGAGGCGATCCAAGTTTTGAGCCAATTTTCAATTTCTGTGAGAGAAGTGAACCGGTGACCTGCTAAATCCTGCTGCATCCGTCGGAACAACCAGTAATCAGAAGGAGCAATGTCCGGAGAATACGGCGGGTGCGGTAAAATATCCCATTTGAGCGTTTCCAAATATTTTTTTACGACTTTTGCGATGTGAGGCCGAGCGTTGTCATGCAGAAGAATAATTTTGTTCTGTCTTTGCTCGTATTCCAGCCGTTTTTCTCGTAATGCACGGCTTAAACGAATCAATTGTAGTCTATACCGATCGTCCGTAATGGAATCATCGAGTAATGCCTCCAATTCATTGTCTTCGAATTTTTTTGGCTGTCCAGGGCGAGGCTTGTCTTCAACGCTGAAATCACCGTTCTTAAAGCGTCTAAACCATTCCCTACATGATTTATCAGTTGGAACATCATCACCATAAACTTCAACAAGCATTCGATGCAGTTCAGCTGCACTTTTCTTCCAATTAAAGCAGAAAAGTAAAACTTCCCGCAAATGCTGCTCAGTTAACACAAAATTTGACACATTCAACACAGTAAAAAACAAGGTTTTTAATGGAACTCAAAGCGACATAAACTGAATGTTATTGACAGATGTCTAACCTCTCTGAAACTACCGAAATCAGCTGTCGCTATGAAACATTCATAACAGCCAGAGCCATCTCTTGAAAATGGACCCAATTAATTTGTACTCACAATACAATGTCATTGTTGTCTACAAAACTTTATGGCTTTGCAATATCATTCTGTATATTTGTATAACATTGTATGATTTATGGTCTTAGACACATGTAAGTTTTGGACTCTTCATACTCTGGAAAAGCCCACCCATAGTTGACACAATTGATGTTTTATTAGTTTAATAATTCTACATACCTAGTTTAGTCCTAAATACTTTTTATTCCTAGTTTTGATGTGTAAATAACTGTTATTATATAAATGATATTTAAAAAATATACGTCATTAAAAAAAATGATGCCTTTCACTGGGATAAAAAGTATACTGTGTTCCAGGGCATAATCTCGCAATCAGAATCCGGTATACAGGTCGTGCATTCGAGCGTCCGAATCCTCGTCTTGCATAGGCCGGCATACAAGTCGTGCCTTCGAGTGCCCGAATCCGCATCTTGCATAGGCCGGTATACAGGTCGTGCATTCGAGCGTCCGAATCCGCGTCTTGCATAGGCCGGTATACAAGTCGTGCCTTCGAGTGCTCTAATCCGCGACTTGCATAGGCGGGTATGCAAGTCGCGTATTCGAGTGATCGAAAAAATATGAATGCTACAATTAAACAAAAATCTATACCAACCTTTTGCGTATCATAATTATTTTTTTTAATTATAAATTTTACATAAAGCACTCAGACAAATCGTATATTTTACGGTTCATTTTTTTAATGAAAAAAAGTAACTCGAAATATTTTTTAATTGCAGATTTTACAGTATAGGAACAGCGTGAACGAACGATTTAAAATTTAGAAGATGTATTAAGTATATGAAAAAAATGTTATAAATGTACGTTAAGAATTGCATACATTGAAATAAGATATTAATTTCTTTGTTATATTATTAAATTTAGTCGAATCATAATTATTTTTTTTTATTGTAGCATTCGTATTTTTCCATCACTCGAATCCGCGTCTTGCATAGGCCGGCATACAAGTCGTGCCTTCGAGCGCTCTAATCCGCGTCTTGCATAGACAGGTATACAGGTCGTGCTTTCGAGCGCTCTAATCCGCGTCTTGCATAAGCCGGTATACAAGTCGTACCTTCGAGCGCTCTAATCCGCGTCTTGCATAGGCGGGTATGCAAGTCGCGTATTCGAGTGATCGAAAAAATATAAATGCTACAATTAAAAAAAAATCTATATTAACCTTTTGCGTAGCATACCAAAAAATAGTCGGTGAGTCCACCTCAAAGTAACGCGAGCAATGGTGTACGCGTGGCACATCTGGTCAAAAGTATCGGTTCCTCCTTTTTTGCGGTTGTAAAAAGCAATCCGGGGTTCTTTCCGCCATCTTGGGAAAAAAATGTATTTATGAAAACATTTTTTTTGCCTTTTTTTGGAAAAAAAATTCAGAAAATTATAATATTAATCTACATACCTCGACCTCGATCTACAATAAAAATCTATAAAAAAAAAAGGATATGTCATCATAAAAATATGGAAAATAAAATGCAAAAAAGAACTTTCCAACGATGAAAACTCCACGATGTTGCATCGTTGGAATGTAACGAGAATTCATTTCTTTGGACTCATCAACGTTT
Source organism: Ophion ventricosus (assembly GCA_963932345.1). NCBI lineage: Eukaryota > Metazoa > Arthropoda > Insecta > Hymenoptera > Ichneumonidae > Ophion > Ophion ventricosus. The sequence continues at coordinate 24,821,707 of OZ010718.1, read as the reverse complement.
CATCATCCAATTATGGCAGCTTTGGCTACGAGAATCACGCAAACATTTTTTCTCCACTGAAACAAAAATTACGTTGGTCCCCTATGACGTCCTTCTCGAACAATACAACTTTCATCTGAAACATTCTTAGATATAACCAAGAGTTTGAATGCTATTGCTCTATATCACTTTGGACCGCCCACGCTGTATATATAAGCGAGGGTGGCCGGTAGTCAAGTCGATACACACGAATCACAGATATTTTTGGCAATTCTTCCACAAGTCTCATAGCTGAATGAAAGTTATTTCGAGCGTCACGTATCAAAATGAATAAAATCAAATTCTTTTTAGTTCGAGCTATACGGAGATTCGGATGGTGACGTGGTGACTTACGTCGACAGCGATGGCGACGAAATACCGATCGAATCCCAGTGCGAATTTGACGAAGCACTGAGAATCGCCACCCAAAGAGCCGCCACCGCCGCTGCCGCTGCGACCACTGGCCAAAGCTCGCGAGCCAACAGTTTCCACTTGGTTGTTTATCGAGGATCCGAACGCGGCGCGGATCGCGAGAGGAAACGTATCGGTGATCGAGCGACGGCTACTGTTATACGGGCGGACATGGCTCCCACGAACTTGGCGCCCGGCGTCGCATCGCGCCAACGCCGAGATACGAATGTACGATTGCCGGATACGGGGACAAATTACAACGTCAGGGAGCCTGAAAATTCGGATGATACGCCACCAAAATGGTTCACGTGTTATATGCAAAGGGTAAGCGAAATTCGGTGAGTCAGAAAGTATTGGAAAAATTGTCGGCAGTTCGGGAATTTTCGGTTCGGTGTTGGAGGCTGGAACAATGGAAAGTATGAGGCAAAAGTAACCTTTTTTTTTTGTTGGCTGCTATTGGCTCCGTGCAGAGTAGGGAAAGGTGGGGCACAGTGTGTCATTTTTTTTATCGAATTTTTACTCTTACCAAAGTAGTCTGATTAGAAAAAAAAGGTCATAACCGATTTTATAGATCTTTGGGCGTACAATAGCGCAAGCATATTTTTTGCAAAGAGATTAAAAATCCTAAAATAATGGATTAGAAAAAAATTTGCCGATCGGCTCGTTGTGCCCCACGGGTACAATGTGTCAGATAGGTGGGTACAGTGTGTCAAGTGCTACGGAACGTAGGGTACAACGAAGCCGGCGGAAACTCATATTTTCCTAACATTGACAACAGATTTTCATACATACCGATAATTTCACACCGGGTATTATTTGCCAATAAAATTGAGAGTCGACTCATTGTGCTCAACAACTCGATGACACATTGTGCTCCACACAATTGCCCTACAATATTTGACGTCTTCCTGGCAAGCGAAACGTTTTTTTTTGAGGCTCAAATTAATTTCGTACTTTTAATAATTCCTCGTGAGCTGCTATTGACTTTCTTTTAGGGCAGGCGAAACTTAATATAAATCACGGACCAAAACAAAAAAAAATTCGGATTTTACAAGCTATAAAACTCCGAGAAATGGCATGTGGTTGCCCGTGACACATTGCGCTTCTTCGGAGCGTAAAATATTTGATTATCGATGAAAATAACTATTAATTAAACTACGAATGGAAAAACACAAGTCACTGAGTGCATCATAAATAATAAAAACTATCGATTAGGACTGAAAACCGAAGCTGCTACAGAAAGTGTTGTTATATTTTCCGTTTTCCCGGCGAGCGAAATATTTTTTTCCAAGCCTCAAATCAATTTTTATTTTTCAATAATTCTTTGTGAGCTGATATCGACTTTCTTTTAGGCTTGACGAAACCTAATATAAATCGCGGTCCTACACATAAAATTTCGGAATTTACGAGCTACAAACCTCCGAGAAACTCAAATGAATTTGGTATAAATATTCCTAAAAACAAAGAAAAAAAATGCATAATTCCACGCGGGCGGAAGCTAGTCTACGATATTATCCTCAATTGGCAGAAAAATCCTTTTCGTATACAGAGACACCGATAATAAGAATAAATTTTTGGCGCTCAGATGAAAGACGACATCGTGGCCGAGGTATCGAAGAGAGTGACGGGAAGGGTGTTCGAGGCGATGACGCAAAAGAAGCGAGAGAATCGACAGGAGTGCGAGACGAAAAAGTGGTGCGATTGCGACACGGAATATTCGATGGACGAATGCGACACGGAGAATAGCACAGGAAAGTTGCGCTCGTCGCACGAAGACGAGTGTTGCGGAAAGAAGTCCCGTCGTCGTTATCGCAACGTGGAAAAACAGCAGCGCGGAAAGAAACACGGTGGCAACGGCAAGTGGAACGGTTCGAACGATAGGGAGGCTACATTGTCGCGTCGTCCTGTAAAAGGTATATCTCATCCTCGTGGCGAAGAAGACGTGACGCGAAAAATAATTCCCCGCTTCGACGAGCAATACTTTTCACGTGCCTCGCCGAGAGGATGGAGATCCTGCTACAGCAGATGCACCACCGATCCTGGGCCAAAAAAGTCACGCGACTCGGAGAAATCGGACGAAGATTCGAGGAGAGCGTGCCGCACGGAAGTCTCGCGAAACTTTCCCGAGGCGCCGATTCTCAAGTTGCGCGCGTCGAATTTGCCTCGCGGTGAGGAACAATCCGGTGCTGCTGTTGGTGGCAACGACGAGACTTTGCTACGTATGGGTTGTTCGGTAACGGGTGCCGAGGCACTTGAGACTCGAACAGAACGATCAAACGAATTTTGCGATCTCTCGGACAGCGACAACATCAGCATAATCTCGGACGTTAGTCAAAACTCAGAGTATCAACGCCCGATGAGCAACAGCTTCGAGATGATGGTCGAACGCTCGTACGATCGAGTGGACGAGGTGAACGACCCGAGGGATTTCGTGACCGGGCGACGAGTGGAGGGTAAAGAGCAACGCAGCAAGGACGATCAGGAGGCTAATCGAGACTCGTCGAGCTTCGAACTTTTGTCCGAGCCACCCTCGCCAGCGCTCTCCATCCACATGGACGAGGATCATTTCTCACCGGGCCTCAAGGATCCGAGCAATTACAACATCAACGCGAACATCGAGAAACCCGATGCCCCGGAAAAATTGGACTCGTGCGCTCTGGTGATCGACTTACAGGGTAGAGTACACGACGGTAACAGTGACGGTGGATATCCCGGTGAAATTATATTCGAGAAACGTACAGATGGCTCGTACTCGTTCGTCGCTGACAATTTGCCGGGATCCACGAAGGAGAACGTGGCTCAGGATATGAAGGAGGAACCTTCCGACTCTTTGGACGACGAGGTTACCATCAAAGTCGACGATTCGGCTAGCGAGAAAGAAACGCCAGGCCGTCACGACGGGACTCATACTCGGGACGAATCACCAATCGGTAACGCTTTTCACGAATCAACGCAGAGCTTTCATTCGCACACTGCGCCACAATCTGGCAACGAACGTCACGATTTTTCATACTCGTCCGGCACTCCTGGCACTCACATATTCGTCGATGTCAACGTGAGCAAAGGCCTTGGCGACACGAGACGATCCACCGCGTCGGCGTCGGCGTCGTCATCCTCTTCCTCTTCCTTTTCGAGGACACGGGAGTTCGCGAACAAGGATCGCGGCTTCCCGAAGAAGGAACGCGAGTTCGCGAAAAAGGAACGCGAGTTCGCGAACGAGGAACGTGATCGAAACACGTCCGAGAAAACGACGTCGCCGAGGGAGGAGGCCAAAGGACCTACTCGGTCCTCGTCATCTGCTAAGGGAATGGGCAATTCGCCAACGGGCGAAAATACGAACAAATTTAGACCTTGGTCGACCATGCGGAACACGAGAATGATCGATGAAATGGTCTTCAACGATGGTGATCCGTTGCACATTTTGCCTGAGTCATTGGTCACCGGGGCGGTTCACGTTGCCGCAAGCGCACTCACCACCGCACGTCGCGTTTACGATAAACTTCTCACGGCTCAAACGGTTAGTGGCTTTTCTATTCTTTTTCGCACGATCGGAATGTACGAGATTGAAGTTTACATTGTTGGAGTGCAATGAAAATTATTTTTTTTTGTTACTTCCCCAAACTGGTTTTAGCAGATTTTAGCTACGAAAATCACTGAACCTTTTTTTTTTTTTTTGAAGATGCTTCTTTGGAGATTTGCGTTCGAAATTCGCACAAAAATCTTTCGTATACTAATCAAAATGAGGAAAGAAAAATATATGAAACGAATTTTCGTTGCATTCTAACGATGCAAACTTCAACATCATCGGAACTTCATGGTCGATGTTGGGAGTTTCGTCGCTGCTGAATGGTTGGGGAATCGAGAGGAGAAAGGTAGAGCTCTCCGAGGGGGGCAAAACTGCTACGCTAGATCGAAAATTGACATGGAGATTTTGAAGTTGATTGGGAAAATACTATTTTTTTCAGATTCTACATTGAATGTAAAAAAAAGTATTTTCCCAATTGAGCGAACACATTTTTTCTCCATTTTCTCAATTTGAATTTGAAAAAAAAAGTATTTTCTCTGTTTGACGAAAGTCTGTACGGCTACATTTTTTCCTGTCAACCGTTAGAGGGTAGATTGGAACGCGAGCGGGTAGCGGGATCCTTCCACCAAGATGCTTCGTATACACTAAGCGCGAAAATTGAAGGATCAAGACAAAATTCGAAATTTTTTAGTGATTTTTAACAGGCTGTAACTTAGCAAAAAATAGTCGTAGAAGAATTTTAAAAAAGGAAAATCAAAGCTTAAAATCGCTAGTTTCGACTTCCAGATGCAAACAATTTATAAAGGATACTTCGAAGTTTCCAAAAACACTTTAATTTTCTGTTCGATAATTAGTACACGACTTATGAGTCATCAAGGTTAAAAGTGTCATTTTGATTTTGACAACCGATAACTAAGAGACAAATAATCGTACAGAGGGCAACAACAACTCGAATTAAAGGGTAAGAATCAATCTAAAAAAGCTTCTAGATGGAATTCTCAAAACAATTTGATTTAGGTCCGTGGACCTTTCGAAAGACAAGTATAAATTTGGAATTTTTTTGCTCTCGGACTTTTTCATAATTTCTCAAAAACTGTCCACTATTCAGCATTTTGAATGTTGGGACTTAAAACTAGAGACTTCAAGCTATGAATTGCTTTTTCAATGTTCTACGACCATTTTTCGCAAAGTTGCAGCCTGTTGAAAATCACTAAAAAAAAAACGCAAGGCCCTTGCTTTCTCCTCACGATTTTTTACACGTTCAAGAGGTCTCGTATAGACCATTTTTATCGAATAATTCGTGTACGTGTTTCAGAGGAAGTCCACTGACAAAACAAAGTTCGGACGACGATAAGCGCATCGACGAGATTTCAAAACGCACCGTTTCTTCGTGCTTTCCGTACTCTTCTTATCTCTCGGCTATTCGTTATTCGCACTAAATATTAGGAACAAGAGAGAGAGAGAGAGAGAGAAAGGAAGGAAGGAAGAGGAGGTAAAAAAGAAAATGGCACGGGCTGCGTCCCGACACTTAACTCCAGGCAAATTGCAAAACGATCTAGCGAACGAGAGAATAAAAAATAAATTCGATTTACGAAATTTTCGACTAATTCGAACGATTGCCAGTACGATAGTACTGTTGCATCGCACTGCTAGTTGCGAAGTTAGCATTTAGCGACGCTGAGTAGACGATGGATAACGAAAGAAAAAGAAAAACGCCCCGCTAGACGTGTTTGCGAAATAGCGGAAAAATAAATATCTTGCATCACTCTTAGATCGAGGGAAAAAAAACAAGCAAAAAAAAACGGTAAAAAATGAAAGAAAAAAAAAATCAAATAAAATTGTATCGAGTCATCTGCAATTCAATAATAAATGTGATATTCCCTAGAGATAGAGGTCTTCGTCTATTATTCTGGCGATACGACGAGAGGTAAAGGAGTTACATGTAAGAAAATTCGTAGAGAACTGGTACAATAAAAAAAAATCAACAACAATGATAAGCAGACGTGCTCACTGAAATATTGGTCTGAAATATATCACAAAATACCTATAAAAAAGAAACAATTAACTTACGAAGAAACGGAACAGTGTTTATGTACATTTTAAGCTGGGCTGCGTAGATTTTTTATGCAGTCTATTCGAATGATTTTTCGTGCGCGGAGACTGACAAAGGCTCTGATGAAAATATCGGATCTCAGGAAGAATTTCACGTTCGGTCCTCGCATATCTTTGACCCTTAAGGGGCTAAGTTGCAGGAAGAACTTCGAGATCCACTGGTAATTTTGATAATCGTGAGAAAAAGTAGTGCGAATGAAAATTAAAATTGTGAAAATTAAGTTAATCACGCGATCAGTTTTCTCAGCGATTCTCAAAATTATTACCGATCTTTCGGATGCCAGTGAAGCGTGAGTCCTCGAGGGACTTTCGGTTTTTGACTTCCACACTAGTCTGACTTAGATTTGTCTTCACGATTGCGAAAACTCGTTGCGTAATAAGCTAGTAAGTATTTTAAATAGCAATTTTTGTTTCTACTTCCGTTCATGGTGGTGCAGCAACGAGTCGCTGGTAAAAATAGATCCTCGTTTAAGCAGTCAAATTGTTTTTTTTTGTCAATTGCTGTATAAAAAAGAAATCATGGAAAAAAAATATGAAATGACGAATCGTCCAAAAGGAGACGATTCATCGTGAAGGAGCAATCAGTCGAAATGATTCTTAATAGATACGTGCCAACAACAATTATTTACAATGGATCATTTTCCCAAAGAATGATTTCCATGATTTGTTTTTTCTCTTCGCGTACGAAGGATAAACCCAGCGCATCGCTGTACATTTGTTTTATCGAGTAATCTCGGAATGACAATTTCCTTTGTACTATTCTAGATTCTCTCTCGCGCGACTAGAGTTTCATGTCAAGAGTCTCGAGCGCTGGATTCACGTGTCCGCTCTGTTCCCCGATAGAGTGGCTCATCTCCATTGCTGGTTCCGATTCGGACGCGTCCTCGTACTTGTAGAACTTCGCCATGATCGCGAAGACCATCATGTCGACGATCATGAGGCCGGCGAAGAGGAAAAACTCGCTGGACTGCTCGATTGGACACAGTGAAAAATGATTACGCGTTGGAATTTACGTAGTGCGATACATTGATGGTGATGCGAAACGGTAGGGAGTGTGAGGCTTGAGGAGGAACGAAAGTCCGGTGACGCCCCCAGAAAAAAATCGATCCAAAACAATTGAAGTCAAGTGATCGATTAATTTTATTTAAGGAGGTACGACTAGTTCTTCAGGGTCAACAAAGAGACAAAATTTATGTTAGCCCACGGGTGTTCTGATTTAAATGTTCTGATTTGTCTGTAAACGGGGTCCAACAAAAAAAGAACAAAAAAGCCGAAAAATGGTAATTTGCCAACAAGGGTGCTAGACTTAAAAAAACGGCATGGAAGTGAATTCCTCCCCTTCAAAATGCTGTTTATTAAATTCATTTATGTCAACTATCGGCGAAATGGTGTAAAAAATCGTTCCGGAACTTTTTTGAATTTTCGTCCGGAAACTTTTCGCCGGTAGAGTACATATAAAACAGTGCCCCGACTGATTGACTGACGATAGAAATATGAAATTTGGAAGATATGTTGCTTGAAAGGTTTAGAGGTGCACTAAGAAAGGATTTTTCGAAAATCAGCACTTATGGGGGTGACAAGGTGTAAAAGTTTTTGTATGAAAAATTGTATTGCGTGTATCAACTGGAATATTCGGTATGAATATTCTTCAAAACAAATAATCAAACGCATATTTTAGGATTTTCTGAAACGACCCCGAATGAGGGTTGCAACGTCAATGAGCGTTGACCCGAGCTGATATTCGGATGGGGTTTCCAAGGAACTGGTGACAGCGAAGGGGTGGAAGAAACAAAAGGAACATTGGTCAATGAACAACGAACTCACCTGCTTGTCAAAGAACTTGATCTCGGCTACGATCACGACGATAAGATTGCCAAAGGCAACGGTCAAGAGCCAGCCTGCTTGCAATAAAGACTTCATGCTTGTTGGTGCTTGCGTGAACGCGAACTCCAAACCGGTCACCGAGAACATCACTTCGCCCATCGTAATTATTATGTACTGAGGTATCAGCCAAAGTATATGAATCGAGCTCGGTTTCGTCACCACTGTAGGATGAATTTCCACCGTATCACCCCGCAAGTGTACCAATATAGTGTAAACACCACCGAGCTTGAAGACATGAGATTTCACCACTTTGCCGTTCACTTCTATCTCGTAAGTCGTTGGATTCAACTCCTCGATATTCGAACGGAACAACGTCGCGTTAATGTGATAATCTTTCTCCGTATTTTTCTCCTTAAGCACCAGATGCGTCGCGGGCTTGTCGCTCTGGTAATTCTCGTCGTACACGAGGACACGGACAAGGGGCGCGCTGTTACCGCTCTTGTTCACGAAGTCCCGATAACCGTACGGCGATGTACCGTTCTCCTGGAGGAGCACGTATGACCTCGCTTGGTTCTCCATTACGCTTAGCTCCCCTGTAACTGATAAGTTCCCAACGTTTATTAAGGAGTTTCGTTACCGTTCTTTAGCTGCAAGAGTGGCGATCAAGATACAATTCGTTTTCGGCACGCTGCCAATCTCTTGTGAATAACATTTAATTTTATTCGCATAAATTATTCGATATCAATTGCCAATCTATCAAAACTAATAGCTCATTATTGAAACCCAAATTTGGATTTGGTGATCACATTGAAAGAACAAATCCAATCAAGGCTTACCGTTCTTTCTCGAGTCGGTCGCATTTTGACAATTCTCGAAGTTGACCGCGTAATCGATGTGCTTTGAATTCGTAACGTTGATGTCCGTCTTCAACCACATCTCGTAAGGTCCGATGGACACGTGCTCGCCGTCCACATGGCCCTGGATGAGACAGCTTTGCGGATTGAGAATTCGCACTTGGCCAACTCCCGCGGTGGGAAGTACCGGGTAAGTCGCCTGAAAAAGAAACCCACATGTTAATAAATAAATAAATGTTTAATAAATAAATAAATAAATCATTTTAATAATGGAATGCAATAGGAAAAATTTGATTTCACAAAAAAAACTGGTTAATTCACTTTAAAAAATCAAATAGACGCATCTAGTTAATATCAAAGGAATTTTTCTGACACCGTAGTTGTGTTAACCGTATTACGTTGTCAATAAACTATAGGAAATTTTGCTATCCTCTCTATCACCATGGACGTTTTTTTTTTTGTTAATACCGTGCACTTTTCTCTCAGTGTGTCAGGTACCGGTAGAACATTACCTGCAACTGCAGCTCTAGTATACCGGAAACGATGAAAGCGATTGCCGCGAGCAAACCGCCGGTGGTGAGTTTCTTCAATGGCGTATCGATCACTCTTATTTTCGCCATTAGCGGATAAATGCAGGTCTCGAATATCGGTATGAATAAAACGATGAAGAGCGGATTTACGACTTGCATCTGATCAGCCTTGAGGACAAAACTACCAATCTGGCCGTCCATGTTGGTCGCTTGGAAGGTCCATCTCGAGCCCTGCTGATCGAACAGAGCCCAGAATATCGGCAGTGGAATGAACAACGTCATCACTCGCAGGGCCGACTTTATGTCGTTTATTGTCTTCTTGTCGTACTTGTCGTCCGCATGGTCCAACCAGTGATCCCGTTTAGTTGCGTCCGACGAACACTTGTTGTAAATCGCTCGCTGTTGACGCGAAAAGGCTAGATCAGTTCTTTTATCCGTCTATTATTTTTCGTCTCTATTGTATGTTCATTTGGAGACAAAAGTTTGATTACATCGGAATTTCAGTACTTTGGACAAAAATCTGAAAAAAATCAGGCGCACTCATGATGTCATGGACGTCGTTTGCGACTAACAATATGGACGATAAGATATCAATAAATTGTTGAACGAATGATCGATGAAAATAAATGATCTCGGTGTAAAACAAAATCGTTAGCTTTTCTAAATAGTTGTGAATTTTTTTCAGAATTTCGTCTCTTTTGGAATTCCGCTTTGCAAAATTCTTGGCTGTATTTAGTTAGCTATTCGTTCAATTATTTGGCAGCTTTTTAAAGCTGATGTTAAAATCTTCTACAAATACAAATATTCTCGATTATGTATTTTATAGAATTTTCGAAAGAAACAAAACATTCATAAGACCGAAAGAACCGAAAAAACGCATAAGTATTTTTACAAATCAATAAATTGATTGCATATGAAGAGTTTTCGAAAAAAAAAATTAAGAAGAGCGAAAATGCTAAAAAAAAAGCACAATTATTTCGAAAAATCAACGAATTCATTGCGTACGAAGAATTTTTATTTTTTATTTATTATTCGATGAAGAATTCTTTATCTTCACTCTTCATCGATAACGATCACCGTGCCTGCATTTTTTCAAATTTTCATCGAATCGCAAACTAGTAAAATTCCATAGTATCAAACTTTTTGCCTACCCCTCACACAAGATTTATCCTCGTTTGCAATTTTTTAAAGAAATCCAATTTCGATCTTGAGCTCGAGAAAAAATCCAACCCAAACTATCATTTCGGCTTTAAAAAATCCACGTGGTCGCGGAGAAAGGTAAAAAGTTTTACTCAATGAGGTTGAAGTTTTCATCGTTGGAATGCAACGGAAATTCATTTTTTTCACTTTTTCAAATTTCTTTCAGCATATTTAAGCTGAGAAAATGACGCGAACATTCTTCAGGATCCTTTCAGCAACCAACAATCTCAAATTTCCAAACATGATTTTAAATAATAATACAAATAACGAGTTAAAAAGAATTTTCGTCGCATTTCAACGATGAAAACTTCAATCCCATATTACTCACGGATATGCATTTGGTAACGTTCAGCACGACGTTTCCCTGCGGTTCTTTTACTCTGTACAGCGGCTTACCCAGCACGAACACAACTTGAATCAGAAATACACGTAAATTATTGTTGCTCTCGTTTGTTTTTCTTCGCACTATATTACGATAGCATGCATAGTGCTGAGAAAGAAAAATAGTTTACCGATCGAAATGACCATGAGAACAGCGGGCACGAGGAAAGCCAAAGAGTAGCATTCCCTCTCGCCGAAACATTTGACTCCGTTTCGCAATTCCGGCGTAAGAAACGAGGATACGAGAGAACCCGAGTTTATGGCGAAGTAAAAGACAGAAAAGAACATGACCAGGTAACGTTCTTGCTGCGGTAGTATGAACTGATCACCACCAAAGGCAGCAACACATGGCTTTATTCCACCTGTTCCTATTGCTATCAGAAGCAATCCAAGTAAAGAAAATTCTCTGTGCAAAAAAACAAATATATTGAGCAATTTAATCGTCAAAAAATTGGAAGAAATTTTTTTTTATATCATAAAAAAAATATTGTAATTTTTACATATTTTTTTTTATAACAATAAAAAAACTAGTCAATTTTTAAGAATAGTTATTTTTAAATAACACAAACTTTTTCATTATTTGAAAAGAACTATTTAAAAAAATACTTCAAAATAATACTTAAAAAGTTATTTTTAAAAAGTAGTTATTAAAAAAAAAAATACACGACAAAACTTATTATTATTTTGAGATTTGTTTTCAAATAACTATAGTAGATTTTTGAAAAACATTTATTTTTAAATAATAAAAAATATTTGGTTTTTTATACCATAACAGTATTTTTGTATATTATTGTTATTTTAAATAACTATAAAATATCTAAAGTACTTTTTTATAGCCATTTTTTAATGACACAAACATATGCTTTTTTAATATAATAATAGTATTTTTTTATATTATTGTTATTTTAATGTTTTTTTTTGTTATGCGCTTGCAGTCTTTTACGACCTGATACTATTCACATTTACCCTATATTCATCATTTTACTATGTCCGGTTCCTGAGGAAACCCCCCAGAGTGTTGCTCACATCCACTCGTTTCCTCATGTACCACTGTATTGCGTTTGCACGAGGGGCATGGGGAAACTGTGGAAAACCCGGCTCGATACAGGCGAGCCATCTGTGAGTTTTAGTTGCGTTCACCATCGGAAAATCGCGGCCTAGCGGTTATCCATCGAGATAATGGCACAGGCCATTATAGTGTGCCTTGGGAGGCCACCGATCGTTAAGGCTCAGAGTAATACGAGTGGCGACTAATATATTAAATATATATCCATTGGAAATACGACGTAAACATATTCACGAGTTTTTTTTAAGTTTTTTTTTTATCCCGTGCACCAAAATGTATGAAAATTGCGATGTTGAAATTTCCTCGATCGTATCTGAGTCGAAAAATCTTCCTTAAATTTCTCGGCTCTCCCTATTTCGTCTCGAGACCGTTCTTACGTCTTGCGACGTGCACTCGGGGCTTTTTTTTTTACTTTCACTCGATTTCGCAAATGAAGCTATGCAAATTGAATGGTAAGAGTTGTTTTATCGCATTCCTACGTAATGACAATCTTGACGAGTGTACCGAACCTTGTACGGACCGAATGAATCGAGTCCAACTGCATATATATTTTTTTTTCAATTTCTGCATTGTAAGAAATAAAAGGTTCCTGGCTGTACTATATATTAGTATACTACTACTGTGTGACTATTATTCATACTATGATTCAACTGTACCATGCTACTATACTACTACTAATATGGTTCAACAGGACTATTATACTTTGCTATTATTATCATTCGACTGTTGTACATTACAATACTAATGTATTACTGTAGGGCTATACCTAGTAAACCTACTACATTGTTACTCATCTCTACCGCATTACTATACAAATGTGCCATTATACGACTTATCCCTACTATACTACTATCAGCGTATATGCGACTATATCACCATGGTACTATATTATTATGCAACTATACTATATTATTATGCAACTATACAATTATATAACTGTACTACTATATTATTATGCAATTATACTATATTATTATGCAACTATACTTTATAATTATGCCACCATACTATATTATTATGCAAGTATACTCTTATATTACTGTATTACTATATTACTGCGCAACTATATTACTGCTCATACTGATGTACTACTGTACGACTATACGCACTACACTGCTATATTACTAAAATACTATATTACTACGCAACTATACTGTACTGCGGTATAGTAGTATAGTACTATATATACAGCATATATACGACTATATCACCATGGTACTATATTATTGTGCAACTATATTATATTATTATGCCACTATACAATTATATTACTGTACTACTATATTATTATGCAACTATACTACTATATTATTATGCACCGATGCACTATATTATTATGAAACTATAAACTATATTATTATGCAACTATACTATTTTTTTATTATTGGTTTGTTCCAGCCGTACAGGGTTTTCCCCTTTTTACGAGCCCCAACCCATCTCAACTTTTCGTTCTGTCACCCATTCCACATCACCCCTCTATATCTCCCATTCCACAATTCCTCCATCTATCCCCCCCCCCCTCCACAATTCCCCTGTCTACCTCCCAGCCCTCACCTTGCGGCCGCAGCCGACTTCCCCTTCTGTATCGTATTCACCATGACATGTCTGCCATGGGCATAGGGGAACTGCTGAAAACCTATACCGATACAGTCGGTCCCAAGTTCGCCCACCCAGTCACGGAACTAGTCGTCTTTCGCCGGGAAATATCGAAGAAAAATATTTCACGACGAAAGTGACGCGACTGGGATTCGAACCTGCGACCTCCCGATCCGCTGGCCAGCACACGCCACTAAGACCAACGCACTAACCACTAGACCAACGCACCGGGTCTTGTAACTATACTATATTATTATGCAACTATATTCTATTATTCTGCAACTATACACTATATTATTATGCAAGTATATTATTATACTACTGTATTACTATATTACTATCCAACTATATTACTGCTCATATTGGTATACATTACTATGCTCTTCAACTGATCTACTAATATATTGCTATATTATTATACTCCTATAAAACTATACTACTGCTAGAATTACTGCAGTACCATATCCATATATCATTTTACATTTATTACTATACTAACATATTACTATACTACTATACTACAACACTACAACTATGGAGATATACTACTACCTTACTATACGATTATACGGACTATATTTCTATAGTATTGGGACGCTGAATAAGATCTCGCTGTTTTCCAACAGATGGCGTTACGCATTTATAAAGAATTACTATGAGCAAGCTTGAAATACAGTGTATGTCATTTCGCCGAAATGTAAACAAGTTTTCTTCATAACATATCAAATTTCATGCAAAAAAAAACGGTATTTGCAGGGAATTTTACTGCACTAATTCATTTTTGAAAAATCCGAAGCTGAGACACAGAATTTTTGTTGAGACTTACGGCGACCATGCTCTGTCGGAAACAACATGCAGAGATTGATTTAAATGCTTCAAAAATAATGATTTTGATGTTGAAGATGAAGAACGCTCTGGGGCACCGAAAAAGTTTGAAGACGAAGAATTGGAGGCATTCATGAAGACTCATGTCACACGCTAGCTGAACTTGCAGAATCATTAGGAGTTGATCACACAACAGTTTGCGAAACGTTTGAAAGCATTAGGAATGATTCAAATGCAAGGACATTGGGTGCCGTACGAGTTGAAGCCGGGACACGTCGAACCGCGTCTTTTCACGTAGGGACAGCTGCTTTAACGGTAGAAAAGAAAAGGTTTTTTTTGCATCGTATCGTGACTGGCGATGCAAAAATGGATCCACTACGATAACCCTGAGCATAGAAAATCGTGGGATAAGCCCGGCAAAGCATCACCATCGTCGGCAAAGCCGAATATCCATGGTTTCAAGCTTCTGCTCTGCATTTGGTGGGATCAGCTGGGTGTAGTTTATGATGAGCTGCTTAAACCGAACGAAACCATCACGAGAGATCGCTATCGACTACAATTGATGCGTTTGAGCCGAGCATTGAAGGAAAAACGGCCGCTACACGAGCAGAGACACGACAAACTGATTTTGCAGCATGACAACGCTCGGCCACTGTTGCAAAACCGGTGAAAACCTACTTGGAAATGCTTAAATGGGAAGTCCAACCCCACCCGCCGTATTCACCAGACATTGGCCCTTCCGATTATCACTTGTTTCGATCGATGGCACATGGCCTGGTTGAGCAGCACTTCCATTCTTATGAAGATGCCAAAAAATCGCTCGACTCTTGGATAGCCTCAAAAGACGTGTCGTTTTTCCGACGTGGAATTGAAATGCTGTCAGAAAGATGGGAAAAAGTAGTGGCTAGCGATGGACGATGCTTTCAGTGACATGATTTTTTTTTTTACTAATTTTTTAAAATAAAGCATTAATATTCACGAAAAAAAAAACAGCGAGAACTTATTCAACATCCCAATACTATACTAATAAATTACTACATTACGATATTACTTTACGAATACATTACTATGCTCCTATACTATGCTACTATTCGAAGCATGCCTCTATACTACGCCACCACTGCCACAACTCAACAGTACTAAAAACTTCAACTATCTGTCACATAATTTCAAGTTTAGCCAATAGTCCTCACCTCACTGGAATGTTAAAAGTCGGCACGGCCGTTGCAGCCAAAAGTAATTGGCCGGCTGCATAAATGATGCTGAGGTAAAAAATCGTGCGAAACTTTCCCAGCAACGAATCCGCGAGCATTGCTCCGAAGAGTGGAAAAAAATACACGAACATCGTGAAAACGTGATAAATAACTGTAGCCGTGTCATCGCTGTAATTGAGCTTGTCACCCAGGTACAACGAAAGAATCGCTGAAAAAGAAAAAAAAAAAAATACGTGAGAATGCAAACTGATGGGCGAATGATAATTTTTATAATCGAAAGTGAGAGAAAGATACTCACTTCGCATTCCATAGTACGAGAATCTCTCGCAGAACTCATTGCAGACGATGAAAAAAACCGCCTTGGGATATTTGAGTTTCTGTGGGCAAAAAAAGAGAGTGTGATTAATTATAAAAATAATAATGTTGCATTTTATACCAATAATAATATGAAAAAAAAAATTCTAGCGCTTTACATTGAATCGCTTAAGAGGTTACGTGGGTTTGAAAATTTAAAAAAATCCATTTCTTTAATTTTTATTATCTAATAGTATAATATGTCTAGAATATTCTCCCAAAGTTTTAAGTCAAACGGAGTAAAAGTCTGGGAGAGAGAATTGTTTCTCTGGGAGAGAGAGAATTGGCACTATTTGTTAAGTCGGTGGACACGATTTTTCAAAAATTAATGCACCGATCTTATTGAAATTTTGCACACATCTTCAAAATAGCATTGACTAGTGATTGAATAATGGTTTTTCTTCCGATTACAATTAATACATAGTGTAAGTTGTACCAAAAATTGAAATATTTTGCATACAACTCTGTCAAAAATTCAAATTTCAATTTTTTTTTAAATCCTCCGATCAATCACGAGCTATACTTATCTACTATCAGAAAAAAATTGGTTTTTTAATTTCAGATAAAGCTATCATGAGTTATCCTGACCACCACGAGGACACTTTTTTTTAGGGGTCTCCGGAAACCAGGTCCACCGGCTGAATTTCCTAAATTTTTAGATGAAATTTTTTTCAAAATATTGTTGAAATGTTGCTCTTTTTTGTGTGCTTAACATTTTAAATAAAATTATTTATATATTATATTTTTTTAAAATAGAGAAAATATGCTTTTTTTGCTTCGAAACCCACGTAACTCCTTAAATTGGAAAAAAGTAAGCGATAAATTACACACTTTCGTACTAACAATAAACAATCGTAGTGCTTTCAATACAATTATCTGTATTGGATAGAAGAGAGCGAGAAGTTACACTCTATAATAAAAATAATAACAACGATAATAAACAGTATTCTCAATGCTCTCAATTGAACCCTCTATCTTCTATAAGAAGATTACTTGTATAATAATAATCACTTGTGATACTTGGAATTGAATCTTTTATATTTTACAGACCACAACACTTATTCATAATAATGACAATGAACACTTGTAGTGCTTCCAATTGAGTCTTCTTTATGAAGAAATTACACTCTCCTGATGATAATAATAAAAATGATAATAATAACAATAAGAAAAATTCGTAGTGCTTTTTATTAAATCTCCTATATTTTCTCGGTTTACGTGGAAGTGTGAAAAATACACAATCATTTGAACGGAAGCAGTGTTGGGCGAAATTGAATTGCTAGGGTAACTAAAGATTAACAATTAACAATTAATCAATTGTTAATCGTGGCTTTCCGCAATTAGAAACTAAACAATTTTCAATATTTTTGGTGTATTTGATTAAAAACTAACAATTAAAACTGATTATTGTTTAGGGCGCAGAGTGACGTCAGAACAAATGTGCAAGTTATTGCGCTGCGTAAGCCTACAGAACCCAAACAAACACGTCGCATGTGATATTTGTAAAGTTAAATAAGGTTAATTGTTAGTTTTAATTGTTTCTTAGAACAATTAAAAAAGTTAATTGCAATTGTTTTAATAGCGAGTTGCAATTAATATAGATTAATCCAAATAAATTAATTGCAACATGCAATTAATAGTTAATTGCAATTAAATTAATTACAATTACTTTTTTATTCAATTATAATGAACTTAGATTGAACGTTTAATTGATTAACGCCCAACACTGGGCTGAAGTAAATAATTCAAGAGTGCAAAAATAAGAAAATTAAATTAACAAAAAAATCAGCGTTTTTACTGACGATTATTCTGCAGCAGCTCTATATGATAGAATTTTTATCGACTTATGAATTCGATTAAATAAAATGTGTAAAAATTTCGTACGTTCCGACGTTCATTTTTACAAATTTACACGAGCGAGTAGTAATTATAGATCGTACAGAAGTTCATAAATTCGATAGGAACGACCGACAATTACACGTAGTAATACGAGTATCTAATTATAACGATCGATTTATCTGTATAGATAGAGCAAAGATAAGTTTCAATTCAAGTTTCAACATATAGGTCATTGTGCGTTTCTTATTTGCACAAAAAAAATATTTTTCGAGTCAATGACCTATGGAGGATCATCATCTTTATCTTACACGAAGAGAGAGCGAGAGAGAGAGAGAGACAGAGAGAGAGAGAGAGAGAGAGAGAGAGATTGAGGGACGAGACACACTTGAGCTGCGTATGAAAAACTGACTCTCTTCTCGATCGTCGCCAAGAAATAGAAGAAATGACCTCGAATCGTAAATGACTACTGGGATATTGCCAGGAAGTCCTCGATTACGAGTATATGTGGCATTTTTTCCAAGCGCTTCAGCACTAATTATTAAATGGCAATCAGTAATTCTTGATAAGAAAAAAAAACGGTTTCCAGTTTTCCTTCGTGACGAGGATTTTCCGCATTTTTGCCGTATATTCAAACGGCACGAGCAAAATAGTTAAGATAGTAGTCTCGCCAAGGCGTTTTTGTATAGATTTTTTTTTATTTTGAAGACTGATTCAGGACACTATTAAATGATTCAAAAGGATTCACTGTTCCGTTTTCGAGATATTGGCAATCAAAGATTTCATGGTTTTACACGTGTTCTCATGGGGAGCAGTGGAAAATTTCACATTTCACGCAATAACTTCGAAACTTTTCTACAGATTAAAAAAAAATATTCTCAATTACAGCGTACATATGACGAAGTAGGTAAAAAAATCATGAATTTTGACCGTCTAGTTTCAGAGATATAGCGATTTAAATTAAGGGCTTACATATACCTGGGTAGGTAAAACGATCGATTTTTCAAAAAGGTGCTCATGCGAAAGTACTATCCTTTGAGTGTCTACCTTGAAAATTTCATGAGGAAATTCGCAGTAATGACGATGTTATATCGTTTTGTAACTGACCGGGTGGGCAACGACTAACGGTTGGAGCGCAGGTACACATGGCCTTTGTCATCTGTTCGACTATGAATTTGACTATGAATGAGGTTGACACAGCAAAAAAACTTCCATTCGTAGTTTAATTAATACTTATTTTCATCGATAATCAAATATTTTACTAGTGGGGTACAATGTGTCACCGAGTGGTGGGGCAAAATGAGTCGACTCCCAATGAGGAAACAAAGAAGTGACGACGCTCCGAAGAAGTGCAATGTGTCATGGGCAACTGTCATCCATATGCGATTTCTCGGAGTTTTGTGGCTTGTAAAATCCGAATTTTTTCGTGTTGATCCTTGAAGCATATTAAGTTTCTGCTGGCCTAAAAGAAAGTCGATAGCAGCTCACGAAGAATTATTAAAAGTACAAAATTAATTTAAGCTTCGAAAAAAAAATTCGCTTGCCGGGAAAACATTAAATATTGGGTGCCAATTGTATGGAGCACAATGTGTCGTCGAGTTTTTGAGCACAACGAGTCGACTCCCAATGTTATTGGCAAATAATACCCATTGTGAAATTATCGGTATGTATGAAAATCAGTTATCTATGTTAGGAAAATATAAGAGTTTCAACCGGCTCATTGTATCCAACGTTTCGCTGCACTTGACACATTGTACCCCACCCGTAGGGTACAATTAGTAGCCCTTTTGGAATTTTTTTTTGGAACCCATTATTTTAGGATTTTTAATCTTTTTGCAAAAAATATGGTAGCTTTATTGTACGCCCAAAGGTCTATAAAATCGGTTATAACCGTTTTTTCTTCTAATCAGACTACTTTGGTAAGAGTAAAAATTGGATAGAAAAAAAGTGACAGTTTGTGTCCCACCTTTCCCTACTTCGAGTAGTTTATCTTTTTTTAAAATTTATTCGTGCCTTTCAGCTTTTCCTGATTATTATTTTGTTATTAGTTCGAGATGTTTATTATTTTTATTAAATTCGTATTTAAGGTTTCCATAATCGTTATTATTATTTTATGAATTAGTACACGTTGTTTATTGTTTTTACTATTTTCGTCTTTTAGAAATATCACGCGAGGTCTTATCAGTCTGTGATTTCTCTACTTCACGGCTGAGTAACGGCAAATCGAGGCTAGAGAAGTGAAAAGCATTTCTGGTCGGGCATACAAATTTTTCCACGCCTACAGGTATCCCGATATTTTATGTAAATACGTTTCTCTCTCTCTCACACACACACACACACTCTATCTCTCCCCCTCCCTCTTTATAAACGTCAAATTATCGAAGTTTGAGAATTCGATCCAAGTTTGTCATGGAATTAAAACGAATTTCGTATTCGCGTTGACCCAGGTCGCTTATCGCAACGCATTACCTCCTCTCTGCAATAAAATATGCAAAATATTGCGACAAAGCCACAAATGCGGCGAAAGTTCCGAACAGCCAAAAAAAAAAACAACAACAACAAAAAAATCACGAACGCAGATACGTAAAACGGAATTGTCGCATTGTTTTTTCATTTTATTTCTCTTTCTCAACGTGCAATCTCTAATTGCTCGATTACAAATTATCAGAGCATTCACATTTATTTTCGTAAATTCCGGTTTTGTTTTCGTCAAATAACCTCGTGGATGTACGCAAGTGATAAAAGAAATTAAGGATGCAGGAATCAACGAGTATCGCAGGTGACGCAAACAAAATATTGTATCACAAAAAAAAAGCTGTATCGAAAATAACAAGGTTTTGGAGTTTTAACAACAACAATCGTAATTAGGGTTGCACTCAATCTGCCCTTTGCTAACAAATCTTTTCGAGACATTCGCAAAGCTTTCCTCATATTGATTTTCTCACAGATAGTGATTGGACCAAATTCCAACTATGTGGACGCGACACGGTCGTTATCATTAATAATTAATGGTAATTCGACTGCAACCGTAATATTTTATTTCTTATCAATAAATATCGACGTATATTTTCCTCTCGGCTTATTTATCGTAAATAATGAAATAATAATGATAACATCAATAATATTTCATGAGGGCAGAATCATAATCGTAATTTTTTATTTATTATCAATAAATATCGAACGAAGTTATTCTCTCAACTATTCTGCGATAAATAATAAAATACCGACAATATCAAGAAGCTAATTAACGATTATTATTATTTTCATTAAATTATTATTCAAATTTTATTATTCCTATTGCAAAAGAGAAACGTTTTTATACAGGCTATACAATATTTAAGTTTACATCGTTGGAATGCAATAAAAGTGATTTTTTTTTCAATTGCCAAAATTTCCTTCAGTGGATTTAATCTACGAGAATGACTGAAAAATGAGAAAACATTATTCACGATTATTCTGAAGACCTGCAGGTCGAATCTGTAAAACGTGATTTCGGATTATAATGAACGTAAGAATATAAAAAATAAAAATGTTCGTTGCGTTTAAGGAGGTTGAAGCTTTACCCACAAACCAAGATTAAAAAAAAAAATATATATATATGTTATTGTCCAGAATATATTAAGTCTTGACGATTTTTTTGAAATCTTTTTCACTACAAACAGAGCCAAAAAATGGTTTAATGTATATAATTTTACGTGCGGTTAGGTGGGCAACACGTTCACGTTACGGGTGACGTAATTTTTTCGTCTATTGAGCAACAAGATCTCTAACAACGGATTAACGTAAACTAGACCATTGTAAACATTTAGAAAAAAAAAACCCATCATGCCCATCGAAAACCAATTTAATATTGAACCATTAAGGTTTGATAAAAGATTACGACTCTTTCATAATAATCAATTATATTATCATTTTTCAAGTTGGTAGTAACACAGCAGTTTTCCTTTTTCACGCAATAAAAGTATAAAAATGCATAATTTTGCCTTTCAATTATATATTTTATAAAAACTTAGCATCTACAGAATAAATCTAGACCTCGTATGCATTCTTTTTATGTTTACTGAAAAAAAAATTCATAAACCACCGTTTGATTCAACTGGACTGCTATAGATAAAACCTTGTTGTCCGCTATAGTACATACAATAAATTTGTCCTTATTTTATTTATCATCCGAAACTCCCTGCAAAGACAATCTTCAGAACTATTCTCCAACGATGATAATCAATCACATAATTGAGTTTTTTTATTGGTCAAAAAGATTTGTCGTTAGATGGAAAACTCTGCAAAGTAAAAGATACATGATGTAAAGCTATTTTTATGGGATGTCATAAACGCAACCATCACTTTACTCGGCTCGTCGTACCACCACTAACACTTTTCTCATACCGCTTCATCGTACTGCTATTCTCCGAAATGCTTTCGGCTTAGCTGCAATATATTTCTGGCATTCTCTTCCTTCAGCAATTAAAACGTCCCCGACCCTAGAAATCTTTAAATCGAGATTATTCTCTCATCTTTTCGATCGTGATGTTGATAGCTACTAAGCAAACCGCCACTCTCACTCACGTATGAGTATCCTTGCGTATCTCCATCTGCACCTCCACTTTATGCTTTTTTGTCTTTCTAAAATTACTAACATTACTTTATAACGCCGATACTTTATATTTTATTTTATATTTCATTTTATATTTTATTTTATATTTTATTTTATATACTCTTCCCTCGAACATATTGTTCACTACTTAGATTAGTACCACTACACCGCATATTTCCTCGTTTATTTCTATTTTTATTTTTGTTATTTCCAGTTACTACCATTATTATTATCATAATTATATCCACTATTGTTACTATTATTATAGTTATTATTATTATTATTATTATTTTTATAACCATTTACTTTGTTTATTCTTATATTTAACTAAAAGAATTTCAACAAACTGTACATACCATGTATCATATTGCCTCAAGGTTCCAAACCAAGGCATAAATATATATATATCAATCAATCAATCAATCAATCAATCAATCAATCAATCATCGACCCAGTGAGTTAACGACATTCAAATGCATCTTAAGTGTCATTATTGAGACAGCAAATGCGAGAGGCATCGAGGTCTTTAGAAAAATCACGTTTTGCATTAACGTGTTTGTGTATATATATATCTGTATATATATATATATATATATATAGATAGATGGATAGATAGATAGATAATTGCATTGCTCTATGACCGAATTATATCGAGAATGACGAGTTCTTTATTGTGAATAATTATAGCTTTCGTATACTTTTCATACTGTCATTGAGACTTGCATTAATTTGCATATATATATATATATATATATATAACTAAAGGCTTACACCTAGTTGCAATTTTTGAAAACATAGATTTTTGGTTTTCGACGGATTCTCAAAATGTAACATTTCGAAAATAGTCTCTGAGAATTTTAAGTCGATCCGTTCAAAATTGAGCGTAATATGGACGTTAATAAGTAGGTTTCGCGGATCGGCGAACCGCGAACCGACGAACTTTAAACGCGTTTAAGGGGTTACGTGGGTTTGAAAATGTCAAAAAAACAATTTTTTTAAATCTTATTATCTAATAGTACAATATGTCTAGAATATTCGCCCAAAGTTTTAAGTCAATCGGAGTAAAAGTCTAGGAGAGAGAGCCTTTGGGAATTCTCCCCGTTGGGAAAGATACACTTATAAAAAAATTGTGCTCTAAAGATATTTGCAAATATGTCAAATCTTGTGAGACACCAGAATGATTTCGTTCCATACACACATACTTTTATTTACACTTCTCTGCGACCAAATTATAATCCAATTCCTAACTATTGACAAATTTGTCGAACATGTTCACGATCGATGACTAATCAATATGGAAATACCTGTTTCGCCGGGATCCTTTCAGCAGTCATTGTGCACACCCACCGTCAATACCACTCTCGCGCAGCAATTCGTGGTTAAAGCGTGATAAATTCCCGATCGGTAATCTCCTCGACGAAAGAAGAGGGGAAAAAAACACCAGTTTCCGCAACAACAATAGAAAACCAAGAACACCGTGTAACGTTTATTAGAGGATAGAACGCGCGCGATATTATATCACTGCGCGATCGGCACTGACATCGAATTCGTTCGTGCTCGCACGAGGTAGCCTTTCACTTTGAATCTTCAAATATTTTCATCGTTTTTTTCCTTCCTCTTCCGTTGCAAATTGTCATCAGTCCGTCTTTCTGCCGAAATTTATTTATCGTTTTCCCATACTTGTGGCTCGTCGTGCGTCAGCATGTGTGTGTGTGTGTGTGTGCGTGTGTGTGTGTGTGTGTATGTGCGTGCTTGAGAAATCAAATCGAGAGTGTTGATCAATTTTTTTAAGTTGTTGAGGGCTGTGGGAATTTCATTGATGAGAAAACTCGTATGATGAGGCTCTATTTGTCCACGTGTCGGAGTGCAAAATATATATATATATTAACGCACATCTTTTTGATTAATTGGTTTTTACTTCAAAGATAATTTTATTAAACTCTACTTAAAAAAAATAATAATTTAATAACGAATAGTTTATTTATTTTAATAAACGATATATACAGGGTGAGGCACATAAAGTGTTACAGAGCAATAGCACTCAAACTATTGATCGTATCCAAAAATGTTTCAGACAAAAGTTTCAGTGTTCGAGAAGGCCGCCATACTGGACCACCCTATTTTTTTATCGGTGGAGGCGCTGAAGCTACGTCAAGGTCAACTCCACTTTTTTAAATGGCACCATGTATTTTTTTTTCGATTACATTATTACCGATTTTAAGACGAATTCAGCGACCTACAACACAAGGTCATTCTAGTCACGCAAAGTATGAAAATAGGCGAAAAATCGAAAACATCGGAATAATCACTTTCAAAGGATCCACTAATCTTGGTTTGGGTCCACCTACAGAAGATGCTCGAAGTGATGACCCTCGACTTGTAAACACTTGTTTGATCGCTGTTTTCATTTGTTACGATACCAATGTTTCTTATTGGCAGCAGGTATGCATTTTCTGTTGACATATCAGTTAGTCACGCATTACCTTCGAATGTGAGTACATCGGATCGCGAAAATGAACTTTTTATGGGGTTTTGTCAAAGAACGCGTAATGGCGGTAGCACCTACCACGCCTGACGACATGAAAGAAAGAATACGCCGAGCATGTACCGAAATTACACCACAAATGTTGGCTGAAGTTAGACGGTCTTTTCATCAGTGAATTAACAAGTGCTTACAAGTCGAGGGTCATCACTTCGAACATCTTCTGTAGGTAGACCCAAACCAAGGTTAGTGGATCCTTTGAAAGTGATTATTCCGATATTTTTCGATTTTTCGACTATTTTCATACTTTGCGTGACTAGAATGACCTTGTGTTGTAGGTCGCTGAATTCGTCTTAAAATCGGTAATGATGTCATCGAAAAATAAATACATGGTTCCATTTAAGAAAGTGGAGTTGACCTTGACGTAGCTTCAGCGCCTCCACCGATAAAAAAATAGGGTGGTCCAGTATGACGGCCTTCTCGAACACTGAAACTTTTGTCTGAAACATTTTTGGATATGATCAATAGTTTGAGTGATATTGCTCTGTAACACTTTATGTGCCTCACCCTGTGTATATATATATATATATATATATATATATATATATGTACTTTAACACACGCCTTTTTATAATTAATTAGTTTTTATTTTAATAATAATTTCAATAAAAGCTACTAAAATTGAATAATTTAATATTATATATTAAATATATTGATTATATGAAAAATAATAATTTAATGATAAATTGTTTATTTATTCAAATAGAAGATTAACAATAAATATATATATATATATATATATGTGTGTGTGTGTGTGTGTGGTACAATTATATATGGATGTATGGTTTCATTTTTGGGACTAACCTGATAACGATTTATATTTGCTTTTGTTACAAATATACAAATACACGTACAAGTGACATACCTATATATATATATATATATATATATATATATATATATATATATATATATATATATTGGGTATTTATACACCGCGTGTTTTTCAAATTATCCTGCGAAAAAAATCGAATACCTTAGCATTTTTTTTTTCGAAGAAATATAAAATGTTCGAAAAAAAAATCATTTGAAAAACACGCGGTGTACAAATATTTTTTTTACCCACTGTATATATACGTGTGCGTGTGTGTGTGTGTGTGTGTGTGTGTGTGTGTGTGTGTGTGTGTGTGTGTGTGTGTGTGTGTGTGTGTGTGTGTGTGTGTGTTTGTGTATGTGAGTGAGCATTTGTATGTTTGAAACGGAAATAAATATATCTCGTAATCAGGTTAGTCCCAAAGTTAAAAATATTTTTTTCTATGCTGAATGAAAGCAGAGAGAGAGAGAGAGCAAGAGAAAAGGAGACCGTACGAAAACACGAGTGAACACTCTCTCTCTCTCCCTCTCGCTGTCGCTCGACCCCCCCCCCCCCCATCGCTGTTCTTATTTTTCTCTCGATCGTTTTCTATCGGTGTACTCACTGCCACTGTCAGCACAGCACTGCCTTTTACTCTTTGAGCTCTCGGGGCACGAGCCACATCCTACTCCGATGTGTATATATATATAATGCTCGCACTCTTCTGGTGCGGGAGACAAACGAACGTTTAGACTCCAACTGTCAGAGAAACGTGTAGGAACGCCAAATAGCGCCGTTCGTTCGCAGAAGACTCGATACGTTTGCAAAATTAAAGCCTCACTCTTTAACTTTCGGTCTTATCATTTATTTCTTCGGTATTTATCGGAGTTTCGTTACTGTGGTTCAGATTTTCCAACTCGGAGACGAAGCTTCGTAGACTGAATAAAAAACTTTGTTTTGCCAAGTCCGTTCGGAGGCTGGCATTGAAATTTTTTTTAAATAAATTATTATAATTATTCGTACTTCCTTTAAATGTATTGTAGATTTGGTTTTTAGGTATTTATTAGTATTCTGTATATATACACTAGCGGCGAAAAGTTTCCGGACAAAAATTCACAAAAGTTCCGGAACGATTTTTTATGCCATTTCGCCGATAGTTGACATAAATCAATTTAATAAACGGCATTTTGAAGGGAAGGAATTCACCTTCATTCCGTTTTTTTTTAAATGTTGTACTATTTTTTTTACGACTAGTACCCTTTTTCGAAAACGACCATTTTTCGCTTTTTTTTCTTCCTTTGCTGGTGGACCGTGTTTACAGACAAAAATTTTTTTATGCATTTCTTTGACCGGATTCATAAAGGGGGAAGCTCAAGGTTCAATTTTGTTTTTTTTTAAAGCTTCGTACGATTTTTTTTCTAAAGATATTTTGATTTTCTTTTAAAAAGAGACAATTTGAAAAATAACCTGTAACGCAAAAAAGACAAGGATTCAAAGAAAACCTCAAGATAGTAAAAAGTTGAATCGGTTTTCATTGAGTTCGCGAGAATTTTTTCACATTTTTTTCGAATTTTTTTTTTCACCTATTTTTTGTAAAAAAATCAGATGATTGAATTACTGCAACTCGAGAACTAAGGGATTTGTGGTAAAATCAGGTAAACGTTATATTAGGCGTTTTTACCATTACTTTATAAGTTTTTACATCCCGATAAGATGTACAACCTACATTATAAAGATATTTTGCAATATTTCGAAGCTTTCATCGATTGAGCGGGGAATAAACTTTTCAACGTAACTGTGGCGAGACTACTACCTTAAAGCCTTAGGCCACTCTAGGATTTTCCAAAAATCCATTTTTTTGTCTTAAAAATGTATCTTAATACCTATAAAATTATATTCCCAAAGATTATAGGTGTGATAAATCTCGAACTACTCGATTTTCGCATTCTAGTGCAACCCCTCTTGATTCATGTCGTGACTTTCTACTAACTTTAAACGCGTTTATCTCAAAACTACATTTTTCAAGTTGGCCGGACTCATAACTCAAATAAATTTCAACCGATTCACTTGAAATTTTAATTGTATATCTAGAATTACATTTTCTGATGCACTACGTAGGATTTTTTTAATTACATTGCATACTTCCTTTTTTCATAAACAATTTTTCTGACGATTTTCTCATGGCATTTTATACTTTTTGTTTTAGAAATGCGCCATTTTGACAAAAAACAATATATCAAAAAAATCCTACGTACTTTTATAGCTATTCTTATATATAATCGAAAAAACGTGTCTCATCATAACTGAAAAATTATAGGAGATGTTGGTCTGGCCGTTGACCTTCCAGAAATAAAGGCGTCATCGGAAAAATGCTGCACAGTCGCCATTTCGACATATATCGCTGTGAAAAAATAATTTTGTATAGTCAATTACGTGTATAATAAAATCTCTATTTTGTAATTCCGATTTATTTTATGGTTTCGCTGAAAACAAAAATCACAAAATATGCCCTTTTTTGGTCTCTAGAGTGGCCTAAGGCCTTATCGTCAGGCCGTTTTTCTTTGGGCGTAAGATGGGCGTGAAATTCTAAAATTTTTATGAGAACGCAACGGATCGTTTGATCCATTCGTTTCAAGGTTTCTCGATTAGTTAGCCCAACGCAGCGATCGTCAGTGCGATTCCGTTCTGTACTCGAGAAACTATACTCTTTTTTTTCACACGTTATACATTGTTTGTGAGCTCACTACGTGGTTACGCAGTTGTTCCGACTAATTGCAGTCAGTTGCAAATATGTTGCATACGTAACATATATATATATATACATTTACATGGGAAAAGGGATTTTAAAGATGATGTTGAAGTTTGCACCGTTGGAATGCAATCGTTCGCATAGCCAGCATTTTTTCTTGGAGGGGGCGGGGGGCTGACAAAAACTGTTTTTAATTACGATCATCTTTTTTTAAATAAAATTTACATAATAGTCGGTAATCACGTAACGAGCATGAAATATGAAACTTGCTTTCATCACACGTTCATGTTAACATTAATATCAAATTCTTGTAATACGTTAAAAAATAATCAACTAATTTTTCATCATTCTTTAATCCAGTTACCAGTCTTTAAACTTCACTTTCAGTGCACTGTCAGAAAAATTCTTTTGATATTAACTAGATGCGTCTATTTGATTTTTTAAAATTTAATTTAACTAGGTTTTTCGTAAAAGCAAATTTTCTCTATTGCATTACATTATTAAAATTATTTATTTTAAATATGTTTATTTATTCATATCAAGATCTATTTAATACCGTTTAATAACTAAATATTTTATTTATTCCTGATAAATCTGTGATTTGGTTTCATCTGGTAGTGTAAGACAAAAGAGGCAGACGGAAAAATGGTATACGATTCAGTCTCTCAAAAACTCTCATGGCTTTGTTTTCATTAGCGGACTGTTGTAACATTCAGCAATTGAGGAAAATGGTTAATCTTTCTATACGTAAATAGTCGCGCCTCTTAATAGAAGGCACGACGATACCTTTTTTTTTAATAACAGCCTTGTTAGTGAAAAAAAAAGAAAAATAATTTAACTTTTTTTCGTCGCACTTTTATTCAACTTTGATTATATTGGATCGATTGGGCGCCAATGGCTATTGTCATTTCAATGAATGCAATGGCATTTATTTCGATTGGGTGCTAATGACAAATGTCATTGCAATGAATGCAATGATATTTATTTTTGAATGTCTTTTTTCTTCATTCACGCTGCGAAAATCACTCAAACGATTTTTTAGAATTCTCATTAGGCATCTAGAAAGCCAACAAGCAAAAAAAATTCTTGAACAATAAAAAAAAAAAGAAAAGTCGAAAAGAAATTTCGTTAAAAATGATTGTTTAAATAACAATTTAAAAAATAAAAGACAAAACGAAAATAAGTTTCGTTTTAAAAAAAATTATTGGCCAAAAATAAAACGAGAAGCAAGATACAAAACGAATCGAATTTTTGTTAATTTTGTTTTCGTTTTTTTTTTTCTGGACTTTCGAACAACGATTTTTATTTGACGATAAAGAAAAAAAAAATCGCGATATCCCACAGCTGCATTTCTTGTCGCAACGTTGAAGATTCGCAGACTGTTGCGGGCCTATAAATCCCGAACAATTTCGGCTCATGAATCCTGAGAGAAGTACAAAATCCAAATTTTATCAAAAGTCTGATAAAAAGCAAGACAATAGCGGGTGACAATACGAGTTAATTTATGGAAATCGTTGAACATCGCGGCGTTAATTTCAATCCGTTGAAATTGCTGAAATCAACGCCGCGACGTTGAGTGCACGGAGAGAATTAAAAAGTAATTTTTGTAGTGAATTTGACGGTAAAAATTGCCGTGATATATTTCGAGGTGGTGACAAGTGAGAAAAGCATAATAATTCGTATGCGACAAGTGTTTTTTAACTCACGTTACAGAAAATTTCAAATACGTAGCTAAAATTTTACTATACAAGAAGAGTAGCGCGCACGATAATTTTTACCGAGAGCACAATACATTTTCCTATAACACTCATTAAATTTTATAATAAATCTCAAAATAACTGTTATAAAGACGATACTTTTTTATAGACATTTTTGAAAGGCATAAAATAATAAAATGCACAGTAAAATTTCGCTGATATTATATATTTTTTAAATTTAAGTTTTGCGTATTTTGTTACACATCAAAATTTACTAGAAAATCTGGTAAAATTTTCTATCTGAAGAAGAAATTTTATTTTATTTTCGTGAAAATCTGTGTTTTACTCAGTAATAATAAGCGAAGTTTCAGTGTTGTCTTCAGGTTACCGTTACTGCACGGTAATTTTTAACATTTAATTCTCTCCGTGTCGCGTTAAATTATACGAAGTAATGAAAACATTTAACGCAATCGTCGATTGTTAAAAAATGCATATTTTAACCTATAAACATCATAAACAGGTGTAAAAAAATCGTTCGAAAACGTATGTTAAACGACAATTATTTTGACATGACGATTATTATTTTTATTTTATTGGCGATTGATAACGATGATTATTTTGTAACTAACAATTGGTAACAGTCAATCGGCTCCATGCATAAGCATAGGGTGCTGCCCTTATACTCCACCCTCGACTGCTAATTGCGGGTGAAATACGATTATCGGAGGTGATGGAAGTGCGTCAACCAATTGAGTCATTCAATGATTTTCTTTTTCATTGCAAAGATCGTGTGCGGTTTTCAAAGCGTTTTTTAATTTAAAAAAATTTAAGCGAAGTTTCAGGGTTGTCATCTGGTTATCGTTACTGCACGGTAATTTTTAACATTTAATTCTCTCCGTGTGTCAACGATGGCAACGACAAAATCGTATAAGGCTTGTTTCGTTTCTCTTTGTATAAATACGACGAAAAGTGTCCCTAATATGTATTTCTGAATGTGCCACAAGACATAAAACATCGAAATCTGTGGTTCGATGCAGCACGACGTGTCAACCGGAAATCATCGTCCGCTTATTTTTTATGAGAAGACTACTTTGATGTCGGTGCAAACGGTCATTATATAGTTTAGTGACTTTTCCTGAAAATGGCCTCCGATTATTTTTTTCGCGATTTATCGCTTTTTTGTAGTGTAAATAATGATGTTCTGTTGGGGGGAGACGGTTTTTTAGGTTCCAGATTTTTTTTACCAAAAAAAAAATACATTTGAAAGAATTGTAAAAATTTGCGAACTTCAGGGCTTTTATTTTTTTTTAGCAATTATTCGTTACATTGGTACATCATTGGTCATATTTTGGTCATCATAGATGATGCAATAATTGAAAAAAATGCGTGAAATCGTTCGCGGTGAAATCGGGATACCGCCTTTTTAACACCTCAATTGTACGTACTGTTAATATCGTTGACTTCTCGTTGCATTTTTACATTAAATAACGCGCACAAATGCGTGACAATTGACGGTCCAAGCCCTGATAATCTTACCGGAAATGACAAGATTATTGAACAATGTTGCAACACGGCGAGTTCGTTTCCTGTTGAATGTGAACTGTTCCTATCGATGCCGACGATCAGAATCAGAGGTGAGGCTTGCGAATCGAAATTTACTGGTCTAAATATTTTATCCAGAACGTGCGCCGATAAATTCACGAAGACAGATAAAAAATTGCACTGTGAGTTATCAAAAAATTATGTTTCATTTTGAAGCAGTAATTTAAAACGAAAAAAAAAAAACAAAGAAAACGTGTGTTATTTATAAAAAGTTTCATTCGTTTGTAAACGTTGGGAAACAATGTACAGAAAATTATTTGCCACAAGAAAATCGATGCGGATACAGTAGAAAAAAATAAATAAATATTTTCGAGCATTTACAGTAAAACAAAGATAACAGTGACGAAATAATTCGTGCAAAATCCTATATTGAAATTGACGAGACGTTTTATGATAATTGGCTGGGGTTGGATATAAGTAAAATGAACGAAAAAGACGGGTGATAAGAAGTATTTTTTGCAGATTTAAAAATTATTTTTATTCATATTTCAACAATGACAGATAAAAATGGAAAATTTTCTATTGAATGTCAGAGCAACAAACGGTATAAATATTCAAGAAGAAAAAATCATTCAATTTCAAATTTGTATACTTTTGTTGTCCTGCGTCGTTTAAAAAAAAAAAAAAAAAAAAAAAAAACTTTAAAGAGCAAAATTATCAAAGTTGCCCGACTGATCAAAGGAAAATTGATTCCCGCGCGCGCTCGCGAGATCAAACAGAGACGAGGCAATAACAAAGCGCAATTTTTTAATTCGCGCCGCAACTCCGTTGCTTGGCCTTGATGAAATTTCAGCTGCAAAGTTCTCCACGGATACGCGATACACGTAATCGGGCAATTGAAGTTCGTTTAACGAATGTCTAACATTCATGGACAAAAATGACGAGTATTGTTTCGTGTCTTGCCCTCTGCTCCCCCCCCCCCCCCCCCCCCTCCTCCAGGGAACACAATACTCGCCAATACGTATTTACGTACTCCTTTTCTTTTTCTTTTATAATTAATATCAATTAGTTTGAGGATTAAACACTCGAGAGAGAGAGAGAGAGATGCGCCAATCGACAAAAAGCGTAAGTGTACAATCGTGTGAACGGAATGCAAAAATCGCTGATGGGGCGAAATGAGAGTTCGATTACGAGAGACCAGGACAGGCGGCGCGTCGCATTGAAGTCCTTGAAACACATACTTTATGGACAGTTCTGGCAAAGGGGTCAATGGATTTGTATGCAGGACGCGCGCATTTAACGGTGGGTCATAAAAATTGCGTAATTCGCGATTTTTCAATGAATTATTGTTATTGTTAGCATTATTATTTTTTAAAATTTATTTGTCATTATAAATGGATTGCAGAAATGAGTTTTTATGGTTATTATCGTTTGTTATTAGTAGTAGTAGTTTTATTTAGAGGTTATACCCTTTAAGGGTGCTTACACGTAATCCTCCCTTACATATCCTTCGACTTTACATTTTTATCGTTGTTATTATTACTCTTGTTATTACTTATTATTATACTTATTGTTATATATTATTATACTCATTGTTATTGTTATTATAATACTTGTTGTTCTTTATCAGTGGATTGGAGAATTGAGTAATTAATACTGTTTTTTTATGAATTATTATTGTAATCCGGACGAATGAAATCATTACGTTTCTTTGAATGATTTTTCACATTCAAAAATAATAATAATTTTTCAACATCGTAATAATAATGAAAAATAATTATGAATAATCACTACTTATTGTGCTTATTATTATTCGCAGCCATCATACAAATTGCGTAATTTGCGATTGATTGATTATAGAATTCTTGATTATTGATTGATTATAGAATTCTTGCTACTGTGATTTATTGCTATAATGATTTAATATTTTAAATTAGTGTTCGTGCAGAGCTGAGTAACTGATCCTGTTTTATTCATTCATTATCATTCATCCATTATTATTGTAACCCAAGCGAACTCAAACAAATAAAATAACTAAATATATACTTTTTTGCTATTATTATCATTATTATTATAATACCAAAATAATTGGAATTTTTTATCACTATAATAATAATAAAAAATAATTCTACAAATCACTAATTATTATTATTATTATATTTATTTGCGCAAGTGTGCATGTATATGTTTTTTTACACATAATAATGATAGTGAGTGATTGGAATATGTAAAATAATATATGTATATGTATATACGATATATTTAGTCATATACTACTCGGAAAAACGTAAACAAATTGTTATTACTTCGTTTTCACTATTATATAGTGCCTATGCAGATATATTGGGTCTATGCATAATTCTGTAGCAAAATTCCGACAGATGTCGTTTGCAGTTGTTTCTCCGCTCGCACATGCGTCAACCATGTGAAGAGTCGTATATTAAGGGGTTACGTATGGGTTTAAACATTTCAAAAAATCCATTTTTTTAAATTGTATTATCTAATAGTACAATATGTCTAGAATATTCTGCCAAAAGTTTAAGTCAATCGGAGTAAAAGTCTAGGAGAGAGAGCCTTTGGGAATTGCCCTCGTTGGGAAAGACCGGCCGGGAGCGACACAGGTATACGCATTTTTCTCAAAACACTATTTTTGAAGTCGGTGGACACGATTTCTCAAAAACTAATGCACCGATCTTATTGAAATTTTGCACACTTCTTCAAAATATCATTGACTAGTGATTGAACAAAGGTTTTTTTTTATTACAACTAA
The DNA here is from genome assembly GCA_963932345.1 of Ophion ventricosus. Classification (NCBI taxonomy): domain Eukaryota; kingdom Metazoa; phylum Arthropoda; class Insecta; order Hymenoptera; family Ichneumonidae; genus Ophion; species Ophion ventricosus. The sequence continues at coordinate 24,787,273 of OZ010718.1, read as the reverse complement.
TTTTACTAGGCTATACGTAGTGTAAATTGTACCAAAAATTCAACTATTTTGCATACAACTTTGCCAAAAATTCAAATTTCAATTAAAAAAAAATCCTTCGTTCTATCACGAGCTATACTTATCTACTAACAGAAAAAAATTGGTTTTTTAATTTCAGATAAAGCTATCATGAGTTATCCTGACCACCACGAGGACACTTTTTTTTTAGAGGTCTCTGGAAACCAGGTCCGACCGGCTGAATTTCCCAAATGAAAGCAAGGTCCCCTTGTTAGACGTTCGCAAAGGGTGGATTACACCAGAAGAAGAATAATCAAACCTTCAGTTCTCTGGATGTCCTCAAAAACCATTCAAATGACTGCCAAAAGATCTCAGGACTTCTATGAAAGAGGGATAATGAAGCTCGTGGAGAGATGGCAGAAAGTCATTGAAACAGAATGGAAACATACTTACTTGATTGAAATCTCTTTTTCGGTAAGTATTTCGCGTTTGATATTTACTCAATTTTCGCTATGAAATTATGCATAAACCTAAAGTTATATATATATATATATGTATGTAGGCAATACTCATACGTGAGACAAATATATTTTATCCTCACATATAATTATAATCAATTAATATACATTTTATTATTGCTTATTCAAAAATTCCTCACCTTTTCGGAAGTCTCGACTTCGTGCACATTGTTATCGCGAGGCTCTGCAATAAATATGTATAATTTCAGTCGTTTTCATTTTGCGCGTCATACACGACTATTAAGCTCTTTTTTTTTCAAATGCACGCAAACGCGCTTAGTCGCTTAAAAATTAAATGAACTATTTGTTTATTAAATGAAGTATAATTTAGTCGATTTTTTTTTTTTTTGAAGACTCCACGTTCTTGGCGGGAGTAAAAATGACTAAAGAATAAAAGCGAATAAATAAAAAAAAAGACTAGAGAATAAACGCGAATAATTAAAAAAAGACTGATGAATAAAAACGACTAAAAAATGAAAAAGGAGCTTTTTTTTATTTCGGTTTTCCGCCACGAATCGCAGTTCATAAATTGTTCCTATCGATTGATATCTCTCGATCGAAGCGTAGCGCGTATCGTTCGGGACAATAGTGATTACCGGACTGGAACTATCAGAGATAAAGATCGTACGAGTGTCGTTCTGGTGGAAAAAACAGAATCTATTGGGACATCCTCGACTGGTCGACTTTGGGCAACCTGATAAGAAGCGTATCAGCGAAAAAAAAAGAATGCGCAGAAAACGCGCGAAAAAAAAATAAAATAAAAGAAAGAAGAAACGAAAAACTTATTTCCATACTGCCGTTTCTTCAATCACACGAAGAAAAGGCGATAAGAACAAACGAATGCAGTTGTCAATATTTACCTCTCGTTTCACTCACTGATGCTCTCGTGCCAACCGTCATATTTTTTTTTCCCCCGCGTAATTTCGTCGCCGATAAATTTAAATTAGATTTTTTTTTTATCAAAACGAGGGAAAAAAAAAATCACTAAACAGACGACGGAATCCGGAATTCCTTTCGCACGAAGGTGCTCCGAGACGAGCAATTCGAGCACTACTGTCAGCCTGTGCAACGGTGAACAAGCCCGGGTAATCGCACCTCGAGCAACATCGAATCTTATCGAAAGGAGAATTCTTTTTCTTTCGTTTTTTTTTTACTCCCGTTAATTTGTGATGTTTATCGATAGCCCAAAGCTTATCCGTACACACTTTATCATTACGAATCGATATGCGAACGTCTGGAATTTGAGATATCTCACAATATCGAGTGTACCCGCACGTGAGTTACATCTGTACACTTGAGACGAAGAAAAAAAAGCGTTCGATGTTGTGGTAACATTTTTTATCGTTGACTCGCTTCTGTTCTTTAAGATCCGATTTTTTTTTTTTTTTTGCTTTCCTTTTAAATCTCGTATCCTCTCTCGTTCACATCTTTCCGGATAAACATAAAAATTCAACGATAACGTATCAATGAGCCTTTCCCATTTATTTGCACGCGCTGATCTGGCGAACATTAGCCAGAGAGATTTGGACGAATCTCTGCTTTAAGATTTGTGGGACAAATTTTTTGGTGGGGAGAGAATAAGAAATCGGAGCTTTTCGATGTCCCCCTTAAGGTCGACACTACTGGGACAAGCTGTAACAAATGTGACGAAGCTCTTTATGAAACGGGTACTATAAAATGTGACAATCTCGAATGCGAGAGAGAGAGAGAGAGAGAGAGAGAGAGAGAGAGAGAGAGGGATTACATCGATAATTGTATCTTCGGGATTATGCAGGGAAGAAAGAAGAAAAAGAAATCCTGACGGCGAATTAGCTGAGATATAGAGCTGATAAGTCGTGGAAAATGATAATGGTACTCGTACTGTCTACAATAATGGCAAATGACAAATGATAGATGCCAACGGGTCTACGTAAGCTTGGGGCCCAAAACGTCGGTCGATGTTCAGTATTTTTTTCTGACAACAATACTGGGACGACGAGGACGGGATTTTACACACGATTGATAGATAGTCTTGCCAAGTTTGAGTATTTTTTTTATTGAAAAATATTGATAAACTATGAAGTTATTATTATTTAAAGGTAGAAAGAGAAGAGTACGTAAAAGTAGACTTTTACGTACTCAGCACACTGAGTTGTATTTAGTTGGGTTGTGTTGAGTTGGGTTGTTCTGGCTTGTTGCCTTTTTTATGATTAGTTTTCCACAAACTGTTCTTCGACAAATTCTTCTCGACGAATTGTTTTTTCGCGGAATTGTTTTTCGATAAATGATCTTTCAATAAATGGTTTTAGACGAATTTTCCGTAAACCCTGAATGAATGTTTTTTTTTTCGTGTATCATGTATAAATGTCTACGAAAAAAAGTGTTGAACTACTCTAATGAAAAAAGAAACGTTGTTTTGAAAATTTCAAGCTCGTTCAGCTCCCTTGAATAAAAAATCATTATAGAACGAAATTCCAACATTTTTAAATATTTTTTTGAAACCGTGTATTATTTACTTTTCGTTTTATTTATTCGAATATACACGTACACGCTGCGTACAAAGCTGCGTAGTTCAACGCAGCCACGCATCGTAACTGTAATATGCTCGGACGATCAATTTAAGTGTCTTAATCGAATATATTGCGCATCGATTCACTTGGGTGCCGAATCGACCGAAATTTTTGCATAATTGACGTATACAGCGCGCAACTGCACTGTTCGACTCCGATTCGGGAAATAATGTGGGGTCGGAACAGATGTAGCCTCGATTGCTGCGAGAACGCGTTTTATACGTCCTTTGAGATGACGCAAGAGGTCAGGCGTAAGTGTTGATTAACGTACGAGAGGTGTTAGCAAAAAGTAGCCAAAGACTTCTTCTTTTAGAATACTTTAACAGTATAGAAGAAGAAATTATTTAAATAGGAATTAAATTCCAGTGGACTTGCGCAGTGTATGAAGCTTTCAGCTAGTTTTCCCATCAAACCGAGCGTTTCCCTCGCCAGACTCCGCAGCGGCGTGTTGATTGGGCACATGCTTCCCCCCACTACGCTCTGAGCCAACGGCCGCGCGTTCACAGGCGCGGCACTTCTATCACTACGCCAAGCGCTTCCCCCACCGAGCTCCGCAGAGTCATAGGCGCGGCGCTTCTCCCACCACGCTCCGCTGATTTGAGCATCTACCGTTCGCTCATGTAGATGATGCTTTATGGGGCCAGTGCACTTTGAAAATTTCAAAAAATCGAAAGCAAGCAAGACTTGAAGAAATCGACGATGATGAGCAATCAGAAGGGATTTTGTACGGTGCAGGAATTGCCAAATGAGTTTAGGTAACGCGTTTTTCATAGCATAAACTTCAAACGCGTTTTTCTCGAAACAACGTTTTCAAAATCTAGCTACATCGTATCTCTAAAACTAATAAACCGATTCTCTTGAAATTTAAACCACATATTGTAAACATGATTCGCAACAAGATGACGCTCGATGGTTTTAAAATTTTGATTTTTACTCTTTTTTTGTTGCGAAAAACTGCGAAAAAAACGCGTTTTTTTTTTTACTTTTTTTCGTTTTTCATCTGCCATTTTTTTATTCTTTGATAAAACTTTATATCCGAGGGTCATTTTGTAGCTGGTGTCATACTGAATCTAATGGACTTTGATTTTTTTGTTTCAGACAAGCCGTTGCCGAGTTGTGATGGAGCTACCTAGCCCACCTATTTTTCAGGCGTTACGTTAAACTATAATTTTTGTACTTAAAAATGAATTAAATTTTTTTATGTATTTCAAGACTTTATTTATCAAGCCCAACAACTTTTATATTCATATCTTTTATAAAATCATCAAAAAAAATCGCAAAAATAGCCTTTTTTCATGGCTCCAAAGTGGACTGGCCCCTCAAACATAGAGAATCAAATTGTTGGAAAAAAAATCGTGATGTAAAAGTTTTGGGTCAATCTGCAGAAAACAAATTGAAAACTAAGACTTGTTTAATTGAGTACCAACTGAAAGTGAAGTTTGAAGACTGGTAACTGGATTAAAGGATGATGAAAAATTAGATAATTATTTTTTAAGGGATTACAAGAATTTTTATATTAATATTAACATAAACTTGTGATTAAAGCTTCATTTTTCATGTGTTCTACGTGGTTATCGAATATTATGTAAATTTTATAAAAAAAAAGATGATTGTGAACGAAACCAGTTCTAGACCGGTCGGTCCCCCCAAAAAAAGATCCTGGCTACGCCAATGATTGCATTCATTCGATCAATCCTATCCAAAACATCGAAGCCTCGATTTAAAAAGCCCAACCTACCTACTCGCAGGTTTTTTCACCGGCAAAAATAAATTAGCCCAATATTAATTTCCAACAATTCACTGGGAATTTCTTGGGGGGAGTCCAATGTATGTTCATCGCATGCGTCTGTCATGCATACGTCGTTCATGATTCCATCTTCATTAGCCCACGCAAAAATAGCACGTTGAAGGTTGCAGGGAGTAGACCAAACATTTTCGTTTCGCGATAGGACCACCGAAAATATTTCACGCCTCTGTATGGGCGTTTGAGGCCTTGAGGCACATTACGAGGTAAGTTGAGAGTCTTATAAAGAGGTTAATCATGTCGCAATACTGAATATACACCCGGATGCGTCAAGTATGACATAAATTGAGTATCAATTTCGAGCAATATTCCCATTCACTCTATTCCGAAGTCGATCTTTAGTTCTGCGAACTGACCTTGACGGAAAAATTGTTCGTTCTTTTTTTGCATTAAAGGGGGCTACATCTTCAATTTTCCCACTGATCCTTTACGATTAGCAGAACAATTGTCCGGATGAGATTCAAACCGATTGGCATATTCTGCTGTATTTATCTTATCAGTCCGAGATTCGCAAGGCTTGCAATAAAGCAATCGAGAGAACAGCGGGAATACTGAATATCGTAAAAGCGCATTTTCCGTACGCCCCGCGACAGATAATGAAGCGCAAACGCTCGAAAGTGCTTTGCATAGAATTCTATAACTTCGCCAATTCTGAAGATATCGATATGAAATTTATCGGGTATATTCTTAACACGTGAAACTTGAAGTGCAAAGAAGAAAAATCGATTTTTTTTTCACTTTTCTAGGTAGATGTAGCCCCTCAAGCTGCATTGTGCATGGCTCAAAGGGAATAAAAAAAGAATTTTAATATATTTATTTATTTATCTATGTATATAAAAATAATATAACTTATGTGACATTAAAAATTATAATGTTCCTTGAATTTCCTATCAACAATTACGTTCATCCGAGCAGTGGTAGCTCTTCTTCCTTGCTTTCATTCGGGGCTTCGTTCGGGCCTGGAATAACGCTGGAATCCGCCTCGAGCACGACGAAACTGTAACGACCTACCATCAATGCGAATATCAGCATATTCGCGAGGATCAAACCGGCGAACAAAAAAAATTCGTATGCCTGTAAAGAAAAGGTTTTCGTAAATTATTCGCGTTCGTTCATTTTTTTTTTCTTTTTATAAATATTCTTCTCGGATAAAAAACTTTGTACACGTCGAATAAACAATACCGAATATGCCAAAACAAATGTAACTTGTCTTCTTTCATTATTTGATTGTTCTTGAAAATATTATATGCAGCAAAAAATAATATTTTGTGCAATATGTGTGCAAATTAAATATGATAATTAATAATAAGTGGGTCATTAAACGATTTTTTTTCTTTGTAAAGATCATGTGCGGTTTTTAACCCTTTGAAGCATAGTGACATACTGGTATGTCACCTACTTCCACGCTGTTTTTCGTGAATAAAAAAATTTTGTAGCGCATAACGACGAATGTAAATGTATAATTAGGATGTTAGGAGATCAATTGTTACTACATTATCACTATTAAGGGCTTATGTTGCACTTAGTGGATGTTGATCATCACTACAGTACAAAAAAACACGTTTTTTAAACAATAAATGTAATTGTGCCTAATCTAGCAGGTAAACCATACACAAAAAATGAATTCAGAGACGTTTTTTGGGTCGCTGATTACGAATTCGAGCTCAAAATCCAGAAATTCAAAATGGCGAATCCAATATGGCGGACCAAAACCGGAGATTTTACTGGAATTACTAAAACATCGGAGTTGCTCAATATGTTGATTCTGTTATACTGAATTTCTAATAGAATTACGCTTTTAGCATTACCCGGACCTAACGGCGAGGACGCGGCGAGTTTCTTTTTTAATTTTTAATTTAGAACTTTTTAAATTTATATATTTTGACTGGTTTCAAAATTAGCGACTTCAATAACCCTAAAGCACCGAGTTTCCTCTCCATCAAGAGAATTTTATGTTTCAGTTCACCCGTTATTTTTTAATTATAAGCTCAGATTAGTATCAGTGGCCAAGCCAGATTTGTGTTTCATTACCCTATATTGGAACTGCCATTTTTATTGTTCAATTTTGAACTGAGATTCGAATTCAACGACGCAAAAAACCCCTGCATATGGATTTTCATCTTCATCAAGCTACTTTGAGCATTTTGGTCCGTCATATTGGATCCGCCATCTTGAGTTTCCAAATTTTGAGTGCAGATTTGTAATCAGCGACCCCGAAAACCCTCGAGTACCAACTTTTGCTTTCATCAAACAATTTTTGCATTTGTGGTCCGCCATATTGGATCCGCCATCTTGAAGTTTCAAATTTTGAGTGCAGATTTGTAATCAGCGACCCCGAAAACCCCCGAGTACAAAGTTTTGAGCTGATTGCACCTAAGGAAAAATGTATGCTTCAAAGGGTTAAAGGAAAGTATTTTTCTGTTTTTTTTTCGACAATTAACAATGATATAGCACTTTGAAATTGTTGTTCTGTTCGACTCGTCAAAAACGCGCCGAGAGCATCCGAAGTTACCCGACGGCTTGGTGACGTCACCGCTCGAACGCCAGTATACGAATTACTCGTGTGACACGAGTATTCTGTCAACGATGGCAACGACAAAATCGTATAAGCCTTGTTTCGTTCCTCTTTGTATAAATGCGATGAAAAGTGCTCCTAATACGTATTTCTGAATGTGCCACAAGACCTAAAACGTCAAAATCTGTGGTTCGATGCAGCACGACGTGTCAACCCGAAATCATCGTCCACTTATTTTTGCTGTGAATACCACTTTGATGTCAGTGTAAACGTGTTATAACGTGAACTGTATTGAAATATTTTTTTTCAAATACGTCTTTTTCAAAATGCTTATGATACGTAGCGGCAATAACTGACACAATTTATCAAGCCTCTCCTAACCTAAAAATGTTCAGTTATCCACGGTCGGTAAATTACTCAAATTTGCTTTCACGAATCCACTTTCGCACATCGCTGCACGAAAATTAAACTATATTTCGACTTTTTCAGAATGCTCGAGATTTTTCGATGTAAAATGACACAAAATTTTACTTTTGTATACACTCGCGTGTAAGCCGTATACATAGCCTATTCGGTTGCGTTCGAACGGTGACGTCACAAGCGCCAGCGCCGATAGCGTGACATTTTGCGCCAACATCTACAATTTGAATTATCGTGATATAAAAATAATTAATAATTATCTTTAGAATTATTTCAAAGAAAAACCCTTTTTACATTCGGTTTTGATATCACAAAAGATCAATTCTAAAAAAAATCGAACATTTTTTTATTCTAACAACTCAAATATTACTTTATTATAATGATTTTATAGTTATAATTATTAAAAATAATAATAACGTATGCACTACGTATACAAATATTAATTTATTTGTGGGAGTAAAGGAGACATGCTGGGAGCGAGTTGAGGTAAAATAATTACTTGGCTCTTGAAGAGTCGTGCTTGAGTGATAATGATGACCATCAAATTTCCAAGTGCCACGCTCACGTACCAAGCCGCTATCGTCACAGTTTTCATGCTGTTCGGAGCCTCATTGTTTTTTGTTAAATTTATTCACGATTATGATCCTTGTTGAATTGTCTCTACAAATAGCGTATTGTTTTTTTCCCATGTGGTTAGACTCACCTGCGTGAAGGAGAATTCAAGGCCGGAAATAGCGAACATAACTTCGGCAATGGAGATCAACAGGTATTGGGGAATGAGCCAGAACATGTGAATCTTGTTGGCTGGTGTCATGGTGTAGAGCCTGTGAAACTGTGACAATGCAAAACCTTCATTTGTTCAGGAACATCTTTATCGTATTAGAATTTATATATAAATTAATGAATAAGTAAAATAAATAAAACAAATAAAATAAATCAAATGAATCAAATAAATCAAATAAATCAAATAAATCAAATAAATCAAATAAATCAAATAAATCAAATAAATCAAATAAATCAAATAAACCAAATAAATCAACTAAATCGAATAAATCAAATAAACCAAATAAATCGAATAAATCAAATAAATCAAATAAACCAAACAAATCGAATAAATCAAATAAATCAAATAAATCAAATAAATCAAATAAATCAAATAAATCAAATAAATCAAATAAATCAAATAAATCAAATAAATCAAATAAATCAAATAAATCAAATAAATCACATAAATCAAATAAATCAAATAAATCAAATAAATCAAATAAATCAGAAAATGACACTAGAACTACATCGATCGGAGAAAAATTAGCAGAAAATACCATTATTTTGCGGTGGCGTTCTCTCAAAACGAGGACATAAACGGCGCCTAATTCGAGCGACACCAAAGCCTTGCAATCGGTTCGCGGTTCATCGCCGTTTCGTATCACGTATTCAAATCTGTACAGCAATTGAAAAAAAAGTGCTGAAATTCATTGGGAATAATCAAGCAGACTACATATTTGATTTTTCGTCAAGTTGAAATGCATCGAAAATTTGATGACTCTTTCTCTTTTCAATATTGCTGGAAATTGTTCAAATTTTGTCAAGACCCCTTTTCAAGGAGCCTCACATTGTACACGTAGTGCACAAACTCAACGTATATGCGAGTAACTTATTGGGGACGAATAATTATGAGGAAAAAATTATTTCGCTGCATTCCGAGGATGCAAATGTGACGGTCGTGGAAGATTTTACAATCCTGGCTCGAGTTCCATGTACGTAGACTCGGATATGTGGGTGTCACCGGGGACAAAGTATTTGTCTTCGAGACCGCTTCGACTTGCCAATGTGACGGTAACGTTTCCCAGGCCCTTGGAGTCTCGCAGATATACGACTCTGCAATACGGAACGATGTAAGATATTTTTTGTTTGTTACGAGATATCAAATGCGAATGTAGCGGAAGATTGAGAAAAAAAAAATATTTGCACATCGTTGAAGGAAAAAACGAAGTTTTGTGGAAAATATTTGGCACAGTTTCTAAAAGAAATCGAATGTTTTCTTAAAATATTTTTTAAACTTTTCAAAAGAAAATAGACTTTTTCCAAAAATAAATTGAAAACTTTTAAAAATAAGAGTAAAGTTCTCTTAACTTATGTAGAAAAGAGAAAGTTTTCTAAAGATATTTAGAAACCAAAGTTTATTAAAAATAAGTAGAGAGCTCTGTGAAATAAAAATAAAACTTTCTAAAAAAGTTTTCTAAGCTTTCTTTCCGAATAGAAAGTTATACGAAAATATTTAGAAAACTTTCAAGAAGTAAAAAGTCTATACATATGTTAAAATACTTTCCGAAAGAGAAAGAAAGTTTTGCAAGACTACTCAAAAAACGTTCTAGGCGACGAAGTTGATTAAAAATATTCAAAATACCTTCTAAAAGGAAGAAAATATTTTTAAAATATTTCGAATTTCTCTATAGAAAAAAAAGAAAGTTTCCCAAAAATATTTAAAAGCCTGTTCAAAAATTTTATATTAATATTTAGAGACCTTTCTCTTTTAGTTTTCGGGAAGCATTTTTTTTTTATATGTTCCTCAGTCTTATAAAAATATTTAGAAATATTTCCGGAGCTAAAACAAAATTTCACAAAGATATTAATTAAAAAATTAAAGAAATAAAATACGTTTTTTAAAAAGACTCAGAAACTTTTTTCTAAGTATTTTAGTATATGATATATATCGATTACCCCTCGATTAAAAAATAACCTACCGATATTACTATGACTCGAAATGAAATTCTGTTATTAAATTCTCATGAAAATTGAAGGAATGAATTCACAATTATTCAAAATAATAATAATAAGAATTATTCACTCATATTATTATTAATCATAAGTTTAAGGCGTTAGGCCACTCTAGAGGCCAAAAAAAAGGCATATTTTGTGATTTTTTTTCAGCTAAACCATAAACAAATCGGAATTACAAAATAGGGCTTTTATTACACACGTAATTGACTATACAAAATTATCTTTTCACAGCGATACATGTCAAAATGGCGACTGTGCAGCATTTGTCCGATGACGCCTTTATGTCTGGAAGGTTAACGGCCGAACCAACAGCTCCTTTAACTTTTTAGTTACAATGAGACACTAACGTTTTTTCGATTTTATATAAAAATAACTATAGAAATACGTAGGATTTTTTTGATATATTGTTTTTTGTCAAAATGGCGCATTTCTAAAACAAAAAGTATAAAATGCCAAGAGAAAATCGTCAGAAAATTGTTTATAAAAAAGGAACTATGCGATATAATTTTAAAAAATCCTACGTAGTGCCTCAGAAAATGTAATTCTAAACGTACAGTTAAAATTTCAAGTCAATCGCTCAAAATTTGTTTGAGTTATGAGTCCGGCCGACTTGAAAAATGTAATTTTGAGATAAACGCGTTTAAAGTTAGTAGAAAGTCACGACTTGAATCAAGAGGGGTTGCGCCAGAATTCGAAAATCGAATACTTAGAGATTTTTCACACCCACAATCTTTTGGAATATAATTTTATGGGTACTAAGGCACATTTTTAACAAAAAAAAAATCGATTTTTGCAAAATCCTAGAGTGGACTTATGCCTTAAGGGACCCCATGCCGACTAGACGGCGGAAAAAAATAGGTGAATTTTGGGAATTATTATCTCAAAAACTCTTTCTCCGATTTCATTCAAGTTTGTTTGATTCGAAAATATATAAAGGTATATTGACAAATGTTTTGATAAATATATATTGACTGGGAGCTCTATTATTATGGCCGGCGTAAAACATGTCCCTCATGAAAAGAATGAACATGAATTTATGACATGAAAAGATATCCTCGATAAAAATTTCAGTACCTGAGTTTCGGACGACCGTTCAGACTCTTCGCGTAATCGTCGAGCTCCGTCGTGAAAAGACGTAGGGAATTGCCGACGAGACCGAGGATCATGGTCTCAACTTGATACTCGATCGGTCGTAGTTTCGTGACGAGGGTTGCCTCGTCCGGTCGGACGTCCCAACACTCGGACGGCGCTACCAGATAAAGATCGTACGTTGTTCCATTGTTCGGTGACGACACGTTGAAGGCTTGTTTCTCGCCTGCCTTCAGTGTAAGTTCCGGATCGAAAGACGACAATATCCCGACGTCACATCCCAATGTATTGATCAAATTTAGACTCGATTCTCCACGATTCGGCAAAACTGCATAGGTTTCCTGATAAATAACGAAAACAAAGAAACAGGTTCGTTTTTTAGGGCCACCGATTACTATAAAGTTTTCGAAATTTTAAAATAATTCCTTCGACGAAATATTTGAATAAAAATTCTCATGGTTAATTTTTCGGCCAAATATTTCATGTGATATTTGGAAAATTTTATTGCAATTGGGAGTGTAAAAAAATCTGAATGATTTTCTAGGCTCGTTTGGTAATACTTGTTGCAAGAATTTTTATTCAAATATTTCGACGAAGAAATTGTCGTGAAATTTGGAAAATTTCATGGTAGTTGATGGATTAATTTCTTCAAGGATGGCTCATACTCCACAATTTTCAAACAGGCTGTAATAATAATACTATTAATAATAACATATGGACCTCCAATTTTAGCTCGAGAAGTCCACTGACTATGAAAGCGAGTCCAGCGAAAATACCGCCGATTATCATGCGTTGCAGTGGCGAATAAAGGGCACCCGAAAACCAGGGATAAATGCTCTTATCGAAAATTGGTATGAGGACCAGCACAATCGCCGGATTGATCACCTGGGAGAAAAAAAAATCCGATGTGCTGCGTTAAGGCCTTATATACGCGATTTCGCCGATTTTCGAAGGTACTTTTCTAGACGCGGTTAAAAAAAAATGACGCATATATTAACAACATTTTTTTTACAGATCATTTATGCACATGGTTAAGTATATGTAAAAAAAAAAAATCAGAAATATTAACAAATGGCGGAGATATAACATAACGCAATGTATTTTTTTTGCGCGCGCGTTTATGGTGAAAGTTCTCGGCAGCGATGTAGGTGTCTGAAAAAAAAATGAACATATTTATAATTGCATAATGAATGTATCTTCAGTGTGAACCAACAATATTATTTTTTTTTAATATTATAATAAAAATTCGAAACTTAAAATTTTTTACTCAATTTTTTGTCGGTATTTTATTTTTTATATTTTTTTGTGTCATTGAAATTTTTGTTTCTGTGGTTCACACGATAGGCGATGATACTAAGAATATGTTGTAAAAATTTCTAAGCGATCTGAACCTTCGTTCAAGAGTTAGAACTTTCACAAGGTTCCAAAAAGTGAATCGTGAAAAGACGGCTTTGAAGTTGGCGGTCGGGCGCGCCGCGCGGTATGCTGTAACTGCTCTAAATGCTGTAACTTTAACAATTTTTGGAATTTTTCGATTCTGTAAAGCTTGAAATATTCCTAACCGTTCAGGCTAATGGAATCAAAAATTAAAAAAAAAAAGAAAAATTTTGAATTTTTCGCGTATATAAGGCCTTAATGAAAATCTGAATTACCTGCATCTGGTCCGGTAGCATTTGCATCCCTAAAAATTCTCCATTCATTCTAGATGCCTGAAACGTCCATCGTGAGCCCTATTTAAAAATCAAAACATCGATCCACAATAACAATCGACAATTTGATTCGCCACGTAATGGAAGATTACTCGAGACGAGTTGCGCCGCAATCTTTAATTGTTACCTGCTGATCGAAGAGGCTCCAGAAGAGTGGCAGGGGGATGTAGAGAAAAAAGACAGCAAGAACGATTTTTATGTCGGCGATTAATTTCTTTGAGAATCGAGCCGAGGCGTGATCCAGCCAGTGCTCGCATCGGGCTTCCGGTGAGTCTCGTTGAGACGTGAACTTCCGCCTTATCGCATACTACGAATTTCCCATTTAATCATTCCCTATTATTAGCACGCCGATACAATTGACTAATTATATTATTTTTTACCTCAAACTCACAAATATACAGCTTATGAAACTCAGCGTTATATTTTCCTTGGGATACTTGAGACGATAGAGTGGCTTCCCGAGTAAAAAGAGAACTGCGAAATTGAGTTATTTTTTTATTCACAATTAATCGTAACCGGAAGTGACGTGACATCGAGAGCAATCTCGAAGCCAATTTTTTTTTTAGTCCAATCAATCGATTGGTGATTCAACTGATTTTTATTCCATTGCAAATTTATTTGTGCCTTGGAAAATCATACGGGGAATAAAGTGAAATATACTGATATGCATATGGTAAACATTGTTCATAAGATAATGATAATGCGAGGATAATTATCGTAATTAAAATAAACATAATAATCATAATGATGAATAATTGTCATGATAATTATAACGCATAATAATAATAATGATAAAGATAACGATGTTATGATCGATTGAGAGCAAATTCTGAATTAATTTTTTTAGTCCAATTAATGAACTGCTCGGCCCATCGATTTTTTTGGAACGTAAATGTATTATGGCTTGGAAAATCGTGAGGCAAATACAGGTATGTACAGTTATACAGGGTGAGGCACATAAAGTGTTACAGAGCAATAGCACTCAAACTATGGATCATATCCAAAAATGTTTCAGACAAAAGTTTCAGTGTTCGAGAAGGCCGTCATACTGGAACACCCTATTTTTTTTATCGGTGGAGGCGTTGAAGCTACGTCAAGGTCAACTCCACTTTTTTAAATGGAACCATGTATTTTTTTTTCGATGACATTATTACCGATTTTAAGACGAATTCAGCGACCTACAACACAAGGTCATTCTAGTCACGCAAAGTATGAAAATAGTCGAAAAATCGAAAAATATCGGAATAATCACTTTCAAAGGATCCACTAACCTTGGTTTGGGTCTACCTACAGAAGATGCTCGTAGTGATGACCCTCGACTTTTTAAACACTTTTTTGATCGATTTTTTTTTGCATATTTTCAATGTTTAGTATTTCAAGAATATACCCTCCAAAGGAAATTTGGAAATTCTAAATATTAACAGAGTTACAGCTGTAATTAGTGAGGTGGAAACTTAACCGGCGCTGCCGGACCGAATCGAACAATAGACGGTTCCGTCTGCTCGACTACCTGAGGCCCTACCCTTCGTGATATTCACATCAAAAGACTTCGATTTTGAAGAAGAGGGAGTATTTTATGGACCAGGAATCGCCGATTAACGAAATGTAAGTATATGTACCATTATATGACTTAGGCTGCCTGAAACTGTACTCGAATCTTTAAACGCGTTTTTCTCGCAACTACTTTTTTCGAGACGGTTGACATGATATCTCAAGTTGTAATGAACCGATTTACTTGAAATTTTTTGTGGACCTTCTCTATACACCCCTCTATCGCCCCTACCAGATTTATCGCGAAATTTTGTTACTAATTATTTTAAAAAAATCAACAATCGTGAAAAAAAAACGGCAAAAAATGACCTTTTTTTTAAACAGCCGTTATTTTGCGAATTTTTTTTTTGCCTGAGGTAGGGGCTATAATGACATCCTTACTAATTAAGAATCTATTTTTTTTTTTCAGATGACCAGGAGCGTTGGAATCATGTGAACCAGGAGAGGCCGTTTTTTTTTCCACCCCCACTTTACCAGCCTGCATCTACCAGAATTACGGATTTTTTTTTTCGCCAATTTTTTTATACAATGTCAAAGGATGAATAAATATGTGGTAAAAAGATAGATACGGAAATATTTTTTGTTTTTTTTTAATCGCATGTTAAAAAATCCCCAAATGTTGGTCCTCTAGACTAGAAGACGGCCTTAAAAATAAAGCATTAATTTTCATGAAAAAAACAGCGAGTACTTATTCAACATCTAGAATTAATAGAATGTTTTTTTTTTATCATTTTATGATCATAATCCTCAATTATTATAGAATTGATATAATGATTACAGAATAACCTAATAATCTACTAATTACGTTTATGATATTGGTAAGAATAATATTTAATAATTAATAACAGAGAAATGAACCGAAAAATAAAATAGAGGAACACAAAGCAGCTAAGCTATAACAGGAATTTTCTACGATAAATTAAAAACGTAGCATCGCGGTTGCGCTTGTCGTTGTGCCGAGAGAGATCTGTAGATAAAAGAAAAAAAATAAAGTGGGTCGAGTGGTCGCGCGTTACACTTACATAGAGCGGTGACCATAAGTGCTGCCGGAAAACCGAAACCAAGAGCGTAACAGGTATCGTCCCCGAAGCAGGTGAAGGCTTTTCGCAATATCGGTGTCAGTATCATGCCCATGAAGCCACCGAAATTAATGGTGAAGTAAAATATCGAGAAGAACTGTTGGAGGCGTTTTTGCTGCTGCGGCAAATGAAATTGATCGCCACCGAATGCGGCGACACAGGGCTTTATACCACCTGTGCCCCATGCTATCAGGATCAATCCTACGTACGTCATTCCACTGCCAGAATTATTATTCTCACATGATTGTTTTTCACAAGGTTTGCATCGTTGGAATGGAATGAACGTTGATGTTTCCGAATTGCTTTGAATTCTTAAGGGATCGTTACAGTTAAAAAATTTCAAAAAATCAATTCTTTTTTGCATTATACGATAGTATAGACGTTTATAAATGTGCTCTTCAACATGCTGATTGATCGTAAGTAGGCAATTTATATGAAAATTCCGTAGTCGAAAGTTTAAACGCTTTTTTCGCGAAATGTCGTTTTACGCTCTCAAAGGAAGAGTTTTCAAGCTATCCGTCTGACAATTTTGACACAACATTCTTCACGTCATTCTTTGTCTTGCTATGGAAGCTTTTTTTTTAATTCTTCATTTTTTTTTACGAAAAACTGTCGAAAAAATAGGCTAAATTCGGTACTTTTTTTTTTCAAGCTGCCGCCATTTTTCAATTTTGATTAATAAAAAAACCTCCATAACAGGTAGTGGCTTTCATACTGATTAATAATCTTTTTACACATTTTGTTTCAGATAATATTTACGGCCACAACCGTGTGCACCGTGAAAACTCCTTCTTTTCGAAGACGTTTTCAACCGTTAAAAAAAACGTAAAAAAATTAAAATAAATGTTTAAAAATGTATTTTCTGTTCTTCATGAGTGCTTTAATTTGACATTAAAAAATCTGACTGATTAGCGTATTTTGACCAACGGAAAAATAAAAAGGGCAAAAATCCGCTATTTTTCGACCCGTTACACTATGATGATCCCTTAAGGCCTTAGGCCACTCGAGGATTTTCCAAAAATCGATTTTTTTTTGTTAAAAATGTACCTTAGTACCTATAAAGTTATTCCAAAAGATTGTGGGTGTGAAAAATCTCTAAGTACTCGATTTTCGAATTCTAGCGCAACCCCTCTGATTCATGTCGTGACTTTCTACTAACTTTAAACGCGTTTATCTCAAAACTACATTTTTCAAGTCGGCCGGACTCATAACTCAAACAAATTTCAACCGATTCACTTGAAATTTAACTGTATATTTAGAATTACATTTTCTGAGGTACTACGTAGGATTTTTTTTTATTATATTGCATAGCTCCTTTTTTATAAACAATTTTCGGGCGATTTTCTCATGGCATTTTATACTTTTTATTTTAATCACAAAATATGCCCTTTGTTTTGGCCTCTAGAGTGGCCCAAGGCCTTAAGGGATTAAGCTTAAAATCGTCTTGTCTTTTTTTATCTCCAAGCATGTACAGACCCGTTAACGGACAACATCACAATCTTCAGTCGAAAACAACACGCGGATTTTTAAGTCGATATAAAAGTAATTCTTCAAATTTATTATACTGTATTAAATGGAAATTGTAATAAACAGGAGGAAGCATAAAATGCCAAGCGAATTTGACGGAAGTCCAATAATAAACAGTGCCGCCTCAAGATGGCCACTCACTGGCGCCCAATTTGAATGATGTTTTGGCATTGCAGCGTGACGGAGATACCGCGAGTACACAAAAAAAAACATCACAGTTTCTAACTTTAAACTGTGATGTTTTTTTTTTCATCATAGTTACAATTATTTCAGCTTCACTTTACTTAGGGGACGTCCATTAATTACGTGAGGTCCAAATGAGGGGGCGGGGAGAGCTGGCAAAATTTCACCAAATCTCATTTAGGAGGGGGGGCGTCAATAAAAATCTCACGTCAACTTTGTAATTCAGAACATATACTATTATAACATTTTGTAAGGTACAGGGTGCAAATATGGGCACCTCAAGGTTTAAATCATTTTAGAAGGGAAAATATTTTAAGAAAACAAGAATTATAACACCATTGTAATTGCTTTATTATACTTAGCAACAATCAGACTTATTAAGTATATATTTACATCCTTTGTATCTTTCGCAGAAATCGAAAATTGGCTCAAAACTTGGATCGCCTCAAAATTCGAAAATTGCCTGAGAGGTGGGAAAAAGTAGTAGCCAGCGATGGACAATACTTTGATTAATCTATTCATACCTTTTATTTTGAAATAAATGGATTTTTGACCACAAAAAAACGGACCGAATTAATTTGTACTCCCAATGAGAATTTTTTTTGTAACTTGTGAAATGTCGATATTACCAGAATGGTTTGAAAATATGGACAGGCACGTGTCCATATTAACAGTATAAAATAAAAATAATCAAATGTTCTTATTAATCTTCTTATTCTATGCTTAGGCATCGATTAAGTTATTTCTTCATTATCATCTTCATGAATTTTAATCGAATATTTTTCTGTTCATCTTAATATGCTCTTTGGAGTCAAGTTGCCCATGGATCGAGTAGGGAAGAAGGTGGTGTCGAAGCACTACTCTACCCTACCCTATTTGTTTTCAATTAAATAACACTAAATTAAAGCCATTATAGTGCACCTTAAACGTAGTATCATTTTTCTCCTCTTTTTCTTTAACAGAAGAACTGTATTTGATAGAACACTCTAATCAGTAAGTCTTTATTAGTGGTATGAAGCAAAGTATACGAACATATCGAACAAATGTAATAATTTAAAAATTATGGGGATAATCTCACGTGCGGGGGAGGGGTGCCTCCACATCTCACCAAATCTCATCAGGAGGGAGGGATGGCGTTGAAGTTTGCATCAACGCAATGAAAATTTATCTTTCTTCAATCGCACATATTTTATTTGGCCGATTAGGCTGTTGAAAATCACTCAGACATTTTTACGTATTCTAATTAAAGATTTACGATCTCAATTTGCAAAAAAGACTTTGGACAATGATAAAATCAAAGGAATGAAAAATAAAGAAAAAAGAATCGTTACATTCCAACGATGCAAACTTCAACGTCGCGAGGGCGGGGGGCTCCAAATTAAAGAAAAAACACCTCACGTAATGAATGGACTTCCCCTTATATTATGGGACGTGTTTGACGTTAACGTAGACTGCAGCGAGTGACTGTAGGCGGCGCTAGCAAGCTGTCAGAATAAGTGCCACCCCTAGCCGCCACTTCCGGTACATTCGCTCCTGTCGCTTTTAGCTCTATAGGCCCCTCTACACTACTCGCGAAGTTAATCGAAGTTGGGCGAGGATGAGAGTGTAGAGAGGCACTTCGTGCTTCTTCGCCTCGCTTTGCTTCGCTTCGGGCGACTTTCGATCGGTCTCGGTATTTTGGGCCGAGTCAAAGGGCAGAAGTCGCGAACACGAGTTCTCGCGAAGTTAAGCGAGTAGTGTGGTGACGCTCCTCGTACTTGGCTAGCTTCGGCGAGTACTTTGGCGAGGAAATTCGAACGAGTGGTGTAGAGGGGCCTTATGAGGAAAAAAGTGCAACTTACACGGGCCATAGCGCCATAGGCGGCGTCGCCGCGAAGCACATGAGAATATTACCGATGGCATAAATCACCGAGAAGTACAGTATCGTTCTGCAACACAGAATTTCCAGCAGCGCTTGCACCAGCGTGTATTTGGCGATTTTGCATTTTCTAGTAGTAATCTCGCCAAGGCATTTTTCTATAGATATTTTTTTTTTCATTTTTGAGGACTCAAATTCAGGATACTATTAAATGATTACCTGCAAAATTACAAAAGGATTCACCCTTCCGTTTTCGAGATATTGGCAATGAAAGATTTCATGGTTTTAAACGGGTTCTAATGGAGTGCAGTGGAAAATTTCACATTTCACGCAATAACTTCGAAACTTTTCTACAGTTTTTTTTTATTCTCATTTACAAAGGAACATATGGCGAAGTGAGTAAAAAAAAATCATGAATTTTGACCAGGGGGCTAGCACGGCCTATTCTCTATTGTGTATAAAAATGTTATCCTTTTTGACCGCTTATTTTAGTTCCACCTGTGGCGCTAGTAGTACAATATTCCTATTGCGCGGACGCGAGGCCCGCACGACGTACAAAACCACCATTTTGACTTTTGGAGGTTAAACCGCGGTGCGGAATTGATGAAATTGTTCGTAACCGTGCACTAATGCCATGTATTGTGCCAGGTTGTAACTCAGGGTACCCGCAAAATATTGAAAAGATGCATTTTTTCAACGTACCGCCGATACTGGCATTCAAAGACTATGAAGACTATGAAGACTATGAAGTGGCTATAAATAATGACAATGTGAAAGCTGGACGAGTATACAAACATAAGTATGTCAGTACACAACCATAAAGGTAGGTATGGACAATATAATTATTTATCGCCAAATAATCGGTTCTTGAAAATATTATTAGTGAATAAGTTTTCAAACGTGTTTCAGTTCTCGTTATATGAGCATATGATGAAAGCTGGAGCTCTATTTTTAAATTGAGTAATGACCTTTCGAGAAATTTATAATTTGGTACCAAATAGTTTCTTTATCATATTTATCTTCATGATTGTTTGTTGTCACGATCATTAGTCAACAGACTAATAGTCAATCGAGAATTAATGAATAATAGATAAATTAATAAAACAATAATGGTAGCATAATACATGGTGTGTGTATATATTTATATCATATAACACTATCAATGTATATGATGGTGCTTTATGGGTATTGCTCGATTATATGTGTGCATGTGTATATATCCATAGCTCTTGCGCGCGCATCAGCTTTGTAAGGGTACAACTAGCGCTGCAAGTGGCAGAGTGGGACACTAAAAAAGCGGTCATTTTGCATAGCAAAAATATCAATCCGTGCCAGCCCCTTGATTTTGACCGTCTAGTTTCAGAGAAATCGCGATTTAAATTAAGCAATGTCTGGCGACGCTAGCGCCACGAAGCGACTGGAGCAGACTGGAACTAGATTACAGTAGTGTATGCATATCCGTATACGCAGAGTATCGACGTATCAGTAGCCGGAATGGATAGTCTGATAAAAAAGTGAGGCTTAGGTAAACATATTAGGCGTTTTCATCATGACTTTATAAGTTTTTACATCCCGATAAGATGTACAACCTACATTATAAGGATATTTCGCAATATTTTGAAGCTTTCATCGATTTAGCTGAGAATAAACTATTCAACGTGACTGTGGCGAGACCACTACCTTAAACAGGCTCCGTCACGAACAGGGGGCTGACACTGGGATAAATTCTCCTAACGTAATGTGTCCCCGTTATTGTCGCCACGTAAACTAACCCACCATGCGGCGCTAGTAGTCGCCCGCATGACCCCCACTCCGCAAAGCGCCTCTCATTATTTCGTCATCTTTTTCGTCGCGTGGACCAAGTGGATATTTTTTTTTCGTTTTCTCGATCTGTCGTTGTTCTCGAATAAAAAAATCGTAGTGTGGTGTTACAAAGTGATAAAATAATAAACAATTTTAGTGTAGCGATAAAATAAAAAACAATTTTTGTGGTTTTTGTGCTTATATTTAAGAATGCCTGCGTGCGTGGTCCTTGGCTGCACGTCAGGTTATCAATCAAACAAGGAAAAATCGCATTTTTTCAATGTACCAAAAGTACCAGAAGCGGATGCAGCAATATTCTGCACGTCTCAACGCAGAACAAAAAAAAAGCAATCTCGACGAGAAAAAAATTGCAAAACATTGTACAACGTGACTAGTCCATTATTTAAAAAAAAAAATAATGATATCTGTTTATTTCGTTCAATTAATATTTTTATAATACATCATATTTCAACAAGCGTAAATATCGCATCCCTCCCCATATACACATATACTTTTAAATTCTAATCTAAATAATGAATTATCCAAACGCGTCGAATGCAAATTATACAGACGCTGCGCGACTGGAGTGGGGGGTCATGCGGGCGACTACTAGCGCCGCATGGTGGATTAGTTTCCGTGGCGACAATAACGGGGACACGGTAGACCCAGCAGTGCCAGGGAGCTGGTCACGAAGGACCGTGTTGCGCGGGCGCATAAACAGGGCCCCTTTTTTTGGGATGTTGAATAAGTTCTCGTCCCGCTTGAGAAACCAGAATCCTAGTTCGAATCGGACTGTATCCATGACAATGTTTCTGCACGGGTCTTATTTAGTCGTTGACTTTATCTGAAACTATGCATACGTGAATATGGCTACTTTGTCGATGATATACTTGAAAATGATTTTTTGTTCTTGAGATGAGACGTTCGTGACGGAGCCTCCTTAAACCAATACGATTCTTTTCAATTCTAATTTGCTCACCTGAATCGGCCGAGATAACTGTCGGCGAGGATAGCACCTGCGACTGGCACGAAATAGCACAGCATTATGAATACGTGATATATCACCGTCGCCCCGTTCTCGTGAAGTAGCAAAACGTTACGCAGATACAGCGATAGTATCGCTGCAACGGGAGAATAAATTTGAATGTGGAGATTAAGGGAGAGGCAAGGATATTGCAATGAAAATTGGAGAGTAACTTTGTCAGTACCGTTATTCCAAGGTATACTCTTTAAGGTGCATATGCACATTGAAGGCCTCCTCTGTATTTTGCTTGGGTAGTTGCATATGGAACGGATGATGTTGAAGTTTGCATCGTTCGAAACGTTCCATACAATTTTGAAGCAATGTTAAGTTGTTAATTTTCGTCAATTTTTTTTTTTATGATAGGGAAAAATGCCTTTCCTACCGTAGGAGAGATGTACTCTCCTTCGTCAAAACTTTGGCCGAATTGTCCGTCGAATAAAATCGATATGACTTCGTTTTTTTTAATGAATCCGAAAACTAGGGTTTGTTGGTTGGTCAAATTTCTCTTTCGATTAGTGATTCCTTCGGAACTATGATGTTCGGTCTATTGTCAGGACGAAACGTCGAAAATTGAACCATCACGGTAGCTATGCAGCTACTTTTATATCTCAATTTTATATGTTTCGTCATCTGTCACCTCACACAGAGAGGTAGACTAGGATAGACGGTACGGTTGTAACGGGGTACGGTTGAAACACTGCGAATATTCACGAAAGTATAAGTCGCGCGGAGAGGTGTACAAGGGGAAAGATGCACGTCTTGCAAGCCTCGACACACCTGACAGCAAAACTGACGCTCGCAGAGGGGCTCATAGAGTTTTTTTTTCGTTCAAAAGTAAGTATTTTTGATCAATTTCTTTTTTATATTCGTAATACATGATAGAGTTTGCCATGGAACAACAGCTATGATTGTATCCTTATAGCTAATATTTGATGGTTTAAAATAAAAAATGTCCAAACCGAAAATTTACAAATTTTCCTTAGATTATATTAAGGGGTTACGTGGTTTTCGAAGCTAAAAAAAAGCATATTTTCTCAATTTTTTAAAATATAATATATAAATTATTTTATTCATAATGTTGAGCACATAAAAGAGCAACATTTCAACAATATTAGGTGTTGGAATTAATTCGTAGCGTTTCACAAGAGATGGCGTAGGTAGTACAGTATTTCATTGTTACCGACAGTAATGTATTCATCGTGAAACAGCTATCATTGAATGTCATTTGCTGTACATAACCTCTTTTTGAATCGTAAATAACAACACTTTATAATTTATTGAATATGCCAACATTTGTGCCGAATAAAGTGTTTTTGCGGGGAGTTTTACTTCATTACTTTAATATGAACAAAAGTGCAGCTGAAGCTCATCGTATTTTAGTGGAAGTGTATGGTGAACATGCTCTAGCTGAGCAAACGTGGCGGAAGTGGTTTGCACGTTTTAAAGCTGGTGATTTCGACTTGGATGACAAGGAGCAGGATCAGAGGGGTGTGATTTATTATGAAGTGCTGAAACCGAATGAAACCATAACTGGGGATCGCTACCGACTGCAATTGATGCGCTTGAGCCGTGCATTGAAAGAAAAACGGCCGGAATACTCCGAAAGACACGACAAAGTCATTTTGCTGCACGACAATGCTCGTCCGCACGTCGCAAAACCGGTACAAACATATCTGGAAACACTTAAATGGGAAGTCCTACTCCACTCGCCGTATTCACCAGATATCGCTCCTTCTGATTACCATTTGTTTCGTTCGATGGCTCATAGCCTGTCCGAGCAGAAGTTCACTTCTTACGAAGATTGTCAAAAATGGGTCGATTCGTGGATTGCATCTAAAGACAAGGCGTTCTTCCGACACGGTATTCGTACCCTGCCCGAAAGATGGTCAAAAGTAGTAGAAAGCGATGGGCAATACTTTCATTAATGTATTTTTTCATTTTCATTTAAAATAGATATTTTTTTTTTTTCATTAAAAAAACGCTACGAATTAATTCCAAGTCCTAATATTAAAAAAAAAATTCATCCAAAAATTTAGGAAATTCAGCCGGTGGGATCTGGTTTCCGGAGACCCTTAAAAAAAAGTGTCCTCGTGGTGGTCAGGATAACACATGATAGCTTTATCTGAAATTAAAAAACCAATTTTTTTCTGTTAGTAGATAAGTATAGCTCGTGATTGAACGAAGGATTTTAAAAAAATTTAAATTTGAATTTTTGGCAGAGTCGTATGCAAAATAGTTCAATTTTTGGTACAATTTACAATACGTATAGCCTTGTAAAATTAATTGTAATCGAAAAAAAAACCGTCGTTCAATGCTATTTTGAAGAAGTGTGCAAAATTTTAATAAGATCGGTGCATTCGTTTTTGAGAAATCGTGTCCACCGACTTAAAAAATAGTGTTTTGAGAAAAATGCGTATATCTGCGTCGCTCCCGGCCGATCTTTTCCAACGGGGGGTATTCCCAAAGGTTCTCTCTCCTAGACTTTTACTCCGATTGACTTAAAACTTTGGGAGAATATTCTAGACGTATTGCACTATTAGATAATAAAATTTAAAACAATGGATTTTTTGAAATTTTCAAACCCACGTAATCCCTTAAATAAGAATAATATTAACTATTTTCTATTCTATTTAATTGGTACACTATAAGAATTTCAATTTCGTCATTACATTAAATTACACATTCAATTGAGTATCAAGATACACAATTGCATGTGCCGAGCAAATGACCTTGAAGTTTGCTTCGTTCATGCACCGATTTTATTTTCATATCTTTATCTTTACAACTATCCGGAAACTTTTCTCGCGAATCTACGTCGTAAGTTTCTAACGAGGATACGTAAAAATTTATACGTGATTTTCCTAGCCCAAGGCAGAACAAAAATTAGGCAATTAAAAAATAATTATTTGCGTTTCATTCCAACGACAGAAACTTCAACGTCATATCCAAGGTGATACAAGTTGTAATTTAGCCAGCCCGAATTTTCAAGAAAAGCGACCAAGCTCGTCGATGCAAAGTCTCACTTCTCAGTCCGCAAAAGGAAAATCTCTCGCAGAATTCCGTCGCGATGATGAGAAATATCGATCTTGGATACTTCGCCGTGTCCTGTAGAGTACGGAAAAAAAAAACATCGTTACCCTCCAACCTTCCTGCACACCATAGTTGGCAGTAAGTAGTTAACTTCGCTATAGAATTCGATTAATTATACTCGATACAAATGTATCGAGCAAGAAGAATTCGATCGATACTTCGCTACAAAAGTAGCGATCTCCAACAATCGCTCGATACTATTGTATCGAGAAACGAAAATTAATTCGATACTCGATACAAAGGTATCGAGTATTGAAGAACTTTTCCTTACTCGTTACACAAGTATCGAGTAAAGAAAAGCTTTTAGTTACTCGATACTTGTGCCATTCCAAAGCCTCAAAATACGAAGCTATTCTGTTAACAGTTTTGAAATTTCTCACGATTGATACAGAACCCTTGTACTCGAGGGAAGGTTAAGAATTTCTGATTTTTTGTCAATTTTTCAAAGTTTGTCAAAACAAAATTCAAAACGATGAAAAAAACTCTTGAGAAATTTATATGCATTCGAAAAACTTAACAATTTCATTTCAAATAAAAAAAAAACAATTTTATACAAATTTAAACAAATAATATTATAAAAGTATCGAGTATCGAAGAACTTTTCGTTACTCGATACTCAAGTATTGAGTATCGAATAAATTTTCGCTGCTCGATACTTAAGTATTGAGTATCGAATAAATGTTCGCTGCTCGATACAGAAGTCGCGATCTCCAACAATAGCTTGATACTTTTCTATCGAGTAACGAAAAGTTTTTTAATACTCGATACATCTGTATCGAGCAAAAAGTAACGCCCGATACAGATTTTGAACAACTCTGTTGCACACACCTACAAAAGGGCGCCACTCGAGATTCTTGAATTAAAAAAAAAATACACCCACGGTGCGGCTTATTTCACGTCGCGGGAGCGCGGGCCTCCGTTGGTAAAACAGCTTTTCCAAACGTCTGGGGGCCTATTACGGTTCTCGAGTGAATACTTTCACTTTTCGCATTTTCACCTCACGTGAATTTTGTCCACGGTCTTACATACAGGTCTGGAAACTTGATGAAATTTCCGTGGTGGGGGTGACTCGATTTTTGAAGCCGAATTTTTGGTGTCGCTAGTATCGAGGGGTGTTATTTCGATAGTGAACACATAATGTGCATATTGTATGATTCCACGTATATGGTTACCACGTATTGCAGTCAGTCGAGTCCTATAAAAAAATATAATCAACAATCGTTTCCGTATGCTTATATTAAATGTGATGCCGAAGTCCTGCGTAGTACGAAAGTGCAATACAGACTTACTAAAGCCTAAAAGTCAAATGGTTAGTATTCAAAGTGCCAACGAATAGTGAACGGTTCGAAAAGTGGAAAGCCGCGGTTCCCGTCAAGAAAATATACGTTTTCGCATTGTGTTTGTGAGAAGCATTTTGAAGAATGATACATTCTCCGCAAAGTATGTCAAACATGACGCGAATGGGAAAGTTATTGCAAAGCTAAGTTTCAGTTTTCGTAATTTATACAGTGAAGTTAAATATATTATCGTTATTATATAGGTTGGGCTATAACGCGAATACGTGGCTATTGTTGTCTCTGTCGCACACAATACCCCTCGATTGCAGCGACTCTAGCGTCGAGCTTCGGCGAAGGAACCATGTGAACTAACGGAGTTTCCAGACCAGTGTGTAAGACCGTGATCGTGCCAATGGTAAAAAATGTCGCTGTTGCCATCTTTACCGCTTATTTTTTTTCTTGAATAAAATTGCAACATATTTATATTTAATTGCAATAATGTTAAGTATTAATATCATTTCCCGGCTTGGAAATATTTTTCAACAATATTATGAGTTGAAAATGGCCCAATAATAATGAATTTTTACATGAAACTTTTATTCGCAAGAGGTTAGCAGCCTGCCGAAAACTCGTTGTATTACCATCCATACTCTTTCAGCTAAAGAACGGTATGGAAACTTAAGGTAGTAGTCTCGCCGAGACGTTTTCTATAGATTTTTTTTTTTTATTTTGAGAACTCTTTCAGGACACTATTAAATGATTACCTTCAAAATTTCAAAAGGATTCACCGTTCTGTTTTCGAGATATTGGCAGTCAAAGATTTCATGGTTTTACACGTGTTCTTATGGAGAGCAGTGGAAAATTTCACATTTCACGCAATAACTTCGAAACTTTTGTACAGATTTTTTTTTAATTCTCAATTACAGAGGAACATATAACGAAGTGGGTAAAAAAATCACGAATTTTGACCGTCTAGTTTCAGATATATAGCAACTTAAATTAAAGCCTTAGGTCACTCTAGAGGCGAAAAAAGGGCATATTTTGTGATTTTTTTCAGCGAAACCATAAAATACATCGGAATTACAAAGAGGGGTTTTATTATACACGTGATTGACTATACAAAATTATTTTTTCACAGCGATACATGTCAAAATGGCGACTGTGCAGTATTTTTCCGATGACACCTTTATTTCTGGAAGGCCAACGGCCGGAGCAACAGCTCCTATAATTTTTCAGTTATGATGAGGCACTAAAGTTTTTTCCGATTACATATAAGAATAGCTATAGAAGTACGTAGGATTTCTTTGATATATTGTTTCTTTGTCAAAATGGCGCATTTCTAAAACAAAAAGTATAAAATGCCATGAGAAAATCGTCAGAAAATTGTTTATAAAAAAGGAACTATGCAATATAATAAAAAAATCCCACGTAGTGCCTCAGAAAATGTAATTCTAAATATAAAGTTAAAATTTCAGGTGAATCGGTTGAAATTTGTTTGAGTTATGAGTCCGGCCGACTTGAAAAATATAGTTTTGAGATAAACGCGTTTAAAGTTAGTAGAAGGTTACGACATGAATCAAGAGGGGTTACGCTAGAATTCGAAAATCGAGTACTTAGAGATTTTTCACACCCATAATCTTTTGGAATATAATTTTATAGGTACTAAGGTACATTTTTAACAAAAAAAAAATCGAATTTTGAAAATCCTCGATTGGCCTAAGACCTTAAGCAATGTCTAGCGACGCTAGCGCCACGAAGCGACTGGAGCAGACTAGAACTAGATTTCAAGAGTGTGTGCATATCCGTATACGCAGAGTATCTACGTATTTTAGTAGTCGGATTGGATAGTCTGATAAAAAAAGTGAGGTTTAGGTTAACATTATATTAGGCATTTTCATCATTGATTCATAAGTTTTTACATCCCGATAAGATGTACAATCTACATTATAAGGATATTTCGCAATATTTCGAAGTTTTCGTCGATCGAGCGGAGAATAAACTTTTCAACGTGACTGTGGCGAGACTACAGCCTTAAGGCTTAAATATAAAATTCGCGAGTGGCGCCGTTCCACGACTATATAACCGAGAAGCACTCGCGCACGTAATTGATTCGCCAAAAGTGGCCGCAGTCTTACCCGCGAGAGCACATTCCGTTATTTCTTCTCGGACAAGTTTCGTCACCCGGATCGGTTTACGATAAAAAGAAAAATAACTAAGGAACAAATAACAATAACATTACGTTCGAGGAACGTACGGTTTGGCTGGAAGTTGCAGGGTGTTTTTCGTTTTCGGGCCTCTCGGACATCATGGAGAGACGCAATAGCGATAACGAAAAGTAGCATTCAATCGAGAGCTCCTTGCGTCTGATAAATATTTACGATTTTCTTCGAGTTCGCGGACGCCGCCGCCGCGTTAGTCGCGCCCTCTCTTGGACGTCATGTGAACCTTTGCCTCTCTCTCTCTCTCTCTTTCTTTCTTTCTTTCTTTCTTTCTTTCTTTCTGTCTCTCCTTACGCTCCTTATTTTTCGTATTTCCGTATTTGCCACTTTTGCGTATGGCAGAGATATATAAAAGGAGGGGTTATATTTCACTTGGCGTTTCTCTTCGAAATATATATATATCTATATACGTGTATAATGGATAACTGGTCATACGGAAGACGCTACGAATTCGTTTACCCGCGAAAAAAAACGTTGCGACACGACTCGTGCGGTATACGCTACAAATGAAAGGTTAAAGCCAGCGCACTTTTTTGTTTTTTGTGTTGTTTTAAATACCAGCGCGACAGTCTCGCGATCGTGTTTCCTGCGAGAAAGAAAAGAAGAAGAAGAAAAAAAACGTCGATAACCCCTTTCGCGAGAGAAATTCGCCGCGCGCGCTGTCGAACTGTCAATGGATATTTCCTTTGGTTAAAAAGAAAAAAGAGAGAAGAAAAACGAACCGCTCCTCCTCTTTTTTTTTTTCACAACCTCGAAAAGTGCAGCAGCCGAGGGCGCTGTCGAAAAAAAAAAAAAACACAAATTGTCATTTTTGTGAGAAACAATTTTCTTCGGAAGTACAAACGTGAAAGTGTCTCTTCTCGTTTAGTGGGCGTCCGATCGGTGTGTCACGAGAAATCGAGAACAATCGCGCCGAAGAAAGAAAAAAAAAAACGTTTTTCGCCACTCTTACGACGTTTTTAGGTTGTTTCAGTGGTTTTTTTTTTTTTTTTTTTTTTCGTTCATTCGCGAAATCCTATAGACGCACGCACTACAGTGCGTAAGACGAGGACGCGAGCTATGGGCTTCGATGTTAATCGGTTTCAGGGTGAAGTCGACGAGGAACTCGTCTGTCCCATTTGCTCCGGAGTCCTCGAGGATCCCGTGCAGGTAAATAAGCCATTACGTTCTTATTGGACATGTGCATAAATTTGAACTTTTCTAAACGTTTCCGTCCCTTTCTCTCATGCCCCACACTTGTCGATGCTACTTCCAGTTCTTCGGAGATTACCTCCTCCTCCCCCTTCCCCTTCTTCCCTGAGTTTTGCTCACTGCCGTTTCCTAACTTGCGGATTGCATTTGCCGGGAAAGATTTGGGTGAGTCGGAGAAATTCCGAATCGGTATTAGTCCGATGTAATTTGCTTTTGGAGCACACGGCGCGTTGGGCTCCGTACGTCTGTCTGTCGGACACAAGGCTCTCTTCGATTCGAAAATGTTTGCGAGATGGAGAGTAGACTTTGGGAATGGGGAATGGCTAGTTGGAGAATCGGAGGTGTACAGAAGTTTTGGGAAATTGTAACGTGTCTGGAGTATTCGGATGCGTCGTTGGCTCGTTCCGAGCCTGGATCAGAGTGTCTACCGAACTTAAAAGTTACAAAAAGACTTAAAGGTCATGAAATTACCCACGACCCTGAAAGAGTCATGAAACGTCATGAAAAATTGCCATGTTCTTGAAGTTTGCAGTGTCGAAATGCAACGAAATTATTTTTATCGTATTGCCCAATTTCTTCTAGTACATTTAGGCCACAAACATCACTAAGATATTTTTTAAGATCTATTTTAGAGATTCATAACCTAAAAGTGGTAGAGAAGAGTTCAGATAGTAATAAAAATAAAGAAATGAAAATATAACGAAGCAATTACGTTGCATTTCAACTATGCAAACTTCAACACCGTAAAATTGCCAGTCTACCTGATTTTTTAAAGATCTCTGCAGCGCTCGTTATCATGACCACTTTTTGTATTAATCTAAATAATTTCAAAATTTTGTGACGATTTACGGTATTAAAAAAAAAATGATTTGTTATTTCAACATATTAGATTTTCTTTGCTATTTGTATAAAGAGACTAGATGATATTACTCAAAGTTCCTAAATGTATGTAATATTTTTCCAGATGTTCCTAAAATATACTTCTTTACAGCAAACTTGAAACGATGTTTGTCTCACATTTTTTTACTATACATGAAATTGTACAGTTTGGTGACATTTCATTTATTTCGTATACTTTTTATTGGCATACAAGACACACGTGTCTCAAAGAGCAGAATATAAATATAAAAAATTTAGATAAATTAGTCGCACTAAAGAATAAATAAAGTATACTTTTATACCAGAAAGTCATTTTAAAAGTCATGAATCATCCTTGAATGTCATGAAATTTAAGTTCTGGTCAAAATTACACACTCTGCTGGATATCAGGCTTGGAATCGATCGGCTGAAAGGTTGGGGATTGAGAGACTCCTAATTTGTGATAGTCCGTTTGGGTTTGTAGAAGTTTGGCACGGTGACAAAGTTTGCATCATTGGAACATAACGATTTATTATTTACATTTTTTTGATTCCTTTATTTTTTTCATTGTCCAAAGGCTGTTTTTTTTGCAAATTACAGTGTCAAATTTCTAATAAAAATACGTGAAAACATTTGGGCAATTTTCCTAGTCTAAATCGGCGAAGAAAACTTTTGAGCAGCTAAAAAGCTCCCAGTTATTTACATGGTAAAAGACATTCAACATACAACGTTTTATAAGGAGTTTTTGATTTAGCAAAGCTGACAAAGCCAAAAAAAGTTTGTTTGGAAAGTTAAGAATTGATCGCCTGAACGATTGGATAATTGACACTTCCGTTAGATCTTTTTTTTGCTGTGTGAACCTCATTCATAGGGTGAGTTCCGATATTCACTGAAAGTACTGCGAACGTGACATCATCCATGTCAATCAAATGGGACTCGAGTACTGCCAGTACTGGGCAGTTATAGCGGAACGCAGCCATAGTCAAACTCATAGTGAAACAGATGACAAAGGCTGTGTCTACCTGCGCCCCAACCGTTAGTCGTTGTTCACCCGGTCAGTCACAAAATGCTATAACTTCGTCATTACTGTGAATTTCCTTATGAAATTTTCAGGCTAGACACTCAAAGGATAGTACTTTCGAATGAGCACTTTTTTGAAAAATCGATTTTTTTTACCTACCCAGGTGTATGTAAGCCCTTAAGTGTGGGTTGTTTGGGCATTGCGAGACTTCTGATTGGCAGAAATTCGAAACTTTGGGAAGTTTGGAATTCATCCTCCGAACGGTTAGAGAATTGAGAGACTTCTGATTTGCAGTAATTTGTTTGGGTTTGATTGGCTTCTTAGGGAAGTTCGGAATCGATCCACCGACGGGTTGGAGAATACAGAGACATCTAATTCGTGGTAATAAGTTTGGGTTGTTTAGGAAGCTTCTTGTCGATCCTCTACACGGTTGAAGCAATGACAAACTTCGAATTGGCGCTCATTTGTTTGGGCTTCTTGGCAAGTTTGTCTTTCGCTCAGCACGCGCGCTACCTAAAAATCCAGAATGCATATTCTCGAATGTCAAAGTCCCTCCCGTTCTCGCCCGTTAACATCCCGTACATCCTCGAGTCTAAAGAAAATGTTTGCGACGTTACAAGAATCCCCCCTCGACCGACGCTTAAGAAGGTGACGCAGTTTCTGAGGGACTGGTAGGTGAGCGACGTGTTACAGGCGCCGGCGTGCGAGCACGCGTTCTGTCGGGTCTGCATCAACGAGTGGATCAATCGTCAGCCAAC
Organism: Ophion ventricosus; assembly: GCA_963932345.1. Taxonomy (NCBI): domain Eukaryota; kingdom Metazoa; phylum Arthropoda; class Insecta; order Hymenoptera; family Ichneumonidae; genus Ophion; species Ophion ventricosus. The sequence goes on along the minus strand of OZ010718.1, from coordinate 24,754,452 downwards.
CTGTCCGCTCGACCGTATCCCCATAACGTCAGCCCAGCTGCGACCGGTGCCGAGAATTTTGCGAAATTTGCTCGCTCGTCTGTGCATCAATTGCGACAATGCGGTGTACGGTTGTCAGAGCGTCGTCAAGCTGGACAGTCTCGCATCACATCTGGAAGAGTGCGAGTACAATCCCAAAAGGCCGATGCCCTGCGAACAAGGCTGCAGTCTCATAATACCCAAGGATGAGCTCAAGGATCACAATTGCGTTCGGGAATTGAGAAATCTCATACAGTCGCAGCATCAAAAGTTAAGCGACATGCGGCGCGATCTTGGCGAGCAACAATTTCAAATAAACGAGCAACGCAGGGAGATCAATTTACTGAAGGAGTTTATGCGAGCGATGGGGATATCCAATCCTGCAATGAGGGCTATCGCCGATCAGATGGAGAGGGACGAGGTCGTCAGATGGTCCGCGACCCTCCCAAGAGCCAGGGTCACCCGGTGGGGTGGCATGATCTCTACTCCTGATGAACTTTTACAGGTACACTCAGGATTCTTGGATATCATTTTTATTTTCTCGCGATGAGGATTGCATCATTGGAATGCAAGGGAAATCACTTTCTTTTAATTTGTCAAAAGTTTTTTCCGTATCCGACGATCTCGATCTACAAAAAAAGATTTTGGATTATAAGAAGGAATACAGAAATAAAGAGAATTTTTTATGCTGTCTAAAGACGCAAACTTTAACCTCAGTATTTTTTATGGTGAAGTTTGCTTCGTTAGAATGCAATGAGAATTCAATTTATATAATTGTCCAATTTTGTTTTCGGGATTCAGGCCACGAAAATTAGTCAGACATTTTTTTGGAATTCTTATCAGAGAGAGTAAGGAAAATAAAGTTGGAAGAAATATTGGGCATTTATGTTGCGGTCCAGCAATGCAAACTTGAACATTGTATGTTTTTTGTGTATACGTCGAATTGGGGCGCCTCACGTTAAGGTATTACTGGATGGATATTGAAGAATCGCCAAAATTCTTGAAAAATTGAGGAATTATAGTTCTTTATAAAATAATAATACGTGAATTAATTTAAAATTTTTCACTGAATAATTTAGTAGTTATAAACATATGAATTTAACACGGTCGCTTATGGGAAAACAGCTTCTGCAGACGTTAATGGTTGCAAAACGAATGGAACTAAATCGCCGTAAAGTCCGAAAATATTATATCAAGATTTAGAATCAAGCGATTGATTATGCTAAGTTTCAAGTAAATCGACTGAGTAATTGTCGAGATATTAATTCAAGTAATGAGGAGTATCGTCTTTTTTAACGATGAATTAATAGCAATCATTGGAAAACTCATTATATATTGAGTTTTTGGATAATTATTGATAATAATAAGATGATCTGAACGTATTAGTTAAATTTAAAAATTGAGAAATTTTTGTTGTTGGACAGTTGAAACAGATGTACAGTCACTAACAAAACTTCAGTCAAGCACACACCAATATATCGTCGAATTTGACTTTAATTATTATTAAAAGTGGAAAATTAACATTTCTCAGTGTTAATTTATTATTAAATTAGCTATTTGTAAGGCTAAACATGTACGACATGATCTAGACTTGTAAATCCACGGTTCGCCCATTTTAAACAAACTTTATGTCCGACTGTCCATCCAGTAATACCTTAACGGATTCCTTTCACGAACCCGAATATTTAACAATTCACTGATTTTCGTCTACAATTGAGTAAAAATACATCCCAGTATACCGATAAAATTTCTCGCCAAGTTACCGAAATTTGAACAAAAAATTACGACTAAAAATCGTTTAATTTTTGCAGCACTTTATGAAGATGGCATGCCAGCCACATTACTTTCTAATAATTTATACACTAAATAACTCTAGAGATCTGATACAAACTGCTCTACGCATGTCAAAAATTCTGAATATTTCGCGATGACAATAAAAGCAAGGGCTCACCGAATGTTTAAAGAAAATATAAATGATAAAACTTGGAAAAATGTGACTAGCAAAAGAATTTTCGTAACCGGGACTCCGAGAAAATGTAATAATGTCTAAATCTTTCAAATTAATCCGAAATACTTAATTCTAGTTTATCGTTCGGTATAACAATTGATTGTAACTTATTTTTCTTAAGCGTCACTGTAATTTACTGATTATTCAGAAGGGCCTGTCTTATGCCCCCATAAAATACGGCCCTCCGCGAAAGGAATACCTTAAAATTGATCGGAATGTTATTGAACGATTCGTCAAAAATATCACTTAAAAATTATATAACAATTAGATATTTGTAACATTTCGATATTACGAAATGATACTTGCGGTATTGTAACCATCAAGTTTGATAACTGAAAAAATCCTCGATTTAAAAATAATTATACCGTTTTAAAAAGCTAAGCTATAAGAATATAAGATAAAAAAGAATGATTTTGATACAAAATTTTGAAGTTGGCCTTCGTGTAACCTTAGCGTTTAAAGCCAAAGATGAAAATGAACTTTCCATCATTATGACTTCGCGAAATCGAACAACTTTTATTCGAAACATTTTTCATTGTAATTCGTACCTTCTGAGAAGCAAGCTCGTAACATTTTATGAGCGACATTCGTGTTCATACCACCAAGCATTTCGATATACGCAAATATATATATATATATATATATATATCTATATTTTCGCAGACAATGATCAAGAGAACGCTGTCCGAGCACAACTGTCCGATCCATGTGATCGACGAGCTAATGGAAAATTGTCACGAGCGCAAATGGCCACCTGGACTGAGTTCTCTGGAGAAACGACAAAATTTGCGACGACAGTACGAGAATTACGTGTGCAAACGGGTGCCCGGCAAACAGGCTGTTCTCGTGCTCTACTGCGACAACTCGCACATGCCCGAGGACATGATGGTCGAGCCGGGCTTAGTTATGATATTCGCTCATGGTATCGAGTAACGAAAAAAAAAAACAAACAAAAAGTAAAGGGGAGATGGGAAAAACAAATAGAGATGAATCAAAAGTGGACGAAAAAGAGGAAACGAACGAACAAAAGTAAATAGAGGAAGAAACGATTCGCAGCGTGATTTTTTTTTACACCGGCGTTCGTCGATTGAGCTGCGACACAGTAAGAGTCATTATTTTAAGCGATTACAGCTGTGAATTGTCATTGTATATGCAATATTAAAAATATAATATGCGCACGAAGTATATGGCTTGAGAGCAGGAGAGAGAGAGAGAGAGAGAGAGAGAGAGAGAGAGAGAGAGAGAGAGAGAGAGAGAGTCGCGCAAATCAGACCCGTTTATCGGCACAAGAGTTTCGTCTTTTTTTTTCTCTCCTTTCGAGCCTGTTCTTTTCGAGAACGGGACGAGGAAACGAATAGGAAAAAACATGGCGCGATTGAGAGAGATCCTGATAAAACTGCTCCGAAAATTTGTAATCGTTGAAGGATCGTCGGATAAGAACGAGCAACGCCGAAAGATCGCGCGATTGCTCGATGCTTCATAATGAATTTTAAGAGGGCGGCGATATTCCAAAAATCCGTAGAAATTTCGTCAATTATGCGTATACTGTGCGATCTACGTTATTTTCGCTTCGTCATTGGTAAACGTATTAGCAAATTCGATACGTAAGATTTAAAGATAAATATATAAATAATTTAAAAAAAAATGTTGGCCTTTGTGGACTAATTTGTTCCATTTGGTCCGAGCGAAACAAAATTTATTCTCGAATGTCGCATCGTCTATCGTTCGACAATTTTTTCAACATTATTCGTCAATGAAACCAACAAAAGGACAATTTTTCTTTTGGGTTGAAATCGTGAAAAGTCGATCGAGATTTTTTTCTCATCTGCTGAGATAAAAACGAAAGACCGTCGGACACGATAACCAACAGGATGTACAGTAGAACCTCGATTATCCGAACTAATTAGGACCGGACATCGTTCGGATAATCAAAAATAGATCTCAGATTTCCGGGAAAATCAACTCATATAATATAAATAGTATCGAAAATTCTCTTTATTAATCCAACGACCCGAAATTCTTTATTTTATAGCAATTAACAATGAATAAAGTTTCAATTTTTATACCACCACTATTTGTGCAGTTAGATCACAATTGCGGCTTTAAATAATGATCACTTTTTGGCTGTCTCATAGTAGTTGCGCGTTTCGTGGCCGCTAAGTCTCGAATTCGTTTCAAGAACAGCAAGCTGTGTGAGACTATTTTCTAGTTGGGTTTCAAACCATTCCAGGGCGGTTTTTAAAGCGCTGAATGCTTCGCTATGAGACGGTTTATTATGCGCTTCTGAGGCAGATAAATCGCCATCATCATCATTGTTATTGTCATCCTCTTGAACCCCTTGCACTAAAGATATCATTTCATGCTCATCAAAAATTTCAAAGTCAGGATCAAATTGTTGGAAGACGCTGCTGGAATACGCTCGTACGTACAATGTTTCTCGTATATATAATACATACAATGTATATACGATCTGATGTATAAAGTTACATATAGACAATAATGTATTTTGAAAACATCTCGAAGTGTTAGGAAATAGCTTTATTAGAGAAAAAAGGGGGATACCTTAGGGCGATACCTTAACTGAGAAAAAAAAGACCATCATTTTGAGTTCGGATAACGCGTCGAAGCGTTCGGATAACCGAAAATTCGGATAATCGAGGTTCTACTGTAATTCACGAATAAATTTCTTCCTTGTTTTGGTTTGCAAGAGCCAACGATGGAATTAGGCGCATCGTGGAATTGCTCGCCTTTCGAACGTTGAATAATTTTTCAAACGGTTTTTATTCTCTCTTTCAATTTCCCGAATATCTTCGTTGATACGTCTGCTAGCGATGTGGCATAAAAAAAAAGTAAATCGTACGAGTATACGTCAGTTGTTCAAATTCGCTGGCGATTTTTGGTTTTTCGCCGACAGCGGCGAGACCTTAACGTTAATTGAACGGATTGACACGTTGTCGCTCAAATTTATGAATTTTTGCCGTCGAGAAAAGTCTACCTGGCGATCGAAAGTCGAGAGCCTCGTACACACACACACACACACACAGACACATACACACACGAACAAATATTTTTTTAATAGCAAAACAAAAGTGCGGTAAGGACGAGAAGGTGAAAAGACGTTGAGTCCAAATTTGTTTCGACTATTGGAGACGCGTATGATTTATTGTTAGCGAAAAGACTGTGATAACCCGCGTTAAGATAAAGAAAAAAAAAACGAAGATGAGGTAAGAAAAGAAGAGGTTTCCACGATATTGATCACGTATAAATGTTGAATGAAAAAAAAAACATGCTACTTTATATTCGAAGTTTTCGGAACTCGATACCATCCTTGCGTAGACGAACGCACACCCGAAACTTCGCGATAATTTCGTGCGTCGACTATATATACATGTATATACGCATGTACAGGATGTCCCGTTTAAATCGAGCCACTCGAATGTCTGCGAAACTGTTGGGCACTATGATTTTGGAGTTTGCATTGTTTGAATGCAACGAAAAGTGTATTATTTTATTATTCTCTATTCTTCTAAAAAATTCTATTCTGTTTTTTTTTCTAAAGAATTCTATTATTTTATTTCGTAGTTCTAAACGGTTCTATTCATTTTCTTTTGTTTCTAAAAAAAAGTCTATTTCATTTTTTAGCTATAAAAAGATATATACTTTCATTTTTATTTCTAAAAAAAATTGGCATTGTATCATTCTAAAATTGCATTATTCTTTCACTTTTTATTTCTAAAAATGCTATTACTCTCTTCTTTTGAAATTCTATTATTTCATTTTTACGCTCTAAAAATTTGTATTCTTTTTTTGTTTTGTTTCGTATTTGTAAAAAATTCTATTATTCCTTAATTTCTTTATTTAGATTTTACATTATTCGAAATCGCTTTTTGCACATATGCATTGCAGACCTCTAATGTAAATCCTGTCAATCGTTCGCGCGATTTTTGGAGCCTGAATGTGGCAAAAGAATTTGAAAAACTCGAAGAAAAAAAAATTTTCATTGCATTTCAACGGTGCAAATTTGAACATCAATGATCATCGAAAATATTCGTATCATTTGATTAGGACGGGACATTCTGTATATATATATATATACAACTGTATATATATATATATATACATTTATAGTGTGTATATATATACACACTATAAATATTTGCTGTAACGGCCGTAACTACTTTGTATCTGTTTTATTATCGTTTAGTTTTTTTTTGGTTATACATTAAGATGTTACTATCGTAAGCTGCGTGCTATTTTTTCGCCGACGAATGATTTTTGTCAATTTTCCAGTGACTAATTTTTCCTTTTTTTTTTCTTACATGGGCTGACGAATTAGCCTGCCAATGTCGTTATTTCTATTCAGTGAGAACAGTTACGTGGATGGAGATGCGACGTCAGCTTGAATGTGACAAGGAAATGTGGTTTTTTTTTCTTCTTTTTATATACATAATAAAAACAATGGATGTCAACGTTGATCGGAAGTGGAAGATTCTTGTCCCGTTTTTTTTTTCGTAGGACACTGCGCGAGTCGAAAACACGAAACGCTGATTCGATCCTGCTGCAGTCGAATCTTATTCTTCATGAAATTCTTGAAGAATTTTCAAATTCACCGTGTGAGTCCAAACTGATCCTGTCTCAATATTACATTTAATTGTACAACGAATGCTTAATTAAAGTGTCGAACACACGATACAATCGATTGACAACAATCAGTCATTTATTGCTGTTAAAATTCGTACATAAAATGTATCCGTATAAAAACATTTGCAAACATTGAACAAAGTAGGATTAATCCGTGATGAGGTAAATTTGTTAGTTTCATTCGTTGCGAATTTAATCATTTTTAAATCGTGGGGCAAACGCCCGTCGAGACCTTGCCGTAAGCCCTCTCGGGATCGAGGATTATAGTTTTCTGATTGATGACGACGTTCCTTATACAACCGACGTACTGGGCGTGGGAAGTGCTGCCGCGTAAATTCTTTGCGAGCAGGGGATGTCCGCCGATGAATATCGGATGTTTCGTGAGTACGCCCGCCAGATTTTTGGCACCGATACCTGGTGGAGCGGTGTCATGATCCACCGACAATATGGCGACGTTCTTCTCTTTAACGGCTGCGAACGAGAGAATAAGTACAGTTGCGAGAGAACGAAAATCACGGAGCTGCCTTACATTGCGTTTATATCGAATTACAACTCGATTACTTTGCATAAGATTGCAAATTGATCTGCTATTCGTTAAGGCAGTATTCTAGTCTAGTCCAATTTCCTATTATCAGAAAACATGGACTTTTATAAACATGCTGTTAACATTTTTGTCGTGAAATTCGAATTATTCTGGTCGCTATAGCCTATCGTAGAAAAAAGGATTCGACTAGCTGCGTGAGACTTGGCGCTGCTGAACGACGCTTTTCTCGAAACGTCGTTTTGCCAAATGCCGGAAGATTTTGAACGAAGATTTTCAAGCTTTCCGTCTCAAATCTTGCCACATCATTCTTCCCGCTATTCCTTAACGTTGTACGGAAGCGTTTTTTTTCTTTCAATTCCACATTTTTTGTCAACGAAAAACTATCGAAAAGAGCCCAATTCGATACTTAATTTTCAAATGACCACTATTTTGTTAATTTTCATCGAAAAAAAAAATCCTCCGTACGCCTCTACAGTTTTTCATATTAATTAATAATCCTTTTGGTTTTTTACTTTCAATTTTTGAGAGAATAGGACTGTCCACTGTCGGGCGCTATTTTTTTAGGCATCATTTTGCAGTTGCCAAAAAAATTATATGAAAAATAAAACTAAAACATTAAAAAATATTTGTATCTACAAGTCATTCGAAGAAAAGAAAAAAAATGGACCGATTATCGAAATTGATTAAAAAAAAAAATCATGAACATCAGCAATTATCAAGCCAGTCGCACTCGAGTAGGTATACCCCCGATATAACGTAAGTACAACATGACATTATGCCACTTAGATTGTTGCGGTTGTCTCAAATTGTAGTTTTTCATTGCAAAAACGAACGAAAATTTGTGCAAAATTTGTATTTTTCTTCTGATGGGTCCCATTTTCTCAATTTTCAACTTTTTATCTGATTCTTAGGTATAAGTTCAGCATTTGGATATTAAAATACGAAAAAAATTTTACTTATATTTTTCAGATCAATATTAAAGTCGTTGGACTTCCCACAAAACGTTCTGGCGTGGAAGATCACGCCATAACATCGCCATTTTGGAATATTTACAATTTGGAACAGTTTAATTAAGTAATAAATCATACCAAAGGTTCATAAATGTAAAACGTTTTGTTCCTTTCAATGAAAAAAATGATAAAAATTGGCTATTTTTCGTCGTCTACATGTATTTACCCCCTTAATTCGATATGAACTCAAAATTCCCGAAGTATACTGAGTGCAATTTTCCTGAATCATTTCAGACCTGTGAACGAAAGGTCTGGCAAGAATGCCAGGGGCGTCAAAGCCGCCCAAAGTGTCATTGCCTGTCCCTTAATACTCCCGAATTTAACGCACCTCTGATGTTGTGCCAGTTGCCATCGCACAATGAATGCGGTGTGGTTGGTTCGAAGGATGTCTCGATGGGGCCTCTAGTAGTCTTCAGGAGGAACTTGATGGTCCCGTTGACCATTTCGAGCAGAAGGAAATCCCGTTTACCGTGAACAGACAAGAGATGACCGGAGGTGGAACGTGGCTTAATGTCCATCTGTATGTCAACACCACGTCCGACGCTGAAGCGATCGACGGCTCTGAAAAAACTGGAACCGTTACCGGGATAGAAGAAGAGGCCAGGCTCGACGCGTTTGGAGCACGGTACAACGCCGCTTTGTTCCTCAGGCTCGCCGACCGGTTGTCCGTTCATCATGAAATTGCCGAGGCATCCGCTGAACGATGCGTTGACGCCGATTTTGCGAGCAACGTCGTTGGATATCTCGGCGAGAACGCCACCGACGTAGAAAGGTGGGCCGACGTTGATGGTTTTGGACTGGCCCTGAGAGTAGCCGGTAACGAGTGGTTCCTCGTCAACGAGGAGCTCGCCGTAATTGACATTTCTCTTGAATACAACCGTATGCCATTGGTTGTCGTTTATCTTGGTGGTGCCCGTGAGAACGGCGGGCCCGCTGCCGCAATCGAATTTATAATTGATCCTACCGTCCTGAAGATAAACGGCAATAAGATCCGGTTTGGCGAGGTCGCCGCTGTAGAAGACAATGCCGTCGTCGGCGAGGGTCTTAAGATCGATCTGGAAGTCGTAATCGTGCCTGTAACGTCCTCGGAGGGTGCGATACTCGAGTCGGCTGTGCCTGACAATGCCGAATCTCCAGGCGTTCTCGGGCTCGGGATCTTTGGCAGGTATGTAAGGCAGACGGCATTGATCGACGGTTCTGGGTGACTCGGTGATCGGCACTTGTTCGGTAACTGTGGGGCTTGTGACCGGTTCGGGCAAGCGTTTGGTCGTCACCGGAGCGGCTTGGGTGACCGGACGATCGGTCGGTCTACCCTCCAACGGTATGTTACGGCCGGTGTTGGTGTTGCCATCGTCTTCGTTGTCGACCTCGACCATGTTGCTTTGCGTCGGTACTGCGGTCGCGGTCTCGTAATCGTCGGTGACGGCTGGTCCGGGTGGCCAATTGTCGGGTGACTCGATAACGGGTGACATAGGGCCACCCTGATCGGCACCGTCGCATCTGCCCAAAAATGCGTTGGGCTTCTCCTTCGTACCGGCATAATTGATGATGTCACCGTTGAGGGTCGTGTCGCCGATGCAGCCAACGAACGGCATCGTCGACTTGGAGACTTCGCCGGCGGCCCCGAATGTATTCGGCAGACCTCCGATGTACAGTATGCCGTTGACAATGCTCAGTGAAGCGGGTGCGAAATCGGCGCTGTAATTGTCCGTGTCGTCAATGTCCAGTCGGAGGGTCTGATCGTTGTGGGTCGCTGTAACTACGTGCCACTCGTCGTTGTTGAAGACACGTGCCGCACTCGTGCGCAACTCTTCGCCCTGGCTTTTGAACACGAGTCGGCCGTCAACCAAGGACAAATAACTGTTGACCGTTTGATCAGGATTGGTCGCGTAGAATATGAGGCCGTTGCTCGCTTTCGTCTTGAACTTGAGATTAATTTGCAGTGTGTTCTCGGCCGTGATGTTGTTCCACTTGACGTAGCCGGGCTTGTCGGCCTCGAATGATACGGAGCTGGCGAATTTAACGGGACAACCGGGCACGACGCCGAGCGCGTGAACGCTTCTGCTAAGATCGACCGGAGTGTCGAGCATCACGACTTCGTCAATGCAGCCGTCGAAACCGATCCTCGTTACGGTTTGAGGAGGATTGTCGTTACGGGGATAACCACCCACGTAGAAGGCATCGGTGACTCGGTGGGCCGCGTTATTGCCGCTGCTACCACCCTTGTCCATCAGCTGGCCGTCTATCTCCAGTACTCCAACGGTCTTCAGCCTCTTTGCCTCCAAGGTATGCCATTCGCCGTTGTTGTATTTGTCCGCGGACTTGAGTACAACTGGGCCGTCACCAAGATCGAATTGATAAAAGACCCGGCCGTTACGCATCTCCAGTGATAAGTACTGATTCTTCCGCTTCATGAGGCATATCAAGCCGTCCTCGGCGAGAGTCTTGAACCTCAGGGTCATGCGGAACTTGAGGGTGTCCCACTGAACTTTAGCGGCCTTCATGCTCATGACCGCGTAGCCGTTACGATCGAATCGATAGCCGGTAACCGGGGCGAAATCTATGAGACGATCGCGCTCGGTTGCCGGCGCCTCGTTGTTCTCGCCTCTGACGAAGTTCCAGAAAGAAACGGGTATGTCACCGACGACGAGATCGGCCACTTCACCCTCAAACGAGGAGGCCGTAACCGCTTCTTGCATCTGGAACGAGGTAGGATAACCGCCGACGAAGAGTTTCGAGTGATCCTTGTCGACGTTGAATATCGCATACGTGCCCGATATAACTTGTTCCTTCGAATACAACTTGTCCTTGCCTTCGCCTATGTCCTCGCGCACTATAAGCTTCACGTTTTTGCCCGTACGATCGACGATTATCTGTCGCCACTCGTTGTCCGAGACGAATTTCGGGCTGATCACCTTCTCCGGGCCTGAACCAAGATCCATTATCAAAACCGGATAACCGCTCTCGATTATCAGCGACACGAAGTCCCGTGTCTTTGAGCGCGAATTCATCGGGTTGTCCTCGTTACCGAGATACAGCAGGAAGCCGTTAGTCTTGTTGGTGCGGAAATAAAGCGACAGTTTGGTCGATGTTGCCAGTAGTGGAAGACTCTCCGGATTTCGTAACTCCAACGTTGTATTCCTGTGGAAGATAAGACCAGGCTTGACGCGACCAGCCAGCTCACGGGCATTCGAAACCTTCGTCTTAAGGGCCTCGATCTTCTTCAGCAAATCGTTACCACGATCGTCTATTTCGCGCTGCTTGCCGCCCAATTTATTCAGCAACTCCTCGATGTTTGGCACAAGCTTGTTAACCGAGTCCAATTGTTTCTTGCCCTGCGACAGATCCCTTATGGAATCGGCCGTGTCCTTTGACAATTGTTTGGTAAGTTTAAGATCCTCGGGTATCTTCTCAACTATGCCGTTTATTCTTGTTAGTTGATCGTTGACGGAACTCTTGAGATCGGCAGCGTCGCGTGTGAACTCGTCGATCGAGTTAGCGGTTTCCGGTGTCTGTACGCTCTTAAGCTTGTGGTCCATGTTCTGAAGGGCCTCCTCGTTACGTTTGTTTCGTTTATCGATTTCGGCAACGTCACGTTGACCGTCGAAAAGGTCCTGCTTAAGTTTGCCATTCGTCTTGGACAGGGCGCCGATCGCCTCGTGGAGAAGATCCTTGGATTTTTCATGAGAGTCGTTAGTTCTCTTGCCGACACCCTGGGACATGGTAGTCGCGTTGTTGGCTGCCTGGAGTGCCTCGTTGGCATCTTTGCGAGCCTCCCCGATTGTCTCGTCGATGTCCCGATAGGCGGATACGGCTCGAACGGCGCTCGTGTTTCTCGTGTCGGTGAGGACGTTGTCAAGGTCGAGGGAGAGACTGTACAGTTCCGTGGCGTGATCCTGAGCGCGTTTGACGAGGTCAGTAACGTTGTTGAGTTTTTGAACGTTGCGATCGATGGTGCCGCGCAACCGTTCCGTCGCTGTCTCGATCTCGTTGTGACGTAGCTCGTCTATACGAAAATCGGCCTCGTGAAGATGAATTGTCGCGTTGCTGTTCAATTCGGCACCTGCGGCGATATCCTCGCGCGCTTCACCGGTCGAATTCTTCACCACGTCGAAGTTACCGATCATCATTGCTCGCTTGTCCTCGCGTATGAGTTTGTCGGCCGTTGCGGCGAGTTTGCCAGCTTTGTCGGCGATCACGTAAAGATCGTCGATTTTCGCGGTGAAGTTTTTAACTTTGCCGGCAATATTGTCGGTCGCTGTGCTGAGATTGCTCACGGGAACGTTGTACTCGATCATCTCGGAAACTAGGATATTCGTCTGTCCCGATTGATCGTTTGCAGCGTCGCGAAATTTCGTGAAAGACACGTCCTGGATCTGCTTCAAAATGGCCTCGGCTTCCTTGAGTGCGGTGTCAACTTTGGCACCCGTGCCAATCTCAATATTGAACGCGAGTGACTGCACTTCTCCCACGATCTTGCGTACCGATTCGATCTCACGTAAAACATCCGATTCCAAAGCGTTCATGTCGCGCAGAGTATTCTGTGCGCCTTCCCTCCACGTTATGCCGTCCTCTGCCATATACTCAATCTGGCGACGCTGATTGGAGATCTCCTGCTCCAGTCGGGCGATCTCTCGTTGCAACGGCACGAAGTCAACCCTCGTTGAGTCCAAGTCTCGTACCTCAGGCTCCAGCTCGTTGATCGTGTCGTTGATGAATTTGAGCCGTTGATTGGTGAAGTAGCTCTCGGCAACTGTCTCGAAGTCGCGTGAAATCGGCGCAAGGAGATTGGCCAGCTCGTCGGTAACGTCGAGCAAGTCGTGAATGCAGGAATCGCACTCGTAACAGCCGTCACCCTCCTTGAGCACGTGACGGTAAGGGCAATGATCGCACTTCTCGCCGATTACACCTGGCAAACAGGAACACTGGCCAGTCGTCGTGTTGCAGGAGGCGCCGATCGAATAACCCGTGTTGCAGCCACACGAGATACAACCTTCGGGTCCGTAGTCCCAATAGCCGGCGATACAACGATCGCATCGCCGACCACTGACACCAGGCTTGCAACTACACTGCCCGGTTGTCTCGTCGCATTGGGCACTCTCCGATGCCTCGTGACAGTCGCAATCGTCGCATCCGTTGCAACTGTCAAAACCGTAATGATTCACCTCGCAATGATCACACTTGTCACCTATGACGTTTCTCTTGCACTGGCATATACCATTGTAACTGTCGCACTTTTCCATTCCGCACTGATCGCACAAACAGCTCTGGCAATCCTTACGCTCGATCGCGTCACCGAAGTAGCCTGGAGCACAGAGGTTGCAAGCCTCGCCGTAAGTGTTGTTCAAACAGCGAAGACACTCGCCCGTTATCGAGTCACACGCGTCGATCTCGTTCGTGTCGATGTTGCCCGAACACTCGCACGATCGGCAATGGGCACCCTCCAGTTCCGGTGTACCGTAATAACCGGCGGCGCACGACTCGCAACGTGCACCGTAGTAGCCAGGCTTGCAGTCGCATCTTATCTTGTCACCGTCCTCGTTCACCTCGCAACTATTGGCAAAGTTGTTCGAGGCTATTGGCAACGGACACGCGCATATTAGACAGTCCGTTGGTGTACCACCGGTTGCGTTACCGTAGTAGCCCTCTTCGCAGAACTCGCAATGGTCGCCTGTTGTTCCGTTCTTGCAGTCCTATGGACAGATGGGGATGAAGAGATAGAGTCTAATTATAGTGAATCGTGATGACAGTGTCGATCGATGATGAATTTACTTCAATGGTCTTTTTGAACTTTTGATTTTTTTTTACTTTCGAGACCTTACGCTGGCCAGCATTTTTTTCTGGGGGCGGGCGGGGCCGGTATGTCATGAACTGGTTTTGGACACAATGATATTTTCTTTTAAGGTGGCATATTACACTCACAACGATAGAAAAATCGAAATGCAAGAAGAGATGTATTATGTATTTGGGCAAAAAGTTAGCCCAAATCGGGCCAATCGTGGATTTACAAGTGTAGATAATGTCGTATATGTTTAGCCTTACAAATAGCTAATTTAATAATAAATTAACACTTAGAAATGTTTATTTTTCTCCACTTTCAGTAATAATTGAAGTTAAATTCGACGATATTGGCGTGTGCTTGACTGATGTTTTGTCAGTGACTGCACATCTATTGTGCACCCGATCTATTGTGGTTCATCGGTCAGGTCTTTCAAAATGGATTCGATGTTCCATTTACCTTTTTTTAATTTTAGTGTAGCCCCCCCGCTCCCTTCGTAACTTTTTCCTTAATAGATTTGAGAAGTTTGAGAAAAAATCTTACTCGGCATATTCCCGTCTTGACGTCGCACGTCTCGGCGTGTCCATTGCACTGGCACTTGACGCAGTATCCACCGGAAGGTCCCGAGTCGACTCGATAATAACCAGGAGCGCATTCCTCGCATGACAAGCCTTGATAGTTGGGTGGACATTGGCACTGTTCTACGCTAGGAACGACAGCACTATTGTAGGTGTAACTCTCGGTGGCCTCGTCCATGCTAACATCGGACAGCATAGCCTGTATGCTGGGTTTCCAATAGGTCATCCTGATGTAAACACCGCGAAGATCCTCGAGAACGGTGAGCAATTGTTCGCGGGTGACCGGTGTATGAGCGCTCGTTAGTAGATTGCTCTCGACAAGTTTGAAGGAGCCGTGGAAGCGAGTGAACGACGGTGGTTGTTCGTCGCAATAGTAGAGCAAGAAGATTCCAGCGCCATAGAGTACGACATCGGCGCCAGGTACGGCTTCGCCGAATGGTCCTGTGCTGTAATGAACGGTATAGTTGAGCGAGCCACCGTAGGAAGTCAATTTTTTGCCAAGATAATTGCCCGGAGCCGAGAGATAAACGACATTGTTGAAGGTCTCTGTGTCGGTGAGTCCAACGAGTATGGTGGTATCGTTTATTTCCTGTGGCTCGGTAGTCAGCAAGGTAACATTACCGGGTGTCTTCTCATCCACCAGTACAACGTCCCAATCGATCATATTTGCGGTATGGCTCTTGTAGAGATTTGCCGATGTGCATCGAGTCGTTTTACCAAAGCAGAAACACTTGGAGCAACCCTCAGTGTTGTCCGATTGTATGTTGAACGTGCCCTCTTTGCATATGTCGCAAGCTTGGCCTTGTACGTTCGGCTTGCAGTAACACTCGGCCGTGTACTGATCACAAATTTCATCGGTTGTGCCACGCTCGTCGCAGTCGCACTCCTCGCAATGTGGAAACTGCGAATAACCAGCCTGACACTTGTCGCACTTACGGCCAACGACGTTTCTCTTGCACGTGCAATTGCCAGCTAGAAGATCGCACTGCATGTCACCACCGAGTACACCAAGGTGAGAGCAGTTGCACTCCTCGCAGCCGATTATAGGATGAAATCCGTAAGTACCGCGCTCGCATTGATCGCAAAGCTCACCGACGACTCTCGAAGGGCACATGCACTCGCCGGTCTCAGGCTCGCATATTGCGGTGCTTGGACAGTTGCACGGCTTGCAATTCGGATAACCGTAAAAGCCGGTTTTGCATATGTGGCATCTACGTCCAATGATGTTATCCTTGCATGGACATTGGCCACCAAATTTGGCGCACTCGAAGCTCTTCGTGCCTTCGCGTATGCAATGACAAGGCAGAGCGCCGTTGTTGTAATTCGTCGTCAATGAGAATACGGAATCTCTGCAGAAACCCTCATCCGTCACGTTAAGATGGAAATGATTGTTGCCGCAGCGTTTTATGAATTCTTTGGTCTGATCGAACTGTATCTTCTTGAGGACTTTCTCATTATACTGATCGGCAGGTATGATGAGAATGTAATCGAGCCAGACGCTGGTGGCTGAACGGCCTTTGAAGCTTAGAACGACGTTCTCGATCAGTTGGAATCTCTCGTTGCCGTCCGATTGCTTGAGGGTGCCCCGACAACCGCTGTTGCTCGGGCAATGACCGAGTGGCAATTTAGCCTCGTAGAACTTGCCGTTTTGTACGAGAACGTCGAGCTCGAAGCCCGGATGATCCGGCTGATAGTAGAGAACGACGAAAACGTATTCGCCCGGCTGTGGTACTTTGGTTCTAACATCGACAACGGTATCCTCGTCCTTTAGATGAACCAGCTTCGTAGCGTTGTCGTAAATGCCAGCTGGACGACTAACCGTCTCCTGGATCATCTCGTTCTCCGTCATCGTAGCCAATTCGACTTTCTGCGCGTCGGCAGCACCCGGGAACATGCCTTGAACGCACTTGCCATTTTTTCTCACGCAAACGGACTTAGGCTGCACGTAGTCGAGGGACCAATCGTCGTAAGGCACAGCGACGATTGAATCGATCGCCACATTGGAATTTGGCTCGCCCGTTATCACCAGACTGACGTAATTCGAGGGGAAATTCGTGACGGCTATTTTGCCGTAACGATCGGTCACCACTTGACGGCATATACTCGTGTAATTGCAAGGATAGAGTGTCGCTTTTCCTTTGATGGAGGTATTCGCCTCGATTAGAAGGCTCGACGTGCGTCCCTCGTTCTTCGACGTGAGATACGTCACTACGAGAACATGGAAGCCCGGCTTGGCGATTCTAAGCTCGAAATGGATCTCTTCCTGAGCGGCGTTTATAAGAGGTATCTCGTCGGAGCCAACTTCGCGTAGAACGTCACGATCGTCGAAGTACTCGGTCAGAGGAATCCTGATGCCGTTCTCGTCGACGAAGCCACCGGTGCCGCGTACGTGATCGTACCTCTGAAGGCTCGGATAGCCGAAGTGACGGCAGAGGCCCTTGTAGCCGATCTCGCAAGGTAAATTGACGTCTTGGGTTAAGAGGGTAGCCTCGTAATACTCGGATGGTAGGAGAACGAAGTAATCGAGGAATAGGCTCTTTTGAGTTGCTATGCTGATGGACCAAAAGCCAGGATTCATGACGAATGGCGATGGCAAGTTGCCGTGAAGGCCAGCCACCGTGACGAATGTTGGTTCGACGCTTGGCTTGAATTGGACTTTGAAGTCTTGCTCGGTCTCCGATGGATTGTCCGGGACAATGAGAATCTTACCGATCACTGGCTCGCTGTTGCGATTCACGAAGCGCAAAACCATACGATAAACCGATGATTGTTGAACGTGTACCTTCTGGATAATCTCGTCCTGGAGAATGCCAAAGACGGCGTAGCCCTTCCAGCTGTAATGTGGGAAGTGTTCCTCGTCGTAGCCGTAACGAACGGGGCTGTTGGCTGGTGTCCTGCCGTCTTCGACCTCGTAGCGGAATTGATGCAACGTTGGGAAGTAATGCGCCTGTAGTGGCTCTTTGCAATCGGCCCCGGTAACCCTCGGCTGGCAGACACATTGGCCGCTCTCCTTGTTGCACACGTTGCTTACCGAGCCGCCAATGTCGCAGCCGCAATCCTCGCAGCCGAAGAGATTCGCGTCGCGCATGTTGAACGTGCCGTCAACGCATTTCGAGCAGTCACGGCTGGTGACACCGGGCTTGCAGATACATTGTCCGCTCTTAGGATCGCACTCGCCGATGCTGCCGATCACGCCTGGCACGTGGCAACGACAAGTCTCGCAGCCGTCAGGATTCGACGGCAAGAGATTCCAATAAAGGGGCTTGCATTGATTGCATATACGGCCTTCGACACGATCTTTGCACTGGCAGAGCTCGCCAGCCGGCAGGGAACCGCAACCGGTGAAGGACTCGACGACACCTGCCGGATCGCAGTTGCAACCCTCGCAACGGGGAAAATTGTAGAATCCTTCGGTGCATTGGTCGCAACGGGCACCAGCGAAGTTCTCGCGACAGCTGCAATCACCCTCGGAATCGCACGAGATGCCGATCGAGCCGTGGCTGTCGCAATTGCAACTCACGCATTCGGGATAACGGAAGTAACCGGGACTGCACTGGTCACATGTACGTCCAGCGAAATTGTCCAGGCACGAACACTTGCCCGTGGAATCGCAGCTTATGGAAGATGAGCCGACCGAGCTACAGTTACACGGACGGCAATTCGGATAGCCGTAATAACCGGATACACACTGGTCGCAACGTCCACCACCGTAACCATCTTTGCACAGACAACGGCCACTCTCCTTGTCGCATACCTCGTACTCGGTACCTCGTGCGTCGCAATTGCAATACTTGCATGTCGGATAATCGTAATAACCGTGCTCACACGTGTCGCACGATCTACCACCGAAGTTGTTCTTGCATGTACAATTGCCGCTCACCACGTCGCAAACATCGTGACGCGAACCGATTTCTGTACAAGCGCACGGCAAACACTTGGGGAAATCGTAGTAACCCTCGGCACACAAGTTGCAATAATGACCCGCGTAGTTGCTCTTGCAAGGACACGAGCCCTGGGTCGCCTCGCAGTGATAACCGTCCGTACCGTCGAGATAACACTCGCACGGACGACACTTCGGATAACCGAAGTAACCGTAATTACACGTGTCGCAATTCGGCGGTGTGAACTCCGGACGGCACTCGCATCTACCCGTCAAATCGGCACAGTTACCCGTCGAATTCGAGTAGTTGCAGTTGCAAGCTGAAAAATTCGACGAGACGAGAATTTTAGGCGGGTGTGTATTGAGGAAATTGCACTTTTACGGGCTCGTACGGCTCTCTGGATCGAGTCTTAGGAAATTACGGCTGTTTTTTTTTTTTTTTTGGCTGTTGGAACTTTATTGTAATTTTTTCCTGGGGGGAGGGAAGAAGTCAGACGAACGCTGGATTTGATCACAATTATGAGTTAAAAAAAAATAAAATTGACATAATAGTCGATAATCATGCAACGCACATGAAATATGAAACTTGCTTTAATTATACGTTCATGTTAACATTAATATCAAACTCTTGCAATACCTTAAGGTAATAGTCTCGACAAGGCGTTTTTCTATACATTTTTTAAGTTTATTTTGAGGATCCATTGAGGACACTATTAAGTGATTATCTGCAAAATTGCAAAAGGATTCACCGTTATGTATTCGAGATATTAGCAATCAAAGATTGCACGGTTTTACACGTGTTCTTATGGGGAGCAGTGGAAAATTTCACATTTTATGCAATAACTTCGAAACTTTTCTACAGATTTTTTTTTTAATTCTCCATTACAAGGCAACATATGACGAAGTGGGTAAAAAATAATCATGAATTTTGACCGTTTAGTTTCAGAGATATATCGATTTTAATTATGCAATGTCTAACCACGCTAGTGCCACGAAGCGACTGGAGTAGACTAGAACTAGATTACACGCGGAGAGAATTAAAAAGTAATTTTTGTCGTGAATTTCACGGTAAACATTACCGTGATATATTTCAATGTGGTGACAAGTGAGAAAAGCATAATAATTCGTATGCGACAAGTTTTTTTTTAACTCACGTTACAGAAAATTTCAAATACGTAGCTAAAATTTTACTATACCAGAAGGGTAGCGCGCACGATAATTTTTACCGAGAGCACAATACATTTTCCTATAACACTCATAAAATTTTATAATAAATCATAAAATAACTGTTATAAAGACGATACTTTTTTATAGACATTTTTGAAAGGCATAAAATAATAAAATGCACAGTAAAATTTCGCTGATATTACATATTTTTTAAATTTAAATTTTGCGTATTTTGTTACACATCAAAATTTACTAGAAAATCTGGTAAAATTTTCTATCTGAAGAAGAAACTGTCATTTTATTATTTTATGCCTTTCAAAAATGTCTATAAAAAAGTATCGTCTTTATAACAGTTATTTTAAAATTTATTATAAAATTTAATGAGTGTTATAGGAAAATGTATTGTGCTCTCGGTAAAAATTATCGTGCGCGCTACCCTTCTTGTATAGTAAAATTTTAGCTACATATTTGAAATTCCCTGTAACGTGAGTTAAAAAAAACTTGTCGCATACGAATTATTATGCTTTTCTCACTTGTCACCATATTGAAATATATCACGGTAATTCTTACCGTGAAATTCACGACAAAAATTACTTTTTAATTGTCTCCGTGTACGGATATGTACACACTACTGTAGTCTAGCGAGCGCGGAGATCGTGGCAACGTCGCAACCCCAGCGATTTTTTGTCGTCGTATTTGGCGCTAGCGTCGCTAGACATTGCTTAATTTGAATCGCTAGATCTCTGAAATTACACGGTCAAGAAGTTATTGCATGAAATGTGAAATTTTCCACTGCTCTCCATAAGAACACGTGTAAAAACGTGCAATCTTTGATTGCCAGTATCTCGAATACACAACGGTGAATCCTTTTGAAATTTTGCAGCTAATCACTTAATAGTGTCCTGAATGGATCCTCAAAATAGATTTTAAAAAATCTATAGAAAAAGGCCTTGGCGAGACTACTACCTTAAATGAGACTGAGTTTTTAATTTTATCCTGCAAATCCACCAAAATTTTCTAAAAGCTTCTAAGGCTGACGTATTAATTATTAAGATTTTTCTATAATCATCGATGAAAACTTTACTGTTCCTTTATATTCGATTTAAAAAATGTAAATTAAATAATGCGTAATATATAATATTGTAAATTATACAATTTATATAAAAATGTATAATATTCTAGAAGAAAATATATTTAGAACAACATTTTAATGCAAATATTACGAGACTTCGGACGTGCCCAACAAAAATTGGTACTCGTCCCTTAAGATCGTCCGATAATCAACGATTTTGAAAATTCCGAAGCAATTTCATTCAACACGCGGGAAAAATTGCCGAAGCAAAACATCCTCTCTGAGAAAGCCAAATTTGTTTTTCAATCAGTCCCACAGAAATGTCCTACAAAATATTTACAAACGACAATCAATTTTCTCGTGCGTAAAATATTTTCGAAAAAACCGAAACAAATGTTCTTGCACGTGAATTTTTTAAAGAAATCAGCGGATAATTATTTTCTGATAAAAGAAAAACATCCTCTCCGAAAAAACCAAATTAGTTTTCGAATCAGTCAAATTTTCTATCAAATATTGTCAATCGAAAATCATTTTTCTCACACTGTACAATATTTTCGAAAAATCCAAAACGAATGTTTTTGCTCGTGAAAATTTTTCAAAAAAATAGGGATACTCATTTTCTGAGAAGAGAAAAAAGGCCCGAAAGTGTACAGATAAAATACGGAAGTAAAAGAAAAAAAAAAGGATACTCACGGTGGCAAACGTCAGTGGCATTGAGGGGTTTGTCGCGAGGTCGGTAGAAACGAGGTTTGCAACGATTGCAATTTATTCCTTCGGTATTGTGGGAGCAATTTTGGCAAATACCACCGCCCTCGTAATTCCCATGAATGTCAAGGGACAAGTGATCCTCGTCGATTTTCGGATCGTAGATGCACTCGTTCGAGTGGCCGAAGCAGTTGCAGGCTGCGCGATTGTCAAAAGTAAATAGCGTCAAACTCATCGATCGAATAAGTATAAAAAATGTCGTCATCGTTATTGCGGAGAAAGGAAAATTTACTAACGTTCGCAATTGAATTTCTTGAATGACGTGGACTGCTGCCACTTTTTCTGGCGGAAACCTGGACGACAGGAGGCGCACTGAGGTCCGTATGTGTTGTGCTGACAACGGCACACCAGTTTCTTAGGCTGTGACGGATCTTGGATGTCGCAGGTATCGGCGTGACCGTTGCACATGCAACGACCGCCTATACTGATGTCCTTTATCGAGTAAAAGTACTGGAAAAAACGAAAGATCGATCAGAGTTTTTCGTTTTTCAATCATTTAAAATAATTCACTTGTAGTAGAGGTTGGAAGAGGATGACGGAGGTGGAAAAATTCCAGGCAAGATAGGTAAAAATGGCCATGGGAATTAGTAAAAAAATACCCCAAACTACATCTGGCGAATGGAAGCAGGGTGTAGGGGAATGGTGGTCGAAGCATGAAAAAGAGCCGCGAGATATTTAGTAGAAGTAATGAAGATGAAGGACGGTAGGAGGCCCAAAAAATGCCTAAGGGAGGAAGTAAGAGCAACTACCAATGGCAAGCTATCAAAATGGGGAAAAGAAATTAAAGAAGGAAATACACCCTGAAAATTTCAAAACGATATTCAGATTCCTTCTAACGGTATGTATATAAATGATAAAGACTCTCCGCTCGACTCCCAAGTGCGCTCAGGTATCCACGAGCGCTCAGTTAGGTAGTTTGTTTGGGTTTGTTTGGATTTTCATAACCCAAACAAACCCATACTCGACCATTTGGCTATTAGCTCCATTCTGGGTACAAAATAATCGATGTAGCGGCATTTCTTGCTGCTATTTTATTCAATGAAGGAAATTCAGCCCTACTCATGGTTGTGAATGAACTACAAATCATAGTTGGCAGGCAGAGCTACGGATATGCCGAGCAAATGGATCAGATGCGCGTGGCTCGGAAAAATAGAAAAAGTTTATTAGAGACAAAAGAAGCTCGACAAGCTCGTAAAGAGGAAATGCAATCTTCAAATGAGTTGCACGAGGAAGAGGAAGGACTGCTTTATGGTGCGGGAATCGCTGATTAATCGGCAAGATACTTTATCGTTTGATTAAACACATTTGACTTTGAGTTTTACGTTTGTGAAACTTTAAACGTGTTTTTCTCGAAACGACATTTTTTCAATTTGCGGGAATCATAACTCAAAAACTAATTGATGGGTCATCTTCAAATTTGGAACACGTTTACATAATATAATTGATTAAAACATGAACCTAAAGTTTGAAAGATTAGATTGTTTAAAACATATTTATTATTGTAAAATGCCGGGAAAAAAATGCTAAAAATCGCTCATTTTTTTTTAAACACGTTTCAACATTCAATTCTCGACTTTTTTTTTCAAAATTTAGGTTCATGTTCTTAAAAAAACACCTCAAGAATGTATGAAAATTTGTTGGATTATTTCAGATGCGAATTGCGAGCTGCACAATTCCCGCAAATCGACAACGACGATGAGGACACGCCAAGGGACACAGCGGATTACACCTTAAAATTAATGCATGAAATAACTTGAAAAAATTACAAGAGATGTATGAAAATATGAATAAATTATTGTCAGAGTTGCGGAAATTTCCGTTTTTTTTTTCACGATTAAAAAAATCCAAAAAATCATCAATGAAAAACATCAACCAAATCATCAACCAAAAAAACAAAATGTCAACGAAGAAAAAACACACAAAATTACGAATGTGAAAAACCAAATGGACGACTAATAACCAATACGTAATTCGTAATTCGTAATAACCAATAAAAAGATAACAGAAGAAAAAAAAAGAAAAATAAATTCGTAAAAATCGTAAAGGAGCGAAGATGCGGATTTTTTTTTTCTCAAATTAACACAACTAGGTAATAAACATTTTATTCGTATAGGAAAAAATGTGGGATGCTGTAAGTTGAATCGTGAATACATCTTTCTGCTTTTTTAATATTCACAACGTTTCTTTTGTAAAGACGTGGCAAAGGGGGGAGGGGGGGAGGTGCACATTTTGACAAAGAGGCTCTGTCAATCGAGATAAAATTACGAGGAAGCGATATTAATTTTTTTTCTTCTTTCGAATATGGAAGCGGGCACATCGAGCCAGACATTACTCGAATTAAAATATCGAAGATATTTTAGGACAAAGCCGCGTGTGTAGCGGAGCATCGCATGCGAGTGAGTCCTCGGATTCATTGGACCCTCGTGTGAAAGCACGAGCAAATAAGAGCAGGTCACAGAGTTTATCGTCCGCCCGTGAGCATAAGAGGGCGATAAACTCGCTCGCCTTTTCTATGCTCCAAGAAGACGACGATATGCTCCTCGACTTATCGATAACTATGGCAAAATGGGTTAAAGATTTTTGGTCAATCGTTTCTATCTTCTTCTGACTCGATCGGACGGTCGTACATAAAAAAAAAAAAATGTTTCGAAAGAGTTTTTCGATCGAAAAAATTAAAAATAATACGAAAAATTGAATTAAAAAATTGAATTGCTGCTCTTATCGACCAAAAAATAGAGTGGGATTTTTACCCTCCAAAGAAAAAAATTTGCTGGGCTCTTACGCAGTAAAAAAAAACTTGGATGGGATTCTTACCCAGTTTCATCTCTCTTTCTCCCCCCCCCCCCCTTCCCCCTTTTGCACCCCTTTCATTGCTAAACACACCTTTCTGAACATTTTTATTCCTTCGTTTATTTGGTTTTTACGTTTGTAATTTTTTTTATATATAAAATATAAAATATACAATTGATTAAAAAATGATCATTTCGTTTCACTGTGGGCCAAAAGCGAAAGGGATGGGATCGTAAAAAAGCCCGAAAGGGCGTACGAGCCAACATTGAACATACGAAACAATTGTAATCACAAAAATCATTACAATTAGAATTACAATTGCAAAAACAAAAAATTACCAAAAAATTACAATACGAAAAAATTACAATTACCGGAATTCAGTTGTTAAAAAAGAAAACTTTCGTTTTTTAAATTTAGAATTGATCTTTTGGGATAATTGAACAGAATGTTAAAAGGGTTTTTTTTTTAAATAATTCTAAAGATAATTATTAATTGTTTTTGTATCACGATAATTCAAATTGTAGATGTTGGCGCGAAATGCCACGCTATCGGCGCTGGCGCGTGTGACGTCATCGTTCGAACGCGACCGAATAGATTATGTATACGGCTTACGCGCAAGTGTACACAAATGTGGAATTTGGTGTCATTTTACATCTGAAAAGATCTCGAGCTTTTTGAAAGAGCCAAAAACTACTTTAATTTTCGTGCAACGATGTGTAAAAGCGAATTTGTAAAGGCAAATTCGAGTAATTTACCGACCGTGGATAACTGAAATTTTTTTAGGTTAGGAGAGGCTTAATAAATTGTGTCAGTTATTGACGCTACGCCATGCTGCATCGGACCACAGATTTCGACGTTTTATGTCTTGTGGCACATTCAGAAATACCTATTAGGGACACTTTTCGTCGTATTTTTACAAAGAGAAAGGAAACAAGGCTTATAAGATTTTGTCGTTGTCATCGTTGACAGAATAGTGGCTTTCGAACGGTGACGTCACAGATCGCTCGGATAACTTCGGATGCTCTCGGCGCGTTTTTACCGAGCCGAACGGAACAACAATTTCAAAGTGCTATATCGTAGTTAATTGTTGCAAAAAAAAATACTTTGCTTTAAAAACCGCACATGATCTTTACAATTAAAAAAAATCATTTAATGACCCAATTATTGTTATTCCTCGTAAAAAAAAAAGGTAAAATACTCACGCGTCTGGTGACAGTCGGATCCTGTCGGGCCACGGACATCAAGTGTCCGAAGAGATTTTTCGTTCGCAAAAAGCGGAAACGAACGTTGGTAGCTCTCGTCCATTCTTGGAGGATTGTCGAATTGAAATAGTGCTTGGCCGAGGGACGATTGTTCAATATCGAGATTGGTATCTCGCCACCCTCGAGGGGCACGATTTTCGAATATTCCGTCGTGCATATTACACTGTCGTCTCGTGTTATTGGCGCGTGGCTGTCGATACCAAAATACGTCAGGCAGTCGTCGGCAGAGTCCGAAAAGTATTGCCAAGGCGACCACGTTTTACCGTAATCCTTCGATTTCTCAAGGATCCAGAGTCCCGGACGTGGCGAATTTCCCATACGCACGTACACGTATGCAACGTGAAATTCCTCAAGGTCGTATTGTAACAAAGAAGAAAATTAATTGGGAAATTCAGTAAAAATAATAAATGTGAAAAAAGTAAACCAAATACACGGAGAGAATTAAAAAGTAATTTTTGTCGTGAATTTTTTGTCGTGAACGGTAAAAATTACCGTGATATATTTCAATGTGGTGACAAGTGAGAAAAGCATAATAATTCGTATGCGACAAGTTTTTTTTAACTCACGTTACAGAAAATTTCAAATACAAGTTTTTTTTAACTCACGTTACAGAAAATTTCAAATACGTAGCTAAAATTTTACTACACAAGAAGGGTAGCGCGCACGATAATTTTTACCGAGAGCACAATACATTTTCCTATAACACTCATTGAATTTTATAATAAATCTTAAAATAACTGTTATAAAGACCATACTTTTTTATAGACATTTTTGAAAGGCATAAAATAAAAAAATGCACAGTAAAATTTCGCTGATATTATATATTTTTTAATTTTAAGTTTTGCGTATTTTGTTACACATGAAAATTTACTAGAAAATCTGGTAAAATTTTCTATCTGAAGAAGAAATTTTATTTTATTTTCGTGAAAATCTGTATTTTACTCAGTAATAATAAGCGAAGTTTCAGGGTTGTCATCTGGTTACCGTTACTGCACGGTAATTTTTAACATTTAATTCTCTCCGTGTACGAAATAAATTTAAGTAAATAAAAATAAGAATAAAACATCGATGAACCTCCTACATGAATCATACATAAATAGTACTTGTTTTTTTTTTTATAATAAATCATTTGATTTTACATTTATTTACTAAAAAAAATGAATCTATCGGTAAAAAATTAATAACAAAACTTTATTATTTTTCATAATATACATGCACAATAATGAAAGGAAAAAAATCACAGATAAATGGATATGTAGTAAAAGCGAAAAATATTTTTTTTATTTATAAAATAATGGATTTTTCGAATCATCATGAAGAAGAAAAAAGAATGATAAATTAATATGTAAACGAAATAAATTTTAAAAAAACGAAAAAATAAATTAATAACGAAAATAAAGAGCAATGTCATTCAATGAAATAATAAGAATCCTAAAAAATAAATAAAAATAAATGAGTAATAAAATAATACATGATGAAAAAAGAAGCATAAAAATATGCACGTAATGGTCGAAAATTTATCTTCAAAGTTAAGTTTCATATTTAATTATGCTTTATATTTGAGTAAGAATATTATTTTTATTATTTAACTAGATATTTATGTATTAATTATTTTTAATTAATTAATTTCAATAAGAATAATAATCTCAATAAGCTCTCTTTCAAAACTATCATTCCGATTTTGATATAATTTATCATTATATTCGTTTATACAATTTATTATTGTTTTTTTTCTTCTTATTTATGATGATTCAAATGATTTATTATACCGTAAACTTATTTGTTAATTTATTTCTCAACTCGTGTTTGCTCGTAATTGTTGTAACTGCGTAATGTGCCCGAGAAGTGCGGGTCGGGGAGAGGAAAATTTCGTGGGAGTTGGGAAGGGAGCGAAAGAAATGTTCTGTGAAAAGGGTCTGAGCGCCAGATGTGCCCAATAAAGATACGAACGCTTTTCTCTCATCCTTGTTCAACTTCCTTTACGCTTTGCGTGAGGTTCTTCATTCGTCTCATCACCATTGAAATCCCTAAACACATGTGCGGCCGCGTGGGTTTAGCTACGAGCTTGTGAAAGGAACACGGAATAAGCGTGACCCGCCTGAGTTTGGGACTTTCCGAGAAAATACTGCGAGTTTAATGTCAATGTGGGAGTTCAACCACCGAAAATAGTACGAAATGGTCCGCCCACGAGTTTTCACGAAAATCCTCGAAATACACATGGTCGAAGGAAGAATTCACTGGATGCACCGATTTCTGGTGGAAAATACGCCATAGCGAGAATTGCATTTTTTATCGAATAATGTTTCAAGGTATTACTGGATGGAGCGTCGGGCAAAAAGTTAGTCCAAAATGGGCGAATCGTGGATTTACAAGTCTAAATCATGTCGTACATGTTTAGCCTTACAAAATAGCTAATTTAATAATAAATTAACACTTAGAAATGTTAATTTTCCACTTTTAATAATAATTAAAGTCAAATTTGACGATATATTGCTGTGTGCTTGACTGAGGTTTTGTCAGTGACTGTACATCTGTTTCAACTGTCCAACAAAGAAATTTCTCAATTTTTAAATTTAATTAATACGTTTAGATCATCTTATTATTATCAATAATTAGCCAAAAACTCAATATATGTTGAGTTTTCCAATGATTGCTATTAATTGATTGTTAAAAAAGGCGATACTCTTCATTACTTTAATTAATTTCTCGACAATTACTCAGTCGATTTATTAGAAACTCAGCATAATCAATCGCTTGATTCTAAATTATGATATAATTTTTTCAGAATTTACGGCGATTTAGTTCCATTTTTTCCATATTTAGTTAAATTCATATTTTTATAACATCTCAATTATTTAGTGAATGATTCTCAAATAATTCATGTATTATTATTCTGTCAAGAACTATCAATCTTCAAATTTTCAATAATTTTGGCGATTTTTTAATCCAGT
Source organism: Ophion ventricosus (assembly GCA_963932345.1). Classification (NCBI taxonomy): domain Eukaryota; kingdom Metazoa; phylum Arthropoda; class Insecta; order Hymenoptera; family Ichneumonidae; genus Ophion; species Ophion ventricosus. The sequence goes on along the minus strand of OZ010718.1, from coordinate 24,725,987 downwards.
AATACCCTTAGCAACTTTTTTAAAGCGGTGATTTTTTTATTTCTATTTTATTTTTTAAGACAGATTTATTTTCTTTCGAGTATTGCAAGAGTAAGCATTTCCGGTGGGAATTATTCGATACAGGAAATTGAAATTTTACATCGGAAATTATGAAGAGTATGGTTGGAAAAGAGGATTTTATTTCGAGGTGTCTGCGTAACTTTGAAATACGATTTTTTTGCATAGTTTTATAGCCTAGGATCTTAACTTTAATTTGCGATAGAGATTTTGTAAAAATTCCAAAAATTCGACGAGTCATGAAAATTTTTGTGAAGGGTCGTCTTGTGAAGAAACTTTTGAGTTTCTCTCGAAACTTTTATGGAACGCTGTAAGTCATATCTGGAATTCTATTCGGCTGATTAATTTCAATTTCGGACAGAGGATAGTTTATAACATTTTATATCGTATGACTGGATGATTTTTCTATTTGTTTATCCATTTGTTAATAACAAATGAGTTAAGTTGTTTTTTTTTGTCGAAAATCGAACTTTCATTTTTATGACTTGACATTGTCGTATTTTTCTAAATTTCATAAAAGTATCCGGTTGTACGAAAGTTTAATTATTATACTAGACGTATTGGGAGTACAAATTAATTCGGTCCGTTTTCAAGAGATGGCTCTGGCTGTTATGAATGTTTCATAGTGACAGCTGATTTCGGTGCTTTCAGAGAGGTTTCAGAGACATCTGTCAATAACATTCAGTCTATATCGCTTTGAGGTCCATTAAAAACCTTGTTTTTTACTGTGTTGAATATGTCAAATTTTGTTTTAACTAAGCAGCATTTGCGGCAAGTTTTACTTTTCTGCTTTAATTGGAAGTAAAGTGCAGCTGAAGCGCATCGAATGCTTGTTGAAGTTTACGGTGATGATGCTCCAACTGATAAATCATGTAGGGAATGGTTTCGACGCTTTAAGAACGGTGATTTCAGCGTTGAAGACAAGCCTCGCCCTGGACAGCCAAAAAAATTCGAAGACAATGAATTGGAGGCGTTACTCGATGAACAACCTGGCGATTCCATTACGGGCGATCGGTATAGACTACAATTGATTCATTTGAGCTGTGCATTACGAGAAAAACGGCCGGAATACGAGCAAAGACATGACAAAGTTATTCTTCTGCATTACAACGCCTCGGCCTCATGTCGCAGAAGTCGTAAAAAAATATTTGGAAAGGCTCAAATGGGATATTTTACCGCACCCGCCGTATTCTCCGGACATTGCTCCTTCTGATTACTAATTGTTCCGACGGATGCAGCAGGATTTAGCAGGTCACCGGTTCATTTCTTTCGCAGAAATCGAAAATTGGCTCAAAACTTGGATCGCCTCAAAAGACGAGACTTTTTTTCGAGATGGAATTCGAAAATTGCCTGAGAGGTGGGAAAAAGTAGTAGCCAGCGATGAACAATACTTTGATTAATCTATTCATACCTTTTATTTTGAAATAAATGGATTTTTTACCACAAAAAAAACGGACCGAATTAATTTGTACTCCCATTTTATTTTGGGAAAGGAAAATAATATTTTTTTTATTTTTCCTTGCAGATCACCATTAATGATGGAAATGTAACAATACTTTGTTCAAACGTAACAGGAACATCCAACAGGAAATACATATATACGTTAGCGCGTCTCATCGTGCTCTGTATAACAAAAAATTCTATCAAAAGTGATAATTCGTTTCCTTTCTGTTTGAGGATATCACTCACCACGTGATAAGCGCAGCCTACCACGTTATGCTTTCGCTTCCAATTGCGAGTGCCAGAAAAGAGTCTCAAATGTTTCGAGTTCATTCGTCAATGGGATTTATTGAATTTTCATATTTTTTTATGGACACCAATATTTAAATTGCTCTCTTTGGGGATTTATTACTCCATGCAGCAGGAATATTTAATACGTATGATATTATTTCAGAATTATAGGGGTATATATATATTTTTAAAAATATTTTTATTTACATATATTTATTAATCGTTTAGCGATCTGAATGTATTTTTACCTGCTCCAAATTTATGGTGAGATTGACCTCGTTGTATTTCATGGATCGCGACAGGGGTGGCGATTGCCACCACGTTTCCATTCCGTCCACGGCATGCTCGGGTGGATGATTTTTCTCGGGATTCGATGGATCGCAGTAATCGCAAACCTAAAGAACAATTAAGGATAATCAATTGATAGTGGAAATATTAAAACTGAAACGAGAATTGTGGGTGGGAAAAACAGAAATAAAAATTGTGCGGGTGGGAGCGGGGTGTGGGGGTAATGAAAATGGCCGAAAGAAAATTAAAAGGAATTTAATAGTTCCTGAAAAAAACAAGCAAATGGAAAATGGAGGAAGAGAAAAGGACATGAAAATTGGAGGAAGTATAAAGGACGTGGAGTTGGAAGAAAAAAAAAGAATATAAAATTGGAGGCAGAAAAAAGAACATGAAAATTGGAGGAAGAAAAAAGGACATGAAAATTGTAGGAAAAAAAGGACATGAAAATTGAAGGAAAAAAGAACATGAAAATTGGAGGATGAAAAAAGGAGATTATAATCGGAAGAAAAAAAGGACATGAAAATTGAAGGAAAAAAAAGGACATGAAAATTGGAGGATGAAAAAAGGACATGAAAATTGGAGGATGAAAAAAAAGAGATTAAAATTGGAGGAAAAAAAAGGACATGAAAATTGGAGAATGAAAAAGACGATTAAAATTGGAGGAAGAAAGACGCACATGAACATTGGAGGCAGAAAAAAAAGCATGAAAATTGGAGGATGAAGAAAGGACATGACGATTGGAGGATGAAAAAAAAAGAGATTAAAATTGGAGGAAAAAAAAGGACATGAAAATTGGAGAATGAAGAAAGAAGGTTAAAATTGGAGAATGAAAAAGAAGATTAAAATTGGAGGAAAAAAGAAGGGCATGCAAATTGGAGGATGAAAAAAGAAGATTAAAATTGGAGGAAGTAAAAAGGTCATGAAAGTTACAGAATGAAAAAGGGACATTAAAATTGAAGGAAAAAAAGGACGTGAAAAGTGACGGAAGAAAAAGGACATGAAGATTGGAGGAATTTAAAAGGACATGGAATTTGGAAGAAAGAAAACGGCCATAAAAACTGGAGGAAGAAAAACGGACATGAACATCGGAGGAAGAAAAAAAAGCATGAAAATTGGAGGATGAAAAAAGGACACGACGATTGAAGGAAGAAGAAAGGATATGGAAATTGGTGGAAGGAAATAGGACATAAAAATTGGTGGAAGAAAAAAAGGACATAGAAATGGAGTTAGAAAAAAGGACATGAAAATTGGAGCAAGAATGAAAGGACGTCAAAATTGGAGAAAGGAAAAAAGACATGAAAATTGGTGGATGGAAAAAGGAGATTAAAATAGGAGGAAGAAAAAAGGATATGAAAATTGGAGGATGAAAAAAAGACATGAAAATTGAAGGAAGAAAAAAATGACATGAAAAAATCGAGTTCGAAAAAAGGGCATGAAAATTGGAGGAAGGAAAAAAGGCATAAAAATTGGAGGATGAAAAAAATTAAATTAAAATTGGAGGATGAAAAAAGCAGATTAAAATTGGAGTAAGAAAAAAGGGCATGAAAATTGAATTAAGAAAAGAGTACATGAAAATTGACGGACGAAAAAATGGCATGAAAATTGGAGAAAGAAAAAAAGGACATAAAATAGGAGAAAGAAAAGTGGCGGTTCAAGTGGCGGTTCATTGGTCTCGAATCGCGTGTACGCGATTGTTTCACGAGTCTGTGATAATAAGCCCATCGTGAACTGGTTCGTCGTTACTTCCTTGTTACTCCCATTTTTTTCGGAAAATAAATTTATAGCGTCTAAGTCACGTATCCGGTGTGATAAAAGCATTTTTTTTCTAAGGAAAAAGAAGACGAGAAAAATGTCGAGCAATCAAGAGAGAGAGAGAGGGAGATAAGGTTATCGCGGGGTCAAGCATCTTTATCTCGTCTCTTCTTATCCAATATGTATTCCAGAGACGACAATTTTTCTACGAGATTAAGTACTCCTCTGGATTCTCCAAAAAAAAAAAAAAATCACGAGACACATACTCGACATACACTCGAGGAACAAATATACTCGATCATTCGTTTCTTTTTATTCCCTTCGTTCAATTCGTTTTCCTTTTCTGACGCTCGACCAATCGAGACTCGTTAGCGATTGGAGCTTTTTTTTTGTACTCTCCCCGGACCCTTTCTCTACTTTTTTTTTTCTCTTGCAACTCGACCGAACCATCGCTATAGGAATCGTGCCCTTTGATCGTCCGACAAGCGGTGCCCATACTATTTTTTCATGCTTCACATTTGCACGATATATCACTCGAATGGTATTGCAAAATTGCGTAATTCAAGAATTTAGGTTTATGTCTATGATGATTTTTTTTTTTTGCCCAAAATTTAGAATTAATTTCGATACTCCAAAGACGTAAAAATTATTTGGAAATCATTCGGCTCTAAAATCGCTCTAATCTCGTCCTATGCCATCGAGTATAGGACGACGTGGAGCAGGGATTCCCAACCGGAGTTCGAAGCGACAAATTCATGAATATTTTGTGTTTTATACGAGAGTAGAACAAAAAAATGTACTCCAAAAGAGTTTGTAAAAAGAAAAATAAATTTAAAAAAGAATACGAAGGAATAAGTGAACCGAGAAAAAGAAACTAAAATGCAAAACTGTGAAAAAAAATAATTTCGTTAGAGCAAAGAAACATTAAACGAGAATGAAAAAGAGTTGAAAAAATGAAATAAAATTAAGTGAAAAAGGGCTAAACTTAAAAAGAGTAGAAAAAGAAACAAGATGAAGAGTAAAAAAAAAGTAAATTAAAAACGAATAGATAAGGAGTTAAAATAAAGAGCATTAATAAGTTAGACTAAACTAAAAAAAAGACGAAAACTAAAAAATAACGAGACAATTGAAAAATATATATTAAACTTTAATCTTCGAATAAACATTTCAATGCATAATTTTGAAAAAAATACTTACCACTCCATTATTTTATTCCTTATTTTACATTGTTTAATAATACAACGCCCTTTTACTTTATTTATCATACAAGGCTTCGTTATTAAAGTAGAAAATATTTGTAGTAATTTATTTCAACTAATTCTTTCTTCCTACATCTGTTCAATTCGGATAAATTTATGTATTGAAATTGGTGTATCGAAAAAAATGGTTGAAAAATCCTTCGATTCTCAAATCTCTCAAATAAAAAACAAAAATAAATTCTCGAGGTCGACACTCCTTATTCTCATCGTCTTGAGAATAAAGAACAAAAATCATTGAAAATCCTCGATCATTTTTTTTATTTCGACGTTTCGTTGCAATAAAAAAAAAAACATGATACAAAGATTATATTCAAATAAAACAATGCGAGATATTCCGTTGTAATGAAAAATATGGTAAAAAAAATGTTTCGTTTCAATAAAAAATATAAAAATACAGAATAAATGTTAAAAATTAAAAAATACCAAAAAATTAGAATAAAGAGTAAAAAAAAAAGTAAAACGGAAAATCCTTTAAAATAAAAAAAACCGATAAACGTTTCGTGGGAAAAATAAAAATTCCGGTTCGATGAAAAAAAATTTTAATTTTAATTTCCAAGGGAAAAAAAAACATAAGAAAGAGAGCAAATTTTGAGCCACACTTACTTGTCCCTGAATGAGATTTATATCCTCATTTTGATCGGAATTCGCGCCGACCAGTTTGCAATACAATTCGGGTTCAGTCGTGTTGTAGCCGCAAGTCGCGGACGCGGTTATTTCTTTGCCCTCGGCCAAATTGAAGTAAGGCGGCGTTAGATTTTCACCGCCTGATCGATGAACCAAAAGGGCCAAAATTGCCAATAATTGCCACCGGTAACGCATGACGGATCGCGTTTGCCGGTAAAATTCCCCGGCTATTTTTACGTATCTCGCTATGATGCTTCGTTAATTTGTCGAACGAACCCCCGAGTTCCCTTTCGTCTCGTGTGGAGCTACATGAAATTGTTTTTTTTTTGTCTCCCGAACTTTTTTTGTTGTTTATATTTGTGTTATTTTTTATTTCTCGTATTTCTTCTTTATCGTCACGTGGTCGAAGAATGGATTATTCTCGTGAAGGCGGACGAAGCCTCCGCGGCTTCTGGATCCACACTGAGAGACGAATGCTACCGAGAGATCATTGAAAGCCCGGAAAGGCCGAACCCTCCGGGCTCGGATGCTGGTCGGCGGGGGAGTCGGGGTTGGCCGAGAGAAGCCAAAGATACAGAATTCTACGCTCTTCGGTATTACATGAATATAAATATACACCTACACACACACACACACACACATGTACAGGACTGGACAAAAAAAAGTACGCACTAGCCGAAATTTCTTACCGCACTAAAAGTTAGATAGCGGACTCAAGAATAAAGATAATTGAATTTTTCAAGTGGCGTTTTAAAGAGGACAAGTTTACCTTTATTTTGCTTTTTTCGAAAATTCTCTACGATTTTTTTTCGCCCCGGTGCGCACTTTTGAACGTGGCCATTTTTCGGCTATTTTTTGGCCGTCGAAAATTAACTGCAAGGTTTGTAGAAAATTTTTTCCTTGGTTTTTTTCATGGTAAACTCAAAAAGGATATGAAAACCTACATTTTTATTTTTTAGCAAGTCTCGTACGATTTTTTTTCTTCCCAGTATTGCATTTTTAGCTAAAAAAAAAGACATGTTTCAGAAAAAAAGGCGTCATCGAAGAACTGTAGAGTTTCAGAGGAAATGTCAAGGGAGTAAAAAGTTGCATGGATTCACACTGGAGTGGCTAGAATTTTTTCAGAATTTTTTTTTTTTACATTTTTTTTTGACATTTTTGGTTAGAACTTTGATGAGTGGAGAGGCTCCACTTGGGAATTATGGGGTCTAGGAGAATATATTGAGAAAGGAAATTTCTTTACATATTCATTTTTAATTAACAACAATTTTTTTAGAATTTTTTTCATTTTGTTTCATTTTTTCATTTTCAAAAATAAAAAAAAAACACCTAGAAAATTTGTAGTTAATTAAAAATGAAAATGTAAACAAATTTCCTTTCTTAATTGTCCTAGACCCCATAATTCCCAAGTGGGAATTATGGGGTCTAGGACTCTCCACTCATCAAAGTTCCAACCAAAAATGGTAAGAAAAAATGTCTAAGAAAAATTCTGCAAAAATTCTAACCACTCCAGTGTGAACCCATGCAACTTTTTACCTTCTTGACATTTCCCCTGAAACCCTATAATTCTTCGATGACGCCTTTTTTTTTCTAAAACATGTTTTTTTTTTAGCTAAAAATGCAATACTAGGGCGAAAAAGAATCGTACGAGACTTTCTAAAAAATAAAAATGTCGGTTTTGATATTCTTTTTAAGTTTCCCATGGAAAAAACCGAGGAAAAATTTTTCCAAAAACTTTGCAGTCAATTTTCGACGGCCAAAAAAATAGCCGAAAAATGGTCACGTTCAAAAGTGCGCACGGGGGCGAAAAAAAATCGTACAGAATTTTCTAAAATAGAAAGATAAAGGTAAACTTGTCCTCTTTAAAACGCTACTTGGGAAATTTAATTACCTTTATTTTTGAGTCCGCTATGTAAATTTTAGTGCGGTAAGAAATTTCGACTAGTGCGTACTTTTTTTTGTCCAGTACTGTATATGTGTATGTGTGTGTATTGTCTCCGAATAGAGAGAATAGAGAAAATAATAAAAATACTTCAAAAGCCACATCGATCCTTGAGAATAAAACGCAACTGCATATAATAATACAAAATCAGGCTTCATTTACTATTAATGAAAAATGTTTGGGCATTCATTTATAGGAACATCCGAAACAAATTGATCGGAGTTGAATTGCAAGTGGTGGCGCTTTCATCGTACAGATCGTTCACGGCTTTTTTCGTGTGGATTTTTACAGCGGCATTTTTGCACAATTTGCGGTTTATTTTATTTATTTATTTGCCGAACGAGCAGACAATTGTTTTTTTTTTCTTGTTAGGCGTATTTTTATTAGGAGGCCTACAGCGCAGAAGTAATGACGCGTACGTGACTTTTTCGATGAAAATTCGTTGTTTGTCGATGCTTCGTTTATTTTCAATTTTAAGACGTAATTGTCTTTATTACCGACGGTCGGTAACGAGGGACTCTAACACGAGACTCTAGCACGAGACTATCGCGCGTAACGCAAGAAGTTTTATTTGCGTCGCCTTTCCGGCTTTTTACAAAGCTGTTACACCGTTATACATCCCTCTCTTTTACAATCAATCAATCAATTATGACTTTCGTTTTTTTCCTTACAATCTTTAAAGAGTTACGTGGGTTTGAAAATGTCAAAAAATCCATTTTTATAATTTTATTATCTAATAGTACAATAGGTTTAGAATATTCTTCCAATGTTTCATTCAATCGGAGTAAAAGTCTAGGAGAGATATCCTTTGGGAATTCCCCCCGTTGGGAAAGACCGACCGGGAGCGACGCAGGTGTACGCATTTTTTTCAAAAAACTATTTTTGAAGTCGGTGGACACGATTTCTCAAAAACGAATGCACCGATCTTATTGAAATTTTGGACACTTCTTCAAAATAGCATCGACTAATAATTGAACGAAGGTTTTTTTTCGATTACAACTAATTTTACAAGGCTATACGTAGTATAAATTGTACCAAAAATTGATCTTGCGTACAATTCTGCCAAAAATTCAAATTTCAATTTTTTTTAAATCCTTCGTTCAATCACGAGCTATACTTATCTACTAAAAGCAAAAATTTGGTTTTTTAATTTCAGATAAAGCTATCATGAATTATCCTGACCACCGCGAGGACACTTTTTTTTAGGGGTCTCCGGAAAACAGGTCGCACCGCCTGAATTTCCCAAATTTTTGGATGATATTTCTTCGCGCACTAAAGTATTTTCCGCGTATTCATTTTTTTTCTTTAATTGTGATTGAGATTTTTTAGCGTGTACGCTTATTGTAATATTGTATCGAAATAGCGGGGGACAATTGTGAGAAATTATTATCAAGTATAATTATACAAATATTAAATAATAAACGAATATTATTGAATCGATTATCGATTTGCAAAGTGAATATTCGTATTCATCATTACCTACACGGAGAGAATTAAAAAGTAATTTTTGTCGTGAATTTCACGGTAAAAATTACCGTGATATATTTCAATGTGGTGACAAGTGAGAAAAGCATAATAATTCGTATGCGACAAGTTTTTTTTAACTCGCGTTACAGAAAATTTCAAATACGTAGCTAAAATTTTACTATACAAGAAGGGTAGCGCGCACGATAATTTTTACCGAGAGCACAATACATTTTCCTATAGCACTCATTAAATTTTATAATACATTTTTAAATAACATTTTTGAAAGGCACAAAATAATAAAATGCACAGTAAAATTTCGCCGATATTATATATTTTTTAAATTTAAGTTTTGCGTATTTTGTTACACATGAAAATTTACTAGAGAATCTGGTAAAATTTTCTATCTGAAGAAGAAATTTTATTTTATTTTCGTGAAAATCTGTGTTTTACTCAGTAATAATAAGCGAAGTTTCAGGGTTGTCATCTGGTTACCGTTACTGCACGGTAATTTTTAACATTTAATTCTCTCCGTGTACAAAAAAAATTTAGTTAAAAAAAAATGTTCGATTTTTTTTTAGAATTGATCTTTTGTGATAAAACCGAATGTCAAAAGGGTTTTTCTTTGAAATAATTCTAAAGATAATTATTAATTGTTTTTATATCACGATAATTCAAATTGTAGATGTTGGCGCGAAATATCACGCTATCGGCGCTGGCGCTTGTGACGTCACCGCGCGAACGCAACCATAGGGTATGAATACGGCTTATACGCGAGTGTATGCAAAAGTAAAATTTTGTGTCATTTTACATCGAAAAATCTCGAGCATTCTGAAAAAGTCGAAATATAGTTTAATTTTCGTGCATCGATGTGTGAAAGTGGATTCGTGAAAGCAAATTCGAGTAATTTACCGACCGTGGATAACTGAACATTTTTAGGTTAGGAGAGGCTTGATAAATTGTCTCAGTTATTGCCGCTACGTATCATAAGCATTATGAAAAAGACGTCTTTAAAATAAAAAAAATTCAATACAGTTTATGTTATAACACGTTTACACTGGCATCAAAGTGGTATTCACAGCAAAAATAAGTGGACGATGATTTCGGGTTGACACGTCGTGCTGCAGCGAACCACAGATTTCGACGTTTTATGTCTTGTGGCACATTCAGAAATACCTATTAGGGGCACTTTTCGTCGTATCTATACAAAGCGGAACGAAACAAGGCTTATACGATTTTGTCGTTGCCATCGTTGACAAAATACTCGGTATTACACGAGTAGTTCGTATACCGGCTATCGCGCGTTGACGTCACAGAGCGTTCGGGTAACTTCGGATGCTCTCGCCGCGTTTTTCGTCAAGCCGAACAGAACAACAATTTCAAAGTGCTATATCATTGTTAATTGGTGAAAAAAAAAAGAAAAATACTTTGCTTCAAAAACCGCACGTGATCTTTACAATGATAAAAAAATCATTTAATAACCCAATTAAGAAAAATGCCCTTGTCTGAAGGTGGTTTCGAACCCACGCTCGATCGTTCCGCGCGTTCCTGTGTCATTATCTTTTACTCGCGGGTTTTGCCCGCAATTGTCCTAAATCCACCACGTTCACAAAATAAAATAGCCGATTATTGCAAAAATTTCAAAAATTCCCGCGCCCGCATCGACCGTAGGAGCGCACGCGTACCACGCCGATAGGGCGGCGCCGCCATCTTGTTCCCCGATTCGCTTTCAATAGCGCCGGAGTGGCAGAGCCATATACGATGCGAGAGGAAGTGCAACACCCAATGGGGTCGTATGCGCGTAGCCTTTTCCCGGAAAACCGGCTCGATCATTGGGCCCCGTGAGCCTCCGGAAAATCACCTATCGAGCCGTCATTCCGCCGCTCGTCGTTTCCGCGATCTCTCGCGGTATCACATCATATCATCATCGTCCGTCGTAGCCGATGAGTCACGCGCTTATATCAGATGTGAGAGCCTCGATTCGAACAAGTCTTTAACAGTTGATCGGCGTTTTCGACGCTCTTTCGTGTCGCGTTTTCTCGTGCACTACGCGAGTTTCGTTCCCACATTGAGATTCGCTGCGTGTGTGAGTGCGTGTGTGTGTGTGTGTGTGTGCCTCGTGTTTCGTTCTCTCTCTCTCTCTCTCTCGCTCATTGTTTCGATTGCATTTAAAAGACCAGCTTTCTCGCACCAGAATCATTCTGAGGAATACATTGACAGAGGAACAAAGATGACAAAAATCCGGGAAATAATATTTAAAAAACTGCTCGTCCGCGTTCGCGAATCACGACGATATAAAATCCGATAATCCAAACGACAACGTAATCTTTTTTTTTCCGTAATTAAAAACGCGTTTTTATTTTTCTTATTAATATTGGAAAAAAATTGAAAGATTACGTATACATCGTGAAGCGTGCAATGTATCGTTGAAAGAAAAAAAAAATGAATTCTTTGATTATTTTCATCGCCACGGATGCTGGACACGATGGATGGCTTCGGACAACTTAGCATAAATGTACGTTTCGCTTGCTCTCTCTCTCTCTCTGTCTTTCTCTCTCACGATTTTACTACCAATGCTACTACTACTATGCGTTTCTCTCGTTCTTTTTCTATCTCTCTCACCCTCGCCCTCAATCTCTCTCTCTCTCGCTCTCACTCATTCGTGTTCTCTCTCTCTCTCTCTCTCTCTCTCTCTCTCTCGCTCGCTCTCGCTCGTCTTACCGGAGAGACGTCAAACACGGCTCGTAGTACACGTATTGCCCGTGTCGAAAACATTGCGACTTCACCGGGAAGTATATCGAAGCCTTAAGGTGACGTGAAACAGACGTGCGGGTGGGTGGGGGAGGGGACAGTGCCACTGAGGGCAGAGCGAGCAAACGGAATGTGTTGCACTTTGAGAGTGCTACACCTTTTCTGTTATTTTCACATATATATATATATATGTGTGTGTGTGTTGGTGTATATTAATATATATATATACGATTAAAAGTACAAGCTGCGCTCTTCGATTTTTATTAATCGTTACGGGCTAATTGATTTTTCTTACGTACTGCAGAAGGTACGAAAGATTACATCAATGCGACGAGTCAGAGGCGAGACCGTAGGAGAGCGAGAGAAAACTCGTCTGGAAGCGTTGTTTTTCTTTTTTATCATTACATCGTTCCAGCGGCGATTGTTTCCTCGGAGGCGCATGAGCGCGTGCAATGCATAGGGCATGTTCGCTCAATTCGTTCCTACGACTCCGTTATTTTCCGAGAGTCGATTTTTCGCCGCTTATAGAGAATTCACGCGATGGGCTCTGCCTCGGACATTTTTTATTTTTAGCGAACTTTCGCCTCGTGTGTTTTCCCCGGTGTCGCGATCGAGAAAACAATTGGGGCATTAGGGTGACGCGAGGTTCGGGGATTTTCTTCAAGTTGGAAAAAAAAAAACGTCGGGTTTCGCCAATGGCTTGCGAACCTCGTGGCTTGTAGCTCGAGACGCGAAATGTTTCGGTGAGATTGAGGAGGGTCGTGACAATTTGGTGGATTTTTTTTTTTGAGGAATTTGGCTGAGGGGAATTTTGGATTTATGGTGGAGGGGCAAAGGGGAGAGAGAGGTGCGTGGATTTTTGGGAATGTTGAAATTTTTTGGTTCGAAAGTGCTTTATTTTTGCCCGGAGAGCAATTTGGAAAATGTTATGAGCTGGGAAGAAGAATAGAGGGATCCGATTTGTCAAAGGATCTTTGATGATGTTCGACGAGGAAGTTTGATCATGATCCGCAATGATAATCTTCAATAATGATGTTCAATGATCTTCAATTATCCTTGACAAGCAAGGATGTATCGCTGTGTTGACTAATGTTCAATTTCCCTCATTTACAAAAGGATTTCCAAGTCCTAATTTCAGTTAGCCACCTTTTTCCATTTTATTCAGACCCAACGACTCATTGACCAATGACCAGATATCGTTGCGCCGTGTAACGAATTAAAGAATAAAGCTGACAAAGGAATATTTTGCGACAAAACCTGCCTATCGTAGCAATCTGTATTCAGTCCGTAGCTCGAATCTACAGGCGCTTGTCTCAATCGGTCGAAGTAACGCCAGAGTGGTTGACAAACACCTACGTGCCAGCTACGAATGTACCTGAGCGTCTATAAAGTTCCTAACGATGTAGCGATTAACTGACAAGTTCGGGTCTCCCACGTTTCTCGTTCCCACGTTTTCTAGAACATTCTTTGTTTTTCTGTATTCCGTTAAAGGCGTATCAGCGAACCGGTTTATTAGAGTTGGGAATAATTCATGCTTCGGCTATCAATTTTTATATCCTGTCTCCGCGACTTTCGGTATTCGCTCGATCATTTGCTTGACTTTGGCGTCGATACGTCGATTGTGCGTATCTCATTGAACTCGCGGCGGTAAAAGATAGACAGTTGCAATTGCCAGGGGAATAACGGCGATAATAGTGTCCGGGCATCGAGGGAATAACGTAAATTAGATAATCGAATGAATGCGTTCCATTTATGAAAGAGGCGAGAGTTTCTGGAATTATACATGCCCGGAACAGCACAGAGGACAATATGGCTTTGATGATTGTATTTTTAGCTGGAATACACAGCGGGATATCTCTAATTTTTTACTGCGCGATAACTTTGCAGATCTCCGACCGTTCGAGACTCTGCGCGGAAGGCCGGACAGACTGCGTTGCACTTCCAACCGAGATGGATCGCGCGACGGCGAATTTAATTGTCAGTTACGGGAACGAGCGTAGCGAGTGGACATCCGTCTCAGAGAATTGTTGTTTGAAGGTAAAAGAAGTCTTTCTACAATTCGTTTGGGTATGAAAAGTTGTGAATTTGTTTCTTTGTTTTCAGTTTTTTTGTTGTGTGATTCTTGCTACGGAAATTTGCAGCATTAATACGTAACGCAATAAAGTTTTTTTTACAATTTGGACTGTTGTTTAGATTCTCAGAAATTGACATTCTTAGCGAGTTTTAATAAATTTGATTGTCGTTTGACGCGTATAAGTGACGTATCGTCATTTATACCCTTTGCCATTTTAACATATTTAATCTGTAGTTTTTCTATCCACCTCTTCCACCCTCGCTTCTCTATTCCGTACAACATCCCGCTCTTTGCTAATAACTGCATAAGGCATAGTTTCCAAGAAAGAAATATTAAAATAATGTTATTTTAAACCATTGAAAAATAAAGAAATATACTGGAAATATATCGGCAAATAAATACAATTTTGATTGCAGAAATTCGAAGTTTCCCTTTTGAAAGATAACGTTACCCTTTTTTTTTTTACAATTTTCGAGTGTTACTTTCGCAAACGGATGCATTATCGATTCTGCGATTGCAGGTGACAATGCGGAATGTGCAGACGATCTCGAGGCTGTGAAAAATAATTCGAAGGGGCTTCACAGCTCTCGACGAGGGTCGAGATTTCTACTGTCATGGATTCGCCGCCTTCCTGTTCCCTGAGCGCTACCGGACCGCTGAGCGAATTTGGCAGCAGCGGACTCGGGGGCTCGATATCCAGTGATTCGGTACGAGCCCATCTCGCGATAGAGGTACACATTGTTCTTTTGGGGGCAAGAATGGGAGACGATAGCACGGAGAGACTAAGTACCCAAAGAATTTTTTACGGAAGCTTCAGTCAGGAATGTCTCACTTTTGGAAAATATATTTATTCCAGTCCACTTTGGAGCCACGAAAAAAAGGCTATTTTCGCGATTTTTTTTTGAGGAGTTTATAAAAGATATGAATATAAAAGTTGTTGGGCTTGACAAATAAAGTCTTGAAATACATTAAAAAAATGTTAATTCATTTTTATTCATTTTTAAATACAAAAACTATAGTTTAACGTAACGCCTCAAAAATAGGTGGGCTAGGTAGCTCCATCACAACTCGGCAACGGCTTGTCTGAAACAAAAAAATCAAAGTCCATTAGATTCAGTATGACACCAGCTACAAAATGACCCTCGGATATAAAGTTTTATCAAAAAATTAAAAAACGGCAGTTGAAAAACGAAAAAAGTAAAAAAAAACGCGTTTTTTTCGCAGTTTTTCGCAAAAAAAGAGTAAAAATCAAAATTTTAAAACCATCGAGGGTCATCTTGTTGCGAATCATGCTTACAATATGTGGTTCAAATTTCAAGAGAATCGGTTTATTAGTTTTAGAGATACGATGGAGCTAGATTTTGAAAACGTTGTTTCGAGAAAAACGCGTTTGAAGTTTATACTATGAAAAACTCTTACATAAACTCAATCGGCAATATTGACACAATATTTCTGAATGTATGTACTTTCGAAAACAGTAAAAAAAAAATCGATTTTTTGAAATTTTCAAAGTGGACTGGCCCCTTAATATGGAAATGCGACAGCTTCGCAGAAATTAGGTGTTTTGTTTAACACAGAAGCGCACGCAGCGATAATTAAATCATCAGCTACCTTAAATTCGTTTGTGATTAACGTATAAGTAGAACAATTGGATTCATCGTAATAACGAATTTGATCGATCAATGAAACGAGTCATTTATTTTTCAAAAATATTAAAAAATAAATTTGTATTACAGAGTAAATAGACATCTTAAAAATATTCTGTATATTCTTTAAAAAAATGAAAATTTTGCACAAAATAACAAGTGTACATCATGCGACGATACACGGTCAGCTCGGTGTCATGAGTACGATAACGAAATCGGAAAAGAGAGCGAGATAAAGAATTTGCGACGTTGCCCTACTTCTTTATCTTTATATTTTACGATATTTATCGATGTAGAACTAATAAGTTTTGCATAAAATTACCAATAATAATACGTTTATAAACACCTCGAGGATGAGAAATATGCGTATTACTAAAAAAAACGGTCTTGCGCAACTGAGCTTTCCTAAGGTATTCCCTTTACAAACCCAAATATTTAACAATTAACTGATTTTCGTCTAAAATTATGTAAAACCATTGAAGATCTAAGCATGCAAAACGATTTCGTAACGACAATAAAAACGGGGGGTCACCGAATCTTTGAAGAAAATATTAATGATGAGACTTAGAAAAATGTGACTTAGCAGAAGAGTTTTCGTAACCACGGCTTCTCAGAGAACATGTAAAAATGTCTAAATCTACAAAATTTATGCGAAACTTTTCATTCCAGTTAATCGTTGGATATAATAATTATAACTTATTTATATCAAGTGCTACTGTAATCTACTAATGCTTCAAAAGGGGCCCACAGAATACGGCCCTTCGCGAAAGGAATACCTTAAGGGGCTGTGATGGCTAAAAAAATTAGGTACTTTTAATAATTTTTTAAAAAAACTTTTGCATGTATCGGTCCAAACTTTTTTCTCGCTTAAAGGTACACTCTTACAGAATAAAAAACATTTTTTTTGTTGCATATAAATGTATTTAACAATTGATAATCGTGTAAAGGCATGAAAAAAAGCATGTCGCTGGCGTTGACGATTTGCGCTCTCCAGGTAATATGAAACAAAAAAATTCAAAAAGATTCTTCATCTGTACGAGTGTCGCTATCGCCCGAACTAGAATGATTATTTTATATTGCAAAATAACAAAATGGCGTCGTTTTTTGCAAAAATGTTCGAAAAACACGTTTCTTTTTTGTTCGTTATAATTTGGGCGAAAAGTAAAAGTAAAAATTAATATTTTTTAAATAATTCTAGTTCGGGCGATAGTGACACTCATACAGGTTAAGAATCTTAAAAAAAAAATTGTTTCGGATTATCTGGAGACCGCACATCATCAACACCAGCGACATACTTTTTTCATGCCTCTACACGATTATAAATTGTTAAATAAGTATACACTATATGCAACAACAAAAAAATTGTTTTCTATTCTGTAAGAGTGTAACCTTTAATCGGAAAAAAAAGTTTGTACCGATACATCCAACGGCTAAAAAATATATATTATATTAAAAAAATAGCTTATTTTTGGAACCATCACAGTAGAATGGCCCCGTAAATACCTGTCACTATTGTTTAACGGACAGAATTATTCGTCCCGCCCGGATGCACGCGACCACAAAAAAACGAAAGTAAATAGCACGCGTACTTTTCTCACGATATACCAAAAAGGTGCATCGATTTTCGACACGTCTCCGTAGTGTTCCGCATACCTGGGTGAATTCCGCGATCCAGCTGTTCGATCCGTTGAACAATGATGGAATTAATTGTTATTCTGGTTTCGTTCCAGATGCAGGAGAGCGACATAGAGAGCAAATCATTGTCGCAGGACTCGTTCGATTATTCGGACGGTATGTGCGGACAGAATTTCAACACGTTGAAGAAGGGTCCAGGTTGGACGGATCTGGACGGTAAGTTGGAGGTGGAAGTAGTGGACGTGGCGATAAAGCCACCGCCGGAGTTTCAGGACAGTCCGTCGCCACCGGACTCGGTAACGTCGAATCCTCCATTGTTGTGTTACGGTCGTCACAACATTACCGGCGGTTGCAAAGTATCGTCAGCGCCACGTTGGATCGTGGATTACTCGAGGGGTCTGGTGAGTCAAATAGTGGAGGAAGCATTGGCGATATCGTGTCGGATATCATGGCCGGAGGGTCGTATAGCACCGGTGGTGAATCCTGTCCCGGCTATAATAACGAGCCTTCACAATTCCAAGCGTTTTTGGGCGACGGATTTTTTGCCCTCGTCTTCATCGCGTTCTGGAACAGCGACTATTACGATAACGCCCTACAATACACTTAATCGTCCGAATTCACGTTGCTCATTGGCCTCGTCGCGTCTATCGAGTTCGCACAATTCGATAAATACCTCAGGTTTGTGCAACAAAGCCGACGACAGTAGTTTCATAACGTCGGCAATGTCGCACGACGTATTGACGACGAGCGAGATAAGCGACATGTACAATGTGCCATTCGACTCGGACATATACACGGTGCCGATAGACGTTGTGAGGCCGTTGCACGAGTTGCGCACGCCACAACGACCAAAACGACATCGTCATCATCGTAAACGACGAAGAAACGTATCGGCGAGCTCGCAGAGCGAACTCGAGGCTCACATACAGCAGGCACGTCATTATTGCGGCAAACCACGCGCTATAACACACGTAATCAAGTCGCAGAGACTTCTCGCGGAAGTTTGTTGCAACGAGAGTTCGAACGGCAAGCGTCACAGTGTACCGGGTACGTCGGGACGTCACGGCTCGCGCACGTCGAACAGTCATCCACACAACATCGGTGAACCGATACACATGACGCTTCACGAGGTCAGGCAATATCTCGAGACTCTTTACTCGAGCTCGAGTGACTCGAGCGAGAACAAGATCAAGCGGGAAAACAACAAAGTCGTACCCGTGAGTCAAACGCCCATACATCTTGGCTTGCCAAAAGCTCTGAGTGTAAATAACAATAATAGATATAGCAATCCACATACCGATTCGTCAACCGACACACCTATATCCAACAAAAGCACCAACGGTCTCATCAACAATAACAACAACAATCACGCGAACGCGCGAAAACACAAGAAAAACACACTCGTCGGTATGAAGCATAACAAGAAGGTCAAGGACGACGCGCACAAGGACAAAGTCGACGCAGATCGGGAAAAAATGAAGAAAAGCCAGCGCAATTTTTCTCTCAATCTCAAGCAAACGTTGTGCAATATATTTAGGTTTAAGAGACTCGGCTCGCCCGATCATTTTGTCGATAAGAGAAACAGCATAGTACAGGGTGACATAGTTGAGGAAGACGAGGGCGGCGACTCCGATCAACACGCGAACAACAATAACACCACCACCAACGACGTCGATAATCCCGTACAAAAATTGCCATTCTTCAGACGTGCTCTTCCACCACTGCCACGTACCAACGCACAGATCAACGTTGAACAAGCCGAGGACGCGTTGGCCGCGATTGTCGCGAAATCCGATTCACCAAATTCGGTACGACACTCGTCACCGCCAAGGGACGACGACGAGGCTGCCGAAGATACGAGCATGGACTTTGCCGCTAGTATCGAGAAAGTCAAAGACGTGAGTTTGATTACTATAGCCGATCGGTCTCCCTTAAGATAGTAGTCTCGACAAGGCGTTTTTCTATGGATTTTTTTTTTCAATTTTGAGGACTCATTCAGGACACTATTAAATGATTACCTGCAAAATTTCAAAAGGATAGGTCCTTCCGTTTTCGAAATATTGGTAATCAAAGATTTCATGGTTTTACACGTGTTCTTTAGTTTAGTTTCGGAGATATAGCGATTAAAATTAAGCAATGTCTAGCGGCGCTAGCGCCACGAAGCGACTGGAGCAGACTAGAACTAGATTACAGTAGTGTGAGCATATCCGTATACGCAGAGTATCTACGTATTAGTAGCCGGAATGGATAGTCTGATACAAAAGTGAGGGTTAGGTAAACATTGTATTAGGCGTTTTCATGATTAGTTTATATGTTTTTACATCCCGATAAGATGTACAACCTACATTAGAAGGATATTTCGCAATATTTCGAAGCTTTCATCCATTGAGCGGAGAATAAACTTTTTAACGTGACTGTGGCGAGACTACTACCTTAACGGACATGGGGATATTGTTGTAGGGTAAATCCACCAGTGAATGGACGAATAACGACACCGTAGGATTCAGATGGACTGTAAAATGAAAATATAAAAAAGAAACTTTTTAATTGCTATAGCAAACAAACGATATTTTGATAGTAGAAAAATATAATCGAAGTAATTGGAAATAATATTGGAGGAATTGATAAATAAATAGCGAAATGACTAAATCGCTAGTGAATGGACGAAGTTGCCGATAAATGGACATTCGTCCAGCAGTAAATGGACGTGTAGTGTAATTGAATGCAGTAAAGGATAACGATTTATTATTTATTTTTATTAAGCTCGCAATTCGCATCTGAAATAGTCCAACAAATTTTTATACATTCTTGAGATGTTTTTTTTAAGAACATGAACCGAAATTTTGAAAAAAAAAATCGAGAATTGAATGTTGGAACGTGTTTGAAAAAAATGATCGATTTTTAGCATTTTTTCCCCCGCATTTTGCAATAATAAATACGTTTTAAACAATCTCATCTTTCCAACTTTAGATTAATGTTTTAATAAATTGTATTTTATAAACATGTTCCAAATTTGAAGATGATCCATCAATTAGTTTTTGAGTTATGATTCCCGAAAATTGAAAAAAATGTCGTTTCGAAAAAAACATGCTTAAAATTTGACAAACGAAAAACTCAAAGTCAAATGTGTTTAATCAAATGATAAAGTGTCTTACCGATTAATCGGCGATTCCAGCACCATACAGCAGTCCTTCCTCTTCCTCATGCAACTCATTTGAAGCTTGCATTTCCTCTTTACGAGCTGATCGAGCTTCTTCTGTCTCTAATAAACTTTTTCTATTTTGCCGAGCCACGCGCATCTGATCCATTTGCTCGGCATATCCGTAGCTCTGCCTGCCAACTATGATTTGTAGTTCATTCATAACCATGAGTAGGGCTGAATTTCCTTAATTGAATAAAATAGCAGCAAGAAATGCCGCTACTTCGATTATTATTTACCCAGAACAGAGATGTTTTGGAGCTAATCGCCAAACGGTCGAGTTTGGGTTTGTTTGGGTTATGAAAACCCAAACAAACTACCTAACTGGGCGCTCCTGGATACCTGAGCGCGCTTGGGAGTCGAGCGGAGAGTCTTTATCATTTATATACATACCGTTAGAAGGAATCCGAATATCGTTTTGAAATTTTCGGGGTGTAGTCTTAAGATATTCTGCTAACGATTTATGAAATAAATCAAAAATTGATTTTTTGAAGCATCTAAAGTGGTTGCCCGCCTTAAATGCTAGATTTGGAGATCACATTGTTGCACAGAAATTTTAATATTCTCATACATATGAGTATATTTGTTATTGCGATCTCATGAAAAATACGCAAAGCTTTTGTTTCATCTTAACGTGGCATTCTAAAAAAAACTACCAAAGTTTGTTTTGACAGAAAAACAGATAATTAAAACGAGTACAAATAAAAAAAAAACGTTTGAAATGATTTTATAACAAGAATTTATGAAATGTACATTGTCGATTCTTATTAGTAATTAATTTTACAATTTTACAATTGCGGACGAGTAAAATTTTCCATTCTGCTTTGCGGATCATCAGAATAGGGCCCATACTTCCATTCACTGGAAAGCGGTTAGATTACAGCACTAGTGAATAAACATCTCGAATTCCGACCTATTATTACGAATTTATTCAAATTTTTTGCCAAAAATCAAACATTGATTCTATTTTAAATAATAAAAGTAATACTTTTATTTATTTGTATTACTGTATGGTTGTAGTACGGTTGGTACTGGGGTCCGATGTCTGGCGAGGCCGCCGAGAAAATATTGTCCAATGAGCCGGACGGCTCGTTCATCGTGCGGGATAGCAGCGACGATCATTACATATTCTCGCTGTCGTTCAGATTGAACAGTTGTGTCCGTCACGTCAGGATAGAACACGATCAGGGTAAGTCTTTCTGAGGCAGACACAACGATAATTGATGAGTTATCTAGGCTCGAGAAAACTAGAAATCTTCAGATGAACAACCCGCACGCACCTCTAACATAGACTGTAATACAATAGAATGAAGATAAAAGAACAAAAAACAACGAACATCCATACATATAAAAGAGTTTCGTGACTGACTGACTGACTCTTGCTCTCTCTTCAAAGAGAGAGAGGGAGAGGGAAATCTTTTTGAAGGGGGGCGGGAGAGACAGAGAGAGAGAGGGAGGGAGGGAGAGAGAGAGAGCCGTAAACTCGTTGACGAAAAAAGAAATGACCGTGCGTAATTGATTTTTTAGAAAAAAAAGTTTCGTTTTTTTTTTAAATTGAGAATTGATCTTTTTTGATAATTAAACAGAATGTCAAAAGGGTTTTCCTTTGAAATAAATGTACCGACCGTGGATAACTGAACATCTTTACATTAGGAGAGGCTTAATAAATTGTGTCAGTCATTTTCGCTACGTATCATAAGCATATTGAGAAAGACGTATTAAAAAAAAATATTTCAATACAGTTTAGGTTATAACACGTTTACACTGGCATCAAAGTGGTCTTCACATAAAAAATAAGTGGACGATGATTTCGGGTTGACACGTCGTGCCGCATCGAACCACAGATTTCGACGTTTTATGTCTTGTGGCACATTTGGAAATACCTATCAGGGGCACTTTTCGTCGTATTTATACAAAGAGAAACGACACAAGTCTTATACGATTTTGTCGTTGCCATCATTGACAGAATACTCGTATTACACGAGTAGTTCGTATGCCGGCTTTCGAACAGTGACGTCACAGAGCGCTCGAGTAAATTCGCATGCTCTCGGCGCGTTTTTCCCGAACCGAACAGAACAACAATTTCAAAGTGCTGTATCGTTGTTGATTGTTGAAAAAAAAGAAGAATACTTTGCTTTAAAAACCGCACATGATCTTTACAATGAAAACAAAAAATCATTTAATGAACCAATTGACCATAAAAATTGAACATCCCTCCAGGTAACTTCAGTTTCGGTAGTTGCACGAAATTCAAGTCGCACACGATTGTGGATTTTATCGAGAACGCGGTTGAGCACTCGCGGAGCGGTCGTTACCTGTTTTTTCTTCATCGGCGACCGGTCCTCGG
The DNA here is from genome assembly GCA_963932345.1 of Ophion ventricosus. Lineage (NCBI taxonomy): Eukaryota > Metazoa > Arthropoda > Insecta > Hymenoptera > Ichneumonidae > Ophion > Ophion ventricosus. Next base: position 24,703,218 of record OZ010718.1, on the reverse strand, counting down.
GCCAATGAGGGTCCAACTGTTGCATCCGGTTTCGAGATTCAAGCAAGTCCAGAGCCTCCAGCACACCTGTAGATTCGTCATATTGAAGATGGTACGGAGGGACTTGATACCGACGTTGCCGTTGCCCCGTCGTCTCATCGATTATCTAAGCACGCCGCATTACTACAGCGAACAATTGGCGGAGCAGGACGAGCGAGCCGAGTCCCCGGTCAGCTCGTCGACCGGTGAATTAGAGAAGATTTGTTTTACACCGCAAGGCCTATCGTGAGGTACAAATACGTAATCCGTACTGCATCTCGTCTTGACATGTAATATAACGATAAGTTTAATGACGAGGCGAATGAGGAGCGAGCCTCGTGTGGCTCGTCGATTTATGCTGAAGATTTTTTCGTTTTTTTTTTTTTTGCGCAAATGTGTCCGAACATATTTCTACCGCAAAGTTTTCTTCTCGGTACACCGTTTTTTTTCGAGAATTTTTGTTTCTGATAAACTGAAGAACTTAAGTGAACAAAAAAAAATTGTTTAGGGCAAAGAATTCTCGATTGGGATGAGAAAAATATTAAAAATTGCCAAGTTCAACACTCACGAAAAAGTGAAATTCACGATTTGTCGTAAAAAAAAAGCTTCTATCTTGCGCACATTATAAAACATTTAATTTCCAAAACGATGTACCGGAACTTGTGGAAACTTTGAAGCTGGTCCTCGGACACAGCAAGATCCAAAAAAAAAAAAAATCCTTCAACGTTAATCGATGAGGCGCTCGATCCTCCTCGACGCGAGGGGGAAAAAAAGGAACATTTTTTTCACGTTCAATCTCGCGCGATTCGACTGATAGGATGTGAGAGAACTGGAGAGAGCGAGAGAGTGAGAAAGAGCGCGAGAACGAGAAACACGCAAAAGGAAAAAAACCCACTAGCATTTGAATGATATACATAAACGGTAGACAATTTTACAATCGATTCATGAATTTAACGGGCCGCGTTCGAAGCTCACTTCTCGAGGGGAAAAAAAAACCTTTTCGTCCGTAGCCACGAGATGACAGAAATTTTGCGCCCTTTGCGAGAAAATTTGTCAAATTTTCTCCTCCCGAAAGAAAAAAAAAAGTGCCTCGAGACACTTGGGTGAATTGTGAATACGGACTGGCATTGATTGCGTGATGATTTTTACAATATGTATATTAATTGAATTTTGAAATTGAGGTACGATAAGTGATAATTAAAGGGGGGGGGGGAAGAAAACGTGAAAAGACCAGATACTACTAAGGGAAAACGTTTATTACGAGCCAGTATCGAGGGAGTGTTCCTTTTTTATTCACTTTGTTCTTATCGCGACGACGTTTCGAGGGATTGGAAAACGGCCCGAAGATTATTTAATTTTCGGATTTTAGAAAAAACTCGATATAGATCAATTTGCGGCTATGCACTGTAACTGAGTTTGCTATAAAAAGTAAAAGACGATTATGATAATTAAAAAAACACGTAAATATCGTTAAGAGGGTGCCGCGCTGCTCCGTTTTTTTTTTCTAGAGCTCCGAACCATGCGCCTCGCAACTCTTTTATTTGCTGAAACAAAATTGACGTTTTTTTTTAAATAAATATTTTGTCGTCGATCGAATTTTAATTTCTGGGAAATTGGAATAAATTTGTTAAAAAATTTTTAGACTCTGCAGCTATGCGAATTTTTCGAGAGTGCAAAATAGGACCCGCCAATGTTAGGGCTTTTAAGTATATTTATTATTACTAATCAACAACAAAAAAAGAATTACGAGGTACACTGTTTGAAGTTAAAAAAAAGGGTGGCCCCACGGGGCGACATTCACGGTTGTATTTTCAATTGGTCCTTTTTATTTACTTCTCGTCGTAGTTTCGGATACGGTGCGATGTTGCGAATTGGTCGAATGTTCAGTGTTTTTGACGGACCGCATTTATAAATTGGATCCTTTTTTGGGGCGTCGCGGAATTCTGAGCCCTTAAGGGCGTTTCGAAAGTAAAGTCGAGAAACACAGTTTCGAAACTGTGGGACCCGCGCACTTGGGAGACACTTTGGAAACGTGAGAAACCTTTTTTTTGTCCCTTTTTTTTTAACCTCGTCGAGGGAGCTGCCTTAATTTGTTGGATAACGACTAAGAAAAAAAAATGCACCAAGCAGTGGCACGGTCGTTTGAGGTCCACACTTTCCCGGGGTCGCAGTATGCCGGTATCGATGGATTTTTCAAAAAGGCTTCGTCAGCTCGGTGATTCGAAAACCTACCTAATAAATAGTACCATTCTATTCACCGCGTCGCTCTTGAGCTTCAATTATTTTTCTTTAATTTCCATACTGTACATACGTAGGCCAAAAGTACTCGTTATATTACCGTAATATATTTTTATTTTTCCGTGCCATACAGATACGTCCGATTACTACGGCAAAATCGGCCTTCACGCGACGTTCGGTTGAGTTCTCTCGTCGCGAGGTATCAACACTTGACTCGATGTAACAAGTGGAGGAGGTAATTCGATTTTTCGTACGGAACTCTCTCATCTCCGGAGGAAAAAAAAAAAAAAAAACACCATCCGCATCGATCGTTTCGTTATCGCCGAGCTTTTTTTTTCGTTTCTTTTTACGGCTATAAATTATTCGAAGATCGTATTAGCTCCGAATCGATGCCAAAGATGTGTACATAAATCATCGCGCGATACTTCATGCCAACTCTGCAACGAAGCCGCGCGCGAAATTCGGAGATGTCAATTTGTCGAGATCGAGCTTGAGCATTTTTTCGCGTCGTCTCGTTCCGAGCCCCGGGGTATTTGCCTCGTTCTCGTACTTTTCGTTTGTTCGTTGTTTCGGAGGAAAACAAAACGTATGAATGAATAAATAACGAAATAGCGAGTTCGAGATCGAGCTCGTGTCGATTTGACGTTTACGCGTGTTACTGAAATACACGTTTCCCAATGGAATGTAACAAACTTTAATCGCCGCTGATGGTTCGATGAAAATTATATTTAAAAAAAAGATTATTTATATCGGGTGAGGTAACAACTATTAGCAGTAGGAATATTTTCTAACCTATCAGACTTAGGAGAAAACTTTTCCTACAAATGTTGCATAGTTCGAGGGAAGTCGTCGAGTGACGGCTGCGAGGGTCATCCAGGTGGCGGCGCTTCGGAGATTTCAAGATCACCTACATTTTTTGTAAATGGGACAACTACTTTTTTCAGAATCTAATCAAGAAACTCAACATAAGTTCACACACCAAATTTCAAGATTATTTATAAAGATTTTGCATTAAAAAATCGATAAAACAGGAATTTCAATGTTTTTAGCCTAGAATCGACTAAAAAAAAAACGGTGCAAACAGCTACTGCTATAAAAGGTGCTTTGTGTGATGGCCACTACTTTCAACCCACGCTTGCAGTCTGATTCGCATTGATTCTATTATCTTATTAAGGCGTTACACCACCTTGGCGTTCGGAAAAATAGGTATACATTTTTTTTTATCGACGCGGCTACTAAATATATAAAATAATTTTTGTTTTTCACAAATGAATTATAGTTTTATGAACAAACGAAGAAAAAAAAACGAATAAAGAAATTCAAAAAATGGCGATCTAGGAGGACTCTCTTTTGAAAATCTTTGCCTACGGTGGAATTTCATTATCTGTCAGGCATCGACCGAACAAAAAATTCTTGCAGAGAAAGGTAGCTAAAGTGTAGCATGAGGAAATTTTTTATTTTTATTTCGTAGAAATGACAGCTGTTTGAAAAAAAAAAACGATTTTCACCAAAAAGTTGAGTTTCAGAAATTAATAAAAAATGAAGGCGACGCCCAATCGAAAAAATTCTATGCTACATCCTAGATAATATTATAAAAAATACGTGATATAAATTGCATCAAAATCGGTTGAGTAGATCTCGAAATATTTTTTCCACCAGTTTTAAAAGAGGGTCCTACTAAACGACTTATATTTCTGCCATTTTTTAATTTTTTATTTGTTCATAAAACTATAATATATTTGTGAAAAATAAAAATTATTTTATATATTTGATAGTCGCGGCAACCTTTTTAATTATTTTTATACTTATTTTTCCGAGCGCCAAGATGGTGGTAACTCGTTAATCGCGTCAGTCTGTATCAACGAAGAGGCTCTAATTGAGGTTTGAATAGTTTAATACTAATAAAAATCTAGGTAGTCGTAGGGCTTTGTTTACAATGTTCGCAACTAAAAATCTTATGAACTTGTTTTGGAAATCAGGGAGAAGTTTGTGTTTTTCATTATAACGTGCGTTCACTTTGAGCACCTTTTGAAGAAATAAGTGTTTGCTCCGTTTTTTTTTATTCATTCTAGACTAGAAACGTAGCAATTTCTTTTTTTTATCATTTTTTTTGTACTGAATTTTGATCGATCTCGGAATTTGTTCTCGATAGAATTCTGAAAAAGAAGATAACGGTCCCAATTAAAAGAATGGAGGTAGCCTTGAAGTCTCCGAAGCGCTTCCATCTGGATAAAACTAGTAGCTACCACTGGTTGAGCCCCTTCGAACTATGTAACTTATGCAGAAAATTTTTTCTCCCAAGTATGATAGGTTAGACAATATTTCTACTGCTAAGTAGTTGTTACGAAAAACTTTTTTTTAAACAATCAGCCCTGACTAAAATTGATCGTAGTGTAATCCAGAGACATGTCTTTTTTTTTTGTTCGTAACACACGTAACGATCAGAGTCGCAAGAGCTGGATCCTCTATTCGGCATATTTATCGAGAACACACAAGAAGAAAGGGGCGCGCACACACGGTAATAATGATCGCAAATCATCATGAAACGATAAAAGACTTTGTTTCCTCAAAAAACGGGCTAGGAGGTTTGGGTTAACGATTTTTATCACCTCCTCTGCTATATTCCTTCCTTTGAACCTCTTCGTTTCCCGATAGGTAGCTATATTATCGAAATGTTGTTTCAATTGTCCCATAGTTTATTGGAGCAAATAGGTAAGAGTTGCCAATCACACAAGAGTAGCCGAGATATCCACGATGATTGAAAGTAAAGTATATTAGTCCGCCTTCGTCGCGCGCTCAAAGAATGAGGGGGAAGAAAGAGAGAGAGAGAGAGAGAGATCGAGAGAGAGAGAGAGAGAAGCCAGAGATTGAAAAATCTCGTTTGAGAGTCATCCAGCACACGTGACCAACTCAGAACGTGGAGTAGAGTGCCTCTTGCGATGACTTTCGTTCTAAATTAAATTAGTCCAGTAATTACGAGAATTTGTGTTACGGTGATAGTCCAGTCAGGATGTACATTTTAAATTGCAACTTTTAAATACCAGTATTTTCTTTTTGTACTTTTGTTTGGGGGGGGGTGGTGGTGGTGGTGGTGTTTTTAGTCTAAATCCAGATTTTCTACCAGATTCTACAGGAGCTTCGGCCGTCATCATATAATTAAGGGGAATTCGTTTTTGTCAAATAACTCGCCCATTTTCAACTTTTGATTAAAAATGGCTATAACTAAACTTGTAGGAAATTTAATTCTCTACAACTTTGGTAAATGCAATTTTTTTCTCTACGTTCGATATTTTCCGATTCAAACCTGAAAAAGAGGGCGATATTAAATTATTGCATTATTTCGTTGATTTCTCACTTCAGTGCATGAACATTCTTGTAGGAAATACAATTTTCTACAGCTTTGGCCGTTACCTTTTTCCCCCTAAGGTACATATCTACGTACTTACGTCTACGGTAAAGGAAAAGAGGGGTGTAAAAGAAGGAGTAGTAGTAGTAATTTATTGCACATGTAGGGAAAGGTGGGACACAGTGTGTCAATTTTTTTCTAACGAATATTTACTCTAATCAAAGTAGTTTGATTAGAAAAATAAAAGGTCATGACCGATTTTATAGACCTTTGGCCATACAATGAAGCTACCATATTTTTTGCAAAAAGATTAAAAATACCAAAATAATGCCATCGACAAAAGATTGCGGATTGGCTTATTGTACCCTATGGGTGGGGTACAATGTGTCATATGGGTGGGTACAGTGTGTCGAGTATTGCGAAACGTAGGGTACAATGAGGCGGTTGAAACTCTTATATTTTCCTAACATATATAACAGATTTTCACACATAACAGTACGCACACCCAAACAAAATCAGTATATCAGTATCAGTATAAAATCAGTAATATCACAGGAACGACTTATTTTTTACTGATCTTTCTTTTGGCTTGGCCGTCTTTGGTTCAATATTCTCAATTCCTTTGGCTTGTCTTTGATATCTTCCGACGCTTGATCAGGGCTTCGTGCTGACTTTCTTTTGGCCAACCGAAACTTAATATAAATCACGGTCCAACACAAAAAATTTCTGAATTTGCGAGCTACAAACACATTGTGACACATTGCGATTCTTCGGAGCGTCGTCACTTCTTTGTTGCCTCATGGGGAGCGGACTCATTTTGCCCCACCACTCGGTGACACATTGTACCCCACTAGTAAAATATTCGATTATTGATGAAAACAACTATTGATTCGACTACGAATGGAAAAACACAAGTCAATGAGTGCATCATAAATAATAAAACTATCGATTAGGATCGAAAATCGGAGCCGCAACAGAAAGTATCGTTATATTTTACGTTTTCCCGGCGAGCGAAATATTTTTTTTTCCAAGCCTCAAATCAATTTTTAATTTTCAATAATCCTTTGTGAACTGCTATCGACTTTCTTTTAGGCTTGACGAAACCTAATATAAATCGCGGTCCAACACATGAAATTTTGGAATTTACGAGCTACAAACCTTCGAGAAACCGCATGTGGCTCACTGTGCCCTGTGAGCCACATTGTGCCCCACTCTCCCCTACTTCCTGATCTGTCATATTTTGCATTGCCCCTCCTGTCTTCCTTCTCCATTCTTCTTTGTCACACCTCCGATCTGTCGCTCCCCCGCCTGGTTCATAGCTTCTTCTACTTCTTTTCCTCATTTGGTCGCGTTTCCGTTCTGCATTCCTCTTGCCTCTTCCCTCAAGCATTTTTTGGACTAGCGTTACACTTCCATTTCCATGATCTTCGCTATATACTCCGTCGCTCACTTTTTCATCACAATTCCTATTCCCTTGTGTACTGTTTCCATTTTCCAGATATAGTCTGGCGTGTTCCTTCTGAATCCCATCGCCATCTTGGTATATCTCGCCTGCAGCCTCTCTATTTTCTCCCTTCTTTTCCATCCCCAGGTCTCGAGCCCGTACAGCAGTCCGCTTCTCGCTAAGGTTTCCGTGATTCTCAGCCTTTCCCTCACGTCTGCTATCCTTCCTCTCTTTGCGATTCCTCATGCTCCATTCATCGCCTTTCTGGTCTTCGAGGGATGTAAAAGAATGATTCCACGAAAATGAAAACTTCTAAGAAAGAAAGCGTCAAAAGAACGGAAAAAACTTGCAATAATTTTATGTCGCCCGTTTTTAGAGGTTTAAGTCGAAAAATATCGATCGTAGACGAAAAAATGTTATGGCCAAAGTTGCAGAGAATTAAATTTCCTACAAGTTTAGTTATGACCAATTTTAGTCAAAAGTTAAAAATGCGCGAGTTATTTGGTAAAAACAAATTCCCATTATATTCAAGTTGATGGCCAAAGCTCCTGCAGAATCTGGTTGAAAATCTGGATTTCGACTACCAATGACGTTCCCCCCCTCCACCCAGTTAGAAAAAGAAAATACTGGTGTTGAAAAATTACAATTTCAGGTGATTTTCTTGCACATCCCGACTGGGCTATGACAGAATAATGCGTCCAAACAGGCGCCTTACGGCTTGCGCCTCTACTGCGGTTCTTCTATATTTTACCTGCACCAGCAAACCTACCGCTAAAAGCTGGAACTACACAGCATCAATTCCAATGTGTCCGCGATCGGGCGTTCGACATCTGCAATTTTAGTCTACGGATATTGAAGTTTATTTTTGCAATGAAGCTGGTTGGAAATTATTTTTTAAAGAGCAGCTAAAGTGTTTACGGATCATTCTCATCAGGGGAACGTTTTTATTTCCTTATTGTCCGACACTTTCGTATTTTTGGCAAAATGTGCACGATTAAATTGTTGCTTCACTTTCCGGCTACCCGGCGCTTCATCGTGCGCTTTCGCTGGATGACTCTCGATCCAACTTCCGCTTTTCGCGAGACCGCCTTTTTACGAGACGAGGGAAAGAGAGCAGAAAGAGGACTGAGCTAGAAAGTTCGCGAAACATTTGTTATTCACGTGTATGTTAGAAACAAATTTTAATTGTCTCCTGTTACGATTAGTTGAAACGTTATTATATATGTGACATTGAGAGCCCACGACTCTTTCAATTGCACGTAATTTTTATGACACGACTGTGATGCTTGCTTGGGGAAAAAAAGTTCGTCGAGCACGCAATGTGAATGAATGAGAGAAGCGAACCGGGGAGGGCAAACGAAAGAAAATGAGCTGTGGCCAAAATTTTTTTCTCGAACGCTTTGTCGCTGCGTCGTGATACGAAACAAAAAAGTCTGGCTAAGAACAACAATGGAATAAAATTGATGAAAAAAATATAAGAAAAAGGTCCTAAAGTTGTGAAGAAAATTCTTTGAGGAAAGGACCGGTCGAAAGATCGACGGAAAAATGGATTTTTTTTTTCACTGAGATTTCAATTGAGATTTTTCTAAATAGGTACGAATTTTGTTCACAATTTTCCTATTTTCAGCAGTTTTTGCGCAATTATGAAAAAAAAAAAAAAAATTATTAATTTTCGAATCAATAATATCTGACGAACGTTGAAAAAAGAAATTATGTAACAAGAAATCCGTTTTTTTTTCATTTCATTAAAAAAAAATCTTCATTTTTCCAAAGATTTTTTCCATTCGATCGACAATTTAAGCACGAATTTCTAAATACGCATAAAAAAATCACCATCTTCGAGTATATGCTTTTTTTATGCATTTTATAACCATACATTTGCAAGTTTATTCCAGACTTTAAAATAAACTTGAAAAAAAAATCGAGCGATTTATGGCTACGAGAAAGAAAAAATTCTTCCAACAATGGATAAATTATTTTCCTCAACAATTTGTCGATAACTTGTCGGCGTTATCCAAATGAAAACAAAAAGGCGATCGAAATTTTTTTTGGCCACTTCTCAAGTGCGATAAATGTCCTCTCGATTGGTACGGGCGCCCGCGCGCGCGCGCGCGCGCACTATTTCTAATCGCGGCGAACGACAAATGGATCCAGTGTAATTGTGAGAGAACGAGTGTGTGCGTCGTGCGCGTTTGTAAAAACGTGATTGTAACGGTGTGAGGTAAACGTCGTAACGGCCCACCGAACTTCTTACGATCGCGCAAGACCCGTCGAATAATAAATAATAATAAGCCCGCGCGCACGTTGTTGAATAATTGTTACCGACGGGAGTAACAATTATACTAGTCATTTATAATTAAAAAGAAGAAGATGAAATAAAATAAAAAATAAAAATAACGTTGTATCTAAGATTTCGGGCATCGAAGTAAACCAAGTCAATCGAAGTTGTTCTATTTGGATTGCTGGGCAATCGTACATTGTATTATTTTCATTAAAAATTTCTTTTTATTTTCGTAATTGAATTTTCTTTTCTTTCGTTGCTTCGAAAAAGCGCCGTTATAACTCGCGTCGTGTCCGTTTGTTTTTTTGCTTTTCTTTTTATTCCAGCCCTCCTAGCTTTTTAATTCGACAAGCGCTTCTTATTTCTTTTTTTACATGTGCTTTTTTTTTTTAATATATGTACATATGAGAAAATAATTTTCCCTCCTTTGCAAACGATGGTAATCGGTACGAAAAAAAATGCATGCCAAAGTTGAGCTTCGCACTCAAGTCGGTGGCGATCGTCTTTTTGCCCCATTTGATTTATACAAAAAATTCGCTCTATATTCAAACTTGAATTAATAAAAAAACTAATCCATATTAGTTATTCAGAAATCTCGATATTCATTCTAAGAATAATTTCAAAATATTAAAACAAAAATAAATAAAATAAAAGTTTTCAAATTCCTGTAGTTTGTGTAAAAATAATATGTTGATATTTTCGAATAGAGGTTTTCCAAGCGGCTATGGTCAGCTTCGAGATTGTCCAACAGAATTTGACAAATATTGATTAGTCCTTGAGTTACTTAAATTTAACGCTAAAGAGCATGTTCTTTGTGCGAAAAAAATGGGGAACAAAAATTATCGGCTCTTATCTATTATTATTATTATTGAATAAAGCTATTATTGATCCGATATTATTAATTAACGAAAATTATTGAGACTTGAGTCATAGAGCGCGAAAATTGGCATGCTTTTTTTTACACCGAATACTATTGTGTAGAGGTAAGAGTGAAACTTTTTTACCCCGTAACCCTATTATCGGAAGCACACGTGAAACTTTTATCTTCTGACGTTTTTTGAAAAAATTAAACGAGGACAAAAAATGACAAAAAAAATTACACATTCTCGACACAATAGCTCCGTTTTGCACAGATAAAAAAAAAAAGAACACGCGAATATGTGCAACATTTCTTCTTCTTCTTATTATTATTATTCTGTAAACCTTTTGACACGATTAAAAACGGTTTTTCGCTGTTACACCGAGAGTCCGATCATTGTACACGACTACTCAAGATCGTTCACGAAAAAGACCCATGATACGTCCACGCCACATGTGTAAAATTTATTGTCATCCTCATTGCTATCCAGATCTCCTAGTCTAAAAAAAAAAACAAAAGATAAGAGTTTTATCACCAAGTTCGATCGCTGCTAGCGTGAATTTAATGATTATGAATGAATAACGTGAGGTTAAAAGAAAAAAAAAAAAGTGACGAACGGAACAATTTAAGGACAAGAGATTCGACCGCCCTTTACTTAAAGCAACAAAAAGAAAATAAAGCGATCGAAATAAAACAAACAATATGCGACAAGACGAAAGTAAAGTGTTGTTTTCGGCGAAACAAACGATCGCTTACGTAGAATTATTTTTTATTTCGGATATTGCCGGAGAACGATATGGAACGAACGACGGATGAAAAAAGAATTGCACAATTACGAAATTAATCTGAAACGTAATGAGGGACACGAGCAGGGGGGAGTGGGAGAAAAAAAAAGAGAACCAAACGTGAAAATCTTTTATACACTTCATACTGCACCGAGCTATAATAAATTGTATAACACACTTTGTGACATTTATAATGATAAAATAAAATTAAACGAGATAAATTTAAAAAGAAGTTCGAGAGCGAGGAGAAAGAAGAAAAACTTGTGTATCACGAGCCACAATAATTTCGGCATTTTTCGCATAACACGATACAAAGATCGAAAAAAAAAAAACAGATGGAATGATATCCTTTGTCTTTTTATTCTTTCCTTTTCCTTGTTTTCGCAGTGAAGAAAATCAACGTTACCTACTCGACGTAAACGTTAAGAATTGAACGAAATTAAAAAAAAATATTAAAAGAACAAAAAAAACACACACAGACACACACGTGAACATACGCACATGTAATTTTATTTAATCAATTTCATAGAGAACGTGACATTAGTTGTAGTCGATGATAGTGAAAAGTAAAAAAATGAAGACGAAAAAGAAAAAAAGAATGAACTCTTAATTATAAGAAGAGGGAGCTGCATCGATTTCCGGTGGAACAAAACAAATCCGAGTTTCCGGTGAAAGGCAGAAAAAAAAAGAACAGAGTGAGAGAGAGAGAGAGAGAGAGAGAAAAAAAATAAATATCCGTGATTGGGAATTGTAGTAGCCGCGCGGTTGAAGGACGTCGAGAAAATTGCAAAGCGCATTATTAAAACGCGTAAGAAAATAATCCAATTCGACGAATAATGTGCGACTGATATTGCTTTAAAAAAAAATACGTATAATATTGTATACACACTTCCATCCATACAGAAGAAGAAAAGAAAAGAAAAAAAAAAAAAAGAAAAAGAATGCTTAAGATACGACAACACAGACGAGATGAGTAGGCGAATAAAGAAGGACGAAGAAGTGAAAAATAATAATAAAGAGCACACAGGCGTAATAAGCCCCCTTCTTACGATTAACAATTAATTTATTGTGTACGCGGTGGAGTGAAGGTGAAACGTAATCTAAGCCTAATTGGATACGCATGTAGTTGATTAACAACGTTTGTACTGCAATGTTGACATTGAAATAAATTTTTGAGACCAATTTCAAGCTCCTAACCTCACTTTATCCCAGCCGCAAACTTCGAGCCCAATTTTTCTGTCAAAACGTTGAATATTTACCGTGCGGTCAAGCAATCACCCTTTTCTTGCCACTTTTCTGCATGGACTGAGACAAATTTCGTCCCGATCGGTTGGACCGTTTCGAAGAAAATGAATGTTGAAAATTGGAGGTGGGCGCGGTGTGACGGCGATTTGAAAAGAGCGCCGAATTCGCTCGACGCAAACAAACATGCTCAATACAAGTTCTTTCTGTCTCCCTCCCCAGACCCTCGCCCAACCTTTCTTTACAGGATCAGCTGATGGAGGGGCAGATAAACGCCAGCTGGGCACACAAGCGGTTTCATAATCAGTCCGTGTCCGGATTTGCCGGCTGTCGTCTGTCCTATAAGATCCACACATAGCCACTGTGCTTTTCCTCCGCAAACAAGTATTTCTACTCGTACCAGCGGGCTGTGAATGAAAAAAAAAAAAACCATCGATGCGACAGAACGTTGGGGAAAATTAAAACGAAGATTGCGCGCGATCGTGTTGACTTCGCATCGTTCGAATCAGCAGACCCGAAGATGTACCTGCAAATGTTTGCGGATGCTTTGAGCATCATAACTATATCCTCCTGTTTCATACTCAAAGTGCCACAGATTATTAATTTAATCAATCTGAAGAGTGCCGTGGGAATATCCATTTTGGGCTTATTGTTAGAGCTTACGAGGTGAGTGTTGATGATTTAAAAAAGCGTGAGAAATACTTGTTTTCGTATCTTTTTGTTACAATCGCGGTTGTTCGATATTATTTATGAATTTTACTAATACTCGTTGTGCTGAGGTTCTTTTTTCTAGTACTTCGATGCACGAGTCGTGAAACGAATATTGACAATCGTTATATTCATAATTATTAGCTATCGTTTATTTGCGCGCTTTGGAAAAAAAAAACGATGGCGTATTTTCATTTCGAATCGCAAATCGATCGTTTAATATTTTATTTATATTCAGTGCTAGCATCTATAATTTTTTTTTTACTCGAATAGAAGATATAATCTTGTTTTGTCTTGAAAAAAACTTGACATTGTCTTGTTAAGATATTACTGGATGGATATTGAAAAATTGCCAAAATTCTTGAAAAATTGAGGAACGATAGTTCTCGATAGAATAATGATACATTAATTATTTTAGAATTTTTCACTAAATAACTTAATAGTTGTAAACATATAAATTTAACAAGGTCGCTTGTGAGAAAACAGCTTCTGCAGACGCTAACGTTTGCAAAACGAATGGAACTAAATCGCCGTAATTTCTGAAAATATTATATCAAGATTTAGTAACAAGCCATTGATTATGCTAAGTTTCAAATAAATCGACTGAGTAATTGTCGAGAAATTCATTAAAGTAATGAGAAGTATTGGTTTTTTTAACGATGAATTAATAGCACTCATGGGAAAACTCAATATATATTGAGTTTTTGGGTAATTATTGATAATAATTTAAATAATCTGAACGTATTGATGAAATTTAAAAATTGAAAAATTTTTTGTTGGACAGTTGAAACAGATGTACAGTCACTGACGAAACCTCAGTCAAGCACACGCCAATATCGTCGAATTTGACTTTATTATTAAAAGTGGAAAATTAACATTTCTAAGTGTTAATTTATAACGGCCGAAATAAAGGCGTAATCGGAAAATGCTGCACAGTCGCCATTTTGACATGTATTGCTGTGAAAAAATACTTTTGTATAGTCAATTACGTGTATAATAAAATCCCTATTTTGTAATTCCGATTTATTTTATGGTTTCGATGAAAAAAAATCACAAAACATGCCCTTTTTGGCCTTTAGAGTGGCCTGAGACTTTAAATTTGATTTTTTAAGCTTTAATGCACTAAGAGATTGTGAGGAAGGAAAAGTTTCAGAAAAAGCATCAGCAAATGGAATAAATTACAACATCGATTTGCGAATAAATGAGTCTCTTTTTCTCTATTGCTAATAAATACCGTACCGGTGCGTACTTGATAGCATTAATGCTGATCAAACAACGGCAGTTTGTAAGAACAAGTTTTCTAAATTTAGCGTTAGCAACGTCGTCGATCCGATTGTAGATTAATTCGTTTCCTTATACATTATTATCGGAATATATTTTATACATTCCTTTTTTTATTTATTATTATATATTTCGCAGATTCTTCTTTTATTTATTATTGTATGTTTCATACATTCCTATTTATCAATCGTCATTAATGTTTATTAATTCAATTAAATGTATTATTATTAAAGTTTTAATGAGAATTATTTAAAAAAAATTAATTTATATATATTTATTTCAAATACTTGAATGTATTTAACTTTAAAAGAAATTTACATTTATTATATTAGAAATTATTATTATTCATGAATATTTTGTAAATTTCTATTTAATTTATTATAAAATATTTTATAAATTTATTTTTACTTATAATGACATATTTTATACATTCGTTTATTTATTCATTATTATACACGTTATAGTACAGTTCTTTATTTCAAAATACACCCTTGCGAGTTTTACACGGTTCCCCTTAATTGATATACCCTTTGAGACGGTTTCTTCTTTTTTTCATTAACATTTATTTTTCATCCTTTTTCTCCTTTCTGCTTCCCTTCTTATCATGCATTCGAAGACTCTCACATCCTCGCACAATTCTTTGATCGGCATTCCTTTGATTCCTTTATTAATTTTTCCATTGAGTGATTCCCCGTTGTATCCTCTTTGCCATTCTTCCAAATCTACCACTTCCTTATTCATTCTTCTTTTATTTTCCCGCAATCGAGTAAAGGGTGTCTCAAAATGACCTGACATTTTTAATTATTAATGAAACGTATTATTTATTTGAAAAGTACGAAAATTTTTATTGTAATACAAGGTACAAACATGGAGATTATATGTGAAAGGTAATATCAGAGAAAATGTCAACCTCGTTCGTGCTGGCAAATTTTCACTCTTTTGACGAAATTTCCAATAACATTTTGGCATAATTGCGGACTAATTTCATTAATGGTGCGTCCAATTGCTTTCTTGAGCTTCGGAATGGTCTGTGGATCATTGGCATATACTTTTCCTTTCAGAAAACCCCAAAGAAAGAAGTCCAATGGTGTGAAAATTGCACGATCTTGGTGGCCAATTCACATCGCCGCGGCGCGAGATAACACGACCATGAAACTTCGTCTGCAATAACTGCATTGTTTCACATTGCATTTTCACAATTTCTATGCGTTGCTCGATCGTGTAATTCTCCATGACTAAACCTCAAGACTTCCTGATGCCAGTTGTCAAAGATTCGTACTCTATGTTCGCCACAAAAACAAATGGCGCGCGATTCAAAATGCCAGGTTATTTTGAAATACCCTTTTAATTATAGATTTCATACATTTCTTCTTTATTTCCAACCTTCTTTCCCATTGTTTCCCAGCGAATAATGGAGTTGTAAAAGAAAATGTGAAATTTTTTTAGAATTGATCTTTTGTGATAATAAAACAGAATGTCAAAAGGGTTTTTCCTTTGAAATAATTCCAAAGATAATTATTAATTGTTTTTATATCACGACAATTCAAATTGTCGATGCAGGTGCGAAATGCCACGCTGTCGGCGCTGGCGCTTGTGACGTCACCGTTCGAACGCGACCGAATAGGTTACGCAAGTGTACACAAATGTGAAATTTTGTGTCATATATCTGAAAACAGCTCGAGTATTCTGAAAAAGTCGAATGCTAGTTTAATTTTCGTGCAACGATGCGTGAAAGTGGATTTGTGAAAGCAAATTCGAGTAATTTACCGACCGTGGATAACTGAACATTTTTAGGTTAGGAGAGGCTTGATAAATTGTGTCAGTTATTGCCGCTACGTATCAGAAGCATTTTGAAAAAGACGTATTAAAAAAAAAAAATTCAATACAGTTGATGTTATAACACGTTTACACTGACATCAAAGTGGTCTTCACAGCAAAAATAAGTGGACGATGATTTCGGGTTGACACATCGTGCTGCATCGAACCACAGATTACGGAGTTTTATGTCTTGTGGCACATTCAGAAATACCTATTAGGGGCACTTTTCGTCGTATTTATACAAAGAGCAACGAAACAAGGCTTATACGATTTTGTCGTTGCCATCGTTGACAGAATACTCGTATTACACGAGTAGTTTGGATATCGGCTTTCGAACGGTGACGTCACAGAGCGCTCGGGTAACTTCGGATGCTCTCGGCGCGTTTTTGCCAAGCCGTGCAGAACAACAATTTCAAAGTGCTATATCGTTGTTAATTGTTGAAAAAAAAAAAAAGAAAAATACTTTGCTTTAAAAACCGCACATGATCTTTACAATGAAAAAAAAAATAATAATTTCACAGCTGAATTTCTTAATCCACCACTGTCTCGCATTTGCCCACGAGGCACAGGGGAAACTATGAAAAACCTGTGTCGATAACGACGGTCACATTTTTCACCGAGTTTCCGGTTGCGTTCACCTTTGAAAAGTCGACAAGCCACCGCGCTCGCCAATCGGCGCCGCTAAGTCGTCACTTATCCGAATAGTGGCCCAGGCCATCATTAAGCACATACTGCCGCATAATTATTAATATTCATAATCGCCATTTCGACATTGTTATCTGTGAAATACTTAAAATTTCAGTTACACCGTGATGACGAGTTACAACTATACCAATGGATACGCGATACTCTCCTACATGGAATATCCAGTGATACTCGTCCAAGAATACGTGCTGATATTTCTAGTATTGAAATATCTGAATAAGTTGAACACCGGCTCGTTGTTAGCTGCTGTAATCTACTTCACATTGGCCGCCTGTCTCATCCTTCAAATTGTACCTAAAATAGTGCTCACTTTTTTCGCTGTACGTTCACGAATTTAATAAAACGGTCTATTAAAATGTCTATTGTATAACTATATACATGTAATAGTGATTTGAAAACTTAACTACTTTTACATTGAGCGTTTTTATGTTTTCAATTGCAGTCTATATGTACGCCAATCTCAGCGTCGAGCAAAGTTATTCAGTTGCTCGCAATTCTGCAAGCCAAAAACGCCGATTCCGTGTCTCCGCTGACTTGGCTCATATCTGCCTTTACAAATCTGAGTGAGTACAATCACTGCGCAAGTTTGAATTAATTCACATGCATACCAAAAAAAACCCGCAATATATGGAGTGTTGATTTTTGCATTGTTGGAATAGATGGAAAGTTCGATTTTAATTCGTTATAATTCGCATATTTTAAAAACTGAAGCATCTTTTCTCTGCAGTTTGATCAGTTGTAGTTTTTTTTTTATAGGCAAATGAAGATGCAATTAAATCGTTGTGGGAGGAGACAATTTTATTGAAATATTGACTATTTTTTTTTAATGCAAATTTGTATAAATTCCGAATGTCCCCGATAAACCTTCCTTCCATCTTTCCAGTACATCAATTTAAAAAAATGAATTTATTTGTTCGATGAAAAAATTAATTAAATTATTCAGTAAAAAAAATTGATTCGGTAAGAGAAATTAATTCAGTCAAAAAATAAATACAGCGAAAAAAATTAATTCATAAATAAGCTAAAGAAAAATGCGTGGACTAAAGTCCTTCTTCGGACCCGTCACAATGGTATTTCCCCTTAAGGCCGAAAGTGCAAAAACTCAATCCCCCTTGCAATTTGCTCAAATTGAACTCTCATTAAAAATTGATTGAATGTAATTTTCATTAAAAGTAATTGAGTTGCTGCTAGTGGGAGTAGATCTTCTTTCCCAAGTAAGGGAAAGTGGGGTACAGTGTGCCACTTTTTTTCTAACGAATTTTTACTCTGATCAAGGTAGACCGATTAGAAAAAAAGATCATAGCCGATTTCATAGACTTTTGGGCGTACAATGAAGCTCCCATATTTTTTGCAAAAATATTAAAAATACCAAAGTAACGGGATCGAAAAAAATTTGCGGCTTGGCTCATTGTACCTCATGGGTGGGGTACAGTGTGTCGACTACTGCGAAACGTAGGGTACAACGAGACGATTGAAACTCTTATATTTTTCTAACATAGATAACATTGATGACAGATAAATCACGGTTCAACACAAAAAAAAATTCTGAATTTGCGATCTACAAACCTCCGAGAAATCGCACGTTGTTGATAGCGGCCTGGGACACATTGAGCTTCTTCGGAGCGTCGTCACTTCTTTGTTTTCTCATTGGGAGTCGGGACATTGTGCCCCACATCTCGGTGATACATTGTACACCACTAGTTAAATATTTGATTATTGATGAAAATAACTATTAATGTAAATACGAATGGAAAAACACAAGTCACCGAGCTCATCATGAATAATAAAACTACCGATTAGGGCCGACAACCCGAGCCGCTACAGAAGGTTACGTTGTATTTTACGTTTTTCCGGCGAGTGAAAATGTTTTTTTCAAGCTTCAAATCAATTTTTAATTTTCAACAATTCTTTGTGAGCTTCTATCGACTTTGTTTTAGGCCTGACGAAACCAAATGTAAATCGCGGTCCAACAAAAAAAAATTCGGAATTTACGAGATACAAACCTCCGAGAAATCGCATCTAGCTCATAGTACCCCGTGATACATTGTACCCTACTCTCCCCTATACCTTTGCCGATTCTTACACAGTTTACTCCCTCTGTACATTGATATCCTTTTACACGTTTCTTCCTCTTTTTTTGTTTACATTTATCTTTCGTCCTTTTTGTCCTATATGCTTCCCTTCTTACCACACATTCAAAGATTCTCACATGCTCGCACAATTCTTTCATCGGTTTTCACTTTCGTTCCTCTATCAATGTTTCCTTTCAGTGCCTCTTCGCCACTTTTCACCTCCCTTTCCTATATTTCCAGATCTAAATCTTGCCCATGTTTCTTTCGTTCGTCCCTCTATGCCCATCCCTTCCCAGTGCTCTTTCGTTTCTATATTTCGTTTTCGATTTTTATGCAATATGTCGAATTGTCAATGTTGTTTTAGTCTTTTTGTATGTCCTGGTTCGTTTTTTATTTGTCCTCTTTCGTTTATTTTTCCTACTCCCTCCATATCTTTGTCTCTTATCATTCATCATATTGCTCCCATTCTAATTGAATTGCTACTAAATTAATTGCCATTTGAATTTCGTCACACAGAGCTTTGAAATACAGGCCTGTAAGTTTACTCGTAATATTTCCGTAATTTTTTCGCCTCTCATATTTCTTCGCTTCGTTAAAAACAAATAATTGAAATATTAATTGCATGAAAATGTTCATTTGCAGCGAGGGTCTTCACCATAGCGATGGACTCGGCGGATATTCTTCTCCTAGGGAATTTCGTCACTTCCGTAGCCCTGAGCTCGAGCATTATGTTCGCGGCTCTTTACTACAAGACGCACGCTAAACGCGAATGAATTCACGACTTTGGCAACGAAAATATAAAACGACTCGCTGATATGCGGGTGTCAAGGAACATTTTATTTTTACTTATACGCAATCTATACACGTATTATATATATATATATTTACAGGCTGTCTCCATTATCTTCATACATTGAAATGACTCAACAGTTGAGGACTAAAATGTCAAGATAACTCCGTTTATTTAATCGATTTTCAAGGTATTTTCAAGGCCAACTTCAAACAAATGAAAATATAGCGAAATCTTAATCTAGGTAAAAATAAAACAAATTACTTTAGTCCAAAATATTTTTTCTTTCGGCCATTATTTCCGGACGTTTATAAACGTTTTTTTTTAACAAACACGATGCAATTTGACAAGGAACACGATGGTCACTGTTATTCGAAATCCTTGTCTCAGTATCCGCAGAGAGACTCTCTTTTTAGTTCATCAACAATTACTTCGGCCCATTAATTTATGTTTGCAAGTGGAAGGTAATCGTTTTCATCATTTTTTGTAATAAAAAAGAAAATAATAGCCAAACAAAAAAATGTTTCATCCAAAAGTCACCTGTTCTTTTACGTGAAATAAGATGCCGCTGTAAAAAATATAGTTCTCCATTTGAAAAAAATGGCGCCGACCTTGAAATTGTCGTAAAAAATGTTCACCGAATGAGAAAGTTATGACGTTTTACTTCTCGTTTGAATCTACTCGATACGTGTCTCGAGGTTTTCCTATTGGCTTCGCTGTTCGTGAGTTATTTCGATGTCTCGAGATAAATTGGACACCCTGCACATATGTAGATCCACACACCTCGTTTAATAATAGAGCATAGAAGTCACGAAACCTGTCTACGTACCCTTGTACATATGATAAACGATGTTTCTTTCAAAATCACCTTTGAGTACAAGAAAACTCGTCACGAATATTTCGAAATTATTAGCAAGTGAATAGTTCGAGAGCGATTATTACTGCGACAAGATTTAGTGAATACGTATACGTATAATAGTACGCGATTATTTATGCAGTTCCTTTTATCATTACTTTTCTGAGGCAAGGTTGCACGGAAAATGGTTGTTTCAAGATTTTGAAAAACAATAAAAATTCATGGGGTTGATGTCTGTATCGTTCGAATGCAACGAAAGTTCTTTTTTTTTTCATTTTTATTATAATCTATTACTTTTTTATAGATTAAGGTCGTGCATTTCTAATCAGGATAAGAAAAAATCTGTTCTAGTGTTTTTCGTACGCAGAATCGGCAAAAAAAAGATGTGATTGATAAAAAGAAAATGACGATTCGTTGCCCTCCAACGGTGCAAACTTTAACATAGTAAAAAATCTAGATGATACAATTCCATTAGGCAAGAGTTGATAAAATGTGAAGGTACTTCGTAAAACCTGAAATTTAACAATTAACTGATTTTCGTCTACAATTAAGTAAAAATACATCCTAGTATGTCGTATCCTAATGTACTGGTAACATTTCCCAATATCCTATCGTTTTGGTAACATTTCAAGCCACGTTACCGAACTTTTGATAAAAAATTACGACTTTAAAAATCGTTCAATTTATGCAGCACTCTATGAAGATGGCATGGGGCTGGCCACATTTGTATATAATAATTTATATGCTAAATAACTCTAGATGTCTGACATAAACTGGTCTAAGCATGTAAAAAATTCAGAAGATTCCGTAACAACGATAAAAACAGGGAAGCACCGAATGTTTACAGAAAATATTAATTATAAAACTTAGACAAATGTAACTAGAATTTCCGTAACCGCGAATTTTCATAAAACATCGAAAAATATCTAAATCTACAAAATTTATGCGAAATTTTTTATTCCAGTTATTTTTATTAAGCACCACTGTCTACGAATAATTCAAAAGAGCCCTGGCTTATGCGTCGACAAAATACGGCCCTCCACGAAAGGAATACCTTAAACTGCGTTAACCCGAGCCAATTCGTGGATGGGTGACCGATGGTGACAGAATTGAAAGCTCAGAAAAATGTAACTCCGTATCGACACAGGTTTCCCATAATTTCCCTGTATTCTTGTGCAAATGCGATATGGTATTAGGTAAAAGCACGGCCTTACATACAGGTCCTGAAATGACGGTCGTATTTGATAGACGGCGAGTGGGTCTTCTATTGTCCCAGCTTTTTTTTTCTTATCGCGACCACCGTTTGTTTTCGTGGTTGGGGGGTGTCATGAGACTAACCTAAACCGATCATAAATTGTATTGTCGTATATGTGTATGTGCGTATACCAGTTGAAAATCGTTCTCGCCTATAAAAAAAAAGTATGATATGTCTAAACAACTGTTTGTGGCAATTTATTTGACTGAAAATGCCGAAATGTAAAACGGGATACAAGTTGAATAAACAAAAATCCTCTGTTTTTAAAGGGCCAAAAAACACCGAACTATTTAAATTTATATGTAAAAAAAAATTTTTTTTTTTAAACTAGCTTTTATTTAATGTATTGAAAAGTAGAAAATATTTTTTCTTATTAACTCACCTATATGTGATTATAAATAAAATCTTTCGGCGCTTAACTTTTTAAATGTTTAATTAAATATTATATGTCTAAATTTTGAGCGCCCCAAGCTTTTATTTATAGTCACATATAGGTGACTTGGTAAGAAAAAATATTTTCTACTTTTTAGTACACTAAATAAAAACTTGTTTTGAAAAAAATATTTTTTAAAAAACATGCACCTCTCAGATGCATGTTTGCAAAATTTCAGAGCTCTAAGTAGTCGGGAAGTGGGTGAAATATTGATTTTCAGTTTTGCATCTCACAACAAGTGAAGTTAAATAAAGGCTTGTAATAAAAAAAAAGTGGCAAGCAGCGATTTCCGGAGTGCATTTAAAACCATCGCAGCACGTTCACGAACATTTGGAAAAAAAATTCACCCTCTGAAGAGTGGATAAAACGCGATAATAAGGACAGGATTATTGCTCAAGTTTACTTTTTCTTAAATGCTTTCGGCAAACCATCTTCAAGTCTATTAAATATTCTATTTAGTTTGATATTTCGTCTCTGTCTTGTGTGTAAGACAGAGACATATGATATTACTGTCTCCTTCGCACACGACACCCTTTTTCCTATGCGCTCCATGCGGCCAAACATTGAAGCAAAAATTGGACGCTGAGCGAATTTTTCTTCACTACTGTAGTTTCAAAACTTGTATGTAAGACCGTGGGTAAAAGTGGCTGTGGGCAACGCTATGGGGCGGGTGAAGAGGTAGTAACAAGGCCGAAATGTCACACGAAGGAACATTGGTTATGACGTGGGTATCGTAAACCGTATATTTATTATTTATCGGGTAAACTTATTGCTACTCTAATGTCAGTAAATGAAAATTGATGACTTCCATTCGTAAGGAAATGATTCTTTGTGCCGGTTCACAATAGTTTGGCCTAGAAAAAAAATTCTAAAGATTTTATGTCGTTCGATGACACGCGTGAATAATAAATTTCGTGCGGATAATATCGTGAGTTTTTTTGTCAGTATATTTGTGCGTCTCGTTAACGGAATTGCGTTTGGGCTTGTTATTGTGACACACATCTTAAGGCCAAGTGTCACACCGACCGAGCGGCCATGAGTGCGAGAGAGATAGCTGATTTGCAGATTCCCAATGATTTCTGAAACAGTTGATTTTTGGGAAAAAAGAAAAGAAACACGTTCCGCTCTGTTGAACGACGAATAACGACTTTCTCTTCTTTTGCCCGAAATATGATGCGTCTAGGAGAAAACTTGGCAGTAGGATTTTTACCGACTGGACGTATGACACATGGTCTTAAGGGGTTACACCAGTATGAAATTTTCGAAAAATCGATTTTTTACTTTAATTTTTTTCTCATCGTTTAAACCTTAAAGTACATTTTAAGTTGAATGCGAAGTCTGTACCTACAATATTAACAAAGATATTCTTTTTTTTTCTACCGCACTGTGCAGCGCTCCCTTAGATAGATTCACCCTTTGCTTCTATGAAACTAGTACCCGAGCATAGATTTCTTCTTGGAAGGTCTGATTTCTCTGTCTATTGGAGATTTAGGAGGATATAATCAAAACTGTAACGAAAGCATAAACGCTATATGGAAAATCGCATCGAAAGTAAGTTTCAGTGGTATGAAAGTAGTTGAAATAACTACCTACATCGCTAAATGTATTTATAATTATGTCTACAGTAATATTTTATTAATATTACACGTATTCCAAAAATCCAAACGTACATCCAAAAATTCGATAACAAATTTAAGAAGCATCGTGTGATTATTTTTACAATCATTCATTTCTCCATTGTTCAGGGTGTCTAATTTTGACCAGAACTGAAATTTCATGACATTGAAGGATTTTTAAGGCAAGGAATAGGGATTTTTTCATGACTTTTAGTATGACTTTCTGGTATAAAAGTATACTTTATTAATTCTTTAGTACGACTAATTTTCTAAACTTTTTATATTTTTATTCTGCTCTTTGAGACACATGTGTGTTGTATGCCAATAAAAAGTATACGAAATAAACGAAATGTCACCAAACTGTACAATTCCATGTGTAGTGACAAAAATGTGAGACAAACATCGTTTCAAGTTTGCTGTAAAGAAATATATTTTGGGAACATCTGGAAAAATATTACATACATTTAGGAACTTTGAGTAATATTTTCCAGTGGCTTTACACGAATAACAAAGAAAAACTAATATGTTGAGATAACTAATCATTTTTTTCTACTACCTTTTTTTTCTAATACCGTAGATTGTCGCAAATCCACGAAAATTTAAAATTATTTTGGATAAATTAATAGAAAAATCGGCCATGATAATGAGCGCTGCAGAGATCTTTAAAAAATCAGGTAGACTGGTAATTTTTCATGACATTTCACGACCTTTTCAGGGTCGAGTGTAATTTCATGACATTTAAGACTTTTCAGGTCGGTAGACACCCTGTTATTGTGTTCTTAATTTTTTTTATTAACAAATTGCGCATTTATATGCGTAGTTGACTAAAAAAATTGAAAGGGAGAACGACGTGGGCGGACAGAAAAATCGCATGGACCAAATATGCTTCGTTTTATTATTCAATGATCGTGACAATAATAAGTGTCAAAAACGACGCGGACACCAGGCTGAAAGAAACAGGAGTTCACGTTAGAAATCGTTGTTTTTTTTTTCGTCTTCTTCTTTCAATTCTCAATACTTTGAGAATCGACGGTTCTTTGGAATCGCTTCGAGGCTTAGGGGACTATCGTGCGTGTGTCCGTTTGTTTGTACAAAAGTTTATTTTCTAATACTGCAATTTGTGTAGTATATTTACAGTATCTTATCAGCTCAACAGTTCCGAATAATCGTTAAATTCGCGTTGAGATTTTCGAAGTTTTTTTTTTCTTTTTCTTCTTCGCGCGATATACTTACACTCCTTGCGAGGCATTATTTTCTTATCAACTTAATATAAAGGAGAGAGGTTCGGAGGAGAGTTCGTCTAGACTTTCATCAGGCTCAATCGTCTTCCTCCTCCATAGCTTCGGGTCTTGCAGTGCCTGAAATTTGAGATATCGATTATGTTCGGTTGACGATTTTTTTTCAACGATATATACGAGCTTGAGGCTGCGTCGAGGGTCAAATCGTAGCCGAAAGTTTTGTCGGACCAGAATTTCAGAAATTTGCTTAAAAAAGTCGGAAATAAATCAACTGCATTAAAGGCACAGAAAATATTGATTTTAAGTCGTGATAATATCAAACAGGTGGCAAATTTGGTAAAACGTTGTTCCTTTGAGAAGTGTTCGTTGAGGCAGTGTTCTAGTCTAGAAATTTGTAAAAAAAATTGATTTTTTGGAATTCTCTTACAGTACAAACTTTTATGAATGACCTGAAAGGGAAATTTCGAAATTTCAGATAAATGAGAGCTTTGAAATCATGTCAACCGCCCCAATCCTTTTTTCACGGCCATATTTAGAGGCCCATAACTTTTTGGATTGTTATTTTTTTCCACAAAATTTTATTTTGTAAGTTCTTAAAACATTAATAGAGAGACTAAAAAAATGAATAGTAAAAGTATTTGTGGGCGATTTCAAAAATTGACCGAGTTACGACGATTTTTGTGAAGGGTCAGATCGATTATTTTTATTCAAAATTATAATGCTCAATGCCTTCCTTTCGGATCTTTATAGCAGTGCAAAATACATGAAATTCTCATCCGATCTCAACTCTCTCTCTCTCTCTCTCTCTCTCTACGATTCACGAAAGAGCTTGAAGGAGTGATCGCAACTCCGGGGCTCTCTTATAAAACATTACCATTTTGGCGTTTTTCATCGCCCGGCACGTGTCCCGATTGCAAGAGTTTGCTGAGCCTCTGAACTTCCTCAAGTGAGGAAGCTTCGGAGATGGCCTCACGAATTTTGGCTCTTTCCTCAGGATTGTTTATCGGCTTGTCGGGAAGACCGGCGCCGGGAGCCTGCGACTTCGCCTTTTTCGCTATTTCCTTGGCCATCTCTTTGCCCCTTTTACTGCGGAAATACTCGATCGCCTCGGCACGCTCTTTCTGCTTGATCTTTCTGAAATCCAGCAATCTTAATTGTGGAAATCTGTAAACGACGTATTCTCTGTACTGCCGCTTTGCCGATACTGGATTCTGCAGTAGGCACAAATTTTGGAGGTTCTTGAGTTGCGCCAGGGGCTCTAGATCGCCAAGTTCCTGTATCATGTTTCCCGTCAACATCAGACACTCGAGGTTCGGTATACAGTGCTCCAAGCCGTCGGCTATTCTGACTATGCGATTGTTGTTGAAGAACAAGGTCTTGATTCGTTTGAGCAAAGGAAAACCGTCCAATTTGCGTATGTCGTTGTCCGAAAAGTCTATCGTGTCGAACTGATCCTGCAATCATTTGGGTCATTTGACAAAGTCGAAGAGAACAGAGAAACGTCGGACGATAACGCGCCGTATTGGCCGTCGTTAAGCATAAGGCATGGCCTTAATAACAGTGGCGCTTAAGGGGTTACGGGGGTCTGAAAATTTCAAAAAATTCATTTTTCATTTATTTTATTATCTAATAGTACGATACGTTTAGAATAATTTCCCAAAGTTTTAAGTCAATCGGAGTAAAAGTTTAGGAGAGAGAGCCTTTGGGAATTTCGCGAACGAAGGTTTTTTTTTCGATTACAACTAATTTTACAAGGCTATACGTAGTGTAAATTGTATCAAAAATTGAATTATTTTGCATACAACCGTGCCAAAAAGTCAAATTTCAATTTTTTTTTAAATCCTTTGTTCAATCACGAGCTATACTTCTCTACTAAAAGAAAAAATTTGGTTTTTTAATTTCAGATAAAGCTATCATGAGTTATCCTGACCACCACACGGACACTTTTTTTTTAGGGGTGTCCAGAAACCAGCTGAATTTCCTAAATTTTTAGATAATTTAAAAAAAAAATATTGTTGAAATGTTGCTCTTTTATGTGCTTAACACTTTGAATAAAATAATTTATGTCTTTGTTACTCAATGTAATTGAGTAACAAAAATGGCATGTATTTGTTACTCAATAGTGGACAAAAATCAGTTCATTGTTGAATATTTGAGTTCGTGAAAGGAATATCTTAACGATGTAAGGGAAATCAAAGCTGTACTTACCAAAGTGGCTCCGAGATTCTCGATAGTTGGAATTTTGTAGCCTGCAAAAGGATCGTAAGTATTTTAATATTGAGTTTACTTAATTTTCTGTGTTCCAGTATCAGGTACACCGCCCAGTGAATAAACGAAAGCTGATTTATATTTGAAATAAGTAAATAATATTAATTGTCGATAAAAACTCGAATTTATATAATTTAGCAAAGAAATAACAGGTATCATCAAAACAATTTTTAGTTTATTGTCGAATTTTGAGGTCACACGGAATTTTTCCAGTTTGTGGTACTTGCACACAGTGCAATGTAGTTACGATACAACTGTGCACAATATATATTCATCTAGTTTGTAATTATTAACTTCGTCCATTCACTGGCGATTTAGTCATTTCGCTACTTATTTGTCAATGCTTCCAATATTATCTGTTGCGATTACTTCTATTATTTTTTGCTACTATCAGAATAATATCCTTTGTTTGCTATAGCAATTGAAAAGTTTGTTTTTTACTTATAGCGTCGTTATTCGTCCACTCACTAGTCGGTTTACCGTACACCCGTGCAGGTTTTTACGTACTGCACTTTCCTTTTCATATATTCTTTGCTACTTGTTCAAAACGTTCGAACGTACGGATATTTCCTGTTGCGTATCGAGAGTTTAAGGCCGACATTACCTTACAAGCATCCGAACGGAGTTTACCCCAACGATAATTAAGTATCATATGAATAAAACGGAGCACAAGGCTCTGTAGAGCTCACCGTCGCGGAGTTTGAAGATTTTCTTTTGCCCTAAATAAAGGGTGTCTCAAAATGACCTGACATTTTTAATTGCGCACCATTTTTTTGTGGCGCACATAGAGTACTAATCTTTGGCAAATGGCATCAGGAAGTATCGAGGTTTAGTCATGGAGTATTACACGATCGAGCAACACATAGAAACGCAACGCACTGCGGACAAGACAATGCAGTTATTGCAGACAAAGTTTCATGGTCGTGTTGTCTCGCACACCATCGGCGATGTAAATTGGCCATCAAGATCGTGCAATTTGACGCCATTGGACTTCTTTCTTTGGGATTTTCTGAAAGGAAAAGTATATGCCAATGATCCACAGACCATTCCGGAGCTCAAGGAAGAATTTGAACGCACCGTTAATGAAATTAGTCCGCAATTATGCCAAAATGTTATTGAAAATTTCGTCAAAAGCGCGAAGGTTTGCAAACAGGGACGAGGTGGCCATTCATTGGATATTGTGTTCCACACATAACCTCCGTGATTGTACCTTATATTAAAATAAAAATATTCGTACTTTTCAAACAAATAATACGTTTTATTAATAAATTAAGATGTCAGATCATTTTGAGACAGCATGTATTATTCATTTCTCAGAAAGCTCTGTTCGAAAATTTCAGCTCTCTCTTTCGCACTCATACGTCACGTGGTACAGCTTCTACTTCGACTCGACTACCTGTTATATTATTTACATTTCACAGATTGTTGGGATTCTATTGTCGATTTCTTCTGCGTTAATGAAGAAATCCACATGCGCAAAGTGGACATTGGGAGCGCGTGATATCTACGCTTGGGGGGGGGGGGATTGCCGAAAGAGGTTAAGCACGGGGCCTATGGACGCGCACGTATTAAGATTGTCAATGAAACTCACCCCGCAAGTCCAATTCGCGATCGCGAACCGGATTGATGTACTGCATCGATTGTTGTATCAAGTCCGGTGTTAACTTGACCATTTTGCCAAATGTTTGTCAATATTCGTGACAATATTTGGGCCACGATACCGGCTGCGTACAACAAAAATTGCCTCCGTCGACTGACGCGAAGTTGCCGCTTGATACTCGACGCGGGAATAAAAAAAATCGACTGTTACGATTCGACAATCGATATTTCGGTGTTGAAAATTGTGCCGCTGGGGGCGTTAGAGTCGCAAACGAATTTTGGCCGCCAAATTCGTATCCGTGTAAGTATGAAAAAATGAAATCCAAGCCGGACTTGCGTAGAGAAGATTTCTCGGTTAAAAAAAGCCACTTTGGACTCGTTGACATTTCAAAGAGAGTCGAAGTTTTCACCTATGAATGCTACAGGGTGCTGAACTTTTTTGTGTCCTAGATAAGTTTGAATAAACTTCGTTGTTTTCTTTACATTGTTGTTGAGGGGAAAAAAGGATATTAAAATATGGGCAATTTAGCGGTTATTAAATATTTTATTAAGTTATTAGGATTAAATATTTTATTAAGTTGTTGGGATTAAATATTTTATTGGATTATTAGGATTAAATATTTTATTAACTTATTAGGATTAATTATTTTATTATTTTATTAGGATTAAATACTTTATAAAGTTATTAGGATTAATTATTTTAATAAGTTATTAAGGACATTAAAATATGGGCAATTTTTTTTATATGAAAAATCGTGAACTTGGGCGGTGTCGTACTGCTGTCATTTGCGTAGCCAGTATCAAAAAATCGATCCATTATAATTAAAGTCAAATTTTATTAAAGATTCACCCAAGTTGACATAAGGAAAGAATTTTAAAAAACTTGAACTATTTTCTTCTATTAATGAATGTTGTAATGCGTAATAAATGTTGTAATGCGTAATGAAATAGTTACTAAAAAGTAACTATTTCATTACGCAAGTTAAATAGATATTCAATTTTCACAATGAAGTCAACTGTGGGCAAAAGCAATACCTCCTACACAACCCGAAAAATACTGAAAGATCAAAGTTTACTATCAAGTAGGAGATAATATCATTGTAAATCTAAAACGCTAATTCGAGAATGTACCGTTAACTCATGCAATGATGCATCCTTTTTTTCTAATTAGATATGTAGAAGGGAGAGCATGTCATCAATAATTATAGAAAAATCTTAATAATTGATACAGCAGCTCATTTCCAAAAGTATTTATTGCATATAAACAAAAATTTCACCAAGTTCATTCATTTTCATGCCTCTCGACTGTAACCTTCCTTTAAGGTAGTAGTCTCGCCACAGTCACGTTGAAAAGTTTATTCTCCGCTCAATCGATGAAAGCTTCGAAATATTGCGAAATATCCTCACAATGTAGGTTGTATCTTATCGGGATGTAAAAACTTATGAAGTTATGATGAAAACGCCTAATGTAATGTTTACCTAACCCTCACTTTTGTATCAGGCTATCCATTCTGACTATTAATACGTAGATACTCTGCGTATACGGATATGCAAACGTTATTGTAATCTAGTTCTAGTCTGCTTCAGTCGCTTCGTCGCGCTAGCGTCGCTAGATATTGCTTAAGGAGGTACGATCATGGGGTCGAATGCAACTTTCGAGCCTGAAATTTTTATATGATGTTGACGAATACGTTATACACCTTTTGGAAAAATTTGAGCTATATTGACCATCCAGTTTTTTCGTAATAAAATTGCAAAGTCGAGCATTTTGAGCTAGTGAAGCACGTCGTCTTATGGAGACGGTCGACCGGAAGTCCGGTAATCACGGTTTTGCTAATCACGTATCCAACTAAGGTCGCTGGAAAAATGAAATTTGATAAATTAGACATAATAGATATTGTTAAAAATCGAAAATTCGCGCTTCACCGTGCAGTTCAGGCGCTACATTATAAAACAGTTTCAACTTCCGGTTGAATATTATCATAATGACGAAATAGTACCCATAGACTTGCCAACGTCGGGCAAGCCACGGTCTTACATACAGGTCTGGAAACTCCGTTGGTTCACATCAGGGGGCTGACACTGGGATAAATTCTCTTAACGTAATGTGTCCCCGTTATTGTCGCCACGTAAACTAACCCACCATGCGGCGCTGGTAGTCGCCCGCATGACCCCCACTCCGAAAAGCGCCTCTCCGTATTATTTCGTCATCTTTTTCGTCGCGTGGAGCAAGTGGATATTTTTTTTTCGTTTTCTCGATCTGTCGTTGTTCTCGAATAAAAAAATCGTAGTGTGGTGTTACAAATCTAGCTCTGTAGTGACAAGTTTTCGTTGTCGCTGGCTAGCGACAACCAATCGCATGAACGATCAGGAGAAAGGGAGCCTCTTATTGGCTGTTGCTAGGTAACGACAACGAAAACGGTCGCTACAGAGTTTCAGAATATCGGTACTGCTTGGAAATCGTCGTGAGAACTCCAGAGTCGTTGAGGATATAATTTTTCAGTTTTGATCAGTAAATATGCAATAAATAAAATATTTACCACAAATTTGGCACTTTGGGATCGACAATACGAATATTCAACATAAGTTAACATAAATCAGAATTCAACATAAGTTAACTAAATTTATGTCACCCGTGGGGTGACATAAATTTAGTCTCTTTGTTGACCCTGAGGGAGTAGTCGTACCTCCTTAAGGGGGGAAAAACCTTTAAACGCCCGAAAATGAGTCATTTTTCATGAATTTTTTTAAAGGTGATATATAATCGCGTCATTTTAGAATTTTGACATTATCTTATTACAACTTTCGAGTGTTAAATTTTTTTTTTTATTATATAAGTTATAAGGTATTCCTTTAGGCGTTTTTTGGGTGCTATCGAAAAGTGCTCTATTTGTCTGATTTTTTCTATCGATCTGCAACAGAAATCGAAAATATTTTTCGATTATTCACATGTGCAGGGGAAGTATATACCGATAAAAATATAAAAAAGTATAAAATTAAAAATTAAGTAGACTTTTTAATCAAATTTTCATATTTTTGACTATTTTTTCGACCATTTTTACCCGAAAAAAGTAATTTATTTACGCGATATCCTTAAAACTTTACGTATATCCTTCCGATAATGTTATAGGGAGAAACCTACCAGAATTTCAACCAGATCGATCAATAACTTTTTGAGCTATAACATGAACAGCTTTTGAAAATGCAGTTTCGAAATAATCGCGTTTAAAGACTCCCCAGTTCAAAGCATGCGGTCCCAGCGCGCTCTTGACTATGTGCTATAACTTCGTGCATATTTCATATTTCGATTTTTCGATTTTCCAATATACTCTCAATTATTATACTTTCGAAATATGTAAAAAAATCGATTTTCGGAACATTGCAAAGGGTTTTCCTCCCTTAATTTAAACGGCTATATTTCTGGAACGTGACGGTCAAAATTCATGATTTTTTTTTTACTTACTTCGTCATATGTTCCTCTGTAATTGAGGTTTTTTTTTTTGTAGAAAATTTTCTACTGCTCCCAATAAGAACACGTGTAAAACCGTGAAATCTTTGATTGCCAATATCTCGGAAACGGAACGGTGAATGCTTTTGAAATTTTGCAGGTAATCGTTTACTAGTGTCCTGAATGGGTCCTCAAAATAAAAAAAAATTATAGAAAAACGCCTTGGCGAGACTAATACCTTAAGCAACATATCTTCTGAATTTTATTGAGATCAAAGCAGGGAATTCGATTTTCCCATACAAACTTCAACACTCCAGAGCACCCCTAATTAGGGGTTGTTTTAAAAAATCCTAAAATATGGGTTTCATTTTTTTTCCCAAGCTAATACACGGAGAGAATTAAAAAGTAATTTTTGTCGTGAATTTCACGGTAAAAATTACCGTGATATATTTCAATGTGGTGACAAGTGAGAAAAGCATAATAATTATGACATTGAAGTTTGCATCG
Organism: Ophion ventricosus; assembly: GCA_963932345.1. NCBI lineage: Eukaryota > Metazoa > Arthropoda > Insecta > Hymenoptera > Ichneumonidae > Ophion > Ophion ventricosus. The sequence continues at coordinate 24,670,411 of OZ010718.1, read as the reverse complement.
TTGGAATGCAATGAAAATGATTGTTCTTCAATTGCTCGAATTTCCATTGGCGAATCTTCGTTACGAAAAGTCCTTAATCATTTTTTAAAACACTTATTTAGTGATCTAAAATTTAAATCTGCCAAAAAATATTTTGTAGAATAATAAAAATGAGAAAATAAAAATATAAAAATAAATGTTCGTTGCATTCCAACGATGCAAACTTCAAGACCATTAATAATTCGTATGCGACAAGTTATTTTTAACTCACGTTACAGAAAATTTCAAATACGTAGATAAAATTTTACTATACAAGAAGGGTAGCGCGCACGCTAATTTTTACCGAGAGCACAATACAATTTCCTATAACACTCATTAAATTTTACAATAAATCTTAAAATAACTGTTATAAAGACGATACTTTTTTATAGACATTTTTGAAAGGCATAAAATAATAAAATGCACAGTAAAATTTCGCTGATATTATATATTTTTTAAATTTGAGTTTTGCGTATTTTGTTTCACATGAAAATTTACTAGAAAATCTGGTAAAATGTTCTATCTGAAGAAGAAATTTTATTTTATTTTCGCGAAAATCTGTGTTTTACTCAGTAATAATAAGCGAAGATTCAGGGTTGTCATCTAGTTACCGTTACTGCACGGTAATTTTTAACATTTAATTCTCTCCGTGTACGCATTTCATATATACACAAAAGGAATACAATTTCCCATACAAACTTTTATACCCCATTTCTCTCCCTTTACGAAAAAAAAAAATTCTTAGTGCACCTCTATACCTTCTAAGGAATATATCTTTCAAATTTCATGTTTCCATCTTCAGCGGTTTAGGTTGTCCGTTGTCTATATGTCAGTCGGTTATTCGGTCAGTCACGCAACTGTTTTATATGTATAGATGATATGACGTAACAATTTTAAAACAATAAATTTAATGGTAGAACTTGAAAAAAAAGAGTCCAATCATTTAAGGTGTTATTCTGAGAGAAAAGAATTTTAATTTCAGCTAAGCCACTTTTGAGCGCATGCCATAAACATGGCGATGTAAGCTGAGCTAACAAAATATTTAAATGCCGTATACACGTATCACGAATCAATTGGATGATAAGCATTGATCCCGGGTCAAAGATTTCCATTGTGACGTGCGAAAAAAGACTTTGAACTAGCGAAACCGTAATAAAAATCGTACTACCGGTAAAAGTGTTCACGAATGATACGCGATCGAGTTACGTGAAATGTGCGCTTCTGATTTGTATTTAAGATCACCCAATTTGGAACTACGAAGTTTCGCAACGTTTCGGCGTGTATATTGGATTTGAGCCGTTTTTTTTTTAGTTTGTGAATTTTACGTATAAATGATTCAGATGGGTCTTCGATTTTCACGCATTTTTCTTTCCTTTTCCTTCCCTTTACAGTGAAGCTTTCCTTTAGCGAGGGCAGAGGTCTGATCGTACGAGAAACCGAGCAACTTAAATTTGATAATTGTATTGCCAATAATTATATTGATTGAAGAGATATTTTTTTTTCGATAATTTTCAATATTTTTCAGATGACGTTTTTTCCGTAATTTTCAATATTTTTCAGATGATTTTTTTTCCGTAGTTTTCAATATTTTTCATGTGAGTTTTTTCCCGTAATTTTCAATAGTTTTTAGGTATTTTTTTTATAGATAAATTCTTCGTTTTCCGGATGAACAACATTTCCTACATTTGTTTGGGTTTGTTTGAACGAATTCTTCAACGATTGTCAAAAAAATCCTTCGGGATTCTTGCCCTGTGTTTCTCATCATTTTTCAAGACGCTAAATTCAAATTTTAAAGGATATTTTTATTTCGAGGGAATCGAAAAACTTACATCTGATAATTATATTATTAAAAATGAATATCGACCAAAGAGACATTCTTAAGATATTGTAGATATTTTTTTTTTCCGAAATATCGAGACTTTTCAGGGTTCACAATATTTCGTGAATTAATTTGAAGTTTTTTTTTAAACTTAAACAAAAAAAATCGTTCAGGATTTTTGCCCTCTGTTTCTAATAATATTCAAGGCTGCCAAATCCGGTTTCAAAAGAAAATTTTTAGCTCTATTTTCAGGAGTGGAGGACGAGAAACGAATGCGCAGGGAAACGAAAAATTCTTATCAGCTTATCGTAGAATAATACACGACGATTTTATCCTTTTTCGTATCACTCGACAATTAAGATAATTCTAACAGCTTACAACTAAGGGCAACCACGGAATAACACGGAAAAGCAAGAATAATAAAAAAAAAGGTCACGATGTCACGAGAGTATCTCATTGCAAAGTTCATCCAACTTCCGGTTGGACATTCCGGCGAACGTAGTCCCCCCGTAATAGCGTGGGCCACTTTTTTTTCTCGGCGGAAACTCAGGCGAATTTATTTCGAGGGGTCTGAAGAGACTCCAAATAAATAAAAAAAAATTTTTATTTTATTGCATAATATAGGCTAGGATTTCAAATATAATTTGCAACAAAGATTTTGTAAAATAAAAGAAAAACGATCGAGTTCGGACGTTTTTTGTGAAGGATCTTTTCAATAAAGTAATATTTTTAATTTCCTTGAAAAAATCTCGGACTACATCCGAGGACAAATCTCGGACTACAAAATGGCCTTAGGAATCTCGGATTCCTAAGGCCATTTTGCAATACTTATTTTGTACTACCTCAAATTGTGTTATATTATCAAAACTCCATTATATCATGGATATTTATCCTGAAATACAACAACAAAGCGCATTTTTTAATGAAAATAACTTTATCTTCATGCAACAATACATGACGCTGCGCTGACTCGACTTTAAGGCAGTCATCCCGTGTGAAGGCTCTTTTTTCGCTTTCTTTGGGATTTTTTTTTGACGCACTACATAAACATACAATTGCGAACTTTTCACCACATATTTATTCATATTTTGAGCACACTTTACAATTTTTTCAGCCCGAAATCATCGCTCATTGTCGAATTACACGGCAACTTAGCCACTCATCTTCCAAAATAAGTTTTTCGCGGTGACCACGATTGCAGGCGTTCTGCTTATCTGAAACAAAAAAATCAAACGACATTTTAATCTGTGAAGTATGAACTACTTTCTGAACTTGGATTATTTAAAAATATTGAAAGGTACATTTTTGGCATCTTGTTGAACATTTTTTCGTGAATTTTGACGTTTTCTCGATTTTTGAAAAATCCTAGAGTTTTCGATTTTTCGAAAAAATCGATTTTTGAAAAATCCTAGAGTGGCCTAAGCCCTTTAAATACCAAACTATGACGACTTATATATGTATCCTTGGTATTTGTTATTAGTAGGCTTAAAAAGGCTCCCAATATTTTTTGTAAGTGCCGAAATGTCAAAGAATACCATTGTCCTTCGACCAGCTGCGTTTCTTCCATTGTTCTCAACGTTTTCATTTGTGAAATAACGACAGTTGTAGACAAGTGAATATGTTGGTTGCGCTATGAATTATGATAATAATATGATGGTAAATTGAGACTTGGTTGGCTAGGCTCTGATGCGTGCGTGCGCGTAACGATTATAAAGTTGTTACATTGTATACAACAACTCGCACCAGCTCGCAGCGAGAGGATAGGCGAACGGGAGGGGAAACGCGTTTCGCAGCAGCTCTAAAAACCAGCAAAAAAAGTAGGGTTTTTTTTTTTATAAATATCGAAAATATAAAAGAAAACGAAAATATATCAAAATATCGGATATTTTCGATATTTATAATAAATATCGGATCCTTACGAACCCTGCTAGGTACTAATTGTGTACAAAATGCCCACTTCTTCATTCGAAGACCTCCATCGGAAAAAAATATTGAAAATCAACCTGTTTCGGGCCCCGCGCTTATGAAAACTAGAGACCAGAAACCTCCGGTTGGATCGGGCCGGTGCGTAAGCAGACAAAGGAAAAAGGAGAGAAGGTGAAAGAAATGGTAATCAAGAACAAGACGGGAAGTCCCAAGTATCTTTGAGAAGGTCGTCGAGATCCGTAAGAATTATGATCGCGCCTGTCAAGTCGCGTTGGAAACACGAAAAGAAAAGAAAAAAAAACAACAAAGACAGGACAAAGTTTTGGTGGGTCGGTAGTGACGCGATGGGAAAAAATGCCACGGCTGCGTGTTCCGAACTTGAGGAGTTTCAATACCGTTTCTTGGCTGCAAAAGTGGGGATAAAGATAAAATGAGTTTTCAGCAGGTTGCTAACTTCTTGCGAACAAAATTTCATGTAAAAATAAATTATAATTGGGCAATTTACAACTCGTAATATTGTTGAAAAATATTTCCAAGCCGAGAAATGCTATTAATATTGTGTTGGCAAATAAGTTCGATCGGTTTTGAACGTATGAGCGGTATGAACAAAACCGAACGAACTTATTTACCAACCCAATACTTATCGTTTTTGCAATTAAATATACCCGAGGAAAATAAATATCAGATCGTACTGATACTTATTACTTCACAAGTATCACAGAATCATAACAGAACGTGCACGCGAGTGCACGTTTTATCGTTGTAGGACGGTACGTTGGTTACGCGAAGCCCTTCGCTCGAAGCCACCTGGTGGATTGTTGGCGAAATACATAAGAGTAATGTCTTCCCGCCAAAAACATTGATTTCTCCGTACTAATACGTAATACTCTGCGTATACGGATATGCACACACTATAGTAATCTAGTTCCAGTGTGCTCCAGTCGCCTCGTGGCGCTAGCGTCGCTAGACATTGCTTAAGGCCTTAGGCCACTCTAGGATTTTCCAAAAACCGATTTTTTCGTTCTTGTTAAAAATGTACCTTAGTAGCTATAAAAATAAAATTCCAAAAAATTATGGGTGTGAAAAATCTCTAAGTACTCGATTTTTTCAAAACTACATTTCTCAAGTCGGCCGGACTCACAACTCAAACGAATTTCAACCGATTAACTTGAAATTTTAACTGTATATTTAGAATGACATTTTCTGAGGCACTACACGGAGAGAATTAAATGTTAAAAATTACCGTGCAGTAACGGTAACCAGATGACAACCCTGAAACTTCGCTTATTATTACTGAGTGAGTAAAACACAGATTTTCGCGAAAATAAAATAAAATTTCTTCTTCAGATAGAACATTTTACCAGATTTTCTAGTAAATTTTCATGTTTAACAAAATACGCAAAACTTAAATTTAAAAAATATATAATATCAGCGAAATTTTACTGTGCATTTTATTATTTTATGCCTTTCAAAAATGTCTATAAAAAAACATCGTCTTTATAACAGTTATTTTAAGATTTATTATAAAATTGAATGAGTGTTATAGGAAAATGTATTGTGCTCTCGGTAAAAATTATCGTGCGCGCTACTCTTCTTGTATAGTAAAGTTTTAGCTACGTATTTGAAATTTTCTGTAACGTGAGTTAAAAAAAAACTTGTCGCATACGAATTATTATGCTTTTCTCACTTGTCACCACATTGAAATATATCACGGTAATTTTTACCGTGAAATTCACGACAAAAATTACTTTTTAATTCTCTCCGTGTACGTAGGATTTTTTTTTATTATATTGCATAGTTCCTTTTTTATCAACAATTTTCTGACGATTTTCTCATGGCATTATATACTTTTTTTTTAGAAATGCGCCATTTTGACAAAAAACAATATATCAAAAAAATCCTACGTACTTCTATAACTATTCTTATATATAATCAAAAAAATTTTGGTGTCTCATCATAACGCAAAAATTATAGGAGCTGTTGGTCCGGCCGTTGACCTTCCAGAAATAAAGGGGTCATCGGAAAAATGCTGAACAGTCGCCATTTTGACATTTATCGCTGTGAAAAAATAATTTTTTGCAATGCCTGCCCCGAAAGTGCGATTTTCGATTGGTGTTTAGCGTGCGGAAAGTGGCTTATTTCTCAACGATGCTTACTTTCTCGCACTAGTGCGGGAATGCGAGACTTTCCCGCACTAGTGCGGAAAAAAATCTATTTATAGCTCACTTTACCGCATTGATTCAGGGAAAAACGGTTTTTTTCACGGTTGATAGTTTTTTGTTCTACGATTTTGGATCGATTGAACAAACTTGAATGTAGCGAAATTCATGTGATATGAAACGTCCACTTATCACAGTTGACGTTTGAAATGTGAAAAAATAAGAATTGGTTATGGTTATTGGTTATTGGTTTTGTTGAATCTCAAATCCCACTTTCGAGACAGTCATTGCAAAAAATAATGTATGGGACATGTGCGAAAAAAAACGAATTACATCGCGCGTAAGTTGCCGAATTCGCCTCGACTTATGGTGCATTTCTCACTCGTACTCGTGTGGTTACAGCACTCGCCTTCGGCTCGTGCTGCAAATCACACTCGTATTCGTGTGAAATGCACCATAAGCCTTCGGCTCATGCGGCAACTTCACGCGCGATGGAATTCGTAGTTTCCCGCACTTGTAGCATAAATTACTATTGTATAGTCAATTACGTGTATAATAAAACCCCTATTTTGTAATTCCGATTTATTTTATGGCTTCGCTGAAAAAAAAATCAGAAAATATGCCCTTTTTTGGCCTCTAGAGTGGCCTAAGACCTTAATTTAAATCGCTATATCTCTGAAACTAGACGGTCAAAATTCATGATTTTTTTTCACCCACTTCGTCATACGTTCCTCTGTAATTGAGATTTTTTTTTTAATCTGTAGAAAAGTTTCGAAGTTATTGCGTGAACTGTGAAATTTTTCCACTGCTCTCCACAAGAACACGTGTAAAATCATGAAATCCTTGATTGCCAATATCAATAAAGTAATCATTCAATAGTGTCCTAAACGAGTCCTCAAAATTGAAAAAAAAAATCTATAGAAAAACGTCTTGGCGATTCAACTATCTTAATAGAAAAGTGTACTTGCTCGCAACGTATTTCAGCCAGAGCATTGCAATCTCCAAACATAGAGTGTGTAAGCTATAAAAAAAACGATTTTGTGATCCTTCTGATCTGTTCCATGAACAGAATGCACAAAATGATCAGCAAAGGGATTATATACTTCTAGAAAAAAAATTTCAGCTCGGTGAAAGCATTTCAACCTTGCTTTATAACAACCTTAAGCATCAATAAATGGAAGTACGTACTCGTGTCACATCAAGAAGTGTTGTTTATCGATTTTTGTACTCGTAAAAGAAAGAAAAAAACGGTTCACAACTCGTCCAGGGTGGACTATGACTTATTCTCCGACGACGAATCGAGGTGCGGACCAAAGTTTTGAAATCAAATTGGCAAGATCTCAGGGAGAACGAGACGAGTTACGATTCCAAATTTGTCAAGCGATTATGGCACGCAGGATATCAACGGCTTTGATGGTCCATATCGAGCGGCTAGACTAACGAAAAACACGCGCCTCGTTGTTTGCGTGTGTGTTTATCTCCGGAACTATTATTTACGTCACTATCAAAGGCTGTCTTCATTTTACTGTATTTTTTTGCCAGCTAATCTAATCGTAGATATTGCTAAATGATCGAATCGACACTTTTTTCGACCATTTATACGTTTATGTGGATAGTTTTTTTTTTTTTTTGAAGATTCATTTATTATTTTTCGGTTAAACAATATTTTATTTAATCGCGAAAGGATAGGGAAGAATCTTCGCATACACTTGGAGAACTGGATCAGGGTTTGCGAAACTTTTCAATTAAAAATTGGAGGATGGAAAAATCGTTCCTCTATATCGAACTTTATCACTCATTAAGGAGCCTCCGTCACGAAGGGCCGGACTGCGTGGACGCATAAGCAGGAACCCCCCCCCCCCCTTTTTAAAATGAATACGCATGTTTGTCATAATACAGTTGGATATACCGTGAAACTTCAGTTATACGTTTTTCAAGGGGTACAGCAAGTATGACGTATAAATGGGAAAAACGTAGAAGTGAAGTACAGTCTGTATCGGAAATTTTTTAGCATTTGAAAATGGTGATCGGTGCATAATTCCCGATGTTTTTTTTTTAATAGCAGTACCCCTATTATGCTAATATTTGGTTTTCCAATTGAAAATTTGATTGGTAGTAACGAAGTAATGAGTCAACTGAATCTTTTTTTTTCTAATTTTCGTCCAGAATTCTTATTTGATGAGAGTTTGTAACATTAAAGTTTTGACGTTTTACACTAAAAAATAACAGACATTTTCGTATAAATAATAGATAGGTATAGGATAAGATTTGAGTAAAGGGTGTATCAAAATGACCTGATATTTTTATTTATTAAAACGTATTATTTATTTGAAAAGTACGAATATTTTTATTTTAATACAAGGTACAAACATGGAGGTTACGTGTAGAACACAATATCCGATAAATGGCCTCCTCGTCCCTGTTTGCAAACGTTCACTCTTTTGACGAAATTTTCAATAACATTTTGGCAAAATTGCGGACTAATTTTATTGATGGTGCGTTCAATTGCTTCCATGAGCTCCGGAATGGTCTGTGGATCATTGGTAGACACGTTTCCTTCAAGAAAACCCTAAACAAAGAAGTTCAATGGCGTCAAATCACACGATCTTGGTGGGCAATTCTCATCGCCTCGGCGCGAGATAACACGACCATGAAACTTCGTCTGCAATAACTGCATTATTTCACATTGCATTTTCACAATTACCATGTGTTGCTCGATCGTGTAATTCTGCATGACTAAACCTCAATACTTCCTGATACCAGCTGTCAAAGATTAGTACTCTATGTTCACCACAAAAAAAAATGGCGCGCAATTTAAAATGTCAGGTTATTTTTGGACACCTTTTACATGCATCCATAGTACGATCCTAGAATTTTACACTGGAAAAAAATAAGCTACGGGTTGTGAATATTTTTAAATTCTTGTCTCTTTTCTTTTTGTGTCACAGAACACTAATTAACGCACAACTGAGAAAAAAGACCACGAAACGGACGTTGGGGAAAAAAAATTAATAACGTATAAGCGCAAAAAATGTATAAGTGAAAAACGTAAAAATGAAACTTTATTACATTCTGTGTAGGCGGAATTTGCCGGGGCCAGAGAAATAGGACGTATAAATGATAAAAATTTCATATGTAAAAATTTCACTGTAAACGTATTATTGGTAATTTTATACAAAACTAATTAGCTTTACACGGATCAATAACAACCGGAAAATTGGCCCAATTTTATGTTACAGTACTGTATAGAGAAGTACAACAACGTTGCAATTCTCGATCTCACTCTCTCCTTCGATTTCTCTCTCCCACTCATGACACCGAGCTGACCGCGGGTCGTCGCGTCATTTACACTTGTCATTGTAAACGAAATTTTTGTTTTTTTTTTCAAAGAGTTTAGATACTATTTGAAAGATGCCTGTTCACTCTGAAATACAACTTTATTTTCTATTATTGTTGAGAAATAGATGACAGGTTTCATTGATCGATCAAATTTGATATTTTATTACGATGAATCCGATTGTTCTACCTACACGTAAATCACAAACAAATCTAAGGTTAGGTAGCTGGTGATTTAATTCGCGCTCATGCGCACCTAAGGTATACAAAACATTTGATTTCCGCTATGATGCCGAATCTTCACACGATCGCGAAACCTCTCGGAACTTCAAGTATTCCGGCATTTTAACATCAAATATCTTTTTACATAAGTCGTTAACCCAAAACTTTTTTATTGTATTTGGAATCCTCATGACCTAATCAACGTGACTAGTTTTTTTGTCAATATCTGTTGCGTGAGTGTAAAGACATCGGATGATACAAGCCTTTTTGAGGGTGACTCTTCCATAAGCCCTGTGTTAGAAATCCCAAGTTCAACAATTTGTATCTTTCTTATTTAGTCGTTGACCTTATCAGAAACTTTGCATACGTGAAGATCGGTACTTTGTCTATGATATCCCCAAAAATTATTTTTTCTGGAGGTAAGACGTTTGTGACGGAGCCTCCTTAAAGAGTGTGCATAAGTTTGGGGCCCTGAAAGTTGGTCTTTTTTCAATATTTTCTCCTGATGAGAGTACTGGGATGATCAGGTCGGGATTTTACACAAAATTTATACATAGTTTTGCCGGGTTATAATTTTGTTTTAATAGAAAAAATCTTGGTAAACAATCACGTTAATATTATTCAAAGAAAGTGACCCTGTTGGTGCATGGCCAATCGTTGTACATGGTTATCGCAACCAGAGTGATCTGTAAGGAAAAATAAAAAAAAATGTACTTTTAGTATAATAATAAAACTTTTGTATGATCGAATACTTATTTTTTTAATTTTCAAAACTACGAATATGGCAAGCTTTAGAGAAAGAGTTCTTGCGAACAAAAAACAACTTTAATCATTTGTTATTAACAAATGGAATAACATGTGAAAAAAAATCATTCGGTCATTCGACGGAAAATATTATAAACTATACTTTTTCCGAATTTTAAGCGAATCGGACAAATAGATTTTGAGATACGACTTGCAGTGTTTCGTGAAATATACTTTGGAGAAAAAGGCAAAACGAAAGAAAAAGGCCAAACAAAGATCGTCATAACTCGGCCGATTTTTGGAATTCTTACAATATCTTTGTTGCAAATTAGAGTTAAGACCCTAAGCTATAAACTCATGCAATAAAAATAATCATATTTTTTTAATTTCATTTTCATGCAGATCCCTAAAGCGTAATAAAAAAAGCCATTCCGTTGAAGTTTTTATCGTTCGAATAAACGACATTTCGCTGTTTTATATTTTTGTTTTCTCGTTTTTATTACTATACACAAACTTTTTTTTAATACATTTTGAATCGTTGATCCCTGAAGCATCTTAAAAAAATTCAGAAATTTCCGCACCTGAAATATACTGCAAGGAATTTGACCAATTTAAACGAGAAAACATTCTCACCGAATGCAACCATGACCCCATAATTCGCGAGTGGAGCCTCTCCACACATCAAAGTTCCAACCAAAAATGGTGAAAAAAGAAACGCAAAAAAATATTCTGAAAAAATCTAGCCACTCCAGTGTGAACCCATGCAACTTTTTACCCTCTTAACATTTCCTTCGAAACCCTATAGATCTTCGATGACGTCTTTTTTTTTCGAAAACACGTCTTTTTTAGCTAAAAATGCAATACTGAGGTGAAAGGAAAGCTTACGAGACTTTCTAAAAAAGTTAAAATGTAGGTTTTCATATCCTTTTTAAATTTACCATGGAAAAAATTGAGTAAAAAATTTTCCACAAACTTTACAGTTTATTTTCGACGGCCAAAAAAAAAAGCCATGTTCAAAAGTGCGCACCGGGGCGAAAAAAAATCGTAAAGATTTTTCTAAAAAAGCAATTTGAAGGTGAACTTATCCTCTTTGAAATGCGACTTGGGAAATTTCATTATTTTTATTTTTGAGTCCACTATGTAACTTTTAGTGCGGTAAGAAATTTCGACTAGTGTATCGAAACTTTTGGCCGGCAGTTCATATATATTTTTCTCCACTGCGCATATCAGTGGCGAGAACATCATCGCAAGTTCATACTCGACCACGAATTCCGGAAGAAATTTGAAATTCCTTTCGCACCGAATTTAACTGTCGAAGGACTCGGCCACCGGTGTAGTTCAGATTGTAAATTATCTCGAATATTTGTATAATTTATCGAAATTGATTCGAGTTGCGTCCGCGTGTTCGCAACAATTGTAAATTCCTTTCGACTTGGATAATGTATTTCCGGAATATTCAAAGTTTCCGTAGCACATATGGTAATACATTTCGCAGCGATTGACAATTCCGAGAGAATTGATCTTTTATTTCGTAACAATTACGTATTGCGCGCGAGGCATGCTGATTTGTTTTTCTTAAATTAATTTGTTTTTAGTATACGGTCGCCAGCGTGCTACGCGATTGGAGCAAACGTCCTTCGCATTTAATTCACGATTATGTATAAAAGTATCGAGGGGATCGTTCCTTATAGATTCGATCGCAAATTGTATTGAAAGATTTTTCGAAAATTCACAACTTCTTGATTTTCAAGCACACTTTTAAGAATTTTTCGAGCTGGAAAATGAATTTTAGACAAAAAAAAATTGATTTTTGGTTCAAAAAAATATATTTTTGTCACAAACAATTAATTATTGTGCCAAAAAATGATTTCGATGACTCGAAAAATTGTTTTCTGCCCGAAAAATGACTTCATTCACATCTCGATAAATTTATGCCAGAATAATTGTCTTCTTTCGTTGGTTCGTTTATTAGATTTTTTTTTCCTCACTGATCCAGTAGGCCTAGACCAATACTCGGATGGGTGACCTCTCAGACGTGCGCTGGATTGTTTATTATCCAAAAAAGTCTGTTTTCGATAAATTTCCAAGCCCGAAAAGAACATTAAAAATTTTAAAAAAATAAAAAGAAATGCGTTTTTCAACATTGGATCGCGATCGCGCTGCATTCCTCGTTTCCGAAGTACGATCTAATGAATGTAAAATGAACATGTAATATTTGCTATCATATAGTCGGTATATTTCTCCATACGGATGGATAATATTCCAGCTGACCTCATCGCCTTATTGACGCATGTTTTTTTTTTTCCTTCGCAAACCAGCAAATACATCGCGCTGTTGCTGCTCACGAATAAATGAAAAATCCCAAATACAATTTGAATAATTAAATTTCTTCGATCCCACACAACGATTACGTAACTGTCGCTCTTGTCGGTACGTAGACTCAACAGTGTCAGTGGAATTTTACATTGTGTGAAAAAAATTCTGCGCAGTCGATCACGCGTAATGAGTAGTGAAGAATATGGTCAGGAAAAGACATTTTTAAGTGCTCATCGGAAGAGAAACGTTCGACCGATGGCTCGTGCGATTTACATACAATTAGACCATTGTGCAGACGCATAAAAATTCAAGCTGCCGAAGCAAAAATCTACAACGCGCGGACGGTGGGACTTTCTTGTCGTCCAATCCTTCCGCAACGAAGCCTATTTTTCCCGAGTAGAAATCTTGCTCCGGCTACAATAAAGGCCTGATCAGGCATCCTGATTTTTTTTTCCGGCCTTGATCAGGATTCTTGATCACGCCCTGATCATTTTTGTGACACTTTCCCTGATTTCGGCCTGATCAGAGTAAAAAATCAAGGCGTGATCAGAGCTTGATTTAGCAAGGCTCGATCAAAATGAAAAAATCATGGCCTAGTCAGTATGATGTAATGGAGCCCTGTTTAGGATGTCCTAATTATTCCTGAAATAAAAAATACCACGCATATTTAAAAGAGAAAAAGGTACGAAATTATAATTAACGCTAATAGTTTATTTTTTTAACTGAATATAAATTTTTATATATCAAATACATTTTTCACGTAGATGCATGTAGAAAATAAATAACACTTTCTCTTAGAGATTTGATTGAATATGCACCGATGGCATCACATTCACTGGACTAAACTACGCAGTCAACTTATCATCGTTCGGTAGCCTACTCTGTCCGGCTGCTTGACCATCGCCTGAAGCTAGCCGGATCAGGCAAATTGAAGTAAGCTGTAAGTTCGGTTGCTTGACCAGCGCCTGCATCTAGCCGGATCAGGCAACTGGAGGAGAACGTACATCCAGTTGCCTGACTATCGCCAGACACCAGCCGGATCAGGCAAATTAAGGCATGCCTTAAATAAGGCCTCCGTACTAAAACTTGATCAGGCCCGGATCAAATATCAGGCCAGCCTGACAATATTTCTACTCGGGTTATTGGTTTCACAGGGAAAATGAGTAAAAACTTCGTGCAAGTTCTAACAAACAGTAATAACATTGAACACAAGTTGGAATAATCATAATTACGTGAAAAAAACCAATAATGAATTTTCGCAATATAGTACACATGCCAAGTAGTCCAAATAATAAATAATAATCGAAGGGTCGTGATCTTCATACGTACCGTTAACTTTTGCTGCCAGCGTATAAAAAAAAAGAAACAGAAAATCACTAAAAACTATAGTACATATGCAGTAGTCCTACTAAACGACAGCAACATTAAACAAAGATTGGAATAATCGTAATTACGTGGAAAATCCAACAATGAATTTTTGCCTCCAGCGTATTAAAAAAACAAAACAGTAAATGAATAAAAATAATATTGGATACATATTTTAATAATTGTGAATCTCGATAAAAAGAACGAAGCCTCGAGATCTTCGTACGTATCGTTGGAGAAGGTTCACGAACTTCCATTTGTTGTTTTTCATTTGCACTCCCTGCCTCTCCTCGTGCATATCATTCTCGTAATGAGACAATCGCTACACGACGAAGTGGAGGTGCAGTAATTGCGCTCACAATGCGCCACATGAATTATTTACACGGCGCGAATACTCGTTTACAGCAATATCGACAATACAGACAATGTAGAAAACAATATGCGTGCACATACAAACGCACACCAGTAAGCTCGCAGTCGCGTAAATTGCATAATCGCCGCGCATCCAAACGCTCGTCAATAATTATCGATAAACGGAAGATCGCGTGAAACTTCTAGATCTTATTGCAATTTTTCCAAGATTGGTAATTCGACAATTGTCAAATTAAGACGGAAATTGCGAAGGAACTAAACAATTTCAAAGCGTATGTCGATACCTGGATGGATGACCGCTTGGTCGCGGTCTGGCTCGTGCGCCAGCAGGACGGCAGATCGCATCGCTACGCGGGGTTTCTCTAGTTTCCCTCTGCCCTCGTGCAAATCCATGAGTGCATTGGAAACTCCAGCGGACTCCAGCGGGTCTCGAGGAACCGGAAACAGTGAAGTACCAAGTAGGGGAGAGTGGGGCACAATGTGTCATGGGGTACAGTGAGCCCACATGTGGTTTCTCGGAGGTTTGTAGCTCGTAAATTCCGAAATTTTATGTGTTGGACCGCGATTTATATTAGGTTTCGTCAAGCCTAAAAGAAAGTCAATAGCAGCTCACGAAGAATTATTAAAAGGACAAAATTAATTTGAGCCTCGAAAAAAAAAATTTCGCTTGCCGGGAAAACGTCAAATATTGTGGGGCAATTGTGTAGAGCACAATGTATCATCGAGTTGTTGAGCACAATGAGTCGACGCCCAATGTTATTGGCAAGTAATACCCGTTGTGAAATTATCGGTATGTGTGAAAATCAGTTATCTATGTTAGGAAAATACACGGAGAGAATTAAATGTTAAAAATTACCGTGCAGTAACGGCAACCAGATGACAACCCTGAAACTTCGCTTATTATTACTGAGTAAAACACAGATTTTCACGAAAATAAAATAAAATTTCTTCTTCAGATAGTAAATTTTACCAGATTTTCTAGTAAATTTTCATGTGTAACAAAATACGCAAAACTTAAATTTAAAAAATATATAATATCAGCGAAATTTTACTGTGCATTTTATTATTTTATGCCTTTCAAAAATGTCTATAAAAAAGTATCGTCTTTATAACAGTTATTTTAAGATTTATTATAAAATTCAATGAGTGTTATAGGAAAATGTATTGTGCTCTCGGTAAAAATTATCGTGCGCGCTACCCTGCTTGTATAGTAAAATTTTACCTACGTATTTGAAATTTTCTGTAACGTGAGTTAAAAAAAACTTGTCGCATACGAATTATTATGCTTTTCTCACTTGTCACCACATTGAAATATATCACGGTAATTTTTACCGTGAAATTCACGAAAAAAATTACTTTTTAATTCTCTCCGTGTATAAGAGTTACAACCAGCTAAGTGGATACAGTGTATCAAGTGACACACTGTATCCACTTATCTGACACATTGTACCCCACCCGTGGGGCACAATGAGCCAATCCGCAAATTTTTTTCGAACCCATTATTTTAGGATTTTAAATCTTTTTGCAAAAAAATATGATAGCCTTATTGTACGTCCAAAGGTCTATAAAATCGGTTACTACCTTTTTCTTCTAATCAGACTACTTTGGTAAGAGTAAAAATGCGATAGAAAAAAAGAGACACACTGTGCCCCCCACCTTCTACGAGGTAAAAGAGAAGAGGATTGTTGAAGCTTTTCAGGGTGTCGGAACATTGAAAGATAAATGAATAAAAAGCAAATCCATGACATCGTGCTATTCAAATTAATGGCAATAAAAAAAAACTCGACCTCACGCTGCGATTTTGTTTTTGCTTTCGCGTTCGTATTCTTCGACATGCGATCGATTGTTATTTTCTGCACGTGGGACTGAAACAGTAGAAAAAAAAACGCCATCTTCGTCTTACATGAAACGTGACAGTATTTGTTTTGACAATAAAGTTCCGAGAAAACAAATAAAATATTAATTTCTCTTCATGAGAACGATCTGACGAGAAGAATGGACTTGAGAGCGGAACCTTACGAAGGCCGTTTGCTTTGCAATGTCGATTACTTGAATGCATCAGCAAGCCTGAAAAATAATAAATAAACTGAACGGAAAAAAAATTAATTAAATATTTATTCCGGCGAGAGTATGAAGAGCACTAGGTGGATTGTGGTAAATCGCACTGACAGAAAAATTCTATTGACATTAACTAGATGCGTCTATTTGATTTTTTAAGTTTGAATTAACTAGATTTCTCGTGAAATGAAATTTTTCCTATTGCATTCTGTTATTGAAATAATTTATTTTTAACATATTCATTTATTCAAATCAAGATCTATTTAATATCGTTTAATAACTAAATACTTTATTAATTCCTATTGAATCTATGATTTGGTTTCATCTGTTCAAAAAACAATTTATTTGAATTCCCTAAATGTATCTAATTAATTTTTAAAAATTTAAATTAAATCGAATTTTCGTAGAGTGAAACATTTTTCTATTTGATTGAATTAATTATCTGTCCTTATTGCAACGAATACTTAGTTATTTTATTCAAGCTATTGACCAACGTTTGGGTTTGTTTGGGTTGGCAGAAATATATATTTGAGTAAAAAAAAACGTTTATTCACGCTAATAAAAAATGTTTTTGATTAAAAAATATCTCCCATACGATCGAAGAAAGCATGTGCTTGAGTCTAATTTTCATTTATTTAATTTAAATACATTTAATATTTAATAAGAATAGCTGGAACAAATAAAAATATATATTTTTGAAACAAATAGGATCGTAGTAGGCCATGAGACAAGGAAAAAAATCTATTTGATTTAAATAGATCCTATTTAAATTACATTTTTTTCTTTCGCAGTTTACGTTGTCCGGTACGAATGCAATTATTACTTCGCGATTTATTATACTGTTCGAGCGTTAGTCACCCGGAGATTTCTAAATATATTTTATCCGGAAACGCAGATATTAAAAATTATGTCGATTTGGTTCTGGGGAAACGATTTTGCGGATGAGTCCCGGGCAAATTAAATGTCAAGGGCTGGTGCATCCTGGTGCTCGATCCCTTTCTCATTCAACATTCGTTGGTTCAAACAAGAAATTAGCCGCTCACTTTTTCTTGATGAGCATTGGAAATGGAGTCACGAGAAAGATCGTGTGCTTCGCCAAGGCCGTATGGCGTTCGGGATGCCTCACAGGTATACATTCTCAGTTCGAAGTATATAATTTCATGCATTCCATCGTGAAATTGCATTTAGAAAAAAAAAGCAGCAAAAAAATTGATCATGCGAAATGAGCAGACGAAATGGATTTTTCGGTAACAATAATAATAAATAATAATTCTTATAGTACTAGTAAAAATAATAATAATCAATTCGGTAATAAAAATAATAAATAATAAATTCAGTAAGAATAATAGTGAATAACGATTTCAGTAACAATAATCGTAAACAATAGATTCAGTAATAATAATACTGAATGATATTTTCACTAACAATAATAGAAAATAATATATTCATTAATAGTAATTGTAAAAATTTCGATTGTTAACAAAATCATTTTGCATATAAAACTCTTAGCATCTACGTTAATCACATACAAAATAAATTCATTTTTTTTTTTCAAAATTATTTCAGATTTCAGAAGGGATTATTTCAGATTTCAGAAGTTTGAAGCGAATTTTCGCTTCAAACAATTTTATTCTTCTTCAGTTTTTGAGGGGTTAGCTCACTCTACAAGTTTGGAAAACTCGAAAAAAATAAACATTTTTTGGCTTGAACGGAGCTGAAGGGTCTTATGATATGTCGAAATATTATGGGCGATGAAAATCTCTAATTGTAAGTACTCCAAACAGCTATAATCTGTGTTTGGAGGCGGACACGCAGCGCATCAAGCTTTTCGAACAATCGCTGCTTGAAGCTGGAAAAGTGACACGGATCAACTTCCCGAGCGCTCAGAAAGGAAACAGAGGACATCAATGTGAAAGGACAATTGTATGGTGCAGACATCGCAGATTAGAGGCAAATAAGAATTTTCTATGATTTCATAATACCGAAAGCTGTTTGGCGCGTTTTACTGAAACGCTTTTCTTTTTTTCCTCAAAATCACATTTTTCGAACTGGCTGGAAACATAACCCGAACAAATCTTCACCAAACGATCTGAAAATTTAACTGTATATTTAAAATTGCATTCACTGGCGACGTACGTAAGATTGTTTTTTATCTATTGCAAAGTATTTTTCTTTATAAACAATTATCCGACGATTTTTTTCCCTAAAATTATAAACTTTTTTTTCCATAAGCGTACTATTTTGCCAAAGAATCATTATATCGAAAAAATCCTATGTACGTCTCTAGCTGTTATTATACAGTGGGTAAAAAATTATCGAAAAAAAATAAAATGCTAAACTACTTTATTTTTTTTCGTAGGATAATTTAAAAACAGGCGGTGTGCAAATACTTTTTTTTACCCACTGTACATAATCGAAAAAAATTTGGTTTATTGTTTCATGTCAAAAAGTACAGGACGCCTTAAAAAAAAGGCTTCAATGGAGAAATACTGCGCGGCCGCCATCTTTTTTCATTATTAATTACTACGAAAAAATTATTTTTTGTCCTTCATTAGTAGTATAAAAAAATCCTCTTTGCAGAATTTCGATTGATCCCTTTATATGGTTAAAAAAAAATCCCGAAATATGCCTATATTTTCTTCGTTCTAGGGTGGCCTAACTCCTTAAGGCCCCCTTCACGAAACCCTTTATCCATTTTTCGAAAGATCTGAACACAAATATAAAAAGCCAAAAAAAAAACTCGTAAAAACAAATCTCACAATAATTTTCAGATATTATGACAACTGAAACGCAGTATCCTTATTTACACGGGTGATCTATTTCGGAATTTCATTGCATCAAGAGTAGGCACCGTAATTCCAATGAAATGGGCATTTTGGCAGAGCACGTATATGTAAAAAAAACATTTTTTGGTATTGATATGACAATATGCGGAATGTGCGTCGCGAGATGATGAGAGATCGTGGCGTCTGGCAAGGAGCGCTATCGTATACGAGCATAAAGAAACATCGTGGACAATCAACGTGGGCGAGCTCGCAGTCTCGCAGGATTCCGGGGGTATACGACGTGTGAGGACAGTAGACGATATGCAATCACGATTCGACTGCTTCGCATGACGAATTTAAATTGTTTCGCCGTTGCAATACTTTAAGAAACATGTATGTGTGCGCATATGTTTCTTAAACTATTGGCGATACGATTCGAATAAATGAATGAATATATATATATATATATATATATATATATACACACAAGGGGTTTGGCGCATAGAATAACATTTTTTGGGCGATTGGGTGAGGGGGGAGTCATTTACTAATTCTTTCACCCTTAGACCCTATGTCCTAAGTGTCACCGTAATTGAGATATTAATTTTTAATATCCATACAATGGAGTTGAATCAATCAACTTCTTGACATCGATATAAGTACACTGAGCGTCATCATCCGTGATAGATTTGAATGTGTGAAAATAGAGCATTTGGTGTACAAAAAATGTCTCGACAATAATCGTAATGATCTTTAAAGGCGCAGGAGTACATTTTATTTTTTTATATATTCGAGACAATGCGCAATTATTCTTGTTCTTTTAGAATTCGGCACATTCCAACTTATAGAGTTGCAAACAAGGAACATAAAGTGTTATATGTTTTTTTTAAAATAGTAACAAAATAAAAAAAACTATTATAAAAAAGCAATTATTCTTTTTATTTTTAGAATTGGTTAAATTCTAACTTAGAGAGTTACAAACAAGAAACATAAAGACTTATATAATCTTAAAAAATAATAATGAAATAAAATACTCGGAAATAAAAAAAAAAAATTTGTTATTACCTATACATCTCTTTGCTTTGAAAACTCCACGCTAATGTGACATTTATGTTAAATATTGAAATAAATATTGAAGCATGTGAAAACCCTTATCGCCGATAAAATAATTTGCAATCAGACCTTTACAATATCTTTGGTATACAACATAGTCAGACTTCAACGTTGCTTCTATAATGCAAATTCTACTGTGAACACTTCAAGATAGCGCAAGTATTACTCTATTCGCAATGAAAAACTAAAAATCGCTAGGGAGACTCGAAATGCACGTTAGCACTTTCTTGTTTTGTTGCATTATTTTATAAAAGAACCGTTGGATGAATATCCATGTGTTGTATGCTTCAGGCGGGTATTCGCGGTTCATAACATGGAAAATCTTGAAGCACGTATCAACAGCCGCAAGAATATATTCCAAGTTGTCGAATACTCCATAGAGATCTTTAGTCGTATGTATTGCTTCCCCTACGATGACCACACATGGTTGGATTGGCCGCAATATTCTTTGATGTTTTTTTTTCTGATCGAAGAGAACTTGTTTATTCACAGAATCCTTAAAAAAAAGGATGTGTCCGTTATGTTCACAGTAAATCCACATTAAGTTTCACAGTAATCAGCTTTTATAATGTATGTCTATTATTTACCATAGCGTACAGAACAAATGCTTCTCGAGCTTCAGCTGTTGAGGGTTTCCACGATTGTCTACCTTTGTCTCGAATCACTAACAGCTGTAGCAAGGCCGGCAATAAGTACATTGCAACAATGTCTTCCCCGTCTACAAATCCAAATAATTAAAAATATTCAATATTTAATACATTACTATTACATTACCGCCATATTTTCATTAACTTCTGATAGGGTCGAAGGAAATGTGTCGAGAATTTGATTCACACGCGAATATTTGTCTTTTCTCGAACGCTCTTTTAAAACATTAATAAGCCTTACAAATCGGGCAGTTGCTCAAAAATTCAAGACCTCTCTGCGGATACAGTGCTTTCAAATCGATCAAAACCTGTGAATAAAGCCACTTTTAAGAATTTAGTCATTTAATATTAAGTATACTTAGTGCCATTATCTTTATACGTTTTATGACCGTACGAAGTTTTTACACACTTCATCAATCGAGAATATCGCTAGAGAAAATATGAACCATGCCAACGTGTAACCTAATGGATCTTTAAAAAGTGGCCAGTCTCTCAAATATCCGCAATAGGCAGGTCAGGGTCTTTCAAGAATTGCGACACTCGGTTTGGCGTAGTTTTCGCCCAACGGGCCAATACATCAGTCCACGGCTCCGAGTCACTTTTGAGCCATCTCTGAGACTTCACGAATTGCTGCTCGAGTATCACTGAGATAATAATTACAGACATAACTACGTAAAACTATTTCGTAATTGCATTAAATTTTTTTGATTATACCTTTCGTGGACATCAATACAAATGGGATGCGAGTAATTAAGATAGTATAATAAGCGGATTACTTACGATTTTTAGCCCCAATAACTTTAGGAGACACTAGCTCTGGACATGATTGTGGAATACCCAAACTCCTTTATTTCATCGAAGTCGTAAGATTCCTATGCTTGTAAGGCAGTTTTGATATGCTTTGCTCATTGCCTTCTGTATATGGCGGTATGTAGTATGCTTCCTGTATTGAATACATAATTTAATGTCTGATTGAATGCAACTAACGGATTTATTACGAATATACCAATTATACTTACTACTTTTTCCGTTGGAAAAAATTCGACGATCAATTGCGCTAAACGAACCCGACTCCGTTTCACAGCCGACTGAAATCTGAAAATGTTAAAAGGATGCGAGCTCGTAACAAAAGACCTGTACATTTTTCATTAAACATTCTAGCAAGAAGATTCTCAAGACCCAGAAAGAGCTGTTTCCACCGAGTTGAGAATTTAAGAAGGCGAGAAAGGACAAGCTTTAAGAATTGAAAACCATTTGCAGTAAGAAAAATTGGCGAATCGAATGTATCAAAAATACGTTGCTTTAAGAATAAAACTGGATCTGTTTTTATTAAATTATTCATCACTTTTTATTGTCGTTAATATTTAATGTTTTTATGTACTTAATGCATTCGCGGTAGTTATCGTTTTCGAAATGTCCTCACTCCCGAAAAGCAACGTTCTTGTAGAATTTATCTACGAAACTCCTTTTTATTTTTATGATTTTTCGTACGATACGTTTCTTCTACGACCTCTGTGTATGGAAGACGTCTACGTATACACGACCTCTCCGCGTATAAAGGCAACGAACGCGTTTTGTAGACGGTGTGTACATGGCACGTATATTTATGTCTTTCTATACAGGAGACAAAGAGAAGAATACATGTATTTTCATACACGCAAAAATACACGTATTTCATACACGTAAGAATATATTGTATTTTCGTTAATTATCGGGAGGATATTTATTCAAATGTTACTATTTTGTTAGGAGAAATATTTATTCAAATATTCTATTTTAAATATGGTTTTTATTTTATGTGAATAACCGGTACATAACAAAAAAATTGTAACGCCGAGAATACATGCTGTAGTTACAATCACATAAAAATCATCTCCATACGAGTAAAAATATATTAGTTTCTAATAAATGATGTTCTAATGTGCCAATTTATTAGAAAATAATAAATCTTTTTTCTGACTGTGTTGACGGTTGAAATTTATATCGTCGAGAGATTAATTTAGGATGCATTAACAGTCCAAAAATCGATCGGTTTCACAACACAGTTTCGGAGATTTTTAATGTTTAAGTTGAACCTTTATCCATTTGGTAATACTGTGGTTATAGTGTTGGGAATATCGTGGTAAATAATCAACTGGTCTCTCTACTTCGTTCATTAATAATAATCGCAAAAAAATGGTGAATTTCGAGCTCGAATGATTTGTTTTCGGATATTAACGTAACTTGTAGGTTAAACGTGGCGACGCCGCGTTAACCGGTTCTGGCGAGTGAGCCTCTTCACAGTCAAGCATTAGCTGGCGGGTATTTCAAAATCGGCGGATGTTGAAAACCAACATAGCATTACAACATTTGAACTTTATAATATTATAAAATGTATTTATTCGTCCGCTAGACATTTTTAACGTTTTCACGACTTTGCCGAATCAGACACTCTTTATAAAACGTTGTATGTTGAACGTTTTTCACTACGTAAATAGCCTTGAGCCGACGATACTTTAGCAATTGTCAGTCGTGCCAATGGCAGAGAATGCTGCTGTTGACAAGTCTATCGGTTATTTTTCTTGATTAAAATTACAACATATTATATTTAATTGAATTGCATATATTATGTTAAATTGCAAAAATGATACGTATCAATATCATTTCCCGACTAGGAAACATTTTTCGACAATATTATGAGTTGGAAATTGTCTAATAATAATTTATTTTTACATGTTGGCAGTCTCTCGAAAACTCATTGTATCTTCATCATCACTCTTGCAGCTAAAGAATGGTATCGAAACTCCTTAAGGAGGTACGATCGTGGGGATGAATCCAATTTTCGGGCCTGAAATTTTTATATGACGTTGACGAATATGTTATGCACCCTTTGGTAAAATTTGAGCTATATTGACGGTTCAGTTTTTTCGTAATCAAATTGCAAAGTCGAGCACTTTGAGCTAGTGAAGCACGTCGTCTTATGGAAACGGTCGACCGGAAGTGCTGTGATCACGGTTTTGTTGCTCACTTATCCAACTAAGGTCGCTGGAAAACTGAAAATTGATAAATTAGACATAATAGATATTGTAAAAAATCGATAATTCGAACTTCACCGTGTAGTACCAAGCACTACCTTATAAAACGGTTTCAACTTTCGGTTGAATATTATCATAATGACGAAATAGTACCCACTGGTCAACGTCGGGCGTAACAGCTGATTCGTTTGGCGAACATAACCTAGCTCTGTAGCGAGATTCTGTAATTCGGCAGCGACAGTTTTCGTGGTCGCTGGCTAGCGACAGCCAATCGCATGCTCGATCAGAAGAAAGGAAGCCTCTTTATTGGCTGTCGCTAGCTAACGATAACGAAAAAGGTCGTTATCGAGTTACAGAATCTCGCTACTGCTTGGAAATCGTCGTGAAGACTTCGGAGTCGTTGAGGATCTAATTTTTTAGTTTTCATTAGTAAATATGCAATAAATAAAATATTTACCACAGATTTGGCACTTTGGGATCGATAATACGAATATTCAACATAAGTTAACATAAATCAGAACACCCGTAGGCTGACATAAATTTAATCTTTTTGTTGACCCTGAGGGAGTAGTCGTACCTCCTTAAAAACGGTTTTCTCATAACTAACATTGTTTAAGTTTGTGGGAAACATAATTTCAAAGCGAGTCGACCTTCCATGCTCAATTTGTACACACAGCTCAATAACAATATTACCTTACTTGTTTATGAACATCAATATACCTACCTACAATATATCTACTTGTTTATGAACATCACTTTTTAAAAGTACTTTTTCATTGCAAATAAGAACGAGAATGTTGTGTGAAATTTCAATTTTTTTGTCTGAAGTGTCCCATTTTTTAACTATTCCACTTTTTTAATGTTTCTTAGGTATAAGTTCAGCATTTGGTTGTTACAATACGAAAAATTCTTGGCTCATATTTTTTACTTCAATATTGAAGTCGTCGGATTCCCCACAAACGGAAAACTGCCGCCAAAACCTTCCTGGACGACCACGCCATAGCGTCGTCATTTTGCAACATTTTTTAACAAAAAAATTAATTCAAGCAGTTTAATTACGTAATAAATTGTAACTAAAGTTTCATAAAAGTAAAACGTTTTTTTCCTATTGAAAAAAATTATAAAAAATTGACTATTTTTTGTCGTCTACATATATTACCCCCCTTAAATTCTACAGTAAAATGGGAATTTACGCGAATAAATATATACAAACATATATACATGTATACATTACCGGTTTTGTCATCAATCGCTTTTCGGTGAATAAAACAACCGGTTCCGAGTGTCCGTTCGCGTCTCCTAGTGGATAACACTTTTCGTTGTCTGCGCGGCAAGATTAATATAATTCGCGCGTAAAAATTCCACATACAGAGATGGAATTTTCCGATTATTAAATTGGAAAATACACGAGTTCTAGCGTGCGCGCAATAATGATACTCGCGCACGCAGCACGCGCCGTTTAATCGCGCACGCGATAATAGATTATCGCGCAATATTCAATTCATTGGTGAACGGTGTGTAATAAATTTTACGACGAGAGCGCAAAAACGGAACGAGGGATCAAAGGGACGAGCTGTCGCGATAGAAGCCTCCGTACGAACAATGAATTTACGCAAACGGCGCGCACTGTTACGATTGATCGATCGTAGTTTTAATAAACTCGGTCACTTTTTGCTGATACGCTGCGCGCGAAACGCCTTTTTTTTTACGCACGTTATCATCGTGAGATTCGCTGAACATTGAAAGGGAGAAAAAAAACAGTATACTATTAGTCAACAATCGCCAGTCGATATATCGCGGATATGTAGCTTTATTTCGAGGCCAATATCTGGGTCCAATATCCAATGTTTACATTGATCAATGTGTGTGAAGTAATATTTCGCTAAAATTCATCGAGTGCAGGTATACTTAGGAACGCGGATATATATATGAATATATATATATATATATATATATATATATATATATATATATATATATATATATATATATATATACACAGGGTGTTCCAAAAGTCTCGGATCAAACTAAGTCGGGAAGTAGGTTGTCTACCAACCTGAAAAGTCATGAAAAGTCTTAAATGTCATGAAAAATTACCAGTCGACCTGATTTTTTTAAAGATCTCTACAGCGCTCATTATCATGGCCGATTTTTGTATTAATTTATCCAAAATAATTTCAAATTTTCGCGGATTCTCGACAATCTACGGTATTAGCAAAAAAGGTAGTATAAAAAAAAAAAAAAATGATTCGTTATCTCAACATATTAGATCTTCTAGAGAGATTGATAACCTAAAAGTGGTAGAGAAGAGTTCAGATAGTAATAAAAATAAAGAAATGAAAATATAACGAAGCAATTACGTTGCATTCCAACTATGCAAACTTCAACACTGTAAAATTGCCAGTCTACCTGATTTTTTTAAAGATCTCTGCAGCGCTCATTATCATGACCACTTTTTGTATTAATCTAAATAATTTCAAAATTTTGTGACAATTTACGGTATTAAAAAAAAAACGTAGTAGAAAAAAAATGATTTGTTATTTCAACATATTAGATTTTCTTTGTTATTCGTGTAAAGCGACTAGATGATATTACACAAAGTTCCTAAATGTATGTAATATTTTTCCAAATGTTCCCAAAATATATTGCTTTACAGCAAACTTAAAATGATGTTTATCTCACATTTTTTACTACAAATCGAATTATACAATTTAGTGACTTTTCGTTTTTTTTTGTATACTTTTTAGTGGCCTACAACAGACATCTGTTTCAAAGAGCAGAATATAAATATAAAAATTTAGAAAATAAGTCGCACTAAAGACTTATAAATTGTATTTTTATACCAGAAAGTCATACTGAAAGTCATGAAAAAATCCCTATTCCTTTTTAGTTGCAAATTCTCCATTTTCACTTCTTTCTCGTGTTCTCTCCCTTTCCTTATCTCTCTTCCTTCCTCCGCCCTTCCCTGAGCCCCTATTTGCTCGAGAATCTTTTCTATTGTCTCTCTTACCATACCCTCTTTTATTACTCCCCTAATCACGAAGTTTCTCCGTCTATCCTCTCTCTTTCCCTCTTCTCCATTTTCCTTTCCATCTCTTTTAGCCTTTTCCCTATCTGTTCCTCCTCTCCTTTGTCCTCTAAATCTTCTCCCTCCCCCGTTTCCCCTCTGCCATTTCCTTGTCCTATCCCCCGACTCCCTCCTCTCTCCGTCCTTTTTTCTATTTCTCTCACCTGCCCTTCTGCCTTTTCTTTTCCTTCCATTTCCCTCATTCTCTTCCCCATTGCCTCTTTCTCCTCCCTCCACGTTTCCTCCTTCTGCCTCATCTCCTCTGTCATCCTCCCCAGGTCCTCCTTGACTGTCCGTCCTCGCTTCTTTACTTCCGCCATATCCCTCCTTACCTCTTCCCTCATCGCTTTTATCAATTCTTGCAGGCTCTCCCCCTCCTGTCTCCCTCCCTCCGGTGACCTTTGCACCTTCCAGCTCTTTTGAAAAGCTCTCTTTTCTTCCTGCTCTTTTCCTTCCATTTGTTCTCTCTTCCTTTTCCACAACTCATTTATCTCCCCTAAGCTTACGCTTCTCTCTCACATTAGTCTTTCCGCGTTTGTCTTTCTTCTTTTCATCGTGCCTGTTCTTTCCTTCTTTCTCCCTGGAGCTCATTCTTTCCTCCTCCTTATCTATCCTGTCACTTTATCGCCTTTCTGTTTTACCATACTACATTGCTGCCTCCATTCTGTTTCCTTTCTTTTCCGTCCGATGCTGTTGCTGATTCCTCGCCTCTTTTTTTCTCGCCGTTGTCCGTCTACCGTCCTTCCCTCCTCCGCGCCTCTGTCTTCCTAATGCGGCACTGTCTTCCTAACCTCTTTCTCCTACCTGTTTTTCCTCACTTTTCTTCTTTATTCCCCCCTGCTCCCTGTTTTTTTCTTTTCAGCTCTCCGCCCTTCCTTCCCTTCCTCCCTTCTTCACACTTTCACTTTCTTTTACTCCTCTAATCTTACTTTCCTTCGCTTTTCTGGCACACACGTCACTCACTCAACCTTTCCGTTTCCCCCGGAAACGGAAGTCTCGGAGTAAATCCAATTACTACTGTAATTGATGATTTAATTACTTTGTAACAGATTACTTAAGTAATTAGTTACCACAAGTGCCTAGTGTAATTAATTACTATGTAATTCAATTGAAAGTCAATTTAATACAAATGAATCGATTATATATTAATTCGAATAAACCGGTTTCCTAACTAAAAGCTAAACAATATTGTGATTTTGTATTTCAAACGAGACATAATTTATCACTTTTTTTCATCCAACGATAGAGGATAAAATTATATTTTCTCCTATTTTACACCATAACTAGTAACAAAGTAATTAAATTACAAAGTATTCGAATACATTTTGATCAAATTATTATACTTTGTAATTAAATACATTATAACAGATTTCATAATATGTCCCGAATAATTACAATTAAAATGTAATGAAATACAGTTCAATGAGATTATTTTGTAATTTAATAATTAGTTTATAACCGGATTAATAATTGAATTGCATTGTAATTGAAGTATGCCCATCTCTGCTACAGAGCACGTTTTGCTAGAACATTTTTCTTTTTAAATCAATTATGAAAACCTAGGGAAAAAATATTAACCTAAACGTTATTACAAATTCATTTTATTCCAAGCACTCATGATGACTATTATGAAAACTGCATTTTCATGTGAAAGCCACATCATCAGACTACATCTTTTTAAAAAACCCGCTTATAGTGAGCAGTTGTTTTCAATTAATTTTTATGGACAGCCTGGAACCGATTTTTCAGAAATATTGACAAAAAATCTTTTTTGGTTGGAAATTTTTGGTTGGAAATTAGCCTACCTTCCCACTTCATTTGATCCACGACTTTTGGACCACTGTATATACTCGGCGAGTTAGATTATCGAGCGAAATACCTGTTTTTTTTATTGGCGGACGTTGAAAAACGAACTCGTTCCGACGCCACAGGACGTAAAACAGCAGAGAAACGATCTGGCGATAAATGCATCTCTCTGAAAGGTACTTTGAAATAATGAACAATCATAGGAACAAAATGATGAAAAAATAAAGAATTTATTTGGATAATTGTTTTACGAAGTCGGGTACAAGGTATTGCGGTACTACAGAGTAAATTAGTATATTGTTATTCTGGTATATTGTATCGTACTGTGGCTGTACAACGATTGTGCAAAGTCGAATAAAGTATGTGAGAAAAGTGCCAGTTCACAATATATTTACGAGATTCTAGATGGTAGACGATGAAAAAAAACTCGAAGTAAAGGGAGAAGATATAGAAAAAATGAAATATTAATTCAGTGTAATAATGAATATAAAATGATAAATCATCGATGATGAACAGTGAATAATAAATGTTCAATGATTAATAATAAACATTTATAGGGGAGATACTTGTGTAAAGATTCTTAGGGAATACACCTCAGAATAAATGTGCCACTGATAAGAAATAATAAACAGCAGATTATAAAAAAAACTTGAACGTGTTGAAAAGGAAGTGCGAATGAATAAAAGTCGATCCCGGATAATAGCCAACAAAAAAGAAACTCGAATAGAAAAAAATATAAGAAAAATTGAATATTTTTAATAATGAAAATTAAACGATAAATCATCGATAATGAAAAGTAAATAATAAATACTAAATGAGTAATAAATATCTAGAGGCGTAATTGTATCGCATTGTTCTGTGCAACGATTATGCAAAATCGAATAAAGTATGTGAGAACAGTGCCAGTTGACAATATATATATACGAGATCTTACTTGGGAGCGAATAAAAGAAACCTTGGAGTAAAGAGAGAAGATATAGAAGAAATTGAATATTTTTAATCATGAATATTAGATAATAAATCATCAATAATGATAAATAATAACTAAATAATAAAAATGATTAAAATTATATAAATTGTATAAAATAAGAATAAAATAAAATTAATTTAAAAATAACTAAATAATAAATGGCCAATGAAGGGAATTAGAGAGAATAGTAGGAAGAGGGATGAAAACAAAAGTTGACCAATAAATCAAACAAGATTGAAATAAAATTCAAAAATTGACGTATTGTTCACAATACAAAAGCAGCTAGTATATCATCGAGACAGAGAAGGGGGAAGGGTTTCTGTGTAAACACCCTGAAGGGGTATACCTGAAATAATAAATACAATTACTACTAAATGGCCAATGATAAATAATAAATAATTTATAGTGGAGATACTTGTGCAAATATCTTCAGAGAGCACACATCAGAAGAAATGCGATACTGATAGAATAATAATAGACGATAAAAAGCTTCAACGAATTGAAAAAGAAATGAGAATAAATCAAAGCTTGGCAGAATCGTGTTAGCCCTATCGAAAAATAATAATATTGAATCCAGATTGAAATAATCGTAAACATTTATAAAATCCAATAATCAATGTTTGCCTCCAATAAACAAAAATAACATTGTACCCAGATTGAAACAATTGTAAATCTCTATACACTGGCAGAAAAATTCTTTTGATATTAACTAGAAGCGTTTATTTGATAAAAATGAAATGTATTAACTAGATTTTGAGTGAAATCAAATTTTTTCCTATTGAAACCCATTATTGAAATGATTTATTTTAAATATATATATTTATTCAAATCAAGATCTATTTAATATCGTCTAATAACTAAATATTTTATTTATTCCTAATAAATCTGTGATTTGGTTTCATCTGGTACTATAAGACAAAAGAGACCGATTTTTTTTTTAAATAAACATATTTTATGACAATAAGATCGACCGATTAATTTTTTAAATTTGAATCCATCTGTAATTATTTAATTTAAATATACTTAATATTTACGAAGAATAGCTTGAACAAATAAAAAAACATATTTGAAACAATTAGGGTCGTAGTAGGTTGTGAGACAAGGAAAAAACCTATTTGATTTAAATAGATCCTATTTAAATTAACGGTTCACGAACTTCCATTTATCATCATCATTCCTTTCCCTTACCTCTTTTCCTGCATATCATTTGCGAAATGAGCCAATACACAACAAAGTAGGAAGCTCCATTACTCAGCTCTGCCTCAAAGAGTAATTTTCAATAAATACGCCCTCAAAGCGGCATACTGTGAAATAAATTTAATACCGACGTTAAACACCAGATAACTAGAAGTTAAAAAAAATATTGACATAAGAGCTTTTCATCGATACGTCACTTGCCCTCTGTCCGAGGAAAACAAAATTATTTTTCCACTTGACGATCCATTTTACGGTTAAAAAAAAAAGAATTCGTCTTTCTTTCAAAGGCTAACGAACAAATCGACATACAAAGATGTCTCGCCACTCAACTTTCGTTTTATTTTTGTTTTTCAAACAATCGTACCGTGAAGAATTCTCGAGCGGAATCTTCAGGAATGAACGTTCCTCGTTACTCTATTGCTGCCAGTTTTATCCGCGGGCCAAAGTCACTCATAATCGATTTGAAAAATTCACAAAATTATTTCATTCGGCGATCACGGCCGGTGGGTGGAACAGAGCGGAGGTCGAATATTGTGCGAAGCGAGGGAAACGCAATCGAGGTAAAACGAGTCGGAGCGAGAAGGAAGGCCTCAGAGATCTCGAGGAATCCCTACCGAAGGTGAAGAATTAAGGTGGGGGCGAGGGGGGGGGGGAGAGAGAGGGAGAGAGAGAGAGAGAGAGAGAGAGAGAGAGAGAGAGAGAGAGAGAGAGGAGAGAGAGAGAGAGAGAGAGAGAGAGAGAGAGAGAGAGAGAGAGAGGAGAGAGAGAGAGAGAGAGAGAGAGAGAAGAGAGAGAGAGAGAGAGAGAGAGAGAGAGAGAGAGAGAGAGAGAGGAGAGAGAGAGAGAGAGGAGAGAGAGAGAGAGAGAGAGCGAGAGCGAGAGCGAGAGCGAGAGCGAGAGCGAGAGCGAGAGCGAGAGCGAGAGCGAGAGCGAGAGCGAGAGCGAGAGCGAGAGCGAGAGCGAGAGCGAGAGCGAGAGCGAGAGCGAGAGCGAGAGCGAGAGCGAGAGCGAGAGCGAGAGCGAGAGCGAGAGCGAGAGCGAGAGCGAGAGCGAGAGCGAGAGCGAGAGCGAGAGCGAGAGCGAGAGCGAGAGCGAGAGCGAGAGAGAGAGAGAGAGAGAGAGAGAGGACAGGTATACACGTCACGGTTTGTATCAAAGCTCGTGCGCTGCCACAGGTGTAACCACTCCGAGACGATATAAGCGGCGCGTTTGTCCGACGAAAATTCAGTTTGTGGCCAATTCTCATAGCTATATATCTCGTCGATGAGACCCCGAGAGGCAGACTTCCGGTCTTAATGTGTTCGGCTCGGTTCCATTGTTTTTAATTAATCGTCGATTCGTTCGCCAATCTTTTTTTTTTTTGCCTTTTTCAACGCTCTCCTCTATAAGAGACGTCCTAAGGATTCAAAGGACTCGGAAAATTCTGACTGCTGTACAAATCTCACATTCGAGGTCAGTAAAAAAAATCAGAGAAAAATCAAGACGCGGGAAAAAAAAAGTGCCGAGACCCAAAAAAGGAAGTGATTGCAGTCGTATTGTCGTTGCGTGAGATTTTTGTTAATTAATTGATCATTCAACATTTTCCTCGAAATGAGAACTACCAAAGTGCCGAGTTTCATTTATTTGATCGTGTTTCAATGAGCGCGGCACCAAATCCATACAAAGCCAAACAAATTTGAGTATAATGACTTATTAATGGTGAATGAAAATGTCGTGGTTATTCATTGATCACTTTCGCTTTGAACTTTTTACCCGCAAAGTATATATATGTTTATATTGAATAATAAAGTATAAAAAATGTTTTATATTTTATTATGGATGATTTTATAATAATATATATGTAAAATAATGAAACGATAAAAAAAGAAATATAATTTTATAATTATATATATATATATATATATATATATATATAATAAATTTTAAAATAAATACAGACATAATAAAAATCAAATGATTTCTTATCTGGTCGATGGTTCATCGTCGAGGCGTTATCGCGGCAAACGCACGAGGAATCCTACATCGAGCTGCGTCTCAGCCTCTTTGCAGATCGACGCGCAGGTCGACTTGCTCGCACGTGACAGGTGTCAGTGATAATTTGAACGACGAGACAGAGAGACAGACAGACAGAGAGAGAGAAAGAGAGAGAGAGGGAGAGAAGTGATGTTTATCCTGCTCGCCATTACTGAAATATACGTGTGTGTGTGTGTGTGTGTGTGGGGGGGGGGCCTTTTTTCTCTTACTGCACGATCTAGTAAGTGGGCTCATCAGTCG
The DNA here is from genome assembly GCA_963932345.1 of Ophion ventricosus. Lineage (NCBI taxonomy): Eukaryota > Metazoa > Arthropoda > Insecta > Hymenoptera > Ichneumonidae > Ophion > Ophion ventricosus. The sequence goes on along the minus strand of OZ010718.1, from coordinate 24,637,223 downwards.
ATGAATATTGAAGGCAAATTTTTGTGTAGACCTAGAAGTGTCCGACGAATTTTCAACCTCTATATTTGCATTGTTTTAGAGAAGAAAAATAAGGTATTACGTGAAGGCAATTTGGCGCAGGTTTTTGTCAGAATTCGTGCATGCATAACAGTTGATAGTTTTAGCAGTATTGGGTGCTAGAACGGGTAAATTGGTGGTCAAATTCCAACTCTTCACAATTTTAGAAAAGATCTAAAGTGACTTTGAATTTTGATATTATGTTTTTTTAGACCTTATATACCTTGGGATGGTCGAAAAACGAGGTTTTTTGGATTTTTTTTGTTTTGATAAAACTTATAAAGCGATCAATATGAGGTTTGGAGGCTTTATTTTACATTTATGCAGGTACTCAAATCAATTTGTTATTGTCGAAAAAAATACAAAATGGCGGCTCAGCGATCGGTAAAAAGAGAACGCTTTTTTTTACGCCAATAAAAAAAACGATACATTTTTTTTTAACTATATAGGGTCTTAATAGGAAAAAAAAGACGCGACATTTGTGGAAACTTCGGAGTCGAACTTCAATAGCATAGCATTGAATATTGTAACGAACAAATCCAAACAAAGCCCGACAAATCCAATTTTCAAAACAGGCAGCACAAAAAAAGCCTACGAATGTTCTCTTTTATCATTTTTCAAAATGTACTCTCATTTCTGATTTAAAGCACAGAAATTTCAAACAAAAAGGGAATTTTAGTATTTTTTTAAATTGCAAAAATTACGCGAAATCTGTGGAAAATTCGAAGTCAAACTTTAATAACATTGAATATTGTAAGAAACAAACTCCAACAAATCCAGTTTTCAAAATAGGCAGCAACAAAAAAAAAGCTATCGAATGCTCTCTTTTATAATTTTTCAAAACGTACGCTCATTTCTCATTTGGAGCACAGAAATCCCACACAAAAAAAGGAATATACAGTGTTTTTTTTTTCATTCGAAAAAAAAAAGCGAAATTTGTGGAAACATCGAAGTCGAACTTCAGGAACATTAAATTCCTAATACGGAGCAAAGCAATTTCACACATAAAAATAATCTCATGTGTCACAATTTTCACATTCACAATTCAAACTCACGGGTTTTCCCAAATCGATCGAACAAAGAAAAAAAAAAAACAAATTAAAAACATTCCCAGACAGGTTACGATGGAGTATGAGGCATAATTTTCAAATTTAGAATTCACGCTCGTAATTTTCACCAAATCGATTGATCAAACAACAAAAACAAAAACAACAATTTTACGAAATGCAAAAGGTAGAGATGGAGTGAGCGAGAGGGAGAGGCTGATCGTTGAAATATCAATTGCAACGACAATCCGTGGAAGTCGCGAGCGAACCGTAGGCGAAAGTATCGACGTCCTTTTTGTCATACACCAAAGATATATGACATTAAGGATCATCGTAGCGCGTTGCACCTGACCAGCCAGCCAAATCGCGCGCTTAAAATATACCGGCCATCATTTCAATTGCGAAATTATAATGTGTATACACGTGATATACCTTGCCATCCATATATTCACGGTTAAATTTCCTAATCGCTCACTCCCGTCATTTGTGCGAGCGTTCGCCTCGTACTTTTTCGATACACGTGGATAATTCGCAGTACACACAAATAACGAATTGTTACGAACAAGATGTACACACACGTAAGTACGCAGCAAAGAAAAATATTCCCACGCATCGTTTACAAAAACAAATGATCAAGAAAGTAAATGGATTTTTTTTTTTGCAAATTATTTTATTCGAGAGTTCATTTCAAACGTCAACACTGTACGTCAATATTAATATAAATAATTTACGCTCTTGCGATTCTCCGGAAAACTCACAGAAAAGAAAAATTCGTAAAAATACTTTTTTTTTCTCACCAACTCAACGTGAAGAAAAAAAAATCGTGCATATATTTAAATTTTTTTCAAAGAGAAGAATTATAAAAATTCATTATTCTCAAGAGTTAAAGTTTGAGAAGGTAGTTGTCGATCTTGACACATTGAGTCTAACGACTCTAAAAATTTAATTTTTTTTTATCATAAAGTCAATAAAAGTTTGAAAAGAGTTGAATGTAATGTTTGCGAGTGGAAGTGCGTATAAGTCGTAAATGAAACTCTTTTCCCTTTCACTCCTGGACCCTGTGTCCTAAGTGTTACGGTAATTGAGATACCGTTATAATAGCAGTTATAATAGCACAAAATAACTTCTGTTGTATTCTGCAATGTATGTTTATTATAAATAAATTATTATTTGATGCAATTGGTTTCAAGAAAATAACGCATAAGCTTCTAATGTCTTAAAAATGTGTGAATGCATGAAAACTGTCAATTTCCAAATTAATTATAAAAAAAAACTAAAAGCTATTTTGAACTTAGCTTTGCTTTGTTTCAAAAAGCTATCTAGTTTATACCATTTTTAACGGTAATGCTACATGTCATAGATGTCATAGAAATGCTATATGTCATAGATGTCATAGAAATGCTACATGTCATAGAAATCATTCATTATGTGGTCTAAATAAGAGATACTAGTTTGCCAGGGTCAGGGTTAAGACTTTTTATTTTTCCGATGTTTTTATTGAACTTGAGTCATAAATTTTACTCAAATTGACCTCCTTCACTCCGTATGCATGCAACAAAAGTTATTTCGTGCTATTGCAATCACAAACAAAAAAGTTATGACCATTTAAAGGCAAAATTTCGAGTAACAAAAAAAACGAAAAAAATTATATCTCAATTACCGTGAGACTTCGGACATAGGGTCTAATGTTCCAAAAAATTCCTTATATTGAGGTTTTAATAAAAAGGACAAATAAAAATAGGTCTAATTTAAAAATTTCTTTCTTTAAAAGAAATATATTAGTACTATAAATATAGGGATATCTTTTAAAGAAAGAAAGGTTTAAATTAGAGAAATTTTTATAAGTCATTAGCAATTAGAGCATAATGTACGTACCATGTTATTTTCAAAAGCAGATTATTTTTTAATTAAACAAATATTTTGTTTAATTTTAAAAGAGTGGACAGGCTCCGTAGAAGCAGAAAAGGGGAGAAGGGAACGAAAGGAAAGGAGTTCGTTTACCGAACGCTTCGTTAAACAGAGATTGTGTTCACAAAATTTCCTTATATAGAGGTTAAGAGACCTGAAAATAAATTCGTTATATCTATAGTTTTTTTAAGTTCTATCAAGGTTTCGGGTGTCTGTCAGAAGGGAATGGACTAATCTTCGTTATATTGCGGATTTTGTTATATCTAGGTCCGTTATATCGAGGTTCGAATGTATATATATATTTTTACGGTATACACGATGAATGGTGAAAATAAATATATAAATGAAAATATATTTTATGGATATTTATACACATATATAAATGTATATGAATATCTATAATATATGTAATATAAATATTATAAAATATATACATTTCATAATATATATGTATATATCGTAGAAGATCAAATGTGCTGGGATTTGGGTTGGCTGCAACAGCAACTGCATTTTATGCGCTACTAAAACGGGTTCTGCTACTTCTCGATTCAGTGAACTTTTTAACTCTCGCGCGGTATTACGAAATCGTATACGCGCTATATCAGTGCTGCGAGCAACCATTGGCAAAGAAATTGATTGAGGAATATACGTGTAGGTCATTTTTTTAAATGGATAATGGAAAAAAGCAAAGTAGAGGGAGAGGTGGGAGAAGAGAGAGGATGAATGCCAGATTGATAGGTCTGGACCAAGTACGGGTTCTGCGCTCACTTGACCATGCGCAATTTTTTACCGCGAGGCTAAAGACCTTCGAGCAATCGACATAAATCCACAATATTTTCTCTTACGCAATCTATGCTTATGATATTACGTATATTTGGCGTTAGAATTGGCATTATAATTGGGGTTAAGTTCATTCGCGGTGCGACACGATGGTTGATTTTTTAACCCTTCGTGGTTACCCTGGATAGAATCGATTCGTCGTTCAATTTTTGGGCGCAAATACATAATAGTTCCCGGCTTCGAATTAGAGTGTATTCACCATCTTACCTGGAGTTTGAAGTATCCTCATACTATAAAATTTACCCTCTTCACATGTCGGAATGAATATCTTTTTTGGAACGCGCACTATGCTACTATTTTTTTTCCCAAAAGTAGCATATCTAAGGAGTATCACGTCCAAACTTTAGTCGAAAATGTTGAAAATTCACGGAACTATGATTTTTTTTTACCGAAAAAGTGGCTTTTTTACGTTTTCACCTCTTTAATTTTTTTTTAACATGTCGCCATTTTATTTCTTGTAAATAAATTTTTCGTACATCATTTAGAAAGATCAAAGCATATTCCGTAATTTTTTGAACCACTTTGGACGGATTGGGCACAATTCTTTTTTGAAAACTGACTGGGTAGAATAGACCGAAGTGTGACCACCGCGATTGAATTTGGAAGTGCGGCCACGAAGGGTTAATAGCTTTAAAGTGTTTCCGGTTTCTCGAACTTTGAACGGATGAGACTCGAAGTTCGGGCCAGACGATTATTACTGTTGCGAAAGATTGTACTGCACGTATTTGGTCGAAATTATAAGCAGGAGTGTGTTTTTTTTCTTTAAGTATCGAAGTGAGAATATTTTTTGGAAAATTGATCATTGAAAGAAAATTTTGTTTTTCGTTGCTCGTAATTTATGAAATTTCAGTGTCTCCTAATTGGAAAAAAAATCACCGAATTCAGGGGGTCAGAAAGAATTCCTCAAATTTGGGAAATTAAGGGGACGGGGGGCAAACCCTTTAGACGCCCGAAAATGAATCATTTTTCATGAATTTTTTAAAAAGTGATAAAATAATGGCATCATTTTAAAATTTTGACATTATCTTATTACAAGTGTCAAGTGTAGACATTTTTTTTTCAAACAAAACCTTTAGGTATCTTTTGCGTGATATCGAAAAGTGCTCTATTTGTCTGATTTTTTCTATTTATCTGAAACAGAAATTGAAAATATTTTTCGATTATTGACATGTGCAGGGGAAGGATATACCTATAAAAATATGAAAAAGTATAAAATTAAAAATTAAGCGCGCTTTTTAATCAAATTGTCATATTTTTGACCATTTTCTCGACAATTTTTACCTCACAAAAAGTAATTTATTTACGCGATAACCTTAAAACTTTAGGTATATCCTTCCAACAATGTTATAGTGAGAAATCTCCGAAAATTTCAGCCACATCGATCAATAACTTGTTGAGCTATAGCATGAGGAGTTTTTGAAAATGCAGTTTCGAGATAATCGCGTTTAAAGTTTCAATACGATAATGTGCTATACGACTGTGTGCTATAAGTTCGTAAATATTTCATATTTCGATTTTTCGATTTTCCAGTATACTCGCAATGTATTATACTTTCGAAATACGTGAAAACAAATCGATTTTTTGAACATTGTAAAGGGTTTCCCTCCCTTGAAGAAAGAAATCAGGCAAAGTTAACTGAATTGAGCGATGACTTTTTAACGATATTTTGGCGTTCTCTGTAAATTTATTAAATAATTTATCATTCATTTAATAATGAATTTATCAATTTATTTATTATTCTGCAAATTTAGGACAAACTTATTAGGATCAATTTATGAGAACCAAACTTATGAGGATAAATTGATTAGCATGAAATTTCGTCTTTCTCTGATTAAAAACATACAAGAAAGAAACAGAGTTACGATGATCCTGTCGACACGTGGTAATGGGATCCATTTTTCGAGCCACCAGTGGTACGACCACTCTATGAGTTTTTTTCTCGTTAAAGACGCACCGACTGGCCGTTCAAAGGGATCGGGAAATCGAAAGCTTTTAACGGCGCTAAAAATAAATCCTACGAGTTGACCTCTGTCTTTCGATCAATTCTTTTTTTGCTAAAAAAATGTCGGCAATTAAATCAGAACGTCACGGAAATTACGACAAAAATTCGAAAATTCGTTGCGGTCGAAAAAATAAAAAATGTCGTTGCCTAGCAACGTACGCGGCTGTTCGGGATCGAAAGAAAAGGAAGAAACGACCTCGCAGATGGTAATCCCCTTTACTCCGTGCCTCACCCAGGAGACGAGAATTCCTCGATTACGCAAGATCACAGTTCGATCATCGAAACAGGTTGCGAGGCCCGTTAATATACTTGGCGCATGTATCGAAAAAAAAAAAAAACGAACAAAATGTAAATGTATTTAACCGAAAAGTTTTGAATTCGAGGCGGTATCTGATTGACCCGATGACGACGAGGCGTATCGCCGTGATTCGCTTACTTCCTTGCTGCCCACGCCGCGCATATGAATAATTGCATGCGCATCTTTCTTTAATTTTACTCATGTGTAATTCGAAGTTATTTCGCAAGTCATGAGCGAGTATGATGCGTAGTTGCCTCGATATTGTTGAGTTACTATTCAAATTTGACGTTAAATTGCGTGTCGAAATTGACCGAGAGAAATTCTTTTCCATTTCATTCGAGAGCCAAAAAGCCTATGAAACTTTCGTTTGATATATATTCAAGGAAGCGATATCAATGATTCGGCTTTGTTAGGTAACTGATCCTGGAGAAAGAAGAGGCTGGAGCATTTTTCATAGCCCTTAAGTTCTCGCAAAGGTGTTTTTCTATGAAGCATTCCACGCCATTTTACCTAGCCCGTGAGCCTGTCAATTTTTATTTTTCTGATCTTTTTTCTCAAATTGTACCGCACGAAAGGAATATTCACACCAAATTTTAGATTTTTATCTCTTCTCTTTTAGGAGTTACAATTTTCCACAAAATGTTGATTTCGGAAGTTTTGGAAACGTTTAAACGCCGATAATTTCTGAACTAATTGAGATATCGACAAATGTCAGTATACATATTTTTTTTCATTTTGATTCATACTTTCGAGAAAAAAATATGAAAAAAATTATCAATTGTACTGGACCACGTATTTTTTTATTCTAAAGTGGAAAGTATTTTTTTTAAAGATGATCATTTTTTATTTTTTTTCAAAAAATTCTCTAAAATAGAGTGACCCGTTCTATGATTTTTTAAGACTAGTCTCATCATGGGCCCATTTTGCCTTCTATTTTTTTGCAAATTAATCATATTTTTTTGAGACTATTTTTATCATTTTAATCACCAACAATGCTATATAACTCCATTTTAATCTTGAATAATGCTAATAATGAAACGGTTTATTTTTCATTTGTACTGAAGTAACGAAAAAGAAGATTTTTTGTGCAAAATTAACTTTCTTTCACTAATAATAATATCGACCAATACTAGTACGACGAACGAAAAAATGCTCGGGATCACGGGCTAAGTGAAATGGCGTGGAGTGCCTCCTATAGATTTTTTAAATATTGAGAACTCATTTAGGACACTATTAAATGATTGCCTGCAGTGCAGGAAGCAGTGAGAGGGTCGAGAGATGCCTGAGCGAGGGGGTGAGCAGGAAAAGGGATCAGGACATGCAAAGGGACTGGACCAAAGTAGATAAGTCTTCCTTCTGCGCCTGGTACAAGGACATAAAGGTGGGGTGTGAGAGAGAGAGAGAGTAATACTGGGATAATAAACAGATAGGGGGGTAAACGAAGGAGCAGTGGGCCAGACTGAGGTGCGAAAACGTAGGGAAAGTCGGAAAAAAGGGATTTGACAGCTGGTCTTGTGGAATTTGTGGAGAGGAAGTCGAGAATCTGGAACACACATGGAAATGCGAGCTGGCGAGAGGAGAGATAAGAGAAGAATGGGTAAGGGGGGTAAATGACTGGAGAGGAGGAAGGGAAGGCGAAGAGTTGGAGGAATGGACCAAAGAAACGTTATGGGGGGAGCCGGTGGTGATGATATGCGAATATCTGGAGGCGTTCGCAAAGCTAAAAAGGAGAAAAACGGGAGAGATTCGGGAAGAGGAGGAATAAAAGCAAAGAGAAAGATATATTTAGTACTTAAGTGGCGTTTAGTTTAAGAAAAATTTGTAATGTTAAGATGAAAAGAGGAGGGCTGTTGTAAAAAGCGAAAAATGTACACATGGGATAAACGAATCTATCTATGATAACCTTCAAAATTTCAAAAGGATTTACCGTTCCGTTTTCGAGATATTGGCAATCAAAGATTTCATGGGTTTACACGTGTTCTTATAGTAGTTGAAAATTTCACATTTTACGCGATAACTTCGAAACTTTTCTACAGATTAAAAAAAAAAAAATCTCAATTACAGAGGAACATATGACGAAGTGGGTAAAAAAAAATCATGAATTTTGACCATCTTGTTTAAGAGATATAGCGATTTAAATTAAGCAACGTCTAGCGACGCTAGCGCCACGAAGCGACTGGAGCAGGCTAGAACTAGATTACAGTAGTGTGTGCATATCCGTATACGCAGAGTATCCTACGTATTAGTAGCCGGAATGGATAGTCTGATACAAAAGTGAGGGTTTGGCAAACATTGTATTAGGCGTTTTCATCATTACTTTATAAATTTTTACATCCCGATAAGATATACAGCCTACATTATAAGAATATTTCGCAATATTTCGAAGCTTTCATCGATTGAGCGGAGAATAAACTTTTTAACGTGACTGTGGCGAGACTACTGCCTTAAGAAGATGAAGAAAAAAAATGTTAAACGCCTGTTGCAGATGGCGATCTTGGTGCACACGGTGATCGACGGTTACAGGGACCTCATGGATAACAAGAGCGATCCAAGGGTCAACAATTGGTTCATGATGAGCGGCCCTTTTCCAACTATATGCGTGTGTCTCGCATACGCTTATTTCGTCAAAGATCTCGGGCCGAGATTAATGGCGAATCGAAAACCCTTCGAGCTGAAGCGAACGATACTCATTTACAATCTCATTCAAGTCTTCATCTCGGCGTACTTATTTCACGAGGTAAACATCCGTGTAATGGTTAATGTGTTTGGAAAAAAAAGGAAACAGTCGAATACGAGGAGAAAGCAATTTTCTGGATTCAATTAGAAAAGAAGTAGATGAAATTAGAGTTTTTCGAAATGGCATTAGAAAAAAAAAAAGAACTAGATTAAATTAGAACTTTCGCAATGCCATGAGAAAAGAACTCGATTAAATTTCAATTTTCCAAATGGAGTTAGAAATAAACTAGATTAAAATTACAATGTTTCAAAATGAAATTAGAAAATAACTCGGAGAAGTTAGAACTTTTATACATAAAATTAGAATGTTCCGTTGTGAAAGCAGGAAACACTAAATGAAACGGAAAATTATGTACCTAAAATTAAAAGAGAATTATATAAAATTAAGATCTTTTCTAAGGGTAATTAGAAACGAACTAAATGAAATTAGAACTTCTTCAAGTGAAATTCGAAAAGAACTAGCTGAATGTTTTTTTTTTAATTGTTAAATTAGGGAAGAACTAAATGAAATATTATCTAAATGAAATTATAACACAGCTAGACGAAATATGAACATTTCTAAATGGAGTTAGAAAAAATTAAGTAAAATGTAGAAACTTTTTAAATAAAATTACAAAAGAACTAGATAAAACTTAGAACGTACCTGAATGAAATGACAAAAGAATTAAATAAAATTTAGAACCTTTCTGAATGAAATGACAAAAGAACAAGATTAAATTTAGCAGCTTTCTAAATGAACTAGTTGCCTTTGGTAGCGAAGAATTCTTCAGTTCATGATCATTATTTTCTTCTATCGAGCATCATTTCTTTCATCAAATATCTCAATCGACATGGTCGAGTATTCAATGAAATTTTATTCTGAACTTTTCAGAGTATAGTTGCCGGTTGGGGTGGCCACTACTCATTCAGGTGTCAACCGGTGGATTACTCTGACGCCCCGCTAGCTACGAGAATGGCACGGGGATGCTATCTTTACTATCTGTCGAAGTTCACCGAGCTCCTTGACACGTTATTCTTCGTGCTTAGGAAAAAGAACAATCAGATCACGTCGCTACACGTCATTCATCACGGAATAATGCCCTTGTCCGTCTGGTTTGGAGTCAAATTTTCCCCAGGTAATAACAAATCATGATTCACTGAGGAAAGTTTGAAGACAAAGTTAACTTGAATATTGGTCGCCAAGAAAAAAAAATTGACAGGCTTAGGGCCCAACAAACTGGTCGGTTTTCCATTTTTTTTCTGATGCGAGTATTGGGATAACGAGGTCGCAACTTTGCACATAATTAATGCATAGTCGTACCGAGCTTGAATTTTTTTTTCATTGCAAAATGTTCATAAATAATTAAGTAATTATAATTTAAACATAGTGCCGCTGTTGATGCTTAGCCAATTGGTGTAAATGGTTTTGGCAACTAGGGTAATCTGAATTTGAAAATAAAAAAATGTTCTTTCAGTACATTGATAAAACTTTCGTATGACCAGATACTTTAATAACATTCAATAATGTAAGTAAAAAATTTAGCAAACCGTAACGAATCTAATTTTCAAGATAGGCAGCACCAAAAAGTCTTCGAGTGCTTTATTTTATAATTTTTCAAAACGTACTCTCATTTCTACGTGCTCGCACGTATTTGAAGCACAGCAATTCCACACAAAAAAAAAGGAATTTTTTAGTCTTTTTTTTTATTTAAAAAAAAATCGACGGGAAATGCTGGAAACTTCAAAGTCGAACTTTAGAAACATTAAATATTCTAATAAACAAACCCAAGCACACCCATTTTCAATATCGACAGCACAAAAAAGCCTAAATCTGCAATGAAAAATTTAAAAAATGTGCTCTCAAGTATATTAATAAAACCGGATACTTATTTGAAATTTTAAAAATTACGAAAATGGCAAGTGTAGAAAAAAAAATTGTATGCGTGGTAGCCACGTTCGTTAGAAGTGAAACTACAAACACTCATGTCACTGATAAATGAAAATACCAGGTTGTGCTGAAAAAAAATATAAAATACAATGATTGAATTTTCTTAAATTGCAAAATAACAAGATTAACTTTTATTCATTTAATTTACGATCAAAAAGTTAATTCTGCATTGACAATTCAATTATAAATTTGGAATTCATTGAAAACTTTATTGACTTCCGTACGATTGCAATCAAAATTCAATTGAATTCAATTTTTTCTCATTTTTAATTTCATTTAACCTCTAACGGGGCTCTTAATCTTAAAGAGCAATTTATGTTAAATTCACATTAAATGTTCTGTTCATTATTTTCATTCATCATTTTTGTCATCATTTTTATTATTATTTTTATTATTTATGAATGATTGAAATTATTAAGCAGACAGAAAAAGATAAAATAAAACGTACCTTTAGATAACTTAGAACTCGGTGGGTTATTTCCACAATCATTAGCCATTTTCCACTTTTCACACTTACAGTGTTTTAAATTGTCACTTTCAATATTCATCACATATCACCAACCTCATATATTTTACAAAATATTTTATAAAAAATGAAACAAACAGTAACCAAAATTCTCCACACTATAAATCGAATGTAAATACATCGAGGTAAACAGCACAACACAACAAGTAATGCCTGCGGAGCATCGCTCGAGGCACACTTGAAATACATTTGCTGAGTAGCAGAAGCAAAGCTAGAATGTTTTTAGAAAACACCGCGGTCAATTATAGCTCGTTTCGACGATACTTCGATCTGCAATGCTCGTCAAATTACGAGTCTACAAAGAAGTTCGACGGTTACATACAAACGCTTCGTGCCGTAATAATTCACTGTTTTCTCTCGTAACCGCAAACCTCGTTGTCTCTATCGCGAAATACCACACCGAATTTTTTTCAATACTCTTATTACGTTGTGCAATAATAAACGCGATCGTAAATACTCAAGCACCGCGTTCTCATTTGCTTGCACCATTTTTTCCCCCCAATATTATGTATAGATTATAAATATAACATACACACTGACAAAAGAATTTTTTTTTAAATTAACTAGATGCGGCTATTTGATTTTTTTTTAATTTGAATTAACTAGATTTTTCGTGAAATCAAATATTTTCCTATTGCATTCCATTATTAAAATTATTTATTTTATTCATGGCTTTGCTTTTCATTAGAAGACTTTTGTAACATTCTGCAGTTGAGGCTAAGGGTTATTCTTTCTATACATAAATAGTCGCGACTGTTAATAAAAGGCACGACGATACCTTTATTTTTTCCCAAATAACAGCCTTGTCAGTGAAAAAAAAGAAAAATTATTTAACTTTTTTTCATCGCACTGTTTCTTATTCTTATAAAAAGAATAGCTTGAACAAATATAAAAATATATATATTTGAAATAAATAGGGCCGTAGTAGACCACGAGACAAGAAACAAACCTATTTGATTTAAATAGATTCTATTTAACCCTTCGTGACCACCCTGCGTTGAATCGACCCGTCGATTAACCTTTGGCGTAAATATATAATAGTTCCCGGTTTCGAATGGGACTGTATTCACCATCTTACCTGGAGTTTGAAGTATCATCATACCATAAAATCGATCCTCTTCACATGTCGGAATAAATACCTTTTTTGGAACGGGCACTATGCTACTATTTTTTCCCCAAAAGTAGTATATCTAAGGTGTATCACGTCCAAATTGTACGTAAAAATGTCGAAAATTCACGGAACTATGATTTTTGGGGGAAAAAGTGTCTTTTTTGCGTTTTCACCTCTTTATGATTTTTTTTTAACATGTCGTCATTCTATTTCTTATAAATAAATTTTTCGTACATCATCTAGAAAGTTCAAAGCATGTTCCGCAATTGTTTGAACTACTTCGGACGGATAGATTGGTCACAATACTTTTTTTGAAAAATGACTGGGTAGAATCAACCCAGTGTGACTACCGTGATTGAATTTCGAAGTGTGACCACGAAGGGTTGAGGGGCTATTCTAGTGTGAAGGCTAAAAAAATGAGTTATTTTTTAATAATTTTTTTTTCACCTGTTGCATGTATCGGTACAAACTTTTTTTTCGCTTATAGAAGAGAAAACATTCCTTTTTATTGTATATAAATGTATATTTATTTAACAATTTATAATTGTATAAAGGCATGAAAAAAAGTATCTTGCTGGCGTTGATGATTTGCGCTCTCCAGGTAATTTTAAACGAAAAAATTCAAAAACATTCTTAATCTGTATGAGTGTCGATATCGCCCGAACAAGAATTATTTAAAAATATTAATTTTTACTTATACTTTCGCCCGAATTATGACGAAAAAAAAACGTGTTTTTCGAACACTTTTGCAAAAAACGACGCCATTTTGTTATTTTGCAATATAAAATAATAATTTAGTTTGGGCGATAGCGATACTCATACAGATTAAGAATCTTTTTGAATTTTTTGAACATTATAAATCGTTTTCTCCCCTTAGAGCGGGCAACCACTTTAGGAGACCGAAAATTATATGATTTTTTGGATTTTTTTTTATTATGAAAAAAAAACAGAACTTTCCGCAACTCTGAAAATAATTTATTCATACCTTTATACATCTCTGGTAATTTTTTCAAGTTATTTCATGCATTAATTGAGGTGTAATTCGCTGTGTCCCTTGGCGTGTCCTCGTCGTCGTTGTCAATTTGCGGGAATTGCGCAACTCGCAATTCGCATCTGGAATAGTCCAAGAAATTTTTATACATTCTTGAGATGTTTTTTGAGAACATGAACCTAAATTTTGAAAAAAAATCGAGAATTGAATGTTGGAACGTGTTTAAAAAAAATGATCGATTTTTGGCATTTTCCCCCTCGGCATTTTGCCATAATAAATATGTTTAAAACAATTTAATCTTTCTAACTTTAGGTTCATGTTTTAATAAATTATATTATGTAAACGTGTTCTAAATTTGAAGATGATTCATCAATTAGTTTTTGAGTTACGATTCCCGCAAATTGAAAAAAATGTCGTTTCGAGAAAAACACGTTTAAAATTTCACAAACGAAAAACTCAAAGTCAAATGTGCTTAATCAAATGATAAAGTGTCTTAACGATTAATTAGCTATTCCAGCACCATGCAGCAGTCCTTCCTTTTCCTCATGCAACTCATTTGAAGCTTGCATTTCCTCTTTACGAGCTTTTCGAGCTTCTTTTGTCTCTAATAAACTTTTTCTATTTTGCCTAGCCACGCGCATCTGATCCATTTGCTCGGTATATCCGTAGCTCTGCCTGCCACGGCTAAGCCGGCACCGCGATCCGAGTATCGGACTAATTTGCAATTTTTTAAATTTTCTCTGTTGGACAACAGGTGGACACAGTTCGTTCTTCGGTATGCTCAATACGTTCGTTCACATATGGATGTACGCGTATTACTTCCTCGCCGCTCTGGGACCAAAAGTACAGCCCTATCTCTGGTGGAAGAAATACATAACAACGATGCAAATAAGCCAGTTCGTTATCGTGGTGATGCACTCGTTGCAATTGCTCTTCATCGAATGCGACTATCCGAAAGCGTTCGTCTGGTGGATCGGACTGCACGCTCTGCTCTTCTTCTTCATGTTCAGAGACTTCTACAGCAAGGCGTACAGCATTAAAGGGACCGCGGGCAAGGACAAGAAGCTGCGAACGAACGAGCCCGAGGATCCAAAACGTAACGACTCGTCGAGCAACAATTCCGAACAAAGTGCGAAAAAACGACGTGAGAACGGTGCGGGAAAGGAACAATCGTCGATTTACGCGAACAATTACAAAGTCGCGACGGGATACATTTCCGACGAGGGACTGAGAAATCGAGTTTTCATCGACAAAAATGGCGGTTTCAATCAATCGTAAAGGCAACGAAAAAAATTAATAAATAAAAAATATCAAGAACAACGAAAGACTCCTATCGCGATAAGGGTGCTCGATTACTCCGATAATGTGTGCACGTTTTTTTTCTTCTTTTCTTTCAAGCTATTTCGTCGAAGATGAGGATGGGATGGCTTTGCGAGATAAGATTGAAAATCGCAAAAAAATCACGTTAACAAATCGCTCCAAATTAAAATCACGATAGTGTTTCGTGACGAGAGGATTTGGTGAAAAAAAAAACGTTTGATAATATTACACCGAAATCATAACAGTCAATTGTCAATTTATGAATTCTTTTTTATTTTTATATCACTTTTTTTTAGTCAAATAACTTGCATTTTTTTAAATTGAATAATTTTATTTAATTTATTCGTCGATTGAACGATTTTATTTATTTGTCACTTGAATGATTTTTCTCAATTGTTTTAATTCAACAATTTTTTTTTTTTTTTTTCAATTTCATTCATTATTTTTGCATTTTTTTTTTTTACGTATATGCATTTGCTATTTTTTTTTCTCGAGCAATAACTAGCTATTATTTCGTTAAAATTCGAAAGGCTCCGATCGAATTTTCTCATTCGGGCTATCGACCAAATAAACTATAATTTTTATTTATATTATCCAACGGTGTTTTATTATTATTCGTGGGAGTTATCGGTGATTGAAAAATAATCGGACAATGACGATTATTTTTCGTGATTGTGCCACAGCCGGAAACTCGTGCGATTGGAAAAGTCGTCAGGGTCCTTAGGACGTGACAAAATGGCATGTAACATGTTCGATGAATGATTTATCGGAGTACGGATGAACGCGGGTCAGATCGAAGCCTGAATGAGCTCACGATCGTTTTATATGTGAACCTTTCCACAGAACGAGCGCCTTGCATTATTTAATTTCGATTACATACCAAAGATATTGACTGATTTGATGAATGATGATGAACAAAAAAAAAAAACAAATGAAATATTCCTCAGATTCATGTTCATAGCAAGAAAAAAGTTCTCGCAAGCCTCGTTGATTCAAATGACTGCGATACGAACACCTCAAGCGCTCGATGTGTACCGAAGGTGACTATAGGCGACCTGTGCTGAACGCTTTTGAAATACAAAAGAAAAAGAAAACCGGATTAAATTTAAAAAAAAAAAAGAAAACTCGTAACGAGAAACAAAGCGATTGTTAATTTGTTCAAAGCGGGGGCGATCTCGCGGCAAAAGTGTCGAAACGAGACGAATTAATTGAGGAAACGATGAAATTGTAAATGCAAACAATTGAGGAGAATGGCCAAATCGAGGAGAAAATTGCGAAAAATCGAATTTCGTAGCTGGAATTTTGTTTAGCGTTTTTTGCCGAGCCGATGAAGATTTTGTAAAAACGACGAGTCTCACGTCGTTGTCCGTTTCAACATTGAGGGAATGACACTCTCAAAATACCCGGAATCTCAACCGTCTGCGAGAAAAACGCGTTTTTACTGGCCGTTTTCACTGGAGCGAGAGTAACAGCACCGGAAGTGAAAAGAAATATTCGTCGCGTAAGGCGATATATTGGATGTATAGTCATTTTTAAGCGATACGTTTGTTGTAAAAATTATTAAATTAATTTGTAACCTAACTCTGTCAGAACATCGGATTGTTGGTCAGGCTTGAAATAAGATTACATTGTAATGATAGTGATAAAGATGAAAATACAAATTATGTCAGTAATGATAATAAATTCTCGGGAAGGAAAAAGTACGCGTCGTTATCTTGTGAAAAATTATCTCAACTGAAGCCCTACACTGCATTTTTTGGTATTTTTATAGATTTTTAAAAAACAAAACATTCTCGAATTATCCTGTCATTACCTCTTCTTTTGATATCCGATTAGGGGTTACGTGGGTTTGAATATTTAAAAAAATGCATCTTTTTAAATTTTATTATCTAATAGTACAATATGTCTAGAATATTCTCCCAAAATTTTAATTCAATCGGAGTAAAAGTCTAGGAGAGAGACCCTTTGGGAAAGACCGGCAGGGAGCGACGCAGGTATAAGCATTTTTCTCAAAACACGATAATGATACACATGAATCGTGTATCATTTTTCCGTCTCTCTTTTTTCTTATACTACCAGATGAAACCAAATCACAGATTTATTAGGAAAAAATAAAATATTTAATTATTAGATAATATCAAATAGATCTTGATGTGAATAAATAAATATATTTAAAATAAATAATTTTAATAATTGAATGCAATAGAAAAAATTTGATATCACGATAAATCTAGTTAATTCAAATTTTAAAAAAGTCAAATAGACGCATCTAGTTAATGTTAAAAGACTCAAAAGGGTCATCTGAAATTGAAAATAAATAATCTACTTTTATTATTGTAATGAAACTTTCGCATGACCGGATACTTTTTCGAAATTTTGAAAATTACAAAAAATGGCAAGCCATAAGAAAAAGTTCGACTTTCGAAGAAAAAAAGAACTTCAATGATTTGTTATTAACAAATGGATAAACATATCAAATGATTTTCCTGTCATACGATAGAAACTACTATAAACTATGCTTTGTCCGTGTTTGAATTGAATCGGACGATTAGATTTTCCGATACCACTTATACCGTTTCATAAAATATAGTTTCGAGCAAAACGCAAAAGAAAAAAGTGTAAATCGCAGCGACCCTTCATAAAAATCATCATAACTCGGTCAATTTTTAGAATCTTTACAAAATCCTTGTTGCAAATTTAAATAATCTCCCTATCTTCTTATCTCTATTTAATTTATTTTGGTGCAAACTCTATAGACCTCTCTCCTCATTTAAATATTCGAAAATTTTTCATTGCATCTTTTTTACCGACGATCGATGTTTCTCCCGAATCTTGATACGCGATATCCGAACCACCGGTCTTTTATAGCTCAACTGATAATGAGATCGCGATCGGTACTTTATCCGAGACGGTTGATATTGAGGATCTCACGCGATCGCAGACACGAGTCCAGTTAGTTTGGGTAATTAACCGACGTATCGTAGTGCTATTGACAGCTAGCGACACCTGACCCCTTAAAGAATAACTGTTTCGAACAATCTACTTCTTGTGCTGTAAATGCATTTCAAACTGAAATTTTTTCGCTCTTTCACGCTCTTTCACTCTCTCTCCCTCTCTCTCCCCCTCTCTCTTTCTGTAATTTAGTCAGTATTGATATTCATTATGATGTTGTTTCATTCATTACATTTTATTTGGTTATAGATGTTGTATGATTTTGGATTTTGCGAAATTCGACTTTTACTTTTGGTATTTTTTAAATGAACTTTCGTATTGTTTTAATGATGGCCACAAGAATTTTTTCCATAACGTATAAATATAATAATCCGTCAATCAATCTCTCCATCTCTCTCTCTCTCTCTCTCTCTCTCTCTCTCTCTCTCTGACTCTCCCTCTCTCGCTCTCCCTCTTTCTCTCTTTTTTTATATTAGCCAATAGTTATATGAATGATTATTTTTTATAATTAATCCATTTTTATTCGTTTACATATTTGGTATGATTGTCCATTTCGCATTATTCGATTTTTACTTTTGTTATTTTTTTAAATAAAATTTCGTATCATCTTAATTATTGCCACAAAAATGTTTATCAGGTCATATAAATGCATATATATATATATATAGGTATATACACTACCGGCGAAAAGTTCCCGCACAAAAATCCAAAAAAATACCGGAGAGATTTTTGATGCCATTTCGTCGATAATTGACATAAATTAATTTAATAAACAGCATTTTTAAGGGGAGGAATTAATCTTCATTCCGTTTTTTTTAAATTCTTTATTATATTTTTTTCGAAAAAGGGTACTATTTTCGAAAACGACCATTTTTCGCCGCAAAATTTCAAGAGAGAAAAAAATTTTATTTTTCTATTTTCAACGCAATAAAAATTATTTCAGATTTTTTTTCGACATTTTTTTCTCGAGTTACGGTAATTGAATCATTTGATTTTTTACCAAAAATAGGTGAAAAAAGAAATTTTCAAAAAAAAAAATCTGAAAAAATTCTCGCGAACTCAACGAAAACCGATTCAACTTTTTACTTTCTTGAGGTTTTCCTTGAATCCTTGTCGTTTTCGCGTCACACGTTATTATTCAAATTTTTTTTTTTTCAAAAAAATCAAAATATCTTTAAAAAAAAATCGTACAAACCTTTAAAAAAAATAAAATTGAAGCTTGAGCTTCCCCCTTTATGATTCCGGTTAAAGAAATGCATAAAAAATTTTTGTCTGTAAACGGGGTCCACCAGAAAAGGATAAAAGAAAAAGGCGAAAAATTGTCGTTTTCGAAAAAAGGTACTACTAGTCGTAAAAAAAATAGTAAAAGATAAAAAAAAACGGAATGAAAGTGAATTCTTTCCCTTCAAAATGCCGTTTATTAAATTAATTTATATTAATAAACTTTTCACCGGTATTGTATATATACATATATATATATACAGATGCACATATAAAAAAATATATTAAAATTAAATCGTAATATTAGTACGTTGACAGAAGACCTGGAAAATGAAAAATTATTTCCACTGTAGAAATGAAACGACACTATTATTTTATCAACAATGATTATTGCGAAAACGACACGAAAATATGTTTTATTTATCTGCAGATATAAATATACAACCCTTAAGCATCGCGAAGCTTTGTAAAAATTGTAAATGTAGCTTCGTATGGACGTACTATGCATTGTGCATGAACATACGTATGCATTGTGAGTACGGAGAGAAATTCAATTTGATTTATTTGTAATACAAATTATTAGTATTTCTCACTTTAATATTCAATTCAAATTATAAGTATCTTCCGCTTTAATTTTTAATTGAAACTATTCGTTTTTTTTCTCTTCAATATTGAATTCAAATTTTTAGTATTTTTTTCTTCAATTTTCAATTCAAATTATTAATTTTTTCTCTTCATTTTTTAATTTCTATTGTTAGAATTTTCGATTTAACGCACATTTAAAATTGAAGATTAAAATACGTGACTTATAATCCTCCTTTACTCGTGTGAAAACGACTTATTTTCGTAAAATCCTTTAAAAAAGTATTCCTTTTGCAAACAATTTCTGGTGGCTCAACCCTCTCTCGTGTCGTCCCTAATACTGCGGAAACGTTGATATATATTTGAACCGTGTATTTTTATTTACTCGCATTTATTCGCATTGATATTCAAATTAAATTCTATGAAGGTACCGATTAATACGAACGTATGTAAATATTATTCAGTCGTTGTAAATTTGCAGTACCGGTTCGTTATGAAGACGAACAAGCTTACTATTTTCCAGCCACTTGGTATTAATTTCTTGACGCGTATGGATGAGATTTCAATGACGCAGATGATTTTAATTTGCGATGTGCGTGATAAGAATAGCATTGAATAGTCAAGGCATTTTCCTCAATGCATTTAAGTAAGCTCAAGATTTAATTTGACGGCTTCGATATTAATTGACAAAATACAATAAATATATTAGAGCGTGTAAAAAAAAAAATCTCATCATTTCTCCCAGCTCAATGATTTTTTTCCCCATTCCATTTACACCGAAGATACGCCTTTGGAGAACTCAGCGAAAAATTATAGTTATTTGAAAAGTGCATGGGCTCCTGTGGAAAATAAAAAAGGTATTTTTAAAATCGCTGTAGCTCGAGATAGAGAGCTTAAATTACACTTTTTTTTTTATTGATAATAACACTGTTTGAAGATGTGATAGTTGATTTTTTTTCGACACCTCAGATACACGCTCAAATAAATACTTTCAAATCTCTATGGAAAAACAATTTTTATTTCCAATTAAAAAAAAAACTGCCGTTCATTACACCTAAAAAAATGTTTTTCAACATTTCCTCATCAACACTAATATTTTTTTTTCATTTCCACAAGTCTCTTCGAATTCACAGACCCATCGAGCCGAGGAATTCTCCATTATATTCGTGACGTAAGGCGACACTTTGGCAAAATCATTAGGGAAGAACCGATTCTCCGATAGTCCGTGTGGCGTTACTGAAAAAGAAGTTAGCGTCGGCGAGCCCGTGATGATTTTCATTAGTGAAAGTAGCGAGAGACGAGCGTTTCGACCTGAAAGGGACCTGGATCCCGCCAGGGTGAAAGTGTATGTATATACGTGGCACGCGACGACGGAAGGCCGCAATCGTTCGGCAAAGAGTTACACACGAAGTTACGATCTCTATTACGAACTTCGTCGTTCATAGCCGGCACGTGTACACATACCGACGTTGCATCAAATACGCAAGCGCTTTTTACGCGATCGCTTTTGCGACTCTTCGCGAAATGTAACAGCAGCGTTTGGACATCAAATTAACATTTTTTCATTCTAGTGCTAGAATTATAATAAATTGTAATAAATAAATCTAAAATTATCTATAAATTAAATTGAATTATATATACACTACCGGCGAAAAGTTTCCGAACAAAAATTCAAAAAAGTTTCGAAATGATTTTTCATGCCATTTCGCCGATAATTGACGTAAAAGAATTTAATAAACTGCATTTTGAAGGAGAGGAATTCACCTTCATTTCTTTTTTTTTTTGTTGAAAATTTGATTAATTTTTTACTATTTTTTTTACGACTAGTATCCTTTTTCGAAAACGTCCATTTTTCGCCCTTTTTTTGTTGCTTTTCTGGCGGACCCCGTTCACAGACAACATTTTTTGATGCCTTTCTTTGACCGGAATCGTAAGGGGGGAAGCTCAAGCTTCAATTTTGATTTTTTTTTTAAAGCTTGGTACGGTTTTTTTTCTAAAGATATTTTGATTTAAAAAAAGAGACAATTTTAAAAATAACGTGTAACGCAAACGGCAAGGATTCAAGGAAAACCTCAAGATAGTAAAAAGTTGAATCGGCTTTCGTTGAGTTCGCGAGAATTTTTTCAGATTTTTTTTTCGAAACTTTTTTTTCACCTGTTTTCGGTAAAAAATTAGATGATTTAATTAGCGTAACTCGAGAAAAAAATGTCGAAAAAAAATCTGAAATAATTCTATTGCGTTGAAAATAGAAAAATAAAATTTTTTCCTCTCTTGAAATTTTACCACTAACCCCTTAGTTCTCGAATTACGGTAATTAAATCATCTGATTTTTTACCGAAAATAGGTGAAAAAAGAATTTCGAGAAAACAATCTGAAAATATTCTCGCGAACTTAACGAAAACCGATTCAACTTTTTACTATCTTGAAGTTTTCCTTGAATCCTTGTCGTTTTCGCGTTATACGTTATTTTACAAATTGTCTCTTTAAAAAAAAAATCAAAA
Organism: Ophion ventricosus; assembly: GCA_963932345.1. Lineage (NCBI taxonomy): Eukaryota > Metazoa > Arthropoda > Insecta > Hymenoptera > Ichneumonidae > Ophion > Ophion ventricosus. The sequence goes on along the minus strand of OZ010718.1, from coordinate 24,615,205 downwards.
TGTCTTTAGAAAAAAAAAATCGTACGAAGCTTAAAAAAAAAACCAAATTGAAGATTGAGCTTCCCCCTTTATGATTCCGGTCAAAGAAATGCATTTTAAAAAATTGTTTGTAAACGGGGTCCACCAGAAAAGGAACAAAAATCAGGCGAAAAATGGTCGTTTTCGAAAAAGGATACTAGTCGTAAAAAAAATGGTAAAAAATTTTCAAAAAAAAATCAATGAAGGTGAAGTCCTCTCCTTCAAAATGCCGTTTATTAAATTCATTTGTCAACTATTGGCGAAATGGCATAAAAAATCGTTCCGGAACTTTATTGAATTTTTGTCCGAAAACTTTTCACCGGTATTGTATATAGAATTTGAATTATTAAATTTAAATTAAGTTTATAGTAAAATTAAATGGATTGTGAATTTATCCATTAAAAGAATATATTACTATATTCTTACATTCATTTTACAAATAATGTTTCATTATTAATTAATTTAATCAATTAAATAAAAATTCAATATCTTTCATTTGAAGTGAAAATAAAAGGGGGTAAACCCTATTGAATTCTCAAAAAATCGATTTTTTTCACATATTTCAAAAATATAATATATTGAGAGTATACTGGAAAAATCGAAAAATCGACATATGAAATATTTACGAAGTTATAGCACATAGTTAATTCATTTGGTTAATTGGCTGATGAAAAGCATTTGTTAATTCGCTGATGAAAAGACCGTCTAACTTCAGCCAACATTTGTGGTGTAATTTCGGTACATGCTCGGCGTATTCTTTCTTTCATGTCGTCAGGCGTGGTCAGGCATGTTTACAAGTGTTTACAAGTCGAGGGTCATCACTTCGAGCATCTTCTGTAGGTAGACCCAAACCAAGGTTAGTGGATCCTTTGAAAGTGATTATTCCGATATTTTTCGATTTTTCGACTATTTTCATACTTTGCGTGACTAGAATGACGTTGTGTTGTAGGTCGCTGATTTCGTCTTAAAATCGGTAATAATTTCAGGCGAAAAAAAATACATGGTTCCATTTAAAAAAGTGGAGTTGACCTTGACGGAGCTTCAGCGCCTCCACCGATAAAAAAAAGTAGGGTGCTCCAGTATGACGGCCTTCTCGAACACTGAAACTTTTGCCTGAAACATTTTTGGATATGATCAATAGTTTGAGTGCTATTGCTCTGTAATACTCTATGTGCCTCACCCTGTATACAGGGTGCCTCACCCTGTATACAGGGTGAGGCACTAACTGTTGCCACGTTGAATATCTCTGTAATTATCGACGTCACAAAAAAATGTTTGAAACAAAAGTTTTACCGTACGAAAGGGGTCATCATTTTCCTGGTGGAGACTGATGTGGTAAGGATGATATTTATGACGATGTAGAATGTTCCGTGTACATTGTAGGTTTGGTGCCGTTGTTTACATACAAGACAATGGCAAGACTTCGGCGATAAGTGCCGAAGTGATAAGAAATTCGTGATGAGGAGATTGCAATACTGCATTGATTCCAATGGCAATCACTTTGAACATCTACTGTGAATAAAGGTAATTTCACATAAAAATAAAGTTCATGTTACTTTTTGATCTTAAATGACCTTGAACGACTTTGACCCCTAAATGTTTTTTATGCAGTTTTCGATGCTCTACAAGATAGTTGAAAAAAAAATGTACCGTCCCATTTTAAAAAGTGGAGGTGACCTTTACTGTGCGACAGCGCCTCCACTGAGATAAAAAAAAATGGTCGCATTTGACGACCCCTTTCGTACGGTACAACTTTTGTTTCAAACATTTTTTTGTGACGTCGATAATTACAGAGATATTCAAGGTGGCAACAGTTAGTGCCTCACCCTGTATATAGAGTGGATGATGAAGAAAGAAGCGGCTGTCCTTGGCCCGAAACCCGACCAGGCTCCAGGATTGCAGAAACGAAATTTGAACAGGCACATCTTTGTTATTTTTTTTTTTTTAATTTTTTTTTTATTTTTGAAAATGGGCATAAAGCGTTTTACAATCGAGCGCATCAGACGGAGGCGCGACAGAGCAACCAAACGAAAAAAAGGTTGTCCAGCACAAAAGATTAATATTTCGCAATGGCCTTGAGGAAAGGTACGTTCGACACGTTTTTGTTCGACATTTTTTTTTTTCGTTCTCCCCACAGAAAATACGTATTCAGGCGTGTGAAGAATCCCCTTATCCCGGTACGCACAAGCTTCGGTAAAAAGATATTTAAAAATCCTTCTTTGAGGTCTCTCGTTTCCTTCACTTTCTTTCGCCTCCTCCAACCCCTCGCGAATTTCTCTCGCGAGGCCAGAAATTTGATTTCCTCAAGATACACTTTTTGCCATGGCTGTATGCCAGAGCACACGAATGGCTTCTAAATATAAATGATATTATTAATAACGAAATTAATTTACTCCTGGCGTAACGTAACGTGTAGAAGACGCATTAGCATTGTTTCAATCGCGGGAAGAGAAAGAAAAAACGAATATATAGGCACGTTTTGCACTCTTATATGTACGTCAACACGTTCATTGTTTCAACTTATGCGCATATTTCAATATTTATCATTTCCTGAGTTCCAACGTATACCTTTGCGGCTTTTCACGTATCACCCCTTCCCAATCGAACCCTTTCCAATGATCCAACCTAATTTCTGTTGCATCCAGAGCTGTCTTAAGGCAGCATTCTAATCGAGAAATTTGTAAAAAAAAAATCGATTTTTTTTTCTCCATTTTGTTAAATTATAGACGATTATGAATATGGCCTCAAAATGAAATTTCTAAATTCCCAATATTTACAAAGTTATAGCGATTTGAGTTCAGACTATGCTGTCTTTATGATTTTCAAACAAAAAATTTAACAGAGAACACCAGAGCTAAAAAATTGTTTAATGTAATTTTACGTGAGGTTAGATGAGCGAGACGTTCACTCTACGGGTGATATATTTTTTTTGACTATTTAGCACCAAGATAAATCATTTCAAATAACGGATTAACGCAAATTAAACCTTTGTAAACATTTGGAAGAAAGAAAATCCATCTTGCCCATCGAAAACCATATATATTCAATATTTAACCATCAAGGTTTGATAAAAGATTACGGATCTTTATAATCCTTCAATATTTTTAACCCTTTGTGGTAACACTTCCAAATTCAATCGTGGTGAATTTGGAATTTCTAGCCAGTCAGTTTTCAAAAAAGTATTGTAGCCAAACTATCCGTTCGAAGTGGTTAAAAAAAATATGGAACATGCTTTGAACTTACTAGATAATGTACGAAAAATTTATTTATAAGAAATCAAATGGCGACGTGTTAAAAAAAAATCATAAAAAGATGAAAACGCAAAAAAGACACTTTTTCGCTCAAAAAATCATAGTTCCGTGAATGTTCAAAAATTTTACCTAAAATTTCAACGTGATACTCCTTAGATATGCTACTTTTGGGAAAAAATAGTAGCATAGTGCGGGTTCCAAAAAAGGTATTTAATCCGACATGTAAAGAGGTTAAAATTTTATGGTATGAGGATACTTCAAACTCCAGATAATATGGTGAATACAGTCCCATTGGAAGCCGGAAACTATTATATATTTACGCCAAAAATTGATCGACGGGTCGATTCTACCCAGGGTGACCACAAAGGGTTAATATCTTTAATCTAATAAAAGATTAAGATTCTTTCATAATAATCATTAATAATGTTATACTTTTTCAAGTTGACAGGAATACAACAGTTTTTCTTTTTCACGCAATAAAAGTATAAAAATGCATAATTTTTCCCTTCAATTATATATTTTACGAAAACTTAGCATCTACAGAATAAATCTATACCTCATATTCATTTTTTTTTAGTTTTATCAAGAAAAAAAAACTCATAAACCATCATTTGAATCAACTGGACCCCTCCTTTTTTTTTTTAATCCAGCGTATAGCGCATTTGCTGAGGCTAGTAATGAATGTGAAATTGTAAAAAAGAAGTAGAGCCTTTTATTCTCATGTTGATAATCATTAAATGATGTTTAAGAATAATAAACGCGTTCCTTTCATTGTTGTGTAACTTTGTTCATTCGGGGTGGAAAGATGAATGAACGGATCAACGTGAAATTTACAGGGCTGTTGGAATACATTTAAGCTTAAGAGGGGCAAACCCTTTAGACGACCGGAAATGAGTCATTTTTCATGAATTTTTTTACAGGCGAATAATCGCATCACTTTGAAATTTTGATATCTTATTACAACTGTCAAGTGTTGAAAAAAGTTTATTCTTTTAAAAAAAAAACAAAATGGCAGCGTTATAAGGTACAATGCTCCCCCCCCCCCTTAAAAATACGTGGAAACATCAGTACTTCGGTCATTATTTGCAAAGTAGCGGAAAATTGATTGAAAAACGAGGAAACATCATTTTTTGTACTATTTTCAAGTCAATAGTGAAGGTACAAAGAAAAATATCCCTAAAGCAATAATTAATACTTATAGAGGATCAAGTCATGTTTTGAAAAACAATCCTTCGATTTGCTGTACGATCATTACTTTACAAGATATCGATGATCAAAGACAAAAGTGCGACTATTCATTAAACGACCGATATCTCAGCGACAAATTGTCGTACAGAGACCGGTCATAAACGAACTTAAAGCTAAATGATGAAGCTTACTGGCCCTGGCATTGGCATAATCAGAAAAAAATTTCCTAAGCCTAGGAACACTTTTAAGCCGAAAATAAATTTCGAAAACTTTTGGTTTGTGTTATTTCTTTCAATTGCGAAATAACTCTGACTAAACAAAAAATGGATAATAAATTTGAAAACTGGAGACTTCGAGCGTCAACATGCTTTTTTAATCATCTTTGTACGATCATTTTTTCAGATAGTTACAGAGTTTTGAAAATCACTAAAAAATGTCTGAAATTTTTTTATTCCTTCAATTATTATGCGTCGTGTACAAAACACATACACATACATAGACAAACACACACACGAACGCACAAACATCGTAGCCACGTACGCACAACAGGGAATTATTATAATCGTGCCATCGAACTCGTTCAACTTTCGGATTATTTAATGCCCAGCTCCTCTACTACAATCTTCTTTTATTTATATTGATATGCACACATACATAGGTACAAAACTATGTGTGTGTGCGTGTGTGTGTGTGTATTACGTATATACCGGGTGTGTCAATCGAAATTAGAAACTCGAAAATGTTTATAATTATTTATTGTACACGAACAAAAAGGAGTGAAATTTTACAGGATTTTTCCGAATTTGTCGCAGCACATTTTTTAATTTTCAACTGAATACGTAACAAAATTTTTCGCTTAACTCAATATTTAAAAAATGGAAAGTCCTATTTTCACCGATGTTCATATTTCTTACAAAAAAAAAACATTTTTGATGGAAAATTACAGTGGGAGGATGTTGAGGTGTCAAAATTCGTGAAACGGAAATCGACTCGAGGCCATTGATCAATGCGGTATTTCCGGGGAAGAATGGGAATTTTTGTTTGGGTTTGTTTGGGTCTGGTTTTGTTTGGATTATTTTGTGGAAAAACGCATTTAAAATTGTCCTCATTGACAGCGTAACATTTATCTTATTTTTTTTTTAATAACGTGTTGAAAATGTTCCGTATTGACGGCATAACATTCAAGGGCATTTTTGAGTGATGCGTCGACTCTTTGCAACGTTTCTTTTTCGAGTGGCAAATTTCTATCGACTCTTCCTGTATACATATATATATATATAATATATATATAGCTGACCTGCGATGACACAGTGCAACAATGAAAACAATCGTAACGCATTATGTGCAAATGCGAATAATCGAAATTCGCAACAACGACGAGAGGCTCAATAGGTAAGTCGAGCACGATTGAAGAGATGACCTCAGGATACTTTTTCCCGTTCGTTCGCAACGGAAATCCTACGTCCTCCTCCTCGACGCTTCACTCATTTGCAGTCTTCGCTTCCGTCAATTTGTTACCGATGTAAAAATCCAATGAATTAAATAGCCAATAATTCGTATCTATAATATTACGAATCAAATTAAATGAGTAATATCGCGTTACTCGAAATGGGCAAAATGAAAATTCGTACTCCGAGCGTGTAGTCGTGGAGAATTAATTTTCTAATCGATATTTACAGAGATCGAGGTTCGCAAAGAAGATTTTTTTTTTTTTATGAATTGACATGTCCGGTTACTCATGTGGTTTTTGAGAGAAAGACGAGCGTGAAATAAATTTGACAAGGACACGTACAGGAGGAGTTTGGATTGCTCATATCTGGGGATTTTTTATTTATTTTTTTTTAACTAAGAGAGTAACTCACCGCGTGAGATTATGTTCCGCTGTGTAATTTTTTTGCGCTGTGCTTACGAGTCTATCGAAAAAATATGCTAGGTTAGGTTCGAGTCGTTGAACTACGCGAGTTTAAACGCCTTTCGGATTTTCGAATTTTTCACGTTTTTTGGAACCAACGAAAATTCCATAATCCTTAGTGTTGTTTTTTTTTTTTTTAATGAAAAAGGATTTCATAAACTAAATTTTAATACCGATCCCTATGGCTTTTTTTAATTTTATTCGAGAACCATTCAAATAAAATATCGGGGGTAAAGTACTCTTTCAACATCTCTGAAAATTGTAGAATTTTTTTTAACACGTGAATAACGCATTTTTGTTGTATTTGCGTTTTTTTTCATTATTTTTTACGTTTGTTTTTTTTTACATTATACATTTTTTACATTTATTTTTCTACATTTTACATTTCTTACATTCATTTTTTTACATTTTACATTTACATTTTTTAGTTTGTAAAAAACTTTTGTAAAAAGTTGTGAAAATAAAACTCGTTTGATTGATTGAGCATTCATTTTTTGACATTTTTTGCATTCTTTTTTTTACATTTTACATTTTTTACATTCTTTTTTTACATTTCACATTTTTTACATTCATTTTTTTTTTTACATTTTACATTTCCTACATTCATTTTTGTTACATTTACATTTTTAATATATTTTTTTTATTTTATAAAAAACTTTTGTAAAAAGTTGTGCAAATAAAACTCGTTTGAATGATTGAACATTCTTTTTTTTTACATTTTACATTTTTTGCATTCTTTTTTTTACATTTTACATTTTTGCATTCTTTTTTTTACATTTTTTACATCCCCTTTTTTACATTTTACAATTTTTACATTCATTTTACTACATTTTGCATTTTTTACCTTCATTTTTTTACATTTTGCATTTTTTACGTTCATTTTTTTATGTTGGCTTGTAACACTTTAAATTGGCCATCCCGTATATGTTTAAAAAAAAAAAACTAAAACAATCAGTAATTCTTTCGAATTCAAGTTTGTCCAGGCTTCGCGGCGACTGTGGATTCGTGAACCTGGACAGGGTCAAACTAGCCAAAGTACGCAGGGAAAAATGCAACAACAACAAAAAAAAAAAAAAAGAAATAGATTCACCAAGGAACAATGGCTGAAATTGAACTTCGATTGTACATTTAATGAACAGCTAACACGTGAGCAAAGAATTCTTAATTTAACTCGTCACGTTGAACTTTCGTCAAAAGAATTTTTTCCATTTGGTTCTTTTATCTCGTGCGTAATGAGCAAAGTATCGTTGTATTTTTTTGCGGCCGAGTTGGAGTCCAGAAGTCGATGGCACTTACGTATGCGTAAATATATTTTACGAACGGTCAAATGTTTGCCGAAGAATTCTCGGCTCTTCGTCAACTCGTACACAATATCGTTACGCGGAAAAAGCGCATCATCGTCAACGTCAAAAAAGAAGAAAAAAAAAAAAAAAAAGAACAAATCGTCTTGTGACTGGGATTAGAAAATAAAAGAATCCACGGGAGAGACGGTGTTATTTTTTTCTCACCCGAGTATAAATAACAAATGACAACAATTCTTGATTTCCGGAATTTTCAGCGAAAAATCGCGAAGATTTATGAAAAAAAATGACGTATTTTCCTTCGAACGTTTTGTTCCCGGACATTTCGAAATTATTATGAATTTCGAGGAGAGTCGAAAATTGACTGAAAATACGTTTGTTCGTTGTGTTAGCTGGATACACTGAGAGTTGCGAACGTATTGGGAAAATTTGTCGTATTCCATTCGGGAAGTTATACGAGCTGGGCGAGTTCGATTAGAACGACTTTCTCGATATTCATGAGACCGAGAACTTGCCAGTGAAAGTTGAGAAATATTTTTGACGATTAAATTCATTTGAAAATATTGATGCCCGAGTTTTGGCCCGAGATTCATTCATTTGCTTCGTATTATTGGAATAATAATATTATGTTAATACCGTAACAGTAATATCAAGTCTATTATACAAATAATGATTAATATAATTATAAATATAATATGTGATATAAGTTATAAATCAATCATATAATTAATAATGTATCATTATATGATTAATAATAGAATAATAATATTATAATAAATGGGCGTACTTCCGAAAAGCAGAAACCGAATTTTCTATATATAATTTCTATTAAATATAATTACAATAACGAAATCCTCGATATAACGAAGATTTGTCCATTCCCTTCCGATAGACACCCGAAACCTTCATACAACGAAGAAAAACTATAGATATAACGAATTTATTTTCAGGGCCCTTAACCTCTATACAAGGAATTTTTGTGAACAAAAAATATTTGTTTAATTAAAAAATAATCCAATTCAAAAAATAATATGTTATATATACATTATGCTCTAATTGCTAACTGGTTGTAAAAATTGCTCTAATTTAGACCGTTCTTTTTTTCTAAGTATCCCTATATTTATAGTACTAAAAGATTTTTTTTTTAAGAAAGAAAGCTTTATGTTAAAGCAATTTTTATTTGTCCTTTTTATTAAAACCTCAATGTAACGAACTTTCTTGCTCTTCCCCAGAGATTCGTTATATCGAGGTTCGACTGTACTTAGAATAAATAACCTATCACTTTTCTCCAAGAAATATAAGTCTTTTAAGGTCTATATATTGTTTTTTCGAAAATGTTTATTAAGTGTATAGAATTTTGTTTGAAATTCTGTTATTAAAATATATAAGTTTTGACAGTTATACTGTGGCATGAATTTTTACCTAATCTTTTTCAGATCCTTGAATAAATGATTTCCGAAAACGTCCAGCGTCTCCAGCTGATACGGATCGGTATCTCCTGGTGATTTTTACATTCATCCCTGGTATCCGATTCGATATCGAACTAAATCTTGTTCTAGAAGTTCGGGATTCTAGCCTGGATCCTATGCAAAGTTTTTATTTGGATTCTGACTAGAGTTCTTAATAGTTCCGGATTAGGATCCTGGCTGGAATTCGATTTGCGAGCATTACATTTCGCTTCCGGATCCGATTCAATGTCCAACTGGATCTCGCTTGAGAAGTCAGGATCCTAGTCCGAATCGGACTGTATCCATGACAATATTTCTTCACGGGTAGCTAGAACTGAGTCTGTTAGCTATAGATATAGCAGAAGCGTATTTTAAATGAAAATAGATATACTCAGCGCGCTGAAGTAACAACTTTCAAAATTTTGATTTCTCGAAAAATATTGCAAGTCGCCAAAAAACCATTTGAGGCAAGTCTTAAAACATTAAAATGAAGGTGCATGCCAAACTTCCGATCGAAATTCGATTTCCGCTTGTCGAAAATTTATTCTAATGATATTCATATAATGATAAAAATTCTTGGAACCAAATTTGGTTTGCCTTTCGTCACTTTCGGTTATTTGACAATTTTACTTTTAACGTAACATATAAACGCAACCTTATGTACACGCATTAAATAACAGATTAAATTATATCGTATTATTTATAAGAAAAACGATGTAAACATGTATGTAAAGGTGAGGGGAAGGGCATTAATGTAAACACCCTTAAAAGGGTATACAAGAAATAAATACTACTATATCGTATTGTGGGAATATGGACAAAGAAGGCAATAAGGGGTACAGTGACAACAAGTGCAGGATATGTAAGCAGGAAGTGGAAAACCTAGCGCACGTGCACGTATACGTGCAAGAAAGCTAAGGAAAAAATTTAAAAAGAAGTAGTAAACGATCTGGAGAAGTGGATAGGGGATAAAGAAGGAGAGCGAATCGGGAGGAAGATACAGACTGTGTTAATTAAAGTCTGTTACTGAATTATGCATGTACATAAACCACTTTGAGAAACTGAACGGAAAAATCGCAAACGAGGAAATGAATGCGAGAGGAAACGATAGGCAAAGCGGCAATAGAATATAAGTTAGAAATAAGAAAAGATTGTAAGGGGAACATATATGTAGGGGGGGGGGGGGACAATCTCTGTAAACACCCTGAAGGGGTATACCTGAAATAAATATTACCTATCTATCTACTACTATATCGTATTATTTTATTATATATTTTGTTAAATTATTATATTATGATGTATAATATTGAATAATATTCCATATCTATGTATTATAATACTTAAAATATATTATTAAATCTATTATATTATATTATTATTATTATATATTATATTATAGTAATAATTTATAATAATATAGTATTATAATCTATTATTCAATAATTATATTATGATGTATATATAATATTTAATAATATATCGTATTATTTTATTCCATCCAATACGATACGATAAAATGCCTCGTTAGAAATAATAAATCAATAAAAGAAGAAAAATAAAACACTTCCGAACAAATCCTGATTTCATCTGTCGTTTATTCAAATTTTGACAATTTTTCTCTAAACTAAAAAACATTTTTCTCACGTGTTTGGACGATGGATTATTGAATAATTCGAGTGTTAATCGTGTGAATTTATATTCATGTCACATGCGAGTGAAAAAGCCCGAGAAACATATTCACGAATTATTTCAGATTTTTTAACAATTTCCGGATCAAAGAGGCAAGAAGAGAGGGGGGGGGGGGGGGGGGGGTTCTCTCAACGATATTTTTAACCTTATGAAATTTTTTATTCTTCATATTGCAGCAATAAAATCATCTATTGAATATTCCTCAACCATTCAAATGTCAAAATTCCTTCACCTCATGTACGAGAAAAAACGCAAGAAAAAAAAAACATTAATTAATTCGCACCTTGACTGAGCGTCGAATCGAGCAGCGGTATGCAAAAAAAAAAAAGTTACCGGTTAAATGTGCTTCACGCGCGTAAACGTTTTTTTTTTTTTTTCATTTCTGTTTTTTTTTCCTCGAGTGTCGAGGTATCGCGACCCCGTCCACAATTGCTCGCAAAAGCGCAATTCGGTTAGACGCGGAATGCGCAGCATTGAGAATTCGAAACAATGGAATTAGCGTAACATATGTTGGACGTCATGAAAGTGCATCCAAAATGCCCTTTCTTATGATCCCGGGATATAAACATTTAAGTAGCAAAAAAAAAAGAAACAAGAGTTGTGATTGCGACATATCGATCGACATGTAAAATTACCCAACCATCCTGATATGATACGTCATCGTGACAACGGGCAATCGGTAACGCGAGGGTAATTACGATCCCGGCCACGTCATAATCACATGTAATTAGATTCGCAACGCAATATATAAATAAATAAATATATATATATATATATATGTATGTCGTAATGCAATATAATATTGTATGATATATTATCAAATATTATACATTATAATATAATGATGCAATATGTGCAAAAACCCGCAGGGGTGTATCCGGAAATAACTAAATAACTAACTATTTATAATAATGAAATAATATATTATAATTTAATATAATAAAGTATTTTTATTTCCTATGTTCGAACGTATACCCTTGTGGTTATTTATGTTTTATTTTATTTACCCTTCCCAAATCAACTCCCGTGCAGAAATATTGTCATGGATACAGTTCGATTCGGACTAGGATCCTGGTTTCTCAATCGAGATCCAGTCGGACGTCGGATCGGATCGGTTGTAACGCTCGAAAATCGGATTCCAGCCAGGATTCTAATCCGGAACTATTGAGGGGTTACGTGGGTTTGAAAGTTTCGAAAAATCCATTTTTTTAAATTTTATTATGTAATAGGACAATATATCTAGAATATTCTCCCAAAGTTTTGAGACAATCGGAGTAAAAGTCTAGGAGAGAGAGCCTTTGGGAATTACCCCCGTTGGGAAAGACCGGCCGTGAGCTACGCAGGTATACGCATTTTTCTTAAAATACTATTTTTGAAGTCGGTGGACACGATTTCTCAAAAACTAATGCACCGATCTTATTGAAAGTTTGCACACTTCTTCAAAATAGCATTGACTATAGTGCTGGAACGAAGGTTTTTTTTCAATTACAACTAATTTTACAAGGCTATACGTAGTGTAAATTGTATCAAAAATTGAACTATTTTGCATACAACTCTGCCAAAAATTCAAATTTCAATTTTTTTAAATTCCTTCGTTCAATCACGAGCTATACTTATCTAATAACAGAAAAAATTTGGTTTTGTAATTTCAGATAAAGCTATCATGAGTTATCCTGACCACCACGAGGACACTTTTTTTGGAGGGGTCTTTGGAAACCAGGTCCCACCGGCTGAATTTTCCAAATTTTTGGATGAAATTGCTTAACATTCTGAATAAAATAATTTATATGTTATATTTAAAAAAAATAGAGAAAATATGCTTTTTGGCTATTACAAAAGTCGGTTTTGTTGGTTTATGTTTGAATAAATAATTCAAATAAATAAAATTTAAATCAAATTTTTTGATGAATTTTTTTTCAAATATTGTTCAAATGTTGCTTTTTTATGTGCTTAACATTTTGAATAAAATAATTTATATATTATATTTAAAAAAATAGAGAAAATATGCTTTTTTGGATTCGAAACCCACGTAACCCCTTAAGGACTCTAGTCAGAATCCAAATAGAAACCTTGTATAGGATCCAGGCTAGAATCCTGAACTACTAGAACAAGATTTAGTTCGATATCGAATCGGGTCTCAGGGATAAATGTAAAAATCACCAGGAGATACCGATCCATATCAGCTGGACGTTTTCTAAAATCATTGATTCAAGGATTTGAAAAAGCTTAGGTAAAAATTTGTGCTACAGTATAACTGTCAAAACTTATATATTTGAATAACAGAATTTCGAACAAAATTCTTTACATTTAATTAAAAACTTTGAAAATAGTACATTATGACACGAGGACGAAAAAATGTTTTCTAACGAGTGTGAGTTTGCAGCACGAGCCAAAGGCTGCGAGTGTTGCAATCACACGAGGTTAGAAAAAAAATGTTCGTCGAGTATTATACGACCTTTTATTGTACGCGGTGTGAAAATGGGGATTTTACGCACGCGAAGCGTGCATAAAACGTCCATTATCGTACCGAGTGGAATAAAACAATATATAGACCATGAAAGATTTATATTTCTTGGAGAAAAGTCATATAGGTTATTTATTCTAAGTAATTATATTTAAATTAAATGGAGATCGTTCGAATTAAGAATAGTAATTCTTAATTCGAACTTAATCGTGTGCACTCCGCGGTGCACACGATTATTTATATACCAAAACCATATTTTCCGAGCGTTTGTATTGTTAAATACATATGGCTGCAAGCATGTGTCGTAGCTTTGTTGCATATGTAAGGTGTATCACACATGGAAGCTGTATCGGACGCGCGTGGGTGGAGGGGGCGGATTCCCCTTGTAGACACCCAACGTAGCTTCGAAATGTATCAGCATGTACACAAATGCGTCGTACTTCGATTCATAGAGGTCTTTTGATTGTTATGACAATATTTCGTGTGTCGTCTTTGTCGCGGCTTCCTTTAGATCTGGTGGCGTCCATTGGAGCCACTCGTCGCTGCTATGTTTTTTTTTATAAATGATTTATGTCGCGGCCAGATCGACGATGCTTTGTCGCGGTAACACGTGAAAGTGAGGTTGTGTTTCTTCCCGCAAATAACACCTCAGCGTACACAATAATTCCTCGACTTAACGACTGAGGGCAGCACCTAACGACCGACAGCTGTTTTACAGAGACGTTTCACAATTTTTTAAATCCTAGGTCGTAAAATACCTCTTTTACGTACCGTTCAGACGCACGAAAAAGCGAGGAAAACATAGTTGTGATATATAACATATGTATTTAAATTGCTAAGAAAAATGTATTTGATACATATTTGAAATACGTTTTTTAAATTCTTGCTACAGAACAGTTTGAATAATAAAACCTTCAGTTCCCTGGACGACCTCAAAAACTCCCTGGATGACTTCTTTGCTCAAAGATCTCAGGACTTCGATGAAAGAGGGAAAATAAAGCTCGTGGAGAGATGGCAAAAAGTAATTGAACAGAATAGGACATATTTAGTTGATTAAAATCACTTTTTCCGCCAAATATTTTGCGTTTGGAATTTACTCGATTTTCGCTACGGAATTATCCATAGACTCAATATATAATAATAATAATAATCATAATGATAATTACAATGATAATAATTGGTTGAGCGATAAAACGCGATCTCGATTGCGAGAGTGCCAATAATGGGGATCTTGATCAATATAGTTTGTTCCACATCGTTGAAATTGAAGGATTTCGCGATAAAGGAAATGAATGGGTGAAAGTATGATGGAAAAACGAGTAACATAGGGTGGAAGTTGGAAAGTTGGAGTGAACGACAGGAAATTTTGCCTGCATTTCAAGTTTTACGACTTTTTCCCTAAATTAGGTTACGTAATAGAGCCAATTATCTTCGAACGATGCTATCGAGGAAAGAAAAATTACGATGAAATATCGTTCTGGGGCTTGCTTGATTATTGTTTTTTACTTGTAACATCGCTGTCATATTGTTTTGTAGTTGTTGCTGTAAATAATGCTCGGGAGGAATTCTCATGATAAACTATGATATTGTGTCACATGATTTTGAGATAAAGTTTAAATAAATATGTCTTTGTAAAGTGGAATGATGAAAAGAATGGTAGAGATAATTTTAAAAAATGCATCTTATGAATTGGCATAAATGAATGCTGTTATTCAAATAAACTGAGTCTCATGAATAAATTAGTACTGATGTTAAAATAATACTGATGAATAGGCAAATAGTTGACAATCAATACTTTTGTATGTTAAGGCTGACAAGCTAATAAATAATTTTTTCTCTCGTCCTTGTTTCGAAACGATATAATTCTATTTTCTTTCTTCACATTTCATGCAAAATATATTATGCGTTTTCGCATCGTGGTCAATGCGTTCTTGGAATAATCACAATAATATTTTGTCGAATTGATAATTTATGGAAAGTTGATAACTTGCGGTGTTTTTTGTTGTTGTATTTACGAGAAAAAAAAACATTATTTGGTTACTTTATACAACCAGGTGGAAAATTTGGTTAAAGATTAACGAAGTTTTTCATTTTTGTTTTCTTTGGCAAAGCTCAAAATTTTTTATAATTTCTGGTTAGTTAAGTAGATTTTTTTTATTGAAAAAAATAGCATGGATGTAAATTTTATGCTGACGGAACACGGAATAATAAAGTAAAAAGGTTCGAATTGAAAAAAAAATACTTGAAAGTTTCAAAATAATATGGAAAAATTTCGAACAAAAGATAATAGTGAAAGATTCAGACTAAAAAATAATACTACGAAATGTCGAATATTAAATAATATTTTAAAGTTTTTAATTAAAATACAATACGAAAACGTTCGAAATAAAAAATAAATTCTAAAAAATGTCGAGCTCAAAAAAATCTTCCTAAAATGTTGAATATCAAAAAAATGCCTCATTCTCAAAATATCATTATTCATAAAAATATGTCAACAATAAAAAAAAAACATCATTCGGTAAAAATCTCGAGGATCGTCACGCTCTCGATTTATTTTTACACCGGTGAATCTCGGAAAATGTCAAGGTGCCCCTGGAAGCACTGAAAGGATGCAATAATTTGCTTCTACACGAAGTAATTATGCGAAATGACACTCCACGAAAAGTAATCATACGCGGATGATTGATGGTCCACGTTGTACGCGCGTTTGATCAATGGCCAATAAAATTTTCGTTGCGATTAACTTCTGATGGAAAATTCATTGGACGGAAGAGATGACAGCGAAACGGAAGTAATCGAAGACCGATTTCTACGACCTTCTAAAAAAAAATCCAGAAAGCCACGGCCACTGCGGCCAAGAATTGCATAAGCGAATGCCAGGAGAAAACGGTAATAAAAATGAGTTCTTGGGCCCCGATGCCACGACCATCTTTCCGTTTTTTTTTCAGCCAGAAACTTCCGCACACGAGTATGCGTGACCTCGAAAAAAAAAAATCGAAAATGACCGCAAAAGCAAAAATCGGTGAGTCCCCGAATAGATTAAGAATCCGGAAGTGCAATTTCCAAATCTCAGTTTTCCAGAAAACCGTCAGAACCGGAAGTAATAGGCACCGATCGATATCTCGAAAAAGTTAAGGGCTTACGCGTAGTTGAAATTTTTCAAAAAAAATCGATCTTTGGTTTTCGACCGATTCTCAAAATATAAAATTTCGAAAATGTTCTCTGTAACGTTCTTGTCGATCCGTTTAAAATTGAGGGATTTATGGGCGTTTGGAGATATGTTCCGCGAACCGGCAAACTTTGAAGCTTAGTGCTCGGAAAATAGATATAAAAAAAAATTGACGCGACTATTAAATATATAAAATAATTTTACAAACATTATGAACAAATTTTTAAAAAATTAATAGATTTTTTTCTTTTGATTGTAGAGATATAAGTCGTCTAGTAGGACCCTGTTTTGAAAATCCCAGCCTGGCAGAATTTTTTTTTTCTGTCTGGCGTGGTCTGAAAAATTGGCAAAAAAATTCTTGTAAAGAAAGGTAACAGCTAACATGTCGAGTAGGGGAAAAAATGTTTAATTTTTTTTGTAGAAATTACAGGTGTTTGAAAATAAATTGTTACTCTTGCCAAAATTTTGAGTTTTAAACATTAATAAAAAATGAACGTGGCATCCAATCAAAAAAATCCTTCGTTACATCCTAGATATTATTATAAATAATATGTGGTATAAATTTAATCAAAATCGGTCGAGTAGATCTCGAAATATTTTGTGCGTAAATTTATATCTCCGCTTTTTTTTATTTAAACAAAATTTGTTCGTAAAACTATAATGGTATTTGTGAAAAATAAAAATTATTTTATATATCTGATAGGCGGACCAATTAAAAAAAAAAATATTACCAAGCGCCAAGATGACTCTCAAAATTACTTTTTCAAAATCGTTGACCACGATATCTCAAAAATCACTGCTCCGATAAACTTCGTATTTCACGAGCTTCTTTTACATATCGAAATTTTTTTTTTTATAGGTACATCATTTTTTTTTTATCAACGAAAATACAGCGTTTTTTTCACCGAAAATTGACGCGTTTACTTTGGATCGCGGCCATTTATTCGAAAACCAATATTTTATTAAATCCTTCGTCCAAACACTGGATAATTTCATGCAAAAACTCAATGCGTTTGGTTTTTTTTATTTCGGATTATACTAAAATTGTATAAGATACTCAAAAGCATACTCTTTAATATAAAAAAAAAAAATTGCAAACCTGCACACGTTTTGCCAGAAAAAATTCACCAAAATTGCTCTTTTCTCCGCCCACGAGCTAGATGTAGGTAACCCGTTAATTACCAACTTCTCTTTTTTTTCCTCGTAAGAGATCTAGCAAGGACGGAGAAAGGAGGATATCCACGATCATCGTAGTTTCCTACATGGAGGGAGTGCCTCGGTTCAGCTGTCTTACCCACCTGTATGGATATCAATATGATGAAACGAATCCCGAATATGCGGTAATCGTGTTTCGGAGTCAGGGGCGATCGGTATGCGACGTATACAGGGTGTCTCGGGCAAAGTGTTACGAGCTTATATCTCAAAAAGTTCCGAAGCTTACAATGAAAAAGAGTTTCAAATAAAATTTGTCTCGGTTCAAGAGGGAAGGATTGGAATGTCATTTTAACCTTGGGTACAAGCGCCAAGGTCATATGAAGGTCAACTTCGAGATCTTTGAGGAGAACTATTGTTTTTTTATTGTTTATTCTTATATCATGGCCATAGAGCTTTTCGAAACCCTTTACGCCTCGGGTAAGACTTATACCGGAAGTATTGTGACTGCAGTGTCTCGTGATTGAAAAAAATACACGATCAAAGATACTTGTCCATACTGTTAAAAAAAATCTCTGGAGCCGAAGAAGGAGAGAACTGTGAAATTATTTTGATAAATTTCCTGATGAACACGAGGGGGCTTGAGGGGTTGGTATAGATTTGAAATTTAAGAAATACTTTATTTTTCGGTGTATATAGTTTCAGAGCCTAAATTCATGTGTGTTTTTTACACGTAAGGTGTGTAATTTTAGGAATTAACACGTGTAAATGCTATGCAGAATTTAAAACAACGCACTTATGTGTGTTGCAGAGAATCCAAACACATTTTATATGTACCTAGGTGCGCAACTAAGTGTCCGGGTTCCACACATGGGTGGTGCGAACGACACATGTAGTCACCATACACGTCTGAAGCTCCGTTTTTCTTTAGGTTGGACATCTGTCAACAATAACCAGTCGTAATACCAACACAAATCGCAACGCAAAAATATTTTTTCTAACAACGAGGATGTCGAGTTTTGTGCCAAATAAACAGCATTTACGGGAAGCTTTGCTTTTCTGCTTTAACTTGAAGAAAGAAAAGTAAAGCTGGAGTACGTCGTTCCAATGAATTTAATTAGTGTATTTAATCGATCTCGATAATTATTATGCGACAAATTCTTTAGTCAAGCAATTTATACGGATTTGCCCCTATAATAGCAAAGTCTAGTAGTATTGGGGAAATCGCTACTAAGGACATCCATTTGAATAAAAAAAAAAGACCAAATTTTTAGAAATTAATTTTTATTGAAACTTTATTTCATTATATTGTACTTACTATCGCCGTCGTATGGCGCTCATAGGAAGTATTACTGAAAAACATGCACATCGCCGTCATATTGCGCTAATCAAATGTATCACTGAGAAAGATGCATATCGCCGTCATACTGCGCTCATCGACTGTATCACGGAGAAACATGCATGTCGCCGTCATAGGATGTATCAAAGAGAAACATGCATTTCGCCGTCATATTGCGCTCATGGGATGTGTCACTGAGAAATATGCATATTGCCGTCATATTGTGCTGATCGAATATATCACTGAGAGCATGCATGTCGCCGTCATAGGATGTATCAAAGAGAAACATGTATTTTGCCGTCATATTGCGCTCATGGTATGTATCAATGAGAAATATGCATATCACCGTCATATTGCTTGCATGGCATGTCTACTACCAGTGCTAACCCAGTGAATACACCAACAAAAATCATTGGATGACTACCGTATGACGTCAATCTGCAAATATTCATTGTAGAATTCAAATTTGCCCTCTTATGAGTTCTTCTTGTAGTCAATGGATGATGCATTTCGAAACGACAAATTTAATTCACGATGTATCTCAAATCCATGACACTGAATGAGCTCATGAAATATCTTCACCAATGTAAACGAAATTGCGTTCATGTTAAGTACAATACATGAGAACAGTTGATGTTATCATAGTGAATACACATGAAAATGTCTACACATGCCTTCAGTATGACGTAAAATTTGCGGATAATATTATAATTGCGGACATTTGAGCAAAGCGATATGAGTTCGACGTGCTCTAAATGCATATTTCATTTGTAAACGACGTATTAAGATCAAAATGTTTTGTAAATGCATATGATACTAAATGAGTTCATGGCTTTGCATCACAACATGTAGTCAATATGCTGTAAAATTTGCTTCATCAATTGTATGCACGGCGTGATAATCATGACTGTCAATCTGGGTAGGGAATCTACAACTACATCCCTCAAAGGCTTTTACTTGGTCTCTGTACATAGACCATAGTTTTAGTCAACCTACCTACCCTACCATTTCCTGATAGGGGCCCGGTCCGGCTTTTTTTTACGGAAAACCCTACTACGGAATCCACAAATAATCCATTGAAGGCCCCGAATTGTATTATGTATGTACCCTGTCAATTTTCCGCACGCGTCTCGACTAAAGTTACCGGCAAATTGACCGTCAATTTAGCCGTAAACATATACCAAACATTGCCATTTGCCAGTAAACTTCCCACCCCGCTAGGCTGTGCCTAATAAAATAAAGAAATAAAAATGAAAAAAAAAAAAAAATTAGTCCAGAATCGCGCGACCGAGCTCCTCACTGGGACGGAGACCTCGTGCGGGCTCGTTAGCTCGCTCGCAAACAGGTAGAATCACTTTCGCTGACCGCCATCCCGGTCCCCAATACGCCCAGGCCTGGTTCGATTCGAGCTCGTTGCATAAACCGCGCGCGGGGCCGGCAAGGCTGCGTTGCGACTCTTTTCACGAAGCTTCGGACACACGCGTGTAGTATACGAATGGTTGAACCGCGATGCTCGTCGCGATTGTGCTTAAATACACGCGGCAGCGTGCGCCCGCCTCGAAGATCCCCTTTCTCCGTTTTTACAAAACAAATTGATTGACCAATTGACCGCGGCATCTTGCACAAGTGAAAACGCCGATCTTGAATTGATCGAATTTTTCGTTTACTTATTGCTACGGGCTAAATTATCTAATAAGCTCGCGCGTTCAGACATACCCAAAGCCGTGAATTGCGGGCGAAATAATTTTTTTTTTTTCTGAAATTTGCCCATTTCGAGATTCGGCCTTCAGGGATGTGACGCAAGAGGCGCCCGAATAATGACGCATAATCGCGGGATATTTGGGATTCTCAGGCATACTTTCGAATTAAATTGCTCGTTAATATACAAACCGGTGACGTAATCGTTCCGAAAGTTTCCTAAAAATGTGACATATCCGCTATGACTATTCGAATTCTTCTAGTCATCGTTCACGTGTTGCTTAAATTTTTACAGGATGTATGTATATATATATATATATATGTATTTATAACGCCAGCATTAAGAGCGGAGATCCCTTTATAACGTAAAGAAGAACTCGCGGCCGAAAATGAACTCTACGAGGAAGCTGAAGGACTGCTTTATGGCCCCGGACTCGGGGATTAATTGGTTGATCATGTAGTCATTAAATTTTTGGGGCTTGAAACTTTAAATTCATTTTCCGGAAAACCACTTTTTTTTTTGTTAACCTCGTACAAAATAACGCAAGAAATGTCCGATCGATTTTGTTGAAATTTTGCACACTTTTACATAGGATAATTTCCATCTATGGGAACCTAAAGTTGCTCGAAAATTACTTTCAAAAACAAATTTTTCGCTAACAAAATACTACAGTAAGAATTTCACGATAAACATTTTTTTCAAACACGCACCATTTTTCGAATTTTCACATTTCCTTGGATTTTTTAGGTTCACATAGAGCGAGAGGATCTTAAAAATCTAAAAATTCGTGACTCTGATGTTTTGGATCAATGCAGCAGACGCTAGATTGTACGCTGTGGAACAACTCAGGGGGCAACCGTCTCTGAAGCAAGTGTCGTACAGCCGCCATTCTTTAATATAAAAAAAAAAAGAAAATTGGAAAATTAAAAGACGTAATATGTATTGGGACGCTGGTTAAGTTCTCGCTGTTTTCCAACAGATGGCGTTACCAGCACTGTGTGCGTGTATTTTAAGATAGTAACACATCTATAAAGAAGTACTATAAGCAAGCTTGAAATTCAGTGTATATCTTTTCGCTGAAGTATAAACAACTTTTTTTTCATAGTGTTAAACATGTCAAATTTCGGGCCAAAAAAAAAGAGTGTTTGCGGGGAATTTTACTGCACTACAGCGTTAAAAAAAAATCTGCAGCTAAAACGAGGGGCGGTCTACCCATTTCTCAGAGAATGGCCATTGGTGCTGGAGAATTTTCAACTCCAGGTCAATATTTCTCTTAAGCTATTACTTATTCTATACTATAATTATTTTTGACAACTATTTGGAAAGTAATTCTTTTAGAATCTGATGTTTCGTGCTGTTTTTTCAGCGTTCTTCGAAATTAATTTCATTAAAATCAATTATTCCAGAGTTGCGTCTTTAAAAGAATTATTCTTTATTATTTATTATTTTGACAGATTTTTTAAATATTAATTTGGAGGACCGGTGATATCGTAAGAATTTTTTATAACTTTTTCTGTAACTTATTTAGAAAGTAATTTTCTTACGAACAGTTTTAATTTGTGACTAGAATTTTTCTAGAATTCATTTGAAGAATGACTTATTAATTAGTTTTTCAAAGAGTCGTCATTTTTCAAGTATTATATTCAGACATAATGATCGTAAAAATTTTTCAACCAAAATTCAACAACTATTCGAGAATTAATTTCAAGGATTTTTAGAAGAATTCAATCAGCATTAGAACAATTTGAACGAATTTTAGAAACAATTCATTTCTAAAGAGATTCAGAGTAATTTCAATTAATTTAGTAGTTTTAATTAGAGATTTAATTTAATTAATTAGAGATTCAATTAATTTAGTAGTTTTACAACCCCCCCCCCCCCCCCGCCGCCCCTCCTCCGTCACGTTGCAATAGTCGAAGCAATTTGGGCAAAAAATTGTACCGGAGAACGTCTCGAAGAAGACTGACCCAAGAGTGGACCGAACGAGGCATACAAACACGACAGACGAGACTGTGCACAAAAAGTTGGTTGGCCTATTGGTCGCGATCTTTGATTCTTCGATAAGTTTTTATATCGTCGCTGTCGCAACCTTCTTCGAAAAACACTTCAGCATGCAGTTGGATGATTATTTTTACTTTAAAATGAAAATAAAAAACATAACGCAAATATTTTGACATTGTTGCGAGTGTATTGGATTTTTCGAAGCCTCGTATGCGTGTAGAGCGGTGGGCGGTGTAATAGGTACGACTGCCCCTTACTATAGCATAGGATATCGTACCTATTAATTCCGCAGCTTAGTTACCGATTTATTCTAATTACCGTGAAACTTCAGTTATACGTTTTTCAAGGGGTACAGAAACTCTTTAGCATTTGAAAATGGCGATCGGTGCACAATTCAAGGTCTTTTTTTTAATAGCCGTACCTCTATTATGCTAATATTTGGTTTTCCAAATGAAAATTTGATTGGTAATAACGAAGTAATGAGCCAACTGAATTTTTTTTATTTTCGTCCGGAATTTTTATTTGATGCGAATTTGTAACATTAAAGCTTGGACGTTTTACACTAGAAAATAACAGACATTTTCGTATAAATAAGAGATAGGTAATCACAGTTAAGTTAAGGGTGTCTCAAAATGATCTGATATTTTTATTTATTAATAAAACGTATTCTTTATTTGAAAAGTACGAATATTTTTGTTTTAATATAAGGTACAAATATGAAGGTTATGTGTGGAACACAATATCCGATAAATGGCCTCCTCGTCCCTGTTTGCAAACGTTCACTCTTTTGACGAAATTTTCAATAACATTTTGGCATAATTGCGGACTAATTTCATTAATGGTGCGTTCAATTGCTTCCTTGAGCTCCGGAATGGTCTGTGGATCATTGGCATACACGGTTCCTTTCAGAAAACCCCAAAGAAAGAAGTTCAATGGCGTCAAATCGCACGATCTTGACGGTCAATTCACATCGCCGCGGCGAGAGATAACACGACCATGAAACTTCGTCTGCAATAACTGCATTATTTCACATTGCATTTTCACAATTTCTATGCGTTGCTCGATCGTGTAATTCTCCATGACTAAACCTCAAGACTTCCTGATGCCAGCTGTCAAAGATTAGTACTCTATGTTCGCCACAAAAAAAATGGCACGCAATTTAAAATGTCAGGTTATTTTTCGACACCCTTTACATGCATACATGCGTACGTTCCTAGAATTTTACACTGGAAAAAAATAAGCTACGCGTTGTGCATTTTTTTTAAATTCTTGCCTGCTTTCTTTTTGTGTCACATAACACTGATTAACGGACAACTGAGAAAAAAATAGACCCCGAAATGGACGCTGGGGAAGAAAATTAATAACGTATATGCGCAAAAAACGTATAAGTGGAAAACGTACAAATGAAACTCTATTACATGCTTTATAGGCGGAATTTTGCCGGGGCCGGAGAAATATGACGTATAAATGATAAAAATGTATAAGTGCAAAACGTATAAGCGAGGTTTCACTGCAATTCGGATCCAAATTATGGCAGATATGAATAACGGGGGAATAAATGAGTACAGGTATAATTGGTGACGGGTCTAATTACCTGTAGGATTGATTAATCACGGAAGTAATTAATGAAGTTTGCGTTGGAATTCAACGGGGAAAATTCTTTCTAACTGCTCAATTTTTTTTGTCGCTCCTGGTCTGTGAAAATCACTCGAGCGTTCTTACGCGATTTTATCAAAGATTCACGAGCACAGATTGCAAAACAAAAAAGATTTTGGATTCTGATAATATTGAAGAAATATCAAATGGGAGAAATCAATCGTTGCATATTAACGATGGAAATTGCAGGTGTAATCCATTCGTAATTAATAACGAGAATAAAAAATTACAGGACTAATTAGTCTTACGGCAAAAGTAATTAACTAATAAGTAATCGCAATAATAACGAACCACTAAAATAATTAACCCCAGTCATAATTCAATTCCTCAATAGCCGTGTACAGAATTAATTAACAGCGATAATTAACTACAGAAATTATTACTAGAATAATAAGGTCGATGTTTCCATTGTTAGAATGCATTGAAAATTACTTTTGGGCATTGCCAAAATTTCCCTTTATTTATTCTTTTTATTTATCTTTATTTCAGATTTATTCTACGAAAATCACGGTAGCATTTTTAACGACCCTTCTCCACTTATTTCCAATATAAATTTGCAACACGCAACTTCAACCTCATTTGGAATAATAAACCGCAGTAATAATTAGCCTCAGAAGTAATTAACTTCGAGAATAACTAACCACAGGAATAATTACCTGCGGAGTTACTACAGAAATATTAGACCGCAAGAATAATTAATTAGAGGACTAAACTTACTACAGGAATAGTCGACCACAAGAATATTTAATTGGAGAAATAAACTTACTACAGGAATAATCAACAGTAAGAATCTTCAGCTCGATGAATAGGAGAACAATTAGCCACAGGAAAGTTAAGAAAAATAGTCAAATACCGTAAGGAAACGGATGAATAATACAGAGTATTCTGGTAATAAATCCAATCGCGCAGTACTTGGTACATCGATATTTATCTCCCCTAGAATCGCTAAATATTCCGGAGGGATTATGTTCAAAGTCAATAATTATTGGACTACATGGTATACGATTCGTTAATTGCATTCATCATCGTTCGAACTCTGTCTGTTTATCATCGTAATGCAATAGAAATATTAATTGTTTGAATGGTCAACATCGTTGTCGGCTGATTCCCGCCGCAAAAATTCCCAGAGCTTGTTCCAGAAGTAAAACCGAAGATCTACAACAAAACTGTTGGCATTAGTGAGTTGTTGGCATAAAAAAAAAATAAAAGATAAGAACTTTTCGTTGCATTCCAACGTAGCAAACCTGAACACTATGCAGTTAAAAAAAAACTGGTTTCTACAGACTTTAATAATGACATAGTCAGAAAAAAACATCAAGAACCAAGTCAGATACCAATGGAAGTTGATGAGTTCGAAGTATGCATCATTGGAATGAAATAAAAATGCATATTTCACAATTCCTTTAATTCCTTTCGGCAGATTTCACTTATGAATGTCTTGCAATCATTTGCCAAGATACTTGGCGATGTGAAATATCAATCTATAAAAAAGATTTTTATAGATTGTACAATTGTACAAAGTACAATTCCATGTGTAATAAAAAATATGAGACAAACATCATTTCAGGTTTGCTGTAAAGAAATATATTTTGGGAACGTCTGAAAAAATATTACATACATTTAGGAACTTTGAGTAATATCGTCTAGTTGCTTTACACGAATAACAAAGAAAAACTAATATGTTGAGATAACGAATCAATTTTTTTTCTACTACTATTTTTTTTTATATCGTATATTGTCGCAAACCTGAAAAAGTTTGAAATTATTTTGGATAAATTAATACAAAAATCAGCTATAATAATCAGCGCTGCAGAGATCTTAAAAAAATCAGCTAGACTGGTAATTTTTTATGACATTTCATGACTTTTTCAGGACTTTTCATGACTTCTCAAGTCGGTAGACACCCTGTTCTTGACGGTTCTACTTGACAATTCTTGTTAGCGGATCCGGATAAAACGAAGTGCATGACTCGGAAGCGTCAAAATTTCCACCTATCAAAGCTTCAGGAAAAACCCTTCAGCCGTTTTCCTGCCAACTTTGCTCACCCGAACAAGCAAAATTTCTAAAAATGACAAATATCAACCTCGCATCGTATTCCAACCCTGCTAAGCTGGATTCCCGTCTGAAAAAACGAATTTACAAAAAGTTTTTGGTCTCTTCGACATCAGTGAAACATCCGCGTCTGAAGAAAAAAACATTTTCAAAGGAACAAATCCTTTCGCTATTTGTTCTTCCGGTGGAACAACGCGCGAGCCTCGTTCGCATTTCGCGTTGACAGATGACCTAGATACCCTAACCTAAAGAGGCCGCGGATCGGCGTGAAAGAAAAGCTAAAAGTGCAGAAAAAATACATGCCGACGTAGCTTTTTGCGATTGCACTTTCAGCGAAAATTCGCGCTGATCGGACGATACGCGATCCCGGTGGCGCGTATAATGTTTTTGCGCGAAATTATTACGTAGTCCGGAGTCGGCGAACGCGAACATTTTAGGTTATGTAGTTGAGCCACAACGAGATTGCGTTACACTTCTTGCGATGTGGTTCGAGCGACTTTTATACGCTAAGCTTGTAACTTTGGGCACGTGCGATTGGTCGCCGAGGACCAATGGGAATTGCACATTTGCTGTGGATGCGCATGCGCGCTGTGACGGACGGGCTCACTCTAGCCCGTTGATTATGGGGCCACATTGCGGGCGTCAGAAGTGTTTTTTTTTTAATGCAATTTTATTATTATGAATAATATTTCAGACTTCTAACATTTGTCGATGTCTTTTTTCCCGAAACGGGAAAAGCTTTGGGAAGTTTTGATTCTTCAGAAGCAAAACTTCTGGAACAAAACCCTTTAGAGTTTTCAATCAAAAGTGCATGGAGAAAAACCTTTGGAATTTTCAAAAAATCGATGTTTTTTATTACATATTTCGGAAACTATAATATTGGGTGAAGTAAAAAGTTCTGAGCGTTTTCCGCTAGATGTCTTTAGTGAGCCATGTATCACGATGTATACATCGCATCGGGTCATACTACACGGCGATTTAAAGGTGAAATTACGCTTAAAAACAAGTTCTTTGACAGTTCTGTGTTCGGTGAAGCCAGTTATGTGTTACAGCGTTCCAAAATGGAGGTAAAAAAAGATAAAATTCGATACATTCTTCAGTACCACTACGACCAAGGTGAAAAAGCGGAGCAGGCGGCCAAAAAAATGTGTGCTGTTTATGGATCCAATACAGTATCGAATGCAACAGCAAAGCGGTGGTTCCAACGATTTCGTTCTGGTAATATGGACGTTGAAGATGAAGCACGCTCTGGTAGGCCAATCGTCGAAAATGTCGATAAAATCATGGAAATCGTCGAGTCGGACCGGCATGTGAGCACTTATTCCATTGCCCAGGAACTGAAGATTAGCCAGAAAACCGTTTGGAACCATTTGCATAAGGCTGGTCTCAAGAAGAAGCTCGATGTTTGGGTGCCACACGAATTGACGCAGAAGAACCTTTTGGACCGAATTGATGCCTGCGATTCTTTGCTAAAACGTAACGAAATCGAGCCATTTTTTAAGCGGATGGTGACTGGCGATAAAAAATGGGTCACATACGAGAAAAACAGCCGAAAATGATCGTGGTCCAATCGCGGTGAGCCGGCCCAAACGATCGCCAAGCCCGGATTAACGGCCAAGAAGGTTTTGCTGTGTGTTTGGTGGGATTGGAAGGGAATCATCCGCTATGAGCTGCTCCCATCGGGCCAAATACTCAATTCGGACCTCTACTGTCAACAACTGACCAGATTGAAGCAGGCGATCGACCAGAAGCGACCAGAATTGGCCAATAGGAAGGGTGTTGTGTTCCATCAAGACAACGCCAGGCCGCACACGTCTTTAACGACGCGCCAGAGCTCCGAGAGCTTGGATGGGAGGTTCTATTGCACCCGCCGTATAGTCCAGACCCGGCACCAAGCGATTATCACCTCTTCAAGCATTTGCAAAATTTTCATGATGGTACAAAACTGGCCTCAAGAGAGGCTTGTGAAAATAAGCTGGTCAAGTTTTTTACCAATAGGGACGAGGACTTCTTCAATCGCGGAATTATGAAATTGTCTTCAAAATGGACAAAAGTTATTGAACAAAACGGCGCATATTTGATATAAATCGGATAATCCTAACTATGTTAATTTCATCGTCGAAATAAAGCGGAAAGAAACGCTCAGAACTTTTTACTTCATCTAATATTAAGCGTTTTCATCATTACTTTGTAAGTTTTTACATCCCGATAAATCGGTGCAATGGTCTAGTGGTTAGCGTGCTTGCCACTAAACCTGCGGACCGGGAGGTCCCGGGTTCGAATCCCAGTCGCGCGTACATTTCGTCGTGAAATGTTTTTCTTCGGCATTTCGCGACGAAATAAGACTAGTTCCACGACTGGGGGGCGAACTTTATGACCGGCTGTATTTGGTATAGGTTTTCCGCAGTTTCCCTATACCCATGACAGAAATGTCATGATGAATATGATACAGAGGGGGAAGTCGGCTGCGGCCGCAAGGTGGGGGATGGAAGGTAGACGGGGGAATTGTGGAGGGGAGGTGGGAATTGTGGAATCAGGAAGATATAGAAGGGCGAACTGGAATGGGTGACAGACCGAAGTTGAGATAGGGGCTCGTAAAAAAGGGTAAGACCCTCTGTGGGACTGGAACAAACCAATAAAAAAAAAAATATATACATCCCGATAAAATGTACAACCTACATTATAAGGATATTTCCCAATATTTCGAAGCTTTCATCGATTGAGCGGAGAAAAAGCTTTTCAACGTGACTGTGGCGAGACTACTCCTGAACCCTTAGTAGTCACCCTGGGTAGAATCGACCCGGCGATTGATTTTTTGGCGTAAATATATAATAGTTCCCGTCTTCGAATGGGACTGTATTCACCATCTTACCTGGAGTTTGGAGTATCCTCATATCATAAAATTTACCCTCTTCACACGTCGGAATAAATACCTTTTTCGGAACACGCACTATGCTACTATTTTTTCCCCAAAAGTAGTATATCTAGGGTGTATCACGTCCAAATTTTAGGTAAAAATGTCGAAAATTCACGGAACTATGATTTTTTTTTAGCGAAAAAGTGTCTTTTTTGCGTTTTCACCTCTTTATGATTTTTTTTTAACATGCTGCCATTCTATTTCTTATAAATAAATTTTTCGTACACGATTTAGAAAGTTCGAAGCATGTACTGTAATTTTTTGAACCACTTCGGACGGATAGTTCGGTCACAATACTTTTTTGAAAACTGACTGGGTAGAATTGACCCAAGTGTGACCACCGCGATTGAATTTGGAAGTGTGACCACGAAGGGTTAAGAAGAATAAAAACCTGGTTGAAGAGCACTACGGTAGAAAGTCGCTTCTATGGCCTAGCAATGATGAGTGTCTACAAAAAAATGATTTTTGAAAAACTAGAGGAATTTATTAATAAAGTGGTCGATCATTTTGCAAAAAAAAAAAACTGAGATTATGGTTTAATTGAATATAAATGAAAATGCATAATTTTTTTAAAATAATTTCTTCCTGTATTAAACATTTTTTAAAAAAGATTCGAATCATTGTACTTATGTATAGCTACATTTCATATTTCCCGCATCCTTTTTCTCTCTCTCTCTCACTCTCTCATCTTGCCCCCTCTCTGGCCCGGTTTCGAGATATTTCGCTCGTTCCGTTTGAAACGGGACACCCGGTATATACGTACACTTTTTTAAATCGATCCACCCACTCGATGTCTTCATAGACTTGTTGAACACGAAAAAATTCACGTTAATAGATCTAGTCTAAGTCCTAGTCTAACATTGATCTTAAAACGATAACCTTTTATTTTCATACCCAAAAAAAAAACACACAAATATGCGTTCTCGTCATAAATTTTTCTCAGAAGGCCTCTCGTATTTTTTCCACACCTAATAACTATGACGTTTAAGTTTGCATCGTTGAAACGCAACGAAAAATTATTTATGGTTGCGTTTACTTCAATCGCACATATTTTATTTGGCCGATTAAGGCTGTGAAAATAACTCGAACATTTTTACGTATTCTTATTAGAGATTTACGATCTCAAATTTCAAAAAAAAGCCCTTTGGATAATGATAAAATCGAAGAAATGAAAAATAAAGAAAATAAAATCTTTGCACTTCCAACGATGCAAACTTCAACGTCGTTAATAATTATGAGTCGTCGCGTGTCGTTTCTCGCCTGCCCCCGCAATCGCGTCAACACGCAACTGCGAACTTTGAGCCCTTCATCGGTTTACTAAAAAGAAGAGAAAAAAAAAAAACAAAAAGAAAAGAAAAAAAAGCACGAAAAACAGGAAAATCTCATTTTCAACGATCGTACGAGTTTGCGAGTCCGCACGGATTCGTTTTTCGCAGTGTGAAACTTTGAACTTGAGGATCAGCCGGTAACGCATAGGTGGCGTGTGTGTTGACAAGTTTTACGAGCCCCGATGACGCGAATTCATCGAGAGTGTAGAGCTGCGCTGGAGCAATCTGCAAGCGAGAAGCGGGCCGGGACGAAGAAGACAGCGCGTCTAACGGAGCAGCGGCAGGCTAGTGCGCGCGGAGTGGGGGATGCCGCGCGCGACGGTTGCTCGCGGTGCGGGACGGGGGGGGGGGGGGGGGGGGGCGCTCGCGTGGTACGAAATTCGTATAGACGGCGGTAAAAGGCGGGCATCGTCAGTCGAGCGCGACCGCGTGCGAGGATAGTTGGTGTGGTCGGAAAGGACCAAAACAAGTGTAGTTTTTTTTTTCTTCTCCTCCCCCATACCCCGTAGTATCAACTTTTCGGTGGCTTGAAACAAATTTGTAAACAATCGTGAGATTAAAAAATCGGTGACAACGAAGATAGAAAAGAAGAAAAAGAAAAGAAAAAAAAAACAAAATCGTGACAAACTGACACGGAGAGTGCCGCGGGAATTTTTTTTTTTTCACCGGTGTGAATTCGTCGAGTCGTGCGCGTTGAGGCGGAAGAGAAAAAAACCGCCGTTCCTTATCGTTTACTTTCTTTCGAACGCGATTCTTGATCGGCGCTCGGTTCATCGTGGGAGGAAACAGGAAACGAGTTTGTGGAAGTTCTGGATTGCGAGCCGGGTAAATAATTTAAAAAAAAACATGTTATATTTTAGTCACGTTGCGATGCTGCGTTGAAGTGATAAGGGGCGCATGATTTTTCGTGTTCTCGACTGACGCGCGAATTGTCCTCGCGTCGATGGAGCATGCGCACGAGTGACGAGATTCAAGTTTGCATCGTTTGAATTGAATGAAAATCGAAGTTTGTGAATTTCTCCAATTTCTTTTTGCAGATTTCGTCAACGAAAATGCCTCAACTATTTTAAAAGATATTTAGCGATCTACGATATAAATCTATAAAAAAAGATCTTTCGTAAGGAAAATAAAATGTCAAAAAGAGCCTTCGATGCGTTCGAACGATGAAAACTTTTGCACCATCACGAGTGCCGGGGCGACGAAATTTAACGTTTCGAATTATTTTTCACGGAACACACACGTGTTGCGTGAAAAAATCGAACGACTCGAGACCCAAATATTTAGTATGATATTTTTTGGATAATAGATTTTCTATGATATATCGATTATAAGATTGATAAATTATGTCGAATTTATAATTTATCTAAGATATACATTATGTAGAATTTATAATTCGTCTAAGATATAAATGATGTAAAATTTATAATTTGTCTAAGATATAAATTATGTAGAATTTATAATTTATTTAAGATATAAATTAAAACCGCAAGCAAACCCAAACAAGGTTTATTTCAATTATTTTCTAAGGAACGTCATCGGAAATATTGGGAAAAAAAATCGGGCGAACCCAAATAAACCCAAACGAGATTCAGCAGTGTTTTTTTTTATTATAACTATTTTTCAATTTTTAAGGAGCAATATCGCGAATTTTGGGTTTTAAAAAAATCAGAGGAACCGAAACCCAAACAAACCTAAACAAATTTAGCGGTGTTTTTTTTATGATAAATATATGAAAAAAATTTTTTTAAAGAAATACAAATATCGCACTGAAAAATCGAACGTACCGTAACCCAAACGAACCCAAACAAGATTTAACAGTGTGCTTTTTTTTTATAGATTTTACCGTACCGTAAAATTAATCGAACCCAAACGAATCGTATTAAAAAATCGATATCTCAAAAACTGATCGAGGCCTCGATTTTGCCTACAATTAATACGTAGTCTGTCAAATTTGAGTTTTTTTTTTTTCATTGAAAAATATTGAGATAACGAAATTATTATTATTTGCAAGGAATGAAAGATAGAAAAATGTACTTTTAGTATTGTAATAAAACTTTCGTATGACCGGATACTTTGTTGAAATTTTGAAAATTACGAAAATGGCTAGGTGTAGGAAAAAAAAGTTTCGTTTTTCGACCCAAAAAAAAAACTTTAATCATTTGTTATTCAGAAGTGGATAAACATATGAGAAAAATCATCCGGTCGTACGAGAGAAAATGTTATAAACTATGCTCTGTCGGAATTTGAAGTGAATCGGGCAAATAGATTTTGAGATACGACCTGACATTTCGTAAAAACAAAGTTTCGAGCAAATGGCAAAAAGGAAAAAGGGCAAATCTTTCTCTGTTAACGGGTTACACCTAGTTCGCGGCCGGAAAAAAGAGGTGTTTTCGTGAATTTTTTTTTTTGGGAAATGGGTGCAGATTTTTAACTTTTTTTTTTCATAGTAAAGCGTATCATTTCAAGTATCTTTGACAATTTTTTTTATTGGGAAATATTTATAAACGAAGAAGATACAGTAAATTGCACAGACCGCTGTGCAAAAAAGGTCCTTCGCGGTGACCACACGGAGAGAATTAAAAAGTAATTTTTGTCGTGAATTTCACGGTAAAAATTACGGTGATATATTTCAATGTGGTGACAAGTGAGAAAAGCATAATAATTCGTATGCGACAAGTTTTTTTTTTAACTCACGTTACAGAAAATTTTCAAATACGTAGCTAAAATTTTACTATGCAAGAAGGGTAGCGCGCACGATAATTTTTACCGAGAGCACAATACATTTTCCTATAACACTCATTAAATTTTATAATAAATCTTAAAATAACTGTTGTAAAGACGATACTTTTTTATAGACATTTTTGAAAGGCATAAAATAATAAAATGCACAGTAAAATTTCGCTGATATTATATATTTTTTAAATTTAAGTTTTGCGTATTTTGTTACACATGAAAATTTACGAGAAAATCTGGTAAAATGTTCTATCTGAAGAAGAAATTTTATTTTATTTTCGTGATAATCTGTGTTTTACTCAGTAATAATAAGCGAAGTTTCAGGGTTGTCATCTGGTTACCGTTACTGCACGGTAATTTTTAACATTTAATTCTCTCCGTGCACTCTTGCTCGGGAACAAATCATCTGAACTTAAAAAAACCAAATGAATTTAGTTTTTGTAGCGTATTATCTAGTCTTTAATCGAAGGATTCAATAAAATAATGATTTTTGAAAAAATGCTCGCCGATCGAAAGTGATCGTTGAAATTTCGGTGAAAAAAAAACACTCTATTTTCCTTGAAATAAAAAAAAGTATGCATTGACAAAAAAAATCCTTCGATCAAGAACTGCCTTTTGATGTACAAAAAATGTCTGAAATTTGAAGCAGATCGGTTTAGTTGTTTTTGAGATATTTTGGTCACCGATTATGAAAAAGTCATTCCGAGAAAAACGCGTTTAAAGTTTTACGTCAGGTATATACGTGGATACATTTTTTTTTTTGTTGAACAGTTGGCACAGATGTACAGTCACCGACAAAATCTCAGTCAAGCACACGCAAATATCGTCGAATTTGACTTCAATTATTATTAAAAGTGGAAAATTAACATTTCTAAGTGTTAGTTCATTATTAAATGAGCTATTTGTAAGGCTAAACATGTACGACATGATCTAGACTCGTAAATCCACGATTGGCACGACGTTGAAATTTGCACCGTTGGAATGCAACGATTTTCTTCTATTTCTTTATTTTTAGTATTATCCATCTTTTTTTTTTAATTCAGGTTGCGAATCTCTAACGAGGGTGCGTAAAAAGGTACGAGTGATTTTCATAGACTGAATCGACGACAAAGAAATGTTATCAATTAAGAAGAATTAATTTCCGCTGCGTTACAACGATGCAAACTTCAACATCATCGATTCGCCCACTTTGGACTAACTTTTTGCCCCACGGTCCATCCAGAAATACCTTAAATTCCGGAGAAGATTAAATATGGCCGATCGGACCCTTAACGAAAGTCGTCATAGCTCGGTCAATTTTAGACATTTTTTTTTTTTACAAAATCCTCGTTGCAAATTAAAGTTAAGACCCTGGGCTATGAAACAACTCGATAAAAAAAATAATCATAGTTCGAAAATTTCGAACTTTATGGAAATTATTATTGAGTCCAAACTCAATCACTATTAAACCCAAACTTTATAAAATATCACGAAATCTTGTCACTGCAAATTAAAGAAAGAAATAAAAACACACACACACAGCAAGACAATGATGAAATTGAATGACGTCGAAGTGTGCATCGTTGGAATGCAACTAAAATTATTTCTGATTGCTCAATCTTGTTTTCTTTTTTGCTGAATTTTTACTGTAAAAATCTCACTCAAATGATTTCACATATTCTTATTAGAGATTTGTGACTTGTAATTCAGAAAAAAAAAGGCGTTGGATAATGATAAAACTAAAGAAATAAAAGAATCATGAAAATAAAATCGTTCCATTCCAATGACGCAAACTTCAACGTGTAATGAAATTGAAACTGAAGGGTAAAAGAATTAGCTGCGGAAGGTACAGTCGAACCTCGATATAACGAATCTCTAGGGAAAAGCAAAAGAGTTCGTTATATCGAGTTTTCGTTATATTGAGGTTTTGTTATATCGAAGTCATGTTCCAAGACCTTTTTTTTTTTTTATTAAAAACTCAATTATTGTTAATTGTTATATGTTATATTGAGGCTTTAATAAAAAGGACAAATAAAAATTGCAACTAATTTAAACATTTCTTTCTTTAAAAGAAATATATTAGTACTATAAATATAGGGATATTTTTTTAAAGAAAGAAAGGTTTAAATCAGAGCAATTTTTACAAGCAATTAGCAATTAGAGCATAATGTTTGTAACATATTATTTTCAAAAGCGAATTGTTTTTTTAATTAAACCAATATTTTGTTTAATTTCAAAAGTTTGCAAGACTAGACAGACTCCGCAGATG
The DNA here is from genome assembly GCA_963932345.1 of Ophion ventricosus. Taxonomy (NCBI): domain Eukaryota; kingdom Metazoa; phylum Arthropoda; class Insecta; order Hymenoptera; family Ichneumonidae; genus Ophion; species Ophion ventricosus. The sequence continues at coordinate 24,579,640 of OZ010718.1, read as the reverse complement.
CAGAAACGGGGGAAAAGGGAACGAAAGGGATTTCGTTTACTTAACGCTTCGTTATACGGAGGCTTTGGTCACAAAATATTCCTTGTATAGAGGTTAAGGCCCTAAGCCACTCTAGAGGCAAAAAAAGGGCATATTTTGTGATTTTTTTTTCAGTTAAACCATATAATAAATCGGAATTACAAAATAGGGGTTTTATTATACACGTAATTGACTATACAAAATTATTTTTTTCACAGCGATACATGTCAAAATGGCGACGGTGCAGCATTTTTCCGATGACGCCTTTATTTCTGGAAGGTCAACGGCCGGACCAACAGCTCCTATAATTTTGCAGTTATGCTGAGACACTAAAGTTGTTTCGATTATATATAAGAATAGCTATAGAAGTACGTCGGATTTTTTTGATATATTGTTTTTTGTTCAAAATGGCGCATTTTTAAAACAAAAAGTATAAAATGCCATGAGAAAATGGTCAGAAAATTGTTTATAAAAAAGGAACTATGCAATATAATTTTAAAATCCTACGTAGTGCCTCAGAAAATGCAATTCTAAATATACAGTTAAAATTTCAAGTGAAACGGTTGAAATTTGTTTGAGTTATGAGTCCGGTCGACTTGAAAAATGTAGTTTTGCGATAAACGCGTTTAAAGTTAGTAGAAAGTCACGACATGAATGAAGAGGGGTTGCGCTAGAATTCGAAAATCGAGTACTTAGAGATTTTTCACACCCATAATCTTTTGGAATATAATTTTGTAGGTACTAAGGTACATTTTTAACCAAAAAAAAGATCGATTTTTTGAAAATCCTAGAGTGGCCTAAGGCCTTAAGGGCCCTGAAAATAAATTCGTTATATCTATAGATTTTTTTTGTTGTATCAAGGTGTCGGAGGTCTATCGGAAGGGAATGGAAAAAATCTTCGTTATATCGAGATTCGACTGTATATCCATTTGTCGGAGCGAAAAAAAAATATTTTTGAAACATTCCTCGGAGAGAAAAGAGAAAATTAGCGGGATACGAAGGTTTTGTGGGCGTTTTGGATGTTTACGCGCGCGCACGGACGCGGGCGACTTTTTTTTTTTTAACGACTTTCGACCCATGTGTATTTATGCCTGTGGTAGAGGAAGAAGTATTCGAGTGATGTGAAACGGATGTGGGGATGCGAGGGAGACGCCGCTAGTGGCGCTGCGCGCCGAAGGGAAAGAGACGGACGTAGTGCTTCGAACCGCACGTTGAAGGATAAGATTTTTTTTTCTTCTAGCGTAGACGAGCATAAGAATGGTTGAAAAAAATTTTGCCATGAGATGAGAACAAAAAAAACGGCACGCAAAAAGTTCTTTTCTGTTTCATAATGATGCGAAGGTCACAGAAAAATCGTTCACTAAACGACTGTCCCACCGGCAAAATTTAGCCACTAGATTAACTATTTCGGAAATGTATCCAACACGCGCACACGTGAATACCATAAAAACTCGACGTACTTCCAAAATGTAGAAAAAAAAGACTTTTTTTTTTTCAATAGCTATAGTTCCGTCATTTAAGGCCGTCTTCTAGTCTAGAGGGCCAAAATTTGGGGATTTTTCAACATGCGATTAAAAAAAAACAAAAAATATTTCCGTATCTATCTTTTTACCACATATTTATTCATCCTTTGACATTGTATAAAAAAAATTGGCGAAAAAAAAAATCCATAATTCTGGTAGATGCAGGCTGGTAAAGTGGGGGTGGAAAAAAAACGGCCTCTCCTGGTTGACATGATTCCAATCCTCCTGGTCATCTGAAAAAAAAAATAGATTCTTAATTAGTAAGGATGTCATTATAGCCCCTAACTCAGGTAAAAAAAAATCGCAAATTGGCGGCTGTTTAAAAAAAAGGTCATTTTTTGCCATTTTTTTTCACGATTGTTGATTTTTTTTAAATAATTAGTAACAAAATTTCGCGATAAATCTGGTAGGGGCGATAGAGGGGTGTATAGAGAAGGTCTACAAAAAATTTCAAGTAAATCGGTTCATTACAACTTGAGATGTCATGTCAACCGTCTCGAAAAAAGTAGTTTCGAGAAAAACGCGTTTAAAGATTCGAGTACAGTTTCAGGCAGTCCAAGTCATATAATGGTACATATACTTACATTTCGTTAATCGGCGATTCCTGGTCCATAAAATACTCCTTATTCTTCAAAATCGAAGTCTTTTGAGGTTTTTTGATGATGAGAAGTTCGGAGTTCAGAGCGGTGAATTCGCTGTTCATCACGTCTGAGAGCGAACGCGTGACTTTCAGGACCGATCGTAATCCCCTGGACGTCCGTTAATATTTGGAATTTCCAAATTTCCTTTGGAGGGTATATTCTTGAAATACTAAACATTGAAAATATGCACAAAAAAAAATTGATTTTTTCGAAATTCTAGACTAGAAGACGGCCTTAATAGAAAAAACTACTTTTATCACTCTTGAAAAAGTGTTTTTTTTTTCTTTTTTTACGAAAGGTCAATGTCGTACGACAAAAATGTTGCGCTCCGGATATCGTAGTATCTCCTACAAAAAGATCGCTCTAGCTACAAAGTGTAGCAAAAAAATCTACATTTTTTAAGGTAGTAGTCTCGCCAAGGCGTTTTACTATAGATTTTTTTTTTAATTTTGAATACTCATTAAGGACACTATTAAATGATTACCTGCAAAGTTTCAAAAGGATTCACCGTTCCGGTTTTCGAGATATTGATAATCAAAGATTTCATGGTTTTACACGTGTTCTTATGGGGAGGCAGTGGAAAATTTCACATTTCACGCAATAACTTCAAAACTTTTCTACAGATTAAAATAAAAATCTCAATTACAGAGGAACAGATGGCGAAGTGGGTAAAAAAAAATCATGAATTTTGACCGTCTAGTTTCAGAGATACAGCGATTTGAATTCAGCAATGTCTAGCGACGCTAGCGCCACGAAACGACTGGAGCAGACTAGAACTAGATTACAGTAGTGTGTGCATATCCGTATACGCAGAGTATCTACGCATTAGTAGCCGGAATGGATAGTCTGACACAAAAGTGAGACTTAGGTAAACATTATATTAAGCGTATTCATCATTATAAGTTTTTACATCCCGATAAGAAGTACAACATACATTATAAGGATATTTCGCAATATTTCGAAGCTTTCATCGATTGAGCGGAGAACAAACTATTGAACGTGACTCTGGCGAGAATACTACCATAAGGTAGTCGTGCGAAATATCATTATAATGTAAGTTGTACATCTTATCGGGATGTAAAAACTGATAAAGTAATGATGAAAACGTCTAATATAATGTTTATCCAACCCTCGTTTTTGTATCCAACTATCCATACCGGCTACTCGTACGTAAATACTCTGCGTATACGGATATGCACACACTACTGTAATCCAGTCATTGCTGCTGCTCCAGTCGCTTCGTGGCGCTAGCATCGCTAGACATTGCTTAACCCCTTCGTTGGCAGAGAGAATTTGACAAAAAGTGCCCAAAATGGCAGGAAAACTTTTTTATCCTGAAAACTTGTACTCTGGGGTTTTTGAGGGTGCTGATTACGAATCTGAACTGAAAATTCAGGAAAATTCAAATTTTTGAATTTTGTGTTCAGATTCGTAATAAGCTTATATGTAATCGAAAAAACTTTAGTGTCTCATCATAACTCAAAAATTATAGGAACTGTTGGTCCGGCCGTTGACTTTCCAGAAATAAAGGCGTCATCGGAAAAATGCTGCACAGTCGCCATTTTGACACGTATCGCTGTGAAAAAATAATTTTGTATAGTCAATAACGTGTATAATAAAACCCCTATTTTGTAATTCCGATTTACATGATGGTTTCGCTGAAAAAAAAAATCACAAAACATACGATTTTTTTGGCCTCTAGGCCTAATGCCTTAAGGCGAAGTAGAAGGTGTACCACGTGAAATATGAGTGCGAGAGAGATAGCTAAAATTTTCGAACTGAGATTCCTCAGAGAGGAATAATTTTTAGGACAAAAGAAAATCGTCAAGCTCTGTGTCAGGATATTCTCCAGAGCCTGATGCTTTGTTTTACCTCAAAAACCTTAACTATTTATGAGAAAACTGAGTTGGAAAATTTGTGAGGTTATGTTGACCTTGTACATGCCCTTAACGCCCAAGTCGAAAGCACCCTAAAAATCTGCAGCAGCCATCTCTCTCGCTCTCGTGACTGCTCTGTCGGTATGACACTTGGCCTCAAAGCACGGTGAGAAAAAAAAATCAGAGCTCGGTCGGTAAATCGGCTTCGAAGGCGCCTCGGTCGCGCCCCTTTTACGCCAGCCCTGCCGCGCGCGAGCGTTCATGCAAGAGAGAGAGAGAGAGACAGAGTGAGAGAGTGAGAATCGCGGGTGCACGCTGCGCGCGCATCCGCTTCGGGTGTCTCGTTCTCGGCCGTGCCGGCTCGCGAAAACGGTCAGTGTTCATTCCGCCGGTACTCTGGTTCGGTTATGTCGTGCTTTTGCGTCGCGGCCAGTTGACAGTTTAGTTTCTCGCACGAGGACGCGAGCGCGCGTGCCTCAACGCGTTTCACACTCGACGACGATTCTCTACCGTTTGAAAAACGACAGAGAGAGAGAGACAAAGACAGGCAGGCAAGCAAACAAGCACGAATCCCACCGTGGCGACGTTTAACCTGAATTTTTTTTTCCTGGCGAAATCACCGACGTGCACGTGTGAATAAATAAACGTGGAACGAGGAGGACGACGCCGTGTGAGCAAAGGGTTCGCGCGTGTGTGTGTGTGTCATCCTCTATCACGCGCGCGCTCAAGAGAGAGAAAGATAATCGAGGGAAGCACAGGTGGGTGTAGTCTCGTGCTCTTACGGGGACGCGTTTCCCTCCGCGCGCCTCCCCTATCCGTTCTTCTTCTTCCCCTCCTTCGTTCTTCGCTCAACGTCCTACGAAAGTAGCGAGAGTTTGCTCGCCTTCTCGACGTTGATTTTCAACGACAGAGAGGAACATTGAATTCGCGCTAACTGCCGCGTTTCTCGCGTGTGCACATGCACGCTGCCAGCCGGGGGACGAGTATATTTTGATCGATATATACAGAACGGTGCGCGCGCATGTACGAGCGCGCGCCCTCGCTCTACATTATGGATAATAACTGTTGAGTCTGAGCCCCGCCATGTGCACGACGCGTTCTTTCGTTACAAAAAAAAAAAAAAAAAATACACAACATTGTTATTTATTCATGGCAATATTTTCATTCTCGTGCGTCGAGGAACGCGATTTTATCGAGAGGTGCGTGTCCCTAGAACACACGCGCATCGAGGCATTTGCTGTACCGCGTATATATACGTATATGTTGCACGTGTACGTATAGCGGGATGCCGCGTAATCGGAGACGCGAAACTCGCGTTAGAAATGTCGCGTGTGTGTGCGTGTAGAGTGAGATTAGAACGGGTGTTGGTGAGAGGCGAAACGAGCGTGTTCTCTTTTAGGTCGTTTGTGAGAGACGAGAACTCGCTGAGAGAATTGTACGCGGACGCGCGGTTGAGGTTAGAGTGTCCGATGAACGCGCGCGCGGGCGCGCGCGCAATCGATTGGATACTTTGTCTTTTTCTATGGCGCTCGCTTACGCACTATCGCTGTCTCTCTCGCACGCTTGCGGATGCGTTATCGATATCTCACTCGCACGCTCGCGGATGCGTTATCGATATCTCACTCGCACGCTCGCGGATGCGTTATCGATATCTCACTCGCACGCTCGCGGATGCGTTATCGATATCTCACTCGCACGCTCGCGGATGCGTTATCGATATCTCACTCGCACGCTCGCGGATGCGTTATCGCTGTCTCACTCGCACGCTCACGGATGCGTTATCGCTATCTCACTCGCAGGCTCGCGGATGCGTTATCGCTTTGTCTCCCTCGCTCGCACGCGGAAGCGCTATCGCTCGCTCTCTCTCACACACCCGCGCATGCGGCATCTCTCCGTCTTTCTCGCACACGCGGGGATGCGCTATCGCTCTCTCTCTCACTCTCACCTTCCTAGCTCACTCTCGCTCGGGTTTATTATCTCCGCGAAATAGGGACAAGCGCGCTTGTACTGTGTGGTGTGTGCCAGGCGTGAGAGAGAGAGAGGGAGCACCGCGACGAATCCGCAACGACAATTGCACATATGCTCGCATTCTCGATACGTCATTGGCCCAAATGTTTTTTTTTTTTTTCTCTACATTTGTACGAAAGTCATTCAATGGCTTTTAATATACATATTTACGGGCGAAGATATATAATAACGATGTTGGTTCCCGAAAGCCACGTCGAAGCAATATTTGCGAAAATATATATGTATTTAACCCTAGAACGGTAACCTGGGGTGAAAAACCACCCCAGGCGAGTTTAAATCTCGCGCCCTTTCTCCCTTCCTCGCGTTTACGACTGACTTCTTTTAAATTCACAGACTAGTGCCTCGTGACTTCTTTTAAATTTCCAGACTTCGATTCCCGGAATAAATAGACTTTTTCGAAAATCGAGTAAAACTGACCGTCCTGTCTCAAAATTGTATATTTTCACTCTATAATGCCGTTGGATTTATTCAATTTCGTTAAAAATCAACGGAGATATTGCAAATTCAATTTAAAAAAAGTCATTTTTACGAATTTTTCATGTTTTTCACCCTTTTACCTAATTTTATTACTAACTTTTCCTACTTCAAGCGGAATCATCGTAGGCTTACGTGATTCTGCATTAAACAAACGAAAATAATGAGCCCAAGTTGAACCCTTTTCGTGAAATTTTACCGGAGATATGAATTTTTCAAAATTGGGGTGGTTTATCACCCCAGGTTACCATAATAGGTCAAAAAAAATAAGGTTACCATTCTAGGGTTAAAAATAAAGATTAATCATTTTTTTAAATTATTTTTTTATCAAACATTTTTCATTATTTTTAATCGATTAATAATAGTTGTGAAAATAACAATAATAACGAGACCTTATTTTACTTTTTTAATTGCAAATCTTTTGAATACATATCAAGAATGGAATGAATAGTAAGAAAAATGGTAACCAATTTTCTTCCCATTTGATTGATATTATGAATGATGATGATAATAATAATAATAATAATAATAATAACAATAGGTTTTCTGGAGTTTGAAGTATCCTCATACCATAAAATTTACCCTCTTCACAAGTCGGAATAAATACCTTTTTTGGAACGCGCACTGTGCTACTATTTTTTCCCAAAAGTAGCATATCTAAGGAGCATCACGTTCAAATTTTGGGTAAAAATTTTGGAAATTCACGGGACTATGATTTTTTTTAGCGCAAAAAGTGTCTTTTGCGTTTTCACCTCTTTATGATTTTTTTTTTAACATGTCGCCATTTTATTTCCTATGAATAAATTTTTCGTACATCATCTAGAAAGTTCAAAGCATGTTTCGTATTTTTTTGAACCACTTCGGACGGATAGTTTGGTGACAATACTTTTTTGAAAACTGACTGGGTAGAATCGACCCTCGATTGAATTGAGTTGTTAAAAAAAAAATTTCGTTTTTTTTTTAGAATCGATCTTTTGTGATATTAAAACCGAATGTCAAAAGGGTTTTTCTTTGAAATAATTCTAAAGATAATTATTAATTGTTTTTATATCACGATATTTCAAATTGTAGATGTTGGCGCGAAATGTCACGCTATCGTCGCTGGCGCTTGTGACGTCACTGCTCGAACGCGACCGAATAGGCTATGTATACGGCTTACACGCGAGTGTATACAAAAGTAAAATTTTGTGTCATTTTACATCTAAAAATCTCGAGCATTCTGAAAAAGTCGAAATATAGTTTAATTTTCGTGCAACGATGTGTGAAAGTGGATTCGTGAAAGCAAATTCGAGTAATTTACCGACCGTGGATAACTGAACATTTTGAGGTTAGGAGAGGCTTGATTAATTGTGTCAGTTATTGCCGCTACGTATCATAAGCATTTTGAAAAAAAAACGTATTTAAAACAAAAATATTTCAATACAGTTTATGTTATAACACGTTTACATTGACATCAAAGTGGTATTCACAGCAAAAATAAGTGGATAATGATTTCGGGTTAACACGTCGTGCTGCATCGAACCACAGATTTCGACTGTTTGTGTCTTGTGGCACATTCAGACATACCTATTAGGGGCACTTTTCGTCGTATTTATACAAAGAGGAACGAAACAAGGCTTATACGATTTTGTCGTTGTCATCGTTGACAGAATACTCGTATCACACGAGTAGTTCGTGTACTGGCGTTTACAATGACCTTTACAATGAAAAAAAAATCTAATGACCCAATTTGGAAATGTGACCACGAAGGGTTAATAAAAAATAGTAATTTTTGATACATAATTTTATTCTTTCCACTTGATTAATATTAAGAATAATGATAATAATGGGACCTTTTTTACTTTTTTCATTGCAAATCTTTAAATGCAAATACGTTTGATATATATAATCAGGTTGAGAAAAATAAATACTAAATTCATAAATAATTTTAATATTCCTACTTGATTAATAGTACGAATAATAATAATAATAATGGGATCTTGTTTAAAAGTTTTTTCATTGCAAATCTTTAAGTGCAAATACTTTTAATACATATCTTTTATTATACAATTATTTGTGAAGAATTATTATTTTTATCAATTCAATTCTTCAATTGGATTGATAAAAATAATAATTATCCATAAATACTTGTATTCCTTCCACTTGATTAATAGTACGAATGATAATAATGAGACATTTCTTTAAAATTTGCAAATCTTTCAATACATAGAAATAATAAGATTAACAACAATAATAATTTTGGATAGATAATTGTAATTTTTTTTCCCACTTGATTAATATACTACGAACAAGGCCTTCTCTTGTTTGGCGATCTTTCAATCTCGCATTCGAATAAAAGTCTGTTATCTGTTGTCACGATAATAAAATAAGCATTGAGTACGGGAACGAACGCGGTTGCGATCGAGTTATCGAAGTTGATTGCGGCGAGACCGAAGAATGATTCATCACTAGGCCACTCGTCCACTCTCATAAGTCGCAAGATGACAAAACCAAATTATTTTTAGAGAATTAATACACAAGTGTTGTTGGTGTTTGTCCGCCTTCGACGTCCATTCTGATAACGAGTTTTTACGCGTTGTTCTATTTTGGCGTTCGGCTTTGGCGTTTGGAAATATGGGTACAGAAAAATGAAATTGACCCGACTATTAAATATATAAAAATTATATATTTTTTTTTCTCACAAATACATTATAATTTTATAAACAAATGAAAAAAGAAACGAATAAAGAAATTATGACGTTGAAGTTTGCATCGTTGGAACGCAACGAAAATTTATTTTTCTTCAATCGCACATATTTTATTTGGTCGATTTAGGCTGTGAAAATCACTCGAACATTTTTACGTATTCTTATTAGAGATTTGCGATCTCAATTTGCAAAAAAAAGGCTTTGGATAATGACAAAATCAAAGAAATGAAAAATAAAGAAAAAAAAAATCGTTGCATTCCAACGATGCAAACTTCAACGTCGTAAGAAATTAATAAATGGCGGAGTTATACGACGTCTAGTAACGACTTTGAAGTTTGCATCGTTGGAAAGCATCGAAAATTAATTTTTCTTCAATCGCATATATTTTATTTAGCCGATTTAGGTTGTGAAAATCACTCAAACATTTTTACGCACTGTTAATAGAGATTTACGATCTAAATTTGCAAAAAAAAAAAGAGGCTTCCGATAACGATAAAATCAAATAAATGAAAAATAATGAAAAAAAATCGTTGCATTCCAACGAATTTTTTTCTTTGTCAGGCCTTGTCCGAAAAATAAAATAAAAAATTCTTGCAAAGAAAGGCAATAGCTAAAGTGTAGCGAACGGAAAAAATTAAATTTTTTTTTTTTTATAGAAATAACAACTGTTGGAATAAAAAAAACGAACGCAGCATCTAATAAAAAAAAATCCTCTGCTGCATCCTAGATTATAAAGAATATGTGGAACAAATTTCAACAAAATCGGTCGAGTAGATCTCGAGATATTTCGTCCACCAGTTTGAAAAGAGGGTCTTACTAGACGACTTATATCTCCGCTATTTTTAAATTAAATTTTTTTTTCCTTCAAATTCGTTTATGATACTACGTATTTGTGAAAAATAAAAATTATTTTATATGTTTAATAGTCGCGTCAAACTTGAAAAAAAATGTTGACACCTATTTTTCCGAGCGCCAAGGTGGTGTAAAGGAAACCCCTCTTAAAGGAAAAAAAAAAAAAAAAAAAAAACAAATCACGCGTGAGCTTCGGACTTCGAACGCGAATATCTAGGCTAATTTTTGTCGCACATAAAGAAAAGCGTTTGGCTCACAATGGCACACTTTGTATGTTCACCCTTGAAAATAAATGTTCTACTTCATATATAGACATTTATATATGAAGCACTTACGAAATTCGTCCAATTATGATGCCTTCATTCTTCGAGATTGAACGAAACACAATCTATTTTCGTAGCTTACGAGAGATTTCGTGTTACACGTTCCGTTTGCGCTACATCAAGGCGATATTTTGCAAATACACTTGAGAGATAGAGAGAGAGAGAGAGAGAGAGAGAGAGAGAGAGAGAGAGAGAGAGAGAGAGAGAGAGAGAGAGAGAGATCGTTTGTATCTCAGCGCGCTATCCACGAAGTTTCAATTCGACCGGCTCCATAGATCAATTTGAAAAAAAAAAAGATAAAAGAACGTAGATGAACGTAAAAATGAACGGGAATTTTGTTCAACTTTGTTGTTTTCGCTAACGCTGTTACTGTAGTGACTCCCTCTCTCTCTCTCTCTCTCTCTCTCTCTCTCTCTCTCTCTCTCTCTCTCTCTCTCTTTCCTCCTCCCTCCCTCCCTCTCTCTCTCTCTCTCTCTCTCTCTCTCTCTCTCTCTTTCTCTCTTTCCCCCTCCCTCCCTCTCCCCCCCTCTCTCTCTCTCTCTCTCTCTCTCTCTCTCTCTCCCTCTCTCCCTCTCTCTCTCTCCCTCTCCCTCTCCCTCTCCCTTGCCCTCTCCCTTGCCCTCTCCCTTGCCCTCTCCCTTGCCCTCTCTCCCCTTCCCCCTTACAACGCATAATATAAAAAAATCATTGAAAAAAAGAACAAAAATTGTACATCCGACAAAATCTCCTATGCAATCGCGTGTCCCGATGAGATTCTCCGAATTTTATTTCGATAATTCATACGGCAAAAATCACCCCACCGTCGTCGAGCAATCGATAGTTCCGTGCGTCGTGTATTCAGCTTCCGTGCGTAATAATTGACCGCACGTAAACTCAAAACCCCACCCATGTAATTCTCCGCCCTTTCGGAAAAATCCATAATCCAACGATACGAAGTCAAATTGTTTTTCCGTGCCGTTGCTCAATTCTGGAAAGCTACGAATTATCGTCACACATACGCGGGAGAATTGTCACTTTGTTGAGAATTTTTTGAAAATTCTCGAATTTGTGTCCGTTTCGATTTCACGTGCTTCGATTCACCGTCAATTGTATTTGTAACGATGAAGCTTTGAACTTTACGTCGGTGCTGCAATTGTAAATTGCAGGATCACGAGATACAAAAATGATTCTTGTTTTCATTTTGGAATTTTATACACGAAGGCGGTTTTTTATGATCACGAATCGACGCGATGATAATAATAATAATAATGTTATCATAATGCTAATAATAATTGTTGTCAATTATAATAATGTTGTCATATTGATAATAATTGGGTCATTACATGATTTTTTTTTCATTGTAAAGATCATGTGTGGTTTTTTAAAGCAAAGTATTTTTCTTTTTTTTTTCAACAATTAACAATGATACAGCACTTTGAAATTGTTGTTCTGTTCGGCTCGGCAAAAACGCGCCGAGAGCATCCGAAGTTACCGGAGCGCTCTGTGACGTCAAAGCGCGAAAGCCGGTATACGAACTACTCGTGTAATATGAGTATTCTGTCAACGATGGCAACGACAAAATCGTATAAGCCTCGTTTCGTTCCTCTTTGTATGAATACGACGAAAAGTACCCCTAATAGGTATTTCTGAATGTGCCACAAGACATAAAAGGTCGAAATCTGTATTTCGCTGCAGTACGACGTTGTCAACCCGAAATCATTGTCCACTTATTTTTGCTGTGAATACGACTTTGATGTCAGTGTAAACGTGTTATAACATGAACTGTATTGAAATTTTTTTTTTTTAAATACGTCTTTTTCAAAATACTTATTATACGTAGCGGCAATAACTGACACAATTTATCAAGCCTATCCTAACCTAAAAACGTTCAGTTATCCACGGTCGGTAAATTACTCGAATTTGCTTTCACGAATCCACTTTCACACATCGTTGCACGAAAATTAAACTATATTTCGACTTTTTCAGAATGCTCGAGATTATTAGATGTAAAATGATACAAAATTTTACTTTTGTATACACTCGCGTGTAAGCCGTATAAATAGCCTATTCGGTCGCGTTCGCCCGGTGACGTCACACGCGCCAGCGCCCGATAGCGTGACATTTCGCGCCAACATCTACAATTTGAATTATCGTGATATAAAAACAATTAATAATTATCTTTAGAATTATTTCAAAGAAAAACCCTTTTGACATTCGGTTTTAATATCTCAATAGATCAAGTCTAAAAAAAAAACGAACATTTTTTTTAACAACTCAATTGTTGTCACTATTAATAATTGTATGTCGTAATAATAATGACAATATACAATGCTCAGAAAAATTTAAGTCAAATGATCAGATTTTCTGACCCTGGTGTATTGAAAAAGTCGAAAAATTTTCGTTGATGTCTGTGGTTTCCTTTAAACTTTCGTGGTCACCCTGGGTAGAATCGACCCGTCGATCAATTTCCGGCGTAAATATATAATAGTTCCAGGCTTCGAATGGGAAACTGTTTTCACCATCTTACCTGGAGTTTGAAGTATCCTCATACCATAAAATTTACCCGCTTCACATGCCGGAATGAATACCTTTTTCGAAACGCGCACTAAGCTACTATTTTTTCCCCAAAAGTAGCATATCTAAAGAGTATCACTTCCAAATTTTAGGTAAAAATGTTAAAAATTCACGGAACTATGATTTTTTGAGCGAAAAAGTGTATTTTTTGTGTTTTAACCTCTTTAAGAATTTTTTTTCAACAAGTCGCCATTTTATTTCTTATAAATAAATTTTTCGTACGTCATCTATAAAGTTCAAAGCATGTTCCGTAATTTTTTGAACCACTTCGGACGGATAGTTTGGTCACAATACTTTTCTGAAAACTGACTGGATAGAATCGACCAAAGTGTGATCACCGCGATTGAATTTGGATGTGTGACCACGAAGGGTTAAAGGTGAGCAAAAAAAAATTCGACGTTTTTTTCTTCGGCATATTTATTTTGTTAGTTCTTCGACGGAAGCGCCAAGAAAAAATCCAACGAAATGGTTGTGCGCTAGAGATTTCATTTCTCTAAAGATGAACGATCATTTGTCTAAAAGTTACGGCGCTTAAAAAATGACTTTTTTCGTTCCTTTCAATTTTTTAACTGGTGTACATAATATAATATAAATAATGACAAAACCAACGACAATGGTAATAATATTAATTCGTCGCAAATTTCTATGCTTTGTCATAAGAAATTGCAATTTTCCATGGTACATCAATTCGCCGATTATTCCATTTAAATCTCCGACAAAAATATCACATCGCATGCTACAAAGCTCTTGGGCGGTCCCTTTTTTTCCCCCTATTAATTTTTATCCTCGAATGTTATGGGGTCGGATGGATTGAGTGCCTGAAGGAACGGAGACGACGAGCCCCTGAATGAAGAACGGTTGTCGACGTCTCGAGAGAAGTTTCCCCGGCGCGATAGAACCTGTACCGGAACTCCGTTAGCCCATTAGAATCGCAATCACTTTAGGTCCGCGTGACTTCCGGTTACAGTCTTATACAAAGTCAAGACAGTGGACGTGTATATATTTATAGGTGTGTGTATGTGTATGTGTGTGTGTGTGTGTGTGTGTATATATAGTAATTGACTTTCCTTTCTAGACGGTTGCGCCTCATTGCATCTCATTTTCAAGATCTTCCAATACCAATGCGGTAGAAAAAAAGAACATCAATATCCATTCATAATAAAATGGTAACAACGTCGTGTCTACAGAAAATATTTTTTTCATAAGAGTAATCGTTTCGTTTACTCGCGATGGTGAAGCCAAAGCTGAAATTTTTGTCTGTCTGTCCGTTTGTATGTGCACGCATCACGCAAAAACTACTCAAGGAATATTATTTAAGGGTAGTAGTCTCGCCACAGTCACGTTAAGGCGGGCAACCACTTTAGGAGACCGAAAATTAGATGATTTTTTGGATGTTTTTTTTGTTGTGATAAAAAAAACGGAAATTTCCGCAACTCTGACAATAATTTATTCATATTTGCATACATCTCTGGTAATTTTTTCAAGTCATTTCATGCATTAATTGAGGTGTAATGCGCTGTGTCCCTTGGCGTGTCCTCATCGTCGTTGTCGATTTGCGGGAATTGTGCAACACGCAATTCGCAGCTGAAATAGTCCAACAAATTTTTATACATTCTTGAGATGTTTTTCAAGAACATGAACCTAAATTTTGAAAAAAAAAATTGAGACTTGAATGTTGGAACGTGTTTGAAAAAAAAAATGATCGATTTTTAGCATTTTTTTCTCGGCATTTTGCAATAATAAATATGTTTTAAACAATCTAATCTTTCCAACTTTAGGTTCATGTTTTAATAAATTATATTATGTAAACGTGTTACAAATTTGAAGATGATCCATCAATTAGTTTTTGAGTTTCGAGAAAAACACGTCTAAGGCGGGCAATCACTTTAGGAGACCGAAAATTATATGATTTTTTGGATTTTTTTTTGTTGTGAAAAAAAAAACAGAAATTTCCGCAACTCTGACAATAATTTATTCATATTTTCATACATCTCTGGTAATTTTTTCAAGTTATTTCATGCATTAATTAAAGGTGTAATCCGCTGTGTCTCTTGGCGTGTCCTCATCGTCGTTGTCGATATGTCCTTGTCCCTCTAACATACCATTAGAAGGAATCCGAATATCGTTTTGAAATTTTCAGGGTGTTTTCTTAAGATATTTTGCTAACGATTTATGAAATGTAAAAAAAATTGATTTTTTGAAGCATCTAAAGTGGTTGCCCGCCTTAAAAAGTTTATCCTCTGGTCAGTCGATGAAAGCTTCGAAATATTGCGAAATATCCTTATAATGTAGGTTGCACATCTTATCGGGATGTAAAAACTTGTAAAGTAATGGTGAAGACGCCTAATATAATGTTTACCTAAGCCTCACTTTTGTATCTGACTATCCATTCCGGTTACTAATTACGTAGATACTTTGCGTATACGGATATGCACACACTACTGTAATCTAGTTCTACTCTGCTCCAGTCGCTTCGTGGTGCTAGCGCCGCTAGATATTGCTCTATTTAAATCGCTATATCTCTAAAACTAGACGGTCAAAATTAATGATTTTTTTTTTACCCACTTCGTCATATGTTTCTCTGTAATTGAGAATTTTTTTTTTAATCTGTAGAAAAGTTTCGAAGTTATTGCGTGAAATATGAAATTTTCCACTGCTCTCCATAAGAACACGAGTAAAACCATGAAATCTTTGATCGCCAATATCTTGAAAACGGAACGGTGAATCCTTTTGAAATTTTGCAGGTAATCATTCAATAGTGTCCTGAATGAGTCCTCAAAATAAAAAAAAATCCATAGAAAAACGTCTTGGCGAGACTACTACCTTAAACTTGGCATAGTTATCACTTACAGCCCGGACCAACACACAGGATACTTTTTATCTCGATTCGTTACGAGATTTCAGCTCAACATGCACTTCTGAACGTTTTATCGCGACGTCTTATTATACGGTACGATTCGAAGATAGATGTCGCTACGCGTATTTCACATCGCGCTATGGTTTCGTTTTATTCAAAACTATAAAACGAGCGTCTACATACTGGCACTTGTACTCTTATGTAACTGTCATCAAGGCTATTCGTACATTCGAGTTGTGTAAAGAATATTGAAGACTTTGCGGTAATTTTACTTGGCGACTTTGCTTGTAATACCTTAACCTAACCTAACCGAGTGATGAAAATCCACGTGGCGAATTGCGCGACGATAAATGAATTCTGAAACGAAGAACGAATGATGAGAAAAAAGAATCAAGCGTTGAGAAGGGTCGAGGGCTTCATCGATAAATGTTGGAAGATACTAATTTCTTATTGCTGACCTAGGTATTGTCCAATGAACGTTCAAACTCGAAGTTTCCACAAGTATCACTACGTCACTTTGGGAGAGGGGGAAAAAAATCGAAATCTAGGCAATTGAGCATGTTCTCGTGGAAATACGTAAATTGCGTTGAAATTTTAAGGTCAATGACCCCTGTTGATACGGCTGCACGTTATATCAATTTACGGACATTTTGAAGAGGCGGATAGAACGTTGTCAAATTGAATACTGGATTTGCAATGTTTTTTCTTTAACTGGAACTAATTATTTTATAGTTGTATGAAATAATAACCGAGTTTTTTATAATAATAAAATATTTTATAGGAATATGAAACACGAAATAATTATTTTATAGTAAAATAAAATATGAGCTAAGTATTTTATAGCAATTTGAAATATGGAATAAATATTTTATAGTAGTACGAAATATGAACTAAGTATTTTTTATAGTAAACTAAAATATGAAGAAAAAAAAATTATATTAGTATGAAATATGAACTAAGTATTTTTATAGTAATCTAAAATATGAAATAAATATTTTAAATGTGATTCAAGTATTTTATAGCAATATAAAATATAAACTACTTAATTATTTTTGTAGATTTTTTTATCTGATAATTATTTGTAAAACAAGTTTACTTCATCTGAAATCCTAAAATAATTTGAATTTTCAAAAATTCGTCAAAGATGCTCTATCGAAAATAGTTTATACAAAATAATTAGTATAGTAAAAGAAACTGTACCCAATTATTAGATTTTAAAAATTTTTATTTTTTACTTTTCACTCCGTTTAAAATCTTTAAAAATTCTCAATATTTTGAGTTTAAAAAATCCGTCAAAAATGCTCTATGGAAAATAGTTGAATCCAAGATTTGGAGTTTTCGGACTAACTAACAAAAAATGGGGATTCGATAACTCAATATTGAGACGGCGGAGTTACTAAAAAAATCTGTGCGAATTCGTCGAAAAAAAATCAAAGCGGATCCGAAGATCGAACGAATCGGCGATGCTCGCTCGAGGCCGCGCGACGACGGGGAACGCAAGAGTTGCATAACCCTGTAAACTTGCGCTCGTATACGGACTGTGGGTTGTGTCTGGTTAACGGACGTAGCTTCCGCCGATGAGAAGACGACGCACACGCTCTCAAAGCTTCGAGTCATTCGACACTTTCACCGTTGGCTCGCAAAAACCGTTTGGCTTGGGTGTGTGCGTGTGTATGTTTTTTTTTCTTTTCTCCTTTTGAGCTTTTATTTTTCCTTTTTTTTTTACAATTTGCCGATTAAATATAAGCCGATTGAGAGCGCGATGCTCTTATTCGTTGGAGGGCAGCAATTTATAAAAATAAAATTCTTATTTTTTTTTTATTGTTAAGCGTTTTTTCGTGTAAATGTAGAGAAATTCAGTCACAAGGTAGAATCCTTTGAACGTTCTTGATGTGTTGGTGTCAAACATGTTTCTTTTTTGTTTTATAGTTGCTTCAATGAGTATTTTTGTTACAAATTGTCGATTTTTTTATATTCCTTTTTATTTGCCAAAATGTAAGGTCAAAGATTTTAAAAAGAGTATTCAACAGCTTGTAATATTCCGAAAAGATTATTGGAAATTCTTCGGTATATAGAAAAAAAAACGAACTTGAAGTTTGCATCGTTGGAATGCAGTGAAAATGAATATTTTTTATATTCTTTTATTTCCTTTTGGCAGTTCTTGCCAACAAAGATGCCTCAACCATTTTTAAAGATATTTGTTTAGCGATGTGGTGCTGAAGTTTCTATTTTCCACATTTTTATTATATTACAAAATCGTTTTTTAGAAGATTTTTATTATAAACCTGTAAAGCGCCTTAAAAAAGGATTGAGGGATTTTTGTACCGAATATTTGCAAGAAGAAAATTCGAGCAATTAAAAAAAATGTATTGCATTCCAACGATCTAAACTCCAATCTCATTTAACGATCTACAACAAACTCTAAAAACAAGATCTTTTATAATAATAGAAATAAGGAAAATGAAATGTAAAAAAGAGCTTCCGTTGCGTTCCAACGATGTAAACTTGAACACCATAGAAGATAACTCTAAAGCACTAAAGCCTCTAGAGTTTCGAGTAGTCAGGGACCTTGAATACCTCAGCAGATCTCATCCAATTTCGATTCACTTCTGTTTCTTTGCTCTTCCACGACGTGGCAGCCTGCACACATGTATATTATCGGCGATGATGCAACGGCTAACACAGACCGGCCGTTATCGAAGTCCCCTTCTCATCCCCCAAGTGAAAGGGATTTCCTCTCATTGAAACAGAATTCGCCCTGTGTTCCACCGTTCATTATCGCAAGATCAGTATCGTCTCTGCTCTGATCAGACGACCAGAGGCATGAGTCACCTGACCTACTGGACGACGGTCGAGAGCGTTGCACCTTCGATCAATGGGAATCAATCTTATCGCTCCATCAGCGTGTGTTCAGCGTTTTCGTTATTAAACCTTATGTTTTTTTTTGTTTTTCCTCGACGAGTTACACGATGACGTTTTATTAGGAGGTTAATGGCCGGGTTGGCTATAGATAAGATTACACTTGGTTTGCGTTCGAGGTTTGATTCGTTGAAGAGCGTTCCCCGGATAATGGCAAAATAAGGTATGGATTGTACTCGAGATTCTGGAGATTCTATTTTAGAAGGATTGGAAGAAACATAGAAAACGGGGCTTAGTAGACTCTTGCTGTTGATTTATTGGATTCATGGACTAGTATTGGGAGTACAAATAAGTCTCGGCCGTTTGACAAAAGATGGCCCCACCAGGAGGTTATGGTTGAAATTGTCAGATGTAAGACGTCATATCGTAAGGTTGGACATCTGGCAAGACCATAACCTTGAAATATTTGCGATTTTGTATTAGCATCACATAATTTTTTTCGTTTGAAAATGTCGAGTTTTGAGCCGAATAAGCGTCCTTTGCGGAAACTTTTGATTTACTTCTTTAATTTGAAGAAATCTCCAGCTGAGGCGCATCGATTGCTTGTAGAAGCATATGCTGAGGCTGCTTTAAATGAGAGAAGTTGTCGTGAGTGGTTTCAAAAGTTTAAGAACGGTGAGTTTGACGTCGAAGACAAAGAACGTAGCGGAAGGCCGAAAGTATACGAAGACGCGGAATTGGAAGCATTATTGGAGGGAGATTTGTGCCAAACGCAAAAAGAACTTGTACTTACATTAGGAGTGAATCAACAAGCAATTTCACCTCGTTTAAAATCGTTGGGAATGATTCAAAAGCAAGGAAATTGAGTTCCATATGAACTGAAACCGAGAAACGTTGAACGCCGATTTTGCACATGTGAAATGCTGCTTGCCAGGCATAAGCGAAAGGGTTTTTTTTGCATCGTTACAGTCACTGGTGATGAAAAATGAATCCACTACGATACCCCAAGGAAGAGGAAATCATGGGGACCACCTGGCCATGCTTAAACATCGACAGTCAAGCCGAATATGCATGGAAAAAAACTCATGTTGTGTATTTGCTCGGATCAGCTTGGGGTCGTGTATTATGAGTTGTTCAAACCGAACGAAACCATTACTGGAGCTCTCTACCGAACACAATTGATGAGATTGAGCCGAGCACTCAAGGAAAAATGCGCCCACTACTACTTCAGACACGACAAAATTATTCTCCTGCATGATAATGCTCGTCCACATGTTGCGGCGCCGGTCAAAACCTACTTGGAAACACTCAATTGGGAAATTTTACCCCACCCGCCGTATTCACCAGACATTGCTCCCTCTGACTATCATTTATTTCGATCGATGACGCACGGCCTGTCTGAGCAGCACTTCACATCAAATGAAGATACCAAAAATTGGGTCGATTTGTGGATAGCCTCAAAAGATGAAGCGTTCTTCCGACGCGGTATCCATATGCTGCCAGAAAGATGGCACAAAGTAGTGGCTATCGATGGACAATACTTTGAATAAAACATAAAGTTACGTTCTTTCATAATAAATGCCCAATTTTGATAAAAAAAAAAACGGCGGAGATTATTTTGTACTCCCAATATATTATTCCTCGGAGCTACCACAAAGCAAACAATGATGGTACGAGAGGGTGTCTACCGATCTGACAAGTCATGGAAAGTCTTAAATGTCATGAAATTACACTCGACCCTAAAAAATTTATGAAATGTCATGACTTTTTCAGGGTCAAAAGTTACCACTCCACCTGATTTTTTTAAGATGTCTGCAACGCTCATTATCATGGCCGATTTTTGTATTGATTTATCCAAAATAATTTCAAATTTTCGCGGGTTTGCGACAATCTACGGTATTAGCAAACAAAAGGACGATGTTACCACAAAGTATGAAGACTGTTGACACACAGACGATCGCCACGTTTCCGTACAATACTCCACCAGGCTTATCACACTACATGCTCGAATCCTGCCACCTGCTTACCCTGCATGGAGGCGCCCTCGCCATATGACGCCCGTTCATCGACCAATCCTTTCGGAAGAAGGCTTTTCTTTTCTTGCTCTCCGCCAAGCTGGCAAAAGTACTCACCGAAAAAAAAACTTGCGGATCCTAGGCAAGACTCACTCGCGTTACTGGACAAACGCCCGGCTACTTTGATCCGTGAGAAGTCGAGCGTGCTCTACTGTGCCTTTGCACTCTGATGGGTTTTAGGGGAGGCGCGCGTAACAGCGTTAAGTCTCAGTCGATGAAAGGAATGAAAATGAAATTGATCGCGAGCCACCGAGCACGAAGTGAACACAGAGAGAGAGAGAGAGGAAGAAAGGAAGAAAGTGAACACCGGAGAGAAAGAGAGAGAGAGAGAGAGAGAGAGAGAGAGAGAGAGAGAGAGAGAGAGAGAGAGAGAGAGAAGAGGAAGGGAAAAAGAGAACGAGGGACAGACAGGCAAGCTTGGAGACTTCCGCATACCCGATAGCGTCTAATCATCGCGCATTCACAGGCCGGATAGCACAGGAAACCTTAGGGTCGAATGAAACGATGAAATGCCGACTTGCCAAAGACTCCACGAGCCTATATATATATATATATATATATATATACACATATGGATATACAGGGTGTCTCATCTCAAAAGGATCAAATATGCCAAGAACGCATATTTTACTACACATGGAATTGTACAGTTTGGTGACTTTTCGTTTATTTCGTTTAATTTTTATTGGCATACAACACACATCTGTTTCAATGAGCAGAATATAAATATAAAAATTTAGAACATTTGTCGCACTGAAGAATTATAAAGTATACTTTTATACCAGAAAGTCATATTAAAAGTCATGAAAGAATCCATATTTATTGCTTTAAAAATCCTTAAATGCCATGAAATTTCAGTTCTGATCAAAATTAGACACGCTGTATATCCGTAGTAATGCGTGTCCTACAAGAACAGAAGGTGAACTACAAGAAGTATTGAAATAATATCCTATTTTTGCAATGTAACAAACATACTGTGTAACAGTTTGTAAAAAAAAACGCGTAGTTCTTAAAACTACTAAGCCGTGCTTGCTCCAGCTGCAAATGATTTACGTCTTTGCTATAAGTAAACACTACTATCATTTCGTTTCGAACAGTCACTTTTCATAGGGTCTTTTAGCAAACTATACTCGTCAGACGTTAATGTTTACCATATGAATTGTACAAACATGAATAGAATAGTAGACGTTTGACCCGAACAAAACCTAAAGTACAGTATACAACATTAGTATTTGTGTGCCAATCTTTTGACAGTACTGAATGAACCATATTGTCAAGCCTTTTACAACAGTTAATCATTATTTCAGGGATAATAGAGGGTCAAACACGCCAGCCGAATAGCATGTTTGGATATACTTTCCGCTTATACTTGTGATAATCGTATTATGATTGCGGTGGCAATAAACTATACAAGTTTTTGCTAAAGGGTGTCCCAAAATTCACGCAAGATTTAAACTTCGCGCCATTTGTGCGGTAAAGTGTTGCCAACGAAAAAAAAGAGCGTGACAGCTGACAGTTCAGAGTTATTAAAAATGGTGCGCTACACGAAAGAACAACGCGTTTTCATTGTTGAGCAATATTTTTGAAATAATGAAGGTGTTTGTCAGGTACATTTCGCGACTTTCGTACGAAATATGGTCGGAATAGTGATTTAACTTCATCAACTGTCAAGAGATAAATTAAAAAATGCAGAGAGACTGGATCAATTAGTGATCTTGGGCACTCTGGCCGTCTTTCAACAAGTCGTTCAACACAAAACATCGAAGCAGTTCGTGAGAGTGTTGATGAGAGTCCAGGAACATCAATTCGGCACCGTGGTCAAGAATTGGACATTTCGAGAAGCTCTCTACAGCGTATTCTCACGAATGATTTGCATCTTCATGCTTACAAAATTCAGTTGACTCTAGAAACTGAAGCCTACTGACTACGCACAGCGAAGAGAGTTCGTTGAATGGTTTATGGAACAACAATGATGATGATTTTTTGAACAAAACCATCTTCAGCGATGAGGCTCATTTCCATCTTGATGGCTTCGTTAATCGACAAAATTGTCGCATTTGGGGTTCAGAAAATCCACGAGTGATTGTTGAGAAACAAATCCATACGCTATTCCATACATAACCCTTTACTGTATACTTTATGAATCAATAAAAAATTTACCATTTTTTATTAAAAATCCGTATTTTCTATAAAAATTACTTCTTGCGTGAATTTTGGGACACCCTTTGCAAGTAAACATTACTATCATTTTGTTTCGAATAGTCACTTTGGCCATGTGTGATGGCCATATGAATTGTACAGACTTAATTAGAAGAGCAGAAATTTCACCCTAACAAAACCTAACTTACAGTACACAACATTAGTATTTGTGCGCAGATTTTTTTTGATAGCACTTACCTAACAATATCTATATTGTCAAGCCTTTTACAAAAGTTAACAATTAATTCGGGGGATAATAAATAGTCAAAAACGCCAGCCAAATGGCCTGGATAAGTGTGACAATAAGATCAATCCAGCCGTTAAAAATTGGACACCCGATACGTGCCGAGACGGAGGGCGAGATAGCATCGAAGGGTGCGTACGAACGGAAGAGGGGAGAGGAAAAGGTTGACCGAGGCAAGTTGGCTCGGGAGGGTTGTGTGTGGTGTCGTTACGTCGCGTTATGGGGCTTAATAAAAGAAAAATCAATATGTAAAATGACCACTAACCGTACATGTACGACGCTAAACGAGCATGCGAGCACGTCTACCATGTACACCGAGAGTCGCGAGACATCGGCGAGCACGTGATCTCGTATACCAAATGAACCCGACCCACATGAACTGAATTTGCGCTCACCAGCTAGACAGAAGTATATCAGAACTGCACGGCCATTGGCAACTCGAGGCAAACGCCACAAAAATAATTAAAAAACGAGAATCGTTTAGAGGTGCAACCCTGACTGACCAAGACAGAGTCACTATGTACTTTTAACCTTGCAAAAATTCCGTTGTCGCTCTTTCTTGTTTGAACCGTTAGGGGGTGGGGAGGGTCACTGGTAGTCTAAATTTAAAATGACGACCAAATCCTCCATGAGCTTATTTCCGCCATTTTGAATTTAATGAAAAATTGTTTTTTTTTTAATAACTCGGTCATTTCAATTTTTGGGTAAAAATAGTAAGAACTAAATTTGTAGGAAATTCAATTTCCTACAATTTTAATTATTACAGTTTTTGCTCTGAGATCGATATTTTTCGAATTAAACCTGAAAAAAGCGGCGAAGTTAAAGTATTGCATTATCTCGTTTATTTTTAACTTTAGGTCATAAATGAACATAAACAAACATGTAAGGAATTAAATTTTCGACAATTTTGGTCGTCACCTTTTCTTTCCTACAATCAATATTTAAGGTGGTATGCCAACGGCAAAGGAAAAGAACCGTCAAAATATTTTTTCGTGAACCATTCGACAATTGAATGTCTCTGTGACATGAAATTCAAACTATTTTTTATTAAAAGAGAAAGACAAAGAGAAAAAGATAGCGAGAGGGAGGATTCTTTTTCTTTTCTTCTTGAGTGATTGATTGAGAGTTTTATTATGCCTTGGAAACAATTTGAGGCAAAATAACAAAATAGTGACATAGTTTAACAAAATTTCCTACAAGTTTAGTCCTTACCATGTTTACCTAAAAATTGAATAATGGCCGAGTTATTGAAGAAAAACAATTTTTCATAAAATTCAAAATGGCGGACATAAGCCCATGGAGGATTTGGTCGCCATTTTTAATTTAGACTACCAGTGACCACCCCCCCCCCCCCCCCCCAACGGTTAAAACAAGAAAGAGCGACAACAGAATTTTTGTTATTTCAGGGGGATTATTTGGACATAGTGACTGGGCTAGCTCGTAACGAGGAGAGGCTAAACGACAACCCGCGCGGAAATTGAGTTCGGGCTTTGATCAGGCCCATCTTAATTTTCCCTAACTTTTATTAAGGCCCTAGTCTGGAAGTCTCACATGGGCCATCAGTGGCCGGTCACATTTTACTACCGAGGGCCATTGAAGGCAAAATAACCAGGGCCTTTAAAATTGCCTCAACGGTGCCTCATAACAAATTATTGCAGCCATATGCGTGTGTGTGCATTGTGGAAAAAGAAATATGTTATTTCAATACATTTGAGGCTTAGAATTCTGTCGCATATTTTGAGACACGTTTGATCCCGCATTGTTCGAATGAACGAACTGCGTGCGTGTTGGTTCAAGGCATCACAGCTCTCGTCAACTAAACGCATAGTTTAATTATTATATTTAATCGTTCTCGATAATTATTATGTCACAACATCTTTAGTCAAGCAATTCATACTGCTTTGTCCCTATAATAGCAAAGTCTAGTAGTATTGGGGATATCGTTACTAGGGAATCTACAACTACACCTCCTAAAGGCCTCCACTTGGTTTCCGTACTTAGACCATAGTTTTAGTCAACCTATCTACCTAACCATTCCCTAATAAGGGCCCCAGTCCGGCTCTTTTACGGAAAACTCTACTATGGAATCCACAAGTAATCCCTTGAAGGCCCCGAATTGTATTAGGGATGCCCTGCCAATTTTCCACACGGGAATAGTTGCAGGATGTCCAATCATTGGACTGGCTGATAGAGTTTCGTGGCCTTTGATTGTACTTCTAGGTGTGCCTGCGTGCCTTGCTCGCGTTTTCAACGTTCACATACCTTCACGAACGTTCTCGCGCGCACACGAGAAACGTGCACTCGGCCAACTTCATTGGCTGAATATGTCCGATTCTCGAATGTGATGCCAGCTCTCCTACCACGGAGACTGCTGGGCTACAACGTGTCAAATAAGGGCTTAGCGCCAGTCCTGTCGAGTCGGCACGCTTTATGCGTTAAGGAGGTTAGGCCACTATGGATCAAGACAATATAGACATATCTTGGGAATTTGTTTTTTTTTTTTCAGCGAAATAATAAAATTAATCGAAACTTCGTGCACACGCCTTTATTGTATCACTAGTGAACTATACAAAATAATTTCTTAGTGATTAATAACAAAATGGCGGCTGCACAACATTTCTCCGCTGACGCCTATTTTTTTTGGAAGAGTCCACGGGCGGAAACGCAGGTCGTGCCATTTTTGACCTGAAACAAGATAACCAAGTTTTTTTTTCGATCGATAAGAACATAATGCTTTTTTGAGCGGTTTATACTTTTTCAAGATAAGATTTATACTTTTTTGAGTTCAACTCATTTTATATATCTATTTATTTTGTTCAGAAAATTGAACATACCCCTCGCGAAAATTGAGTTCGGCCTTTGTACGGGGCCCACCTTAATTTTGCCGAACTTTTATTAAGGCAGTAGTCTGCTTTAGGAGCCGAAAAAAAAGCGTTTTTTCAACAATTTTTTTGAAAGGGAAGGAAATGATTGCGGTAAACGAAATTTTGAGACGATAGGATATTATATTCAAGCTTTAAAAAACAATTTTTATTATTACAAATTATTGAAATTTGCCAAAGTTGTAACGATTTTTCTGGGGCGCCTGGAGTGTGCACTCGTAAATCGGTGCCGGTGATGGAGGTCGTGCGATGCATCTGAAACAGTGGAACCAAATTTTTTTTTAGTTTTTATAAGTTCCTTTTCTATATGAACTAAAAAAATACCGAAGAAATGACGAAATTCCAAATTTTTTCGAAGTTTGAAAAAAAAATTCACTTTTTTGAAAAAAAAAATTCACTTTAAGTTGCAAAACAAGTAATTTAAATAGTACTTTTGTCCAACTTTTTTAGTTCAAATAGAAGATAATTCAATACTGAAGCTAGATCACTTTGGTTTTTTTCGATCGGACATATATTGTTTTTACTATCGCCGGCACCGTTTTCCAAAACTTGTGAAAATGAAAACTCGAGAAAACGGGCTGTAAAGTTCTGCCCGAGCATTCGCACCTGCTCGACGCTCGGCCACTAAAACTGATCTAGCTTCGAAAATATGTCGAATTGGCCTCTAAAATTTTGAACACATATTCTTGGATAGTTTTGGAATAGATTTAAGACAAAAACGAAAAATCGATTTTTTGAAGCCTGTAAAGCAGACTACTGCCTTAAAGGCCTTTACTTGGTCTCCGTACTTAGACCATAGTTTTAGTCAACCTACCTACCCTACCATTCCCTAATAGGGGCCTGGTCCAGCTCTTTTACGGAAAACCCAACTATGGAATCCACAAATAATCCCTTGATGGCCCCGAATTGTGTTAGAGATGCCCTGTCAATTATCCGCACGGGAATCCAAATGCGAAAATCGCGCTCTACCTGACACCAGTCACTGCTGCATTTCCGGACTGCTGCCACTCGGTTTATCTTTCTTCATCGTATTTTGTCAATAAAATGGTCTATAATTTCCTATTTTTTTTTACCTCTGGATATAAAACTCCTCTGCTGTCTGATATATATTTTTTTTTAAATAAAAATACATCTCGGAATTTATTTTCAATATTACAAGAACGTCGCCAAGCGGCACACACAGTCGCAGCTTTGCAAAAAGTTGCTAACTTTGACCATCCAATGTTTCGACCTAGGAAT
This sequence comes from Ophion ventricosus, assembly GCA_963932345.1. Classification (NCBI taxonomy): domain Eukaryota; kingdom Metazoa; phylum Arthropoda; class Insecta; order Hymenoptera; family Ichneumonidae; genus Ophion; species Ophion ventricosus. Next base: position 24,552,309 of record OZ010718.1, on the reverse strand, counting down.
GCCGAATCTCACCGACAACAGTTTTTTTTTCGGGTACTATAAATTTCAATAAATTCTGTCGAAAGTGCGATTGTTCGGACGAGAAGTGTCTTAACATTCATCGGTGAAACCGTCCTCGATCCTCCTTGAATGGCACTCACACTCCAAAGAGGTTCGTGCAAGGAGCAAACCGATGACAACATCCTCGTAACTTTCATTCAACGTCCCTTGCTGAATAAAAATATGATACTCTGTCCAAGAGTGTGATAATTGTGTCACAGCGAATTACGATGTGGACTGACGAGTTACGCGGACTCGTGGCACGCGTTAGAAAATTTCATAGACGTGTAAGGAGGAACGCGAGCTATTGGATTCCACGCTGATGTTATTTTCTATGAAAATTATTAATCGTACAGGATATACTACGTAGCCGAGCCGGCTTTTCTCCAAAGGGAGTCACGGAGAGAAATTTTTGATGTTTTCAACCATATTTTAACTATATTTTATATTTCCCTGATTGGACGACATTTTATAGCCGTAGTTATTGCCAAAAATATAGTACTACTTAGTGATATTTTAACAATTGCATAAATTATGTACATATGTTAACCGCAACCACTAATCTTACAAGCATACATTCATTGTTCAATGCTATATGATATTGTAGGTTTTCATAAATTGGATATTTACTTACACTATCAAAAAAATTAACGCCCCCAAGATCCGAATAATGAACACGACTAAAATATACACTGCCGGTCAAAAGTTTCGATCCACTAGTCGAAATTTCTTACCGCACTAAAAGTTAGATAGTGGACTCAAAAATAAAGATAATTGAATTTCCCAAGTGGCGTTTTAAAGAGGACCAATTTACCTTTATTTTGCTTTTCTAAAAAATTGTTTACGATTTCTTTTCGCCCCGGTACGCACTTTTGAACGTGGCCATTTTTCAGCTATTTTTTGGCCGTCGAAAATTAACTGCGAACTTTTGTGAAGATTTTTTCCACGGTAAACTTAAAAAGGGTATTAAAACCTACATTTTTGTTTTTTAGAAAGTCTTGTACAATTTTTTTTCGCCCCAGTATTACATTTTTAGCTAAAAAAAGACATGTTTTAGAAAAAAAGGCGTTATCGAAGAACTATGGGGTTTCAGAAAAAATGTCAAGAGGGTAAAAAGTTGCATGGGTTCACACTGGAGTGGCAAGAATTTTTTCAGAATTTTTTTTGACATTTTTTACCATTTTTGGTTGGAACTTTGATGAGTGGAGAGGCTCCACTTGGGTATTATGGGACAATCTAGGACAATATATTAAGAACGGAAATTTGTTTACATTTTTATTTTTTATTAACTACAATTTTTCTAAATGTTTTTTTAATTTATGAAAATAATGAAAAAATGAAAATGAAAAAATAAACAAAGTTCTAAAAAAATTGTAGTTCATCAAAAATAAAAATGTAAACAAATTTCCTTTCTTAATAGGGTGACAATGATAAGGTGGCAATGTCTTAAACTACTAAACCGTGCATGCTCTAGCTGCAAATGATTTACGTCTTCGCTATAAGTAAACAATACCATAATTTTTTTTCCGACTATAGTCACTTTTCATAAGGTCTTTTTAGCAAATCATACTCGATAAACGTTAATGTTAACCATATGAATCGTACAAATATCAATAAAATAGTTGAAGTTTGAAGCGAAACAAACCTAACTTACAGTATACAACATTAGTATTTGCACGTTGATTTTGTCATAGCAATGAATTAACGATATCAATATTGTCAAGCCTTTTACAATAGTTAATAATTATTGCCCTCCTGACGCCCAACGTTCTTCGGCAAGGACGGATTTACATGTGAAAAATTTAGCTTGGATCTTCGGAGGTTATAGTTGACTTAACCGTATTATAATTGCGGTATCAATAAACTATAGACAATTTTACTATTCCCTTTTTCACCATAGGCGTTTGTTGTGAATATCATGACTTTTCCTCTGTGAAACCTCGGACCGATCGCAATGGCTAGTAAAAATCCCTCCCGTCTCCTTCCGGCTGCCTCTGTGACACCATCAGGATTGCCGAGAATCTCTTACGTAAAACATTCAAGCGACGATCTCCTCGGCGTCGAGTTCCTCTCCACCTCATCAATCGCGGGCTTCCCGAGAAGTAAGAGAGGCTACCGCGTGATACCGCGAGAAAGTTACTAGACGACATCGCTGAGATACCTCCTCTCCTGCCACCTTGCTTGGGCGTAATACGCCCGAGGGATGCCTGTATTCTTCGAAGGCCATTACGACCTCGTACTTTACTTTTTTGTTTTGGTTCGAATATCGAACTCGATCGAAAAACAGACGAATTGTATTCAGAAAGAAAGGAAATAAATTATCGGAACAAATTGATTATCGGAGGAAAAAGAAAAGTTAATGAGCAGGGATTGTTTTCTTATTTTCCATAGACCGGCTGCATTATTTTCGGTATTACGTTCGGGCACGGTTTTTCAGCCAATTATATCCTACGTAACCACTCCGACTTCTTGGTTGGTCTTTTACTTCTTTTTTTTTTGCGGAACTTTCGATAACTTCCTAAGGGGCGAGATGTGTTGAGGAAATAAGTCGAAAAAATTGCTGCCCGATCGTAGCGAGGAATACGTTGCAATTAAACAATGGAGAATAAAATTATAATTTATTGCGAAGAATGGTTCACGCTTCTAAATTACACTGCTCGCCGCTTTCCGTAATTACGGCAGCCTTACTTTCCTATTTATTCGTTGATTTATTAAATTGAACGGTCTTCATTGTAAACCTCAGGCGAGAGAGCAAAGCGCGCCCGAGTCTATCATTTGCGAAGTTGTTCCGTACGCTGCACACAGGGTGTCTCGAAACTCGGCGCTAGATCTCAACGTTGCGGGCACGAGCGTGAAATTTCAAAAAGAAAAGTCCTTATCCGTTTGACTGTAGGACGTACGACTGGCTATATATCGAATAATCTGTGAGAGCCCAATCGGCTGCGCCGACAACGTAGCCACGTGAGTCGGGGCGTGGAGTGGGGGGAGTGCGCGCCCCGCCCACTCGAGGCCAGAAGGCTCATCCGATTGGTTATTCTTATTCGGTTAATATCTCAGCTACGGTGGATCGGAGAAAGAAATGTCCGAGGACTTTTCATCTCAGAATTTCGCGATCTACCAGTACCTTATGATAAAGCGGTCCTGTTTCTTGGACCACCCTGTAGAGTGAGTTTACGCGATCGATGAGTATAGGCGACAGGATGACTGTGCTCCGGAGTAGTACTCTTCATTCCCATTGCGCCCACCCGCTCCCGCGTGCCCTCGAACTGACATCCAACACACAAACATACACACCCTTTTGTGTACATAATTGTACATTCGGATCGAGCCTGTATTGCCAAAAAAAAAACATAGTTCTTTACTCAGCTGAAGTCTGTGATCGAATGCGGATACGAGACAGAACGCACGAAGGAACACTCGGAACGAAGAGAGAAATATCCCCTGCGCACTTTTTGTGGGCGGGAGAACCACACGAAAAATCAAAAAGTAGGCCAACCGGTTCCACACAGATGAGAAGTTCTACTTGTCTTTCGCAACTTTAACTCCCCTCTTCTCCCCCCCCCCCCCAACCCTCACCATAACCGTAACCGACAACGTATTACGATTGAAAAACGAATTTTCGAATCGATATCCGCTTTAAGGGACCAAGGCAATCATGACTCAGCCACAATCTTCATATTAAATACGATCCTTTTCTCGACTCTTCGCCTCAAACTTTGTTCCTTCTTTTGCAATTATGACATATTTATTATATCGTCATAATATTTTACTCGATAATGTTCCTATGACTTTTAATTTTGCCTCGAACTTCCGTATATACTGATAAACCCAATCATTCTGATATTCATTTTGGTTTAATTGGTTAGAATATTATCGTCAATTTCACTTTGCCTCGAATCATTTAACCCCAATGGTCGAATACTCGTTCGGATTTGTCTGATTTGCATATTATCATTTTACCTTATATTTGCATTAAACTACTTGATCCGAATGGCCAAGTATGCGCGCCTAAAGTTTCGTCATTAGGGTTTTCAAAGTGGTATTAACGTAACCGACAAAACAAAATTCGTAATTTTTTTTTTCATTCGCCGTTTACTCTTTTATTTGCAGGATGAGCGATTAAAATACTGTCTGATGCATTTTACTATAGGCTTCACATTCTGCGAGACTTCGTCAGCGAGTGACGTTTCCTTTGCTTACGTAACCGGGGATTCCCCGCTCGAACGCTCGTACGAAATCGTTGAAGTTGAGCGGCGCGGCGTGTTCGACTAGACCTTTCAAACCTCTTGGAAAACAATGAGGGAATTTCTCACGTATTCATATAGATCAATTTGTCCGTTTTGTTAAACATGCTGTACTACCGTGGTGCATACATTAACGTACAAACACGACATAATTCGTTTGCGCTAATCGTAGCGAAATTTATTCGGGCTCACCTAATAGTACAGGCCGTAACTATGCTCTTGGTTCTCGCTCCCCGATCGTATGCAAATCGGTAGAAATGCCATTTCGCGCGCGTTCAATGGATAGCGATAATTTCGTCACTCGCGAATAGGGGACAAAAAAAAAGTCTTTCTCGAATTACATGACTTTGCAGCCGTTCGATTTATAATCGGAAAGACCTTCCGTGAGGTTTCGGTCCTACATATATATATATTTGAAAAATATTGTTATTATTTCATCATAGAAAACACCGATATTTGGAAAAAATAAAGAAGACAAATTTTTAAATTTATAAAAAAAAATTGAAAGAAAAATCTTACCACGATGGGTCAGGCGGCAAAAAATGCTAAATGTATCATATTTTTTTTACAAAAAAAAAAAGATAATCAAGAATCGAAAGTGGCGTTCTTTGAAAAAATTGCGTTTTTTTTTAAACTAAAAAATCATCTCGAAGATGAGTTTGAATAATTTTCAAATATTTCTTTCATAAAGAACATTTCAAAACGAAGAATTAAAAAAAAAAAATATCTTAATCGGTCCATTTTTCAGAAAGTTATGAGCACTGGAAAAAGAAACGGTCGATTTTTTCAAAAAATCCCAACGTATTTGTGATTATGTAAAAAAATTTGAAAAAAATCACAAGCGTTTTAAGACGAAAAAAATAAACATATTAAAGTTTCAGCCAAATCGAAAAGGGTCGGGTCGGAAATCGGTTGATTTGGCGTTGGAATGCCCCATATATATATGTCATATGGCAACGACGCATGGTCGTTTACACGACAATAAATACTCGGCATGTGTGTGCATACCTGGAATAATATTATTCCAGGTATGCACCCGCATACCTGGAATGATAAATACAACTACATATTCTTGAAGAATCAATAAGCGTGTGAAAAAAAAATCAGAAAGAAAACTAGAACAGTTTAACAGTTATTCCATCCTAAAAATCTCCTCCAAAACAGCGCTGTAGACTACAATACTACCCTAATTTACAAATTTCGATTAAGGTCTTCTATAGCTTCTATAGTCTCGACAAGGCGTTCTTCTATAGCTTTATTTCTTTTGACGACCCATTCAGGACACTATTAAGTGATTACCTACAAAATTTCAAAAGGATTCACCGTTGTGTATTCGAGATATTGGCAATCAAAGATTGCACGGTTTTACACGTGTTTTTATGGGGAGCAGTGGAAAATTTCACATTTCACGCAATAACTTCGAAACTTTTCTACAGATTTTTTTTTTAATTCTCCTTTACAGAGGATCATATGATGAAGTGGGTAAAAAAAAAAATTATGAATTTTGACCGTTTAGTTTCAGAAATATAGGGATTTAAGGGGAGAAAACCCTTTAGACGCCCGAAAATGAACCATTTTTTGTGAATTTTTTTGAGGGCGATGAAATAATCGCATCATTTTTAAATTTTAATGTGATTTTATTATAGGTTTAAAGAGCTCAAAAACATTTTTTTTTACAAATGAAAATGGCGACGTTATAGCCTTTAAACCCCAGGCGTCTTTCCTGTGCCATCAAAAAATTCTCCATTTTTAACATTTTTACTGTTCATCCGAAACAGAAAACAAAAATATTTTTCGATTACTGATACATGTAGGGGAAGGATAAACCTATAAAATTATAAAAAAAGTATAAAATTGAAAATTGCGCAGGCTTTTTAACCACAATTTCAAATTTTAGTGATTTACCGATCGTTCAGCGATTCCAGGCCCATTAAGGGGCCAGTCCACTTTGGAGCCACGAAAAAAGGCTATTTTCGCGATTTTTTTTTTGAGGATTTTATAAAAGATATGAATATAAAAGTTGTTGGGCTTGATATCATCATTACTTTATAAGTTTTTACATCTCGATAAGATGTACAACCTACATTGTAAGGATATTTCGCAATATTTCCAAGCTTTCATCGATTGAGCGGAGAATAAACTTTTCAACGTGACTGTGATGAGACTACTAACCTTACGAATGTAACGAGATGTTTCTTCGATGTTTCAGACTCGAGCCAAGATGACGAGTATAGTGGCGGACTTTGTCCACGGTTACCGGGATCTCATGGACAACAAGTCGGGTAAGCGAATTCTTTTTTTTTTTTTCTTCATATCCCGAAACGTGAAAACTGTCAAACAAAAAAAATTCCTTTTTTTTCGGCGCTCTTCAGTATCGGGTCTTCTACACGAGGAAGCAAGAAAAAGAAAGAAAAAAAAAACGTAAGAAAACCAGGAAATTTTATTTTAGTTGCGTTGATTCTTCAACGATTTATACGAATTCACGAATTTTCACCAGATTTTGCGTGGAAAACTCGCGACAATTATAACAATTGGTCCCGAATCGTAAGTCACGTCACGCTGGTGTGTACTTTGCATAGGACGCGTCCACGGGACTTCCGGTCAGTTAATTCGCTCGTGACTTCGTACGTGTCACTGAAACCCACATGTGACTGCAACATTCTGTCCCCGGACTTCCTTTTTGTTTCTTTTTCCTACGAGCGTCTCTGCCACCGTTATTTCGTAACACGTGTGCACGTATACAGGGTGGCACGAAAAGTGACGTTCGAAAGGAAAATGTAGATGTCGCGTATCAATACCTAGCCGACATTCAGACCCATGCATGTTCCACGATATTTTTTATTTTTTCCTTCTACGTGTGCACTTTCCTCGCGATCTTATTTTACTTGTGTTGTCCTTATGAAGTGCACTGTCGGGCAATAAATAAATTGCCAACTGTACACTTACGTTGATGCCCTAGATTTTGATAAGAAATTTATTTAAAAAAAAAGCTTTGAAAGAATCAATCACTAAAGTTTAGATGACAAAAAAAATGAGGTTGAAATTTGCATCTTTTCAATGCAACGATTTTCTCTCTTAATTTTTTATTTATTTTTATTATTATCAAAACCTTTTTTTTTGGCAAATTGTGGTGGTAAATGCCTAATAAGAGAATGCAAAAGTATTCCAGAGATTTTTATCAGCCAAAATGGGATTTTATCGATCGAACAAATTCATTTTCGTTGCGTTCGAACGATCCAAAATTATGTTTATTAAAAAAATATATATTTATTCTAGTCTTATTGACGTCGAATTGCTTTTGAAAACGCGTGAGAGGAAAGTACATACACAAAAGAGTGAAACAAAAAGAAAAACCTGTGTTACAGATAAACTCGTAAAAAAAAATCATTATTTTTTCTCGATAACTAAAAAAGATCGTAGAACATACATGGGGGTGATGTCGTATTGGTATCGATACGAGGCATCGAAATTTTCCTTTTAGACGTTACTTTTCGGACCATCCTGTAAATGTGTGTGTGTGGATGATAAATATATATATATATATATATATATATAATTTCCACTGAGATAAATTTTGCCGAGCCCATCGCGAAAAACGTTCAATCAAGTGCGCGCGATTGAAACGCAAACGCTGAAAGCCGCAATGGGAACGCGCCATTGTTCACGGATTTCCGGCCGGTTTGATCTCTTGTTTGCTTTCTGTTGTTGTTGTTGTTGTTGTTGATGTCTTCTTCCTTTCGTATTTTCATTCGAGATTGTACGGAATGCAATGTTTCACGTGTACCCCCCCCCCCTCTATTTAACGCGCGTGTATATTTCGGGACGTGGGAGAAGGAGAGAGAGAGAGAGAGAGGTAGAAAGAATGTAAGAAAGAATGAGAGGGTGTAATCCTTCTCCGGGTTGAAGCTTTTCAACAATCCTAGCGCGATCCTCCTACCCTTTCTCTAAGTTCCTGCCTGCGGTTCTTACATTTTTATATAATATATCTATACATATAAAAAAGAGTTCGTTGACTGACTGACTGAGTGACATATAGACAACGCATAGCCTGAATCGCTGAAGATAGAAACATGAAATTTGAACGATATGTTCTTTAGGAGGTATAGATGTCCACTAAGAAAGATTTTTTTTTCGAAAATCAGGGTGACATGGGGTGTGAAAGTTTGTATGGGAAATTGTATTCCTTGCGTGTATCACAACTCGAAACTTGGAATATACAGTAGAGCGTTGATTAGCCGAATCAGTTGGGACCGGGCGCCTTTCGGATCGTCAAAAATTCGGATAACCGAACAGCAATATTTCGTGGGCGAACAAAAATGTTGATTCTTTAAATATAATAAAATATATATTAAAAATACAATGAACATTAATATGTTAATAATACGAGTAGATTTTTGGTGAATTGCAAATAACAATTGTAACATTTAATGATATAGAACGAAGTTAAATATGTATTTAAAAATAAACATCTTTGAGTACTTAATCTATTTACACTATCGGCGAAAAGTTGCCGGACAAAAATTTAACGAAGTTCCGGAACGATTTTTTATGCCATTTCGCCGATAGTTGGCATAAATGAATTTAATAAACGGCATTTTGAAGGAGAGGAATTCTCGTTCATTCCGTTTTTTTTTTACTTTTTACTATTCTTTTTTTACCACTAGTACCCTTTTTCGAAAACGATAATTTTTAGCTTTTTTTTATTCCTTTTCCGGTGGACACCGTTTACAGACAAATTTTTTTTTATGCACTTCTTTGACCGGAATCATAAAGGGGGAAGCTCGAGCTTCAATTTTATTGTTTTTTTTTTTAAGCTTCGTACGATTTTTTTTACTAGATATTTTCATTTAAAAAAAAGAGACAATTTGAAAAATAACGTGTAACGCGAAAACGACAAGGATTCAAGGAAAAACTCAAGATAGTAAAAAGTTGAATCGGTTTTCGTTGAGTTCGCGAGAATTTTTTCAGATTTATGTTCGAATTTTTTTTTCACCTATTTTCGGTAAAAATGTTTTTTTTTTTCGAAAAATAAAATGTTCGAAATTTTTTTTTGCATATCGTACATTGCGTACCATGGAGACAAAGCCCCTGTCTCCGCGATGCACACGATTATTTATATACCAAAACCATATTTTCCGAGCGTTTGTATTGTTAGATACATATGGCTGCAAGCATGTGCCGTAGCTTTGTTGCATATGTAAGGTGCATTGCACATGGAAGCACGCGGGGGTGGGAGAGGGGGGGGGGCGGATCCCCCCGTAGACACCAAACGTAGCTTTGAAATGTATCAGCACATACACAAATGCGTCGTACGTCGATTCATAGAGGTCTTTTGATTTTCATGACAATATTTCGTGTGTCGTCTTTGTCGCGGCTTCCTTTGGGTCTGGCGGCGTGCATTGGAGCCACTCGTCGCTGCTATGTTTTTCAATATCACTCATCGTTTATTTAATTTTTTTTATTAATGATTTATGTCGCGGCAAGATGGACGATGCTTTGTCGCGGTAACACGTGAAAGTGAGGTTGTGTTGCTTCCCGCCAATACTGCCTCAACGTACACAATAATTTCTCGACCAAACGACTGAGAGCAGCACCTTACGACTGACAGCTGTTGTACAGGGACGTTTTACAATTTTTAAATCCTAGGACGTAAAATGCCTCTTTTACGTACCGTTTACACGCACGAAAAAGCGAGAAAAACATGGTTGTGGTATATAAAAATTATTATTTACATAATGTTAGTATGTTTGTCAGTGCAAATGTAAATGCGTATGAAAAAAACTGTGATTCTATGTTAACATCACTGTCCTTTTACCATAAAATGGATTATCCGGAGTACTCCTGGTCTCGATTAGTCCGGATAATCGGGATTCTACTGTGTGTGTGTGTGTGTGTGTGAATATATATGCACACATATATATACACACACACATATGTATATGTATATGGCCGGTTCTAGCTTCGCTTGAGTCCGGCAACGAGAACGAAACGCTCGCTAAAAAGCTTTTGTACCATCCTCCTTATTATTCCGGCGGTTCCGAGCCTCCGGCGCGAACGAAAGACAGAGAGGGTGAGAGAGAGAGAGAGAGAGAGAGAGAGAGAGAGAGAGAGAGAGAGAGAGAGAGAGAGAAAGAAGAGAGGCACCTAGGAAGTCAGGAACAATTTTCTGTCTCGTTGCCTTTCTTCCAACTTTGTCATTAAAATTCACAATTTTTGCCGAGAACTTTGGGACAGCTCTACTTTTCGTAAAAAAAGAAAAGTGTTCACGTCTGGAATATCACAAAGCCGAAGAATTTCGCGTTATCGGAATATTTCGATCGAAGTTTACCCTCTTTGTTTCGTTGTTACTGGAATTATTCAGAGTCCTCGTTCGGGACTGGGATATCTATATGACACACCACATATATGTGATTTTAGTCGAATTTATCGGACTATATATATCTGTATGTGTAAATTGTCTGGTAAAAAGACGACAACGATCTACCGGGTCCTTAAGGTATTACTGGATGTACCGTCGGGCAAAAAGTTAGTCCAAAATGGGCGTATTGTTGATTTACAAGTCTAGATCACGAAATACATGTTTAGCCTTACAGATAGCTAATTTAATAATAAATTAATACTTAGAAACGTTAATTTTCCACTTTTAACAATAATTGAAGTCAAATTCGACGGTATTGGCGTGTGCTTGACTGAGGTTTTGTCAGTGACTGTACATCTGTTTCAACTGTCAAACAACAAAAAATTCTCAATTTTTACATTTAATCAATATGTTCAGATCATTTTATTATTATCAATAATTACCCAAAAACTTAAGTTACGGTCTCATTGATCTTACATTAATTCTGGAGTCTCTCCGGAGAAATTTGTAATGCTTTCTGCTCTGGGAATTTTTATTTTTCAACAAATTGTACCATTTTTATCCAGTCCATAGGATGTGGAAAAAAAAGTAAAATCATTATTTCCACAACTGCATCTTTCCGTCTCTTGGACTTTGTAAATTTATATAGGAAGGTATACTTCAGGAGAAGACGATAAATCATTGACAAGTTTGGAATAATTCAGAATAAATTTGAACGCAATGCAGTTCTGCCGTCACATGGAAGAAGGCGGCATCTACAGATGATGTTGTTTTGAGATAAATAGCAAAACGTAAGTTTTTGATATTTCACAGCTCTGGGATGCAAATATCTATAACTGTTTGTACTGTTAGGATGTCTGCTAGGAACGCTTGTTCAACTATGAAAAAATAATAATGAATAATAATGAATAAAATAATTTGATAGAAATGGAAGAAGCTATTAGAATTGTAATTTTAATAAACTAACACTATGTCAATATTATCTCAAAGGCGGCATCTACGTAGAAATCCCGAATTAAATTAGTTTATGCCATAGTTAAGCCAATTACAGCATTAATTTTTAATAAAACAAAATTAAGAATGGAAACAGATTTATTGAGATCACAAATCAAGCATATTTTTCCTTAAGGCCTTAGACCATCTAGAGGCCAAAAAGGGCATACTTTGTGATTTTTTTTTTAGCGAAACCATAAAATAAATCGGAATTACAAAATAGGGGTTTCATTATACACGTAATTGACTATACAAAATTATTTTTTCACAGCGATACATGTCAAAATGGCGACTGTGCAGCATTTTTTCGATGACGCCTCTGTTTCTGGAAGGTCAACGGCCGGACCAACAGCTCCTATAATTTTTCAGTTGTGATGAGACACTGAAGTTTTTTCGATCATATATAAGAATAGCTATAGAAGTACGTAGGAATTTTTTGATATATTGTTTTTTGTCAAAATGGCGCATTTCAAAAACAAAAAGTATAAAATGCCATGAGAAAATTGTCCGAAAATTGTTAAAAAAAAAAGGATTTATGCAATATAATAAAAAAAATCCTCCGCAGTGCCTCAGAAAATGTAACTCTACATATACAGTTAAAATTTCAAGTGAATCGGTTGAAATTTATTTGAGTTATGAGTCCGGCCGACTTGAAAAATGTAGTTTTGAGATAAACGCGTTTAAAGTTAGTAGAAAGTCACGACACGAATGAAGAGGGGTTGCGCTAGAATTCGAAAATCGAGTACTTAGAGATTTTTCACACCCATAATCATTTGGAATATAATTGTATAGGTACTAAGGCACATTTTTAACAGAAAAAAAATCGTTTTTTGGAAAAGCCTAGAGTAGCCTAAGGCCTTAATCAATATCGCGGCCTCGCTGGTGCGGTTTTTTTGTTGTTGTAGAGTTGAGCGAAGTTTCTGGCAAATTCTTCCAGAACCTCTTTCGGTTTTCAGGAAGAATTTTCCGTATACTGTGGATGTTGTTTTCTTTTTTTTTTTTGCTTTTGGAAAGCCGACTGGACCATTTTACGCATCTGGTAATGTGTACTGTCCTTTCTCATATTGGCGATTTTCGGGAAGTAAATCTCCTTATATCCCTCATCGTCGTCATACGTTAATTTATATTTAAGTATAAATTCGCCCCGAATAGCCTTTAAGCACACAATTTTTCCGAGATGCGGACGATTCGGGTGCTTGAGCTTTATGGAAGATGAATAGAAATGAGATGAAAACAAAAAAAAAAAACTGACACGAGAAATGCCGGATCTGCGAATTATTCTGGAGGCGTTCATGGGTGACCATCCCGAAATGATAGTCCGAGTGTAATTACCGTATTATTTAATATACCAGAACGATGGGAAATTTTGTACTGATTCCAACGGTACCAAAAACTCATTCTCGATTTTTTGTAGATGCTGCCCCTTCTTCCATATGACGGCAGAGTTACAGTTTTTTTATTCGAGGGGAAACAAACTCTACAAATAATAATCAATTGTCAACTATTAATTCTTGATCGATGAATGAATAAGAATTAATTTTAACCCAACCCACGACTTTCGTTTTTCCTCCGCACCAGCAACGTGAATTCGTTTCTTTTTTCTCCTGAAGAAATCATTAATCGTTTATTCATTTTTTTTTTTTTTACATTTTTCTTCTCATCAGATAAACGAGAAGCCTGTCCGATGAGCGAGTGATTTTTTTTTCTTATTACCGTAACAATTATCTCGGGAGCTGGCGCGTCGCTCATTTTCGACACTTGGTCGTGGATTCCAACGAGCACAAATATGCATTGTGACGTGTGCGACCATTGTTCTATGTGCTCTATATATACATCGCGAGCATCAATTTCATACTCGCCCGACGATGTGCCGAAGCGAATAAGAGAAACAAGAAGAAAGGAAGAAAAAAAAAAGAAAAAATTCCAAGATCGTTATTTTTCGCCGTCTCTTGGCGTACTTGAAAAAAAAAAAAAAAAAAAAAAAAATAGAAACAAAAAGGGAAAGCCCTGCATTTTTCGAGAAACAAAAACGAATTTGAGAAGAAAAGAAGAGAAAAAAACCACCGAATAGGCAAAAAAAAAACGAAAAACCAACTTTGAAAACAAACCCAAATTAACATATATAATAACAAACGCTTTTGAAGAAAAATAATAAAGAACAAAAAATCGAGAACGAAGAAAAAGTAGCTTAAAATTTGCCGATACATTTATAAAAGGAAAATAAACCGAAACAAATAAATAAAAAACAATGAAAGTAATAAAAAAAGAGAAATAAACAATAAAGAAAACGAATGACAAATATCAGTGAACTCGCCAGCGTATTCCGAAAAATGCAACGTTTCTCATTCATTCTTTACTGCTTATTTTTTTTTTCTTCGTATTTTTCAACTAGTTTGAACATTTCCAAGGACTTCCGCTGTGATTGGATTCACGTCTATTAGCATCGTCGATTTTCGCACGGATGATTGTTTTGTTTTTCTTCGTTTTTTTTTCCACGTGTAGCGCAGTCAAAAGATATTCACCGTGCGAATCGTAATTAGTGTTGTTGATCGTCGTGGGCGTTTGCAATTGTTGTCGTTGCATTTATCATACGTTAATTGTTACTCCGACAGATCCCCGAGTGAACGATTGGGCGATGATGAGCAGTCCATGGCCAACGGTCCTTATATGCATATCTTACGCATACTTCTGCAAAGTTTTGGGCCCGAGAATGATGGAGAACAGGAAACCCTTCGACCTCAGAAGTCTCCTCATATTTTACAATCTCATACAGACACTCTTCTCGTCGTGGATCTTCTACGAAGTAAGTTACTTCTTTTTTTACTTTGCTGCTCTTTTGGTGTTTGAAAAGTTTTTTTTCTTTTCTTTTTTTCTTTTCAACCTCCAAACCAAAATTTTCTTTTCTTTTTTTCTTTTCAACCTCCAAAGCAAAATTTTCTCTTCTTTTTTTCTTTTCAACCTCCAATACGTTCAACCTTTTTTTTCCATCGAGCTCCCTTCTCCTCGACGCATTTTATTTTCTTAACCCAACATGTCTCGAGTTGTAGGGCATTTATATATTCCACCGGTATATACACGTTTATATATTTGATATAAAAAATAATTAAATGCGATTTTTTGAGAATTGAAAAAAAAAAACGAATGATTTTTTATCTGTAATTGTTCTTACATGAAAATGATTAAAAATAATAAATAGAAAAATAAAATATAAAAAAAACATTGAACGTCCATTTCTTGAGGCTCGAAAAATACCTTTAATTCTTCCCATACGAAAATTATCAAAAATAATAAATAGAATAATAAGAAAAATATATAAACAATAATCGACGTTGATTTCTTGGGACACGAGAGAAAAATTATTTTTTCGAGTTCCAAGAAAGCACCTTCAATTATTTGTTATATATTTTGAAAAAATTCTATTTATTATTTTTGATGATTTTAAAATAGCAAAAATTATAGGTCAACAATCATTTTTTTTTTGCAAGTCCCTAGAAATCATCTTCAATTATTTTCCAAATATTTTATTTTATTATTCCATTTATTATTTTATATTTTTTAATAATAATTTGTTTCATACTTATATATAGTATCGAGAATTAAAGGGAAAGAATTGCTCTTTTTCCAAGCCTCGAAATAGCACTATCAATTATTATCGTTATTTTGCATATAAAAAAACATCTAGGTTTAATGAATTTATTTTTCAATAATTTTTCAATCCAATTATCTTTCATACATTTTCATTTATTATTCCGTTCGTTATTTTTTTTATTTTTCAATAATAATTTATTCCATACACCTATACATAGTATAGAAATTGAAGGAATCAGAGGGAAAAAATGGCTCCTTTTTTCCAAGTCTTGAAAGAACCCTTCAATTATTATCATTATTTGACAAATAAAAATACGTTCGGGTTTAAGTATCGCGGTTGTCCGTACGCGAAATGTTTCAGCGGTACACTCTACCAGCAATCGCTGGAGATTCGGCACGCGATTAGTATGTTGCTCTTGTGCACCGAACTACAATATACAGTTACACTCCGGTGTTACTTCTACACCACTTGCGGGCACTATATTCTCAACTGTGTGCACAGTAGCGCGCGCGCGCGCGCGCGTTAAGCCAGAGAAGCGAGCTACCTGCTCGGAAGACACGAGACCAATCGATCTCCGCGTGACCTGTACGCCCGTGTATGCTCAAATGATCGTTTGTGGAAAAAACGAATTGCAAAAAAAGAGAGGGAGGAAGCAACCTAGCTTTCGATGGAGCAGTTTGCGGCAGTGCCTGGCTGATGGCCGTGTACGAAATGAAGATGGATGAGGAAGGATTTCTTTTGGAAAAATCGTCCAAAAGTTGGTCGAAAGATCGTATTTTATATATATATATAGGAAAAAAAATAAGAAAAAAATATTTCGAGTAATTCCACTAATGCAAAATTCTACACCATAAAGTACTTTCTGCCTTGCGTCAAATGACCGTCACTTTACCTTGCGTGAAACGACCCATACGATAAGAACAGGTAAAATAACTGTCACTTTTCCATTGCGTAAAATGACCGTCACTTTTCCATTGTGTCAAATGACCGTCACTTTACCTTGTGTGAAACGACCCATACGATAAGAGTAGGTAAAATAACTGTCACTTTTCCATTGCGTAAAATGACCGTCACTTTTCCATTGCGTCAAATGGCCGTCACTTTTCCATTGCGTAAAATGATCGTCACTTTTACATTGCGTAAAATGACCGTCACTTTTCCAATGCGACAAATGACCGTCACTTTTCCATTGCGTCAAATGACCGTCATTTTTCCATTGCGTCAAATGACCGTCACTTTTCCATTGTGCTAAATGACCATCACTTCGTCATTGCGTCAAATGACCTTCACGTTGACCTTGTTGTTGTCCAAAAGTTCCAAAAATCCGATGCTCCGAACAATTTTTGGACAACAACTTTTCCAAAATACGCCGCATCCGTTATTATTTCTTCCCTTTCTTTTTGTTATAATTCGAGCCTTTTGCAGATTTAATTTGCAGATATCTCCGAAAAACGATCTTAAAGAATGTTCGAGTGATTTCCGTAGGTTAGATCTACTATCAAAAGAAATATCGTCATTAAAATCATTATGTCTTTGAGTCATGTTTCCACATGCATACGCCCAGCTGTTTTTTTTTACCTTGCATCGCATCGTTCAGATGTGAGTTAACGAAAAAGTAGGCCGATCGGTCACTCTCACCGCATACTTCTTCCGCATGCATGCTTGCACCATCGGCTGCTCTTGTCTACCGAGCACGGAGACCACGATGGGCCTTCAGCCCTGGCGACACGGAAGAAGAGTCCCTTTGCGCGTGCTTCGACGATGTTGCTGACGATGCCGCGGTTTTTTTTTTTTTCATCGAGTGCAGTTAACCAAAGAGATTCGTGCCATTTCTTCGTGTCGTTATTCGTGAAGCACTTGTGCCAACGTGATTATATTTATTGACCTGAACAATAAAGATCCATGTGTGTGTATATATATATATGAAAATAAATGCATATGCAATAACTAATATTGATTACCTATACACGTACGTGAATAGTTCAACAAATAACCGCAAGATTAAATAGTCAATCAGTTCAATGGATTATTAAATCGGATATATCGGGGTGTATTGGAGTGCAGTCAAAATAATTGAGTTGAATATAATAAACGAATACGTTATGACGATGTTGAAGTTTGCATCGTTGCAATGCGATGAAAATTTATCATTTTCAATAATCATCTTGTTATTATCCACAATTTTTTACTCTTAGATTACGAGTATCACTCGAAAGATTGTTCCGGTTTTTTTTTTTCAAACTTTTACACTGTAAATTTATAACGTGTTTTGGGTGGCAACGAAAAAAATTTTAATTTCGTTGCAGTCCAACGATGCAAATTTCAAAGGCGCTACGATACGATTGCAAAAAAAAGTCCAATTCATCTTTCCCTTGCGATGGTTACCTTATTTGTTCGTTTATTCGTCGGCAATATTTGTATGATCTAAAAAATATATTTGGTCCAAAGAAAACACACACACACACACACAGAGAGAGAGAGAGAGAGAGAGAGAGAGAGAGAGAGAGATACAGAAAAAAAATATAGCTACAAATTTCGAATCAACCTGTAGGAAAAATCCATAAATATATATATTAGGATTTTTCCTACAGGTTGATTCGAAATTTCTAGCGATATTTTTTTTCGTCGGACTAAATATATTTTTTGTGGATTTTTCCTACAGGTTGGTTCAAAATTTGTGCTATAATTCCACTTAAGGCCTTAGGCCACTCTAGAGGCAAAAAAGGGCATATTTTGTGATTTTTTTTTTCAGCGAAACCATAAAATAAATTCGACTTACAAAATAGGGGTTTTATTATACACGTAATTGACTGTACAAAATTATTTTTTCACAGCGATACATGTCAAAATGCCGACTGTGCAGCATTTTTCCGATGACGCCTTTATTTCTGAAAGATCAACGGCCGGACCAACAGCTCCTATAATTTTTGAGTTATGATGAGACACTAAAGTTTTTTCAATTATATATAAGAATAGCTATAGAAGTACGTCGGATTTTTTTGATATATTGTTTTTTGTCAAAATGGCGCATTTCTAAAACAAAAAGTATAAAATGCCATGAAAAAATCGTTAGAAAATTGTTTATGAAAAAGGAACTATACAATATAATAAAAAAATTCTACGTAGTGCCTCAGAAAATGTAATTCTAAATATACAGTTAAAATTTCAAGTGAATTGATTGAAATTTGTTTGAGTTATGAGTCCGGCCGACTTGAAAAATGTTGTTTTGAGATAAACGCGTTTAAAGTTAGTAGAAAGTCACGACATGAATCAAGAATTCGAAAGTCGAGTACCTAGAGATTATTCACACCCGTAATCTTTTGGAATATAATTTTATAGGTACTAGGGTACATTTTTAACAAAATAAAAATCGATTTTTGGAAAATTCTAGAGTGGCCTAAGTCTATATTTTTTGTCTTTGAAACAAATCAATTTTTAAAACCATACAAATATTGCCGACGATGCATTCATTACTTGCCAAGGTATGCCCTCGTTTCGCTTTTACGGAATTCGTTGACACGAACTATTAACTTATAATTCGAAAATAACAATATCCGCAGCCGCCTTGCCCCCTGCTCGCCATTCGTCACAAATATTGCCGATAATTAAACGAATAAATACCGTAACGATCTCAAGACAAAGATATATTGGGAATTTATCTTCATTCGTATCATAACGTATCTGTTCATAATTCAATTAATTGGACCGTATTCCAATGTACCCCGATATTTCCGATCTAATCATTCATTTATACAATTTACTATTTGATTGTTCGATTATTCGTCGAACTACACACGTACATGTGTATAGTTTACACATATATTTACATACAAATACACTCAACAAAATTGTGTCGTGGACATTTTTTTTCCAAAATTGGCAAACTGACGATCACTTTGTGAAAAATGATTATATCTGTTCTAATAGACTCACTGTGAAGAGAACATTGTAATTGCAATTCGAGCATGCCCCTTAAGCAATTACTTTTCTCTCTTATGCTTCGTAAAACTTTTGCTTTTTTATTCCTCCAGAGAAGGTCTAAATATTTCGCAATCTCATTTCCACAACGACTACTCGCCTACCGTGGGAGGCGTCGCGCGTAAAATTGTCAAAAAAGAAAAAAGATTTGCAACTACTCAGCGTAGACGCGCCTATAACGAGATTCTCCCCCCGCGGACACTGTGATCGCGACGCGGCGATGAGTCGTCTTTTTCAGTTGAAAAATTATACGGGAGACCCATATATCGTCGAGGTTACAAATTAACGAACTGTGCACGAAGGCGCGCACGCGAGCTCTGTATGGGTGTGTACGTGCGCATGTGAGTGTGTGTGTGTGTGTGTGTACGTATATAGGTATAACGGTGTGGAAGCGAGAGGCCGATAATACGGCTCATCTACCCCGACTCGCATCTTCGAAGCGGTTAATCGAATTTAAATGAAATCCGTAATGGGAGCGTGGATCGATTAGTATAGAAGCGATAGACGCTTCGTAAGAGCTTTACGTACGGATATGTGTCTGTGTGCATTTTATATATACGTATATATAGACACACCATAAATTCACGTCTATGAAGAGGTACATCGGGGGATGTGAAGTTGTGGAAGGAAAAACTGTGCAGTCTGTGTGAGAGTGTCACGCGTAGCGTAATATTGAGTCTATGCATAATACCGTAGCGAAATTCAAGTCAATTTCAAATGCAAAAATATTTACCAAAAAAAAAAAGTGATTTTAACCCTTCTTGGTCAGCCTGGGTAGAATCGACTCGTCGATCAATTTTTGGCATAAGTATATAATTATTCCCGGCTTCGAATGGGACTGTATTCACCATCTTACCTGGAGTTTGAAGTATCCTCAGACCATAAAATTTACCCTCTTCACATGTCGGAATAAATACCTTTTTCGGAATGCGCACTATGCTACTATTTTTTCCCCAAAAGTAGCATATCTAAGGAGTATCACGTCCAAATTTTAGGTAAAAATGTTGAAAATTCATGGAACTACGATTTTTTTTTACCGAAAAAGTGTTTTCTTTTTGCGTTTTCACTTATGTATGAATTTTTTTTAACATGTCACCATTTTATTTCTTATAAATAATTTTTTCATACATCATCGAGAAAGTTCAAAGCATGTTCCATAATTTTTTGAACCACTTCGGACGGATAGTTTGGTCACAATCGACTCAAGTGTGACGACCGCGATTGAATTTGGAAGTGTGACCACGAAGGGTTTAAGTAGTAGTCTCGCCAAGGCGTTTTTCTATAGATTTTTATTTTTTATTTTGAGGACCCATTCAGGACACTATTAAATGATTACCGGCAAAATTTCAAAAGGATTCACCGTTCCGTTTCCGAGATATTGGCAATCAATGGGAGCAGTGAAAAAATTTCACATTTCACGCAATAACTTCGAAACTTTTCTACAGATAAAAAAAAATCTCAATTATAGAGGAACATATGACGAAGTGGGTAAAAAAAACAAATCATGAATTTTGACCGTCTCGTTTCAGAGATATAGCGATTTAAATTAAACAATGTGGAGCGACGCTAGCGCCACGAGACGACTGGAGCAGACTAGAACTAGATTACAGTAGTGTGTGCATATCCGTATACGCAGAGTATCCTACGTATTAGTAGCCGGAATGGATAGTCTGATACAAAAGTGAGGGTTGGGTAAACATTATATTAGATGTTTTTATCATTACTTTATAAGTTTTTACATTCCGATAAGATGTACAACCTACATTGTAAGGATATTTCGAAATATTTCGAAGCTTTCATCGATTCAGGGGAGAATAAACTTTTCAACGTGACTCTGGCGAGACTATTACCTTAATACACTAAATCCATTTTGTCCAATGATCCCATTTCATTCTGTTTCTGTTCAATAATTTTCTGAGATCTCTCCATGAGCTTCATTATCCCTGTATCATAGAGAGAGTCCTGAGATCTTTGGGCAAAGAAGTCATCCAAGTGGTTTTTGAGGACATTCTGGGAACTGAAGGTTTTATTATTATCTGCTCTGTAGCTCTAGATCAAATTTGTTTTTTTTTTGTCGTTTTAGGCTGTGAAAATCACTCAAACGTTTTTACACGTATTCTTATTAGAAATTAACGACTTCAATTTGGAAAAAAAAATTCTCTGGACAATGATGAAAATACAGAAACGAAAAATGCATTTAAAAAAGTCGTTGCCTTCCAACGATGCAAACTTATCGTCATGTTAATTCACGATTTCTGTCACGACAAATTGCTAAATTGAATCCACATCATTTTTGTCCCGTTTGCGAAAAAAAAACTGGCATTTCGTTTCAAACAGAAAATACGAGGTTAATCGATTGGATATTGTATGATTAAAGTCTTTGGATTATTGATTTAATTAATATTGGTGAATTCTGCAATACTGCATGGCATAGAAAAATCTTAATGGAATTAATGCTAATTGATTTTTTAAAATTATTTACATTAGTCCAACTTAATTAATATTGTTATATAATATGACGGAAATTTAACACCGTATTATAATTACAAATGCGCATCTAATTAATATTAATCAATTTTAATTGATTGCATTTGTCGAATGCTAAATTAAACCGACACGATTGGTTATTGCATCAGAAATGAAAAAAAATGATGAGCTGTAAATAGAAATAGAAATTTGAATGATCTTGAAGTTTGCATCGTCGTAACGCAACGGAAATTAAGGCAGTAGTCTGCTTTAGGAGCCGAAAAAAAAGCGTTTTTTCAACAATTTTTTTGAAAGGGAAGGAAATGATTGCGGTAAACGAAATTTTGAGACGATAGTATATTATATTCAAGCTTTAAAAAACAATTTTTATTATTACAAATTATTGAAATTTGCCAAAGTTGTAACGATTTTTCTGGGGCGCCTGGAGTGTGCACTCGTAAATCGGTGCCGGTGATGGAGGTCGTGCGATGCATCTGAAACAGTGGAACCAAATTTTTTTTTAGTTTTTATAAGTTCCTTTTCTATATGAACTAAAAAAATACCGAAGAAATGACGAAATTCCAAATTTGTTCGAAGTTTGAAAAAAAAATTCACTTTTTTGAAAAAAAAAATTCACTTTAAGTTGCAAAACAAGTAATTTAAATAGTACTTTTGTCCAACTTTTTTAGTTCAAATAGAAGATAATTCAATACTGAAGCTAGATCACTTTGGTTTTTTTCGATCGGACATATATTGTTTTTACTATCGCCGGCACCGTTTTCCAAAACTTGTGGAAATGAAAACTCGAGAAAACGGGTTGTAAAGTTCTGCCCGAGCATTCGCACCTGCTCGACGCTCGGTCACTAAAACTGATCTAGCTTCGAAAATATGTCGAATTGGCCTCTAAAATTTTGAACACATATTCTTGGATAGTTTTGGAATAGATTTAAGACAAAAACGAAAAATCGATTTTTTGAAGCCTGTAAAGCAGACTACTGCCTTAATTCCTTTTCAATTGATAACATTTATTTTCAGCCGTTTCAGGCCACGAAAATAACTCGTACGTTTTTACGTACCCTCTTTTAGAGATCCACTATCTTAATTTAAAAATAAATGAAAATTATCGAATAATTGATTTTATTCAGGCAGAAATTATTTAAACGATTAATTGGACGAGACAAATATTAATTTGAAAAATACGAAATTCCGTTTCGCGATTCGCGATTTTTTTTTTTGTTCTTCGTCTACAAGTTCGTCAATTCGAGGTTAATTGGCTGGAATCTTGTTGAGTGCACGTTTCAACTTCAAGCTCGCGGGTGAAGAACATTGGCAAAATCGATCGATCCGAGATTACCCAGAAGAGATCCGGAAAGAATAGAACCATTATGTGTGTGGGGGAGGGGCTATGCCGGAGTGACGGTGTCGAGGAGGCTTCGACATTTAAGTCATCGTTGGCCGAGTTTCCTACTTCGAAACCCTCGACACGAAAGAGCGGACCTCGATTCGAGTCTACCTCGACGCCCCTTCCCCGCGAGTCATCCCCTCAGTTCTCTCTTTCTCTTTTGAGCCGTCATTCTCACCGAAAAATTCAACATTTCCGAACAAAAAAGGGACAAACCCTCGCGGAGCTAATACTCACGATTTTTCGGTCACGAGAAAATTGTGCCATCAGCGTTTTATCGTTCAACGCCATCCGGTGAAAGAAAAGGAAGAAAAAAAAAAAATTGTCAAAGCGAAAGGACAAAGCGAACTTTTGGTCTGCAGGTGGGAAAAAATAAAGATGGTCGGGGACTGCGTCAGAGAGTTTCGAGTATACGTATTTCCGGACACATTGTTCAGTTAAGTGAATCGAATTGTTCATTTTTATGGAGCATTTATTGTGGATTGAAGCGGGTCAGATTTTTCGAAAATCTTCGATTCTTATCGAGAGACTGTGAGTTTTTTTTTCGGCTCAAATACGAGGATAAAGTTAATGAAGAAAATGCAACGTTTTGGATTTTCATCTGTCGAACGAGATAAATTTGAGTCAAGATAAGTCTGATGAGATAAAAATTTAACTCAAGGATAAATTTGGAGTAAGTTTTTTTTTGGTGACTGTCGGACGAGATAAATTTGACGTGAGGGGCTATTTTACTGTGAAGACACTATTTTTTAATAATTTTTTAAAATCTTTTGCATGTATCGCTACTAACTTTTTTTTCGCTTAAAGGTACACTCTAATAGAATAGAAAACAATTTTTTTTGTTTCTTATAAATGTATATTTATTTAACAATATATAATTGTGTTAAGACATGAAAAAAGTATGTCGCTGGCGTTGATGGTATGCGCCCTCCAGGTAATTCGAAACAAAACATTCAAAAAGATTCTTAATCTTTCTGAGTGTCACTATCGCGCGAACTAGAATTATTAAAAAAATATTAATTTCTACTTATACTTTGGTCCGAATTATGACGGAAAAAAACGTGTTTTTTCGAACACTGCAAAAAACGACGCTATTTTGTTATTTTGCAATATAAAATAATAATTCTAGTTCGGGCGATAGCGACACTCATACAGATTAAGAATCTTTTTGAATTTTTTGTTTCAGATTACCTGGAGAGCGCAAATCATCAACGCCAGCGACATACTTTCATTTTTCATGCCTTTACACGATTATCAATTGTTAAATAAATATACATTTATATGCAATAACAAAATTGTCTTCTATTCTGCAAGAGTGTACCTGTAAGCGAAAAAAAAGTTTGTACCGATACATGCAACAGTTTTCGAACAAAAAAATTATTAAAAATCGCTTATTTTTTTAGCCTTCACAGTAGAATAGTCCCTTAAGATGAAACTGACGAAATCAAGTTAGCTTAAGGATAAATTTGGAATTAGATATTTTTATTGGTCTTAAAATTGAGGTAACTTTAAGGCCTTAGGCCATTCGAGAGAGGCCAAAAAGGGCATAATTTATGATTTTTCTTCAGCGAAACCATGAAATAAATCAGAATTACAAAATAGGGGTTTTATTATACACGTAATTGACTATACAAAATTATTTTTTCACAGCGATACATGTCAAAATGGCGACTGTGCAGCATTTTTCCGATGACGCCTTTATTTCTAGAAGGTCAACGGCCGGACCAACAGCTCTTATAGTTTTCGAGTTATGATGAGACACTAAAGTTTTTTCGATTATATATAAGAATAGCTGTAGAAGTCCGTAGGATTTTTTGATATATTGTTTTTTGTCAAAATGGCACATTTATAAAAAAAAAGTACAAAATGCCGTGAGAAAATCGTCAGAAAATTGTTTATCCTTTTATAAATCCTTTTATAAAAAAGGAACTATGCAATATAATTTATAAAATCCTACGCAGTGCCTCAGAAAATGTAATTCTAAATATCCAGTTAAAATTTCAAGTGATTAGGTTGAAATTTGCTTGAGTTATGAATCTGGCCGACTTGACAAAATGTAGTTTTGAGATAAACGCGTTTAAAATTAGTAGAAAGTCACGACATGAATCAAGAGGGCTTGCGCTAGAATTCGAAAATCGAGTACTTAGAGATTTTTCACACCCGTAATCTTTTGGAATATAATTTTATAGGTACTAAGGTACATTTTTAACAAAAGAAAAAGAATCGATTTTTGGAAAATCCTAGAGTGGACTAAGGCCTTAACTCAAGGATACATTTGGAATTAGATTCTTTCGGATTTGACCGTTTGTCTTTCGTGCGACGCTCGTTAATATTAATTAATTACTGATATTTTTCCTTATAATCTGACGATTAACTTGATTAATATATACACTAATGGATTACTAAAAATGAAGTAAAACGTGTGATTAATTGTCTTACAATTAATTGCCAAAAGTCACGATCGATTTTTGCACTCACGAAAAAGATGTATTATTTTGTAATAAATTGGCACATTGGAACGATATTTATTAAAAATTCATTCAAATTTGAACATTTATTAGAAATGAAGATGGTTTTTGTGTCATTCCAACTACAGCATGTATTCGGTGTTAGAAAATATTTTTTTTTTTTATGTACCAATTTTTCCCATAAAATGAAAACCATATTTAAAAGTACGCTTCCTCTTCACACTTGCAAATGTAGAATAGTTCCGAGTGAACATTATTTGTGTCCACGAACATCGCGAATTGCGGGACGCGATAGCAACGTCGCGTTCGACCTGTGGACCCGTAGATTGTGGACCTGTAGGGAAATCCTATAGGATTTCCCTGCAGTGTAGATAAGTTTTAGTGGGCAATGCACAATCTACAGGTCCACAGGTCGAACGTTAACGACGTTGCTATCGCGTCACGCGATTCGCGATGTCCGTGGGTACAAATAATGTTCTCTCGAAACTATTCTTAATTTGCAAGCGTGAAGAGGAAGCGTACGTCGCAATTTTGCACACCACGGACGTTAAGCGTTGCCGCAGGGGCATAATCGAGTCGAGTACACAGCTAAGATATACGCTTCCCCTCGTATGCTATTGAAGCTTACAACGTTCCAATGCAACGAGAAGTTTTTCTTATCTTTTATTTTTTACTTTCATTACGGTAAACAAGTTTTACGCGAATGTAGATCTGCAATACGTCTTCTAAAATAAGTTGGAGGAATTTTCGCAGCAAATGACCGTCATTTTTTACCGTGGGTCAAATGACCGTAATTTTTACCTTGGGTCAAATGACCGTAATTTTTACCTTGGGTCAAATGACCGTCATTTTTACCTCGGGTCAAATGACCGACATTTTTACCTTGGGTCAAATGACCGTCATTTTTACCTTGGATCAAATGACCGTTATTTTTACCTCGGGTCAAATGACCGACATTTTTGCCTTGGGTCAAATGACCATTATTTTTACCTTGGGTCAAATGACCGTCATTTTGACCTTGGATCAAATGACCGTCATTTTGACCTTGGGTCAAATAACCGTCACTTTTCCATTGCGTCAACTGACCGACACCCTTACGAAGGGTTTAAATAACCTTTTCCGTCCGCGTCACATTAAATGACCGTCATTTTTCCATCGCGACAAATGACCGTCACTTTTCCATCGCGACAAATGACCGTCACTTTTCCATCGCGTCAAATGACCGACGAATTTCCATTGTGTCAAATGAGGGACACTCTTACCCTTCAAACGACCTATTCCATCCGCGTCACGTTAAACTACCGTCACTTTTCCATTGCGTCAAATAACCGTCACGATTACCTTCCGTCAAATGACCGTCACTGCTTGCATTGCGTTAAACGACGTGAAGTAAAATTATCATTTTTCTCAAATACACCTCACCGTAAATTAATGCTCTAGCATAATAACTCGAGACGTGGTGGGCTCGCACGATTTCTCCTGTAGTATACACGGAGAGAATAAAATATTAACGAATGCGTATGTCGTTCGTACTCTCCCCAATTGTTGTCTCAGTCGAACTGCGTGGAGCCAATTTCTGGCGCGTCGAGCGAATCAACCATCAAGTGATCTCGGCCCTGCTAGGGTCAACAGTTGCGTCTCTTTTCACGTGTTTGCGCCTCTCCCTCAATCCGTCTGCGTGTATGCCTGTGTGTGTATGTGTTCGAATGATTTTGCGCCACCACGCACTTCCGTCAAGATTGCTTACCCTGACCCCCCTCACTCGATGACAACGAGAAAAGCAAACGCACACGCGGTTCAACACGCTCGCACTTTCGTGTCGTATTTTGTCCATATACAGGGTGTCCCTGTTGCAAGTAAAATGCCGAAATAACCGTGAGAACGGTAATACCGAGTGGGAACATTTCTGCGTTAGGCTAACTTGCTATCTGCTTTATGTGGGAGTTTTTCGGAATTTTTAACGTTCTTTATCGGAATCTTACACTACCTAAACTTCAGTTTTCGCAAACTGCATGATCGATGCTATGATTTCCGGAGTCCTAAAACTTTCGTGAACCTGACACGAATCTTTTATTATATTTAAACTTTCTGATATAGGTCGTTTTCTATAATTAAAAAATCGGAATTTTGTGGCATACTTAATATTACATATTCGGAATTTTGTATGTCGTATTTACTGGTCGTTCAAATAAAGCGTTGATCTTCTTCATACTATTTCTGAAAATTATTTCGTATAAGAAATCATATTTGTAGTTTTTTTTTTCTATCGCTACTCGTACCGTTCTACGTCATTTACAGTCAACTGTGTAGACTTTCCCTGGCATGATCTTTACGAAAATTGGAGTTTTGGAACATTAAAATTAGGAGTTTTAAACCGTCGGAGCATTCAAAGTTTGGAATTTCATCCCGTGCCTGATTGTCGTTGGATCGAAGAAGTGTCAAATGAAAGGGAAAATAGAAATGTATCTAATTTGAATAATGAATAATCTTCTTCCAAGAATGAAGAATGGGTAATAATGAATAATGAATAATAATGAAACTTGAGACGTACCACGGAAGCTGGACTGCCGAATTGAAGCTTCCGACTTACCGCGAATTATTATTATTGTTAACGTCATGATTATCAAAAGTGATTATTAGTATCTTATCAGTTTACAATATCATACTGAATTAATGCATCATTAAATTATTATTCATTTTTCGTTAATATTATATACTTCGCGTATGTATATAATTACGTATATATTAGGTGTACAACTTTGCTTCCGCCGTTTATCGATAGATAGCTGCAGCGATAAGTGCTGGCCGAAATAGGCAGATAAAAAATGTCACACAGTAAGCTTGGACATCTGTCAAAATAACGATCGCAACACATCAGTGAATTGGTGTTTGCATAAAAAATTTATTCTCGATCGAAGATGTCAGTTTTCGAGCCAAATTCTCGTCATTTGCAGGAAGTTTTGATTTTCTGCTTTCATTTGAAGAAAACTGCGGCTAAGGCGCATCAAATGCTCTCAAGTATTTATAGTGAGTCTGCTCTTAGTGAAAGACCATGTCGTGAGTGGTTTCAACGCTTCAAGAGCGGTGATTTTTGACGTCAAGGACCGGCATGGCGGTGGAAGAGTTTTTCGAGATAAAATCGTTTTTTCGAGATGGTATCCGACAATTGCCAAAAAGATGGGAAAAAGTAGTAGCTAGCGACGGACAGTGCTTTGAATCATGAATAGGTAATCATTTTTTAAGAATAAAGCCTCAAATTTTGGAAAAAACGGCGGAAGCAAAGTTGTACACCTAATATATATATATAGTTCTTTTCGTCCGTTATTAATAACAATTAGCATTTGTTTAAATTTCAGGATGGACTTGAATAACAATATTTATAAGAGTACATACAATAATACTGGCAATAATGATATGAAAATAATATTAATAACAAAAATAATAAATTATTTCATTCAACGCTCAAAGTTTATATTATAAAGAAAATTATTTTTGCAGTACTTAATGAGCGGCTGGGCGAGAGGCTACAGTCTTCGGTGTCAGCCGGTGGATTACTCGAATTCGCCACTTGCCCTTAGAATGGCGAACACGTGTTGGTGGTACTACTTTAGCAAGTTCACCGAGTTCTTCGACACGGTAAGTGTGCGATAATTGTGCTCGAATGTCCCCGACACCCGCTCCTTCTCTGTTCTCGAAAGTAACGCTCAACGAGTTTTTTTTTTTCTCGAGTATTCACTTGTAGTAATGTGATTCGCGTGAAAAATAATTAGTTTCGGGGGCAGATAGAAAAAACAAACAGTTTTTCATTTGACAAGCTGTCAAATCTTGTCGTGTATTTTCGACATTTTTTAAACAATTGTGAAAATTTTGGTGATTATTGTCGCATTTGCAGTGCAGTTTTGTTTAATGAGTAACAAATCGAATGGCAAACTTTTTGAAAATAATTGAGTCTCGATTTTCCCTCCGGTGCCTATCGTCCCTTCCGGTCCTGAAGTCCTAAAAGGAAACGCGGAGCCTGGGGAAAAGTAAAGGAAATGGGAAAAGAGAGAAAGAGAGAGAGAGAGAGCGAGAGGGAGAAAGGAAAGAGAGACCAGCGTCTCTCGGCTAACCCGAAAGAAATTTTTTTCTGTCGAATCTTCCTCCTCGCCTCGAGTTTGGACGGTCGTCGAGACGCGACGAATAATTAGCGAGTCCCTAACGAACTACGTATGCGTTCGGGACCTTCGATACTTTTTTTGTTATGGGCGGGGGTGGGGGGAAAAAAGGGGGATGCGCCGCTAATTATACAGTCGATGTATTCACGACGATCACCTATCTGTTTATCGTGAAAAGCATCGCGCGGAGAAACGTTTTAATGACGCGTGGGTCGGTAAAAAAAAATTTTAAACAAAAGAAAAAAAAAATAGAAAGAAAATTAAGGAACAAAATGGAATAAGTTGGGCACTTAAAATGAGAAGCGCTCCGTACGATGGAACAAACGATAAAAATAAAAAGTAAAAATAGAAAGAAAATTATTCCTTGTCGCGTATGACGAATTTTCGGTCATTTAACGGGCCAATTATTATGGTATTGAACGCAACGAAATTTTTTTTTCTTTTGCTATTATCCAATTTTTTTGTTGCAAATTTAAGTTGTAAAAATTCGAAAAAGTCCTAAAAAACGTTTGAGCCATTCTCGTAGCTTAAAAATGCTAAAATGTCGGGATGATAACAAGTTAACGATACAAAAAAAAAAAAACATTTCTTGCTTTCCAACGATGCAAACTTCATCACCATCAATTATTCACACCTGTCGACACTCGCGCTCTCCAAATCCGAGCCGCCGCACGCCCGTTAATTACCGGTTAATCTTGCGTGCGTGCATATATATATTTTTTTTCACGTGTGCGCTTCACATACGAATTTTGACGTCCCGTCAAAATTGTTCGCGGCCGCCGCAGACGAAGAAAAATCTCCCGATTATTCCCGGTCGACTGCGTAGATAATTCTGTTTTTTTTTGTTCGTCCTCGATGGCAAAGCGAAATAAAAAGTACTGGAATTATCTCCAGTGCCAAATGGAAGCTTAGAAATTCAGTTTGGTTTGGATTGAAATTCAATATCGTAGGAATAATTATTAATGTCGGTGGGCGAGGCAGTTGAAAGATTATGCAGGATTTTTTAACGATTGATTGCAAAATTTCTACGTATTTTTAAAAAGACCAAAAATCAAAAAGAGTGAACAGTGCGTTTGGGAATAATGTCCGGACAAACCCGAAAAAACTTGGAGAAATTATGACAGTAAAAAATATGGTATCGAAGTTGGCATCGTCGGAACAAAAGGAAAATTCACATTGAGGCTGCGTAAATTACTGAAACATTTCTCAGGATACTTATTTTAAAAAATCTATAACCAAAGCGTGCAAAAAAAAAACACTTTACATAATAATGAAAATAAAGAAGTAAAAAAATCAAGAATATTCATTGCCATCCAACGATGCAAACTTCAAACGCAATAAAAAAAAAAGCTCCGAAAGCAGACTCTCTAAAAAGTATGTGTCCCCTGGAAATTATTTATCATTATTAGTAACTATTTTTTTATAACTTGATTCTTATTATTATTATTTGTTCGTTACTCAGTTACGTATCATTAAGTTTTTTCCAAATGCGTTTGCGTTGGGAGTCTTTTGAAATTTTGCTAATGCCGTTTGCAGAACATTTGATCAACGAGTAACATTATTTCTCACGAAATTATCAAATTAAAAGTAAGATGGTTCGAAAAAAGTTGGCGATGGAAATCAGTGAAAGGAATTTTTTATGACGTTGAAAGTTTTTATGACCTTTTAAGAATCGTTGGAATGCAACGATGTCTTTTTAAAATTATTTGTTTCTTTTTTTTTCTCATTACCGAGTGTCATTTTTCCGCAAATTGAGGTCGTAGATCTCTTATAAGAATACGTAAAAACGTTTGATTGATTTTCATAGTCCAGATCGGCTGAAGAACTTTTTATCAATTAAAAAGATTTTTTTTCTCCGTTATATTTCAACAATGCAAACTACAATCCCGTATTTTTTCTCTTGGCTTATATAAACCTCACTTGCATAACTTCATTTAATTGTATAATAAAAATAATCTTACGATCTATAATTAATGATTGTGTGTTAAAGTTTGCGTCGTTGGAAAAACAACGAACGTCCCTTTTTGTATTCTCATTACCTAATTTTTGTTTTAAATCGTTTTCCGCAGTTTAATATTGTCGATCTCCAAATAAGTATCTTAAAAAAGGTTTGAGCTATTTTCATCGGCAAAATTTGCCAAAAGGAATTTAAGCGATTCGGAAAATTAAACTTTCATTGCATTCGAACGATGGAAACGTCAATCTCATGATAAATGTAAATTCATTAAAGCGATCCTTTTGAGATGCAGACCATGACGATATTTATGAAACACTCGATCGAAACATTTCCGACTGCTGCGAGAATTTTTTACTGTCCGTGCAGTTTTTTTTTTCGCGAATGGCGTATATCGGTTGTCAAGCTTCGTTAGTGCTGGAATTTTTTTTTTGCTACCTTTAATGCATTCAAATCTGCGACGAAGTCGTCTATGACATTGCGACGTTGCCATTTCTCGTGATAATAATACTCGAGGAGGGAGACAAGAGAGGCGAAGAAACGAAAAGTCCACGTGACATATTCCGAATCGATTGTCATTGACAGTAATGCTGGAAAGTTTTTCAGAAAATTTGTTTGAAAATGCATATTCCTCACGAGCGCGGTTCGTTACGCACTCGATCTCAAGGACCGTGAGTTCTTGAGTTCTTTATTTCTGAATTTTTTATTCTAATTCAAATCTACGACGAAGACGACAATGACGTAATCAGTGTGCAGTGCGGCTGTCACTTTTTGTGGAGAGTCGAGATAGGAAAACAAAAAAATTTGCCAAGTCGGAGCGCACGTAAAATGGAATTCCATAGTCGTTTGTTTGCGCGATCATTCGAAGTACCGATGTTTGACTAATGTGTAGTTATTATTGTGCATGTTTTCTACAATCATTTATTACATGCTAATTTTTATTTTATATGATCTCCATGAGCTTAGAGTCCAAAAAACAGGACGAGATTGAAGTTTGCATAGTTGGAATGCAATTAAAATTTATATTTGCGAATTAATTTGATTTTATTTTGGTTTATTTTTCCTACGAAAGTGCCTCAACCATTTTTTAAGATACTTATTTAGCGATCTACAATATAAATATGGAAAAAAAGGTTTTATACAACAATAAAAATAAGGAAATAAAAATATTTAAAAACTTAACTATACAACCGGTCGATTTGCAATATTTTTTTCTGACGAGAATATTGGAATGACGAGGTTGGCATTTTACACAAAATTAATACACAATCTTGTCAAGTACGAGGAATTTTTTTTATTGAAAAATATCAATAAACAATGAAGTTATTATTTAATCAAAGTTCCGCAGTTGCTGCGTGTCCAATCGGTGTAGATGGTTCTGGCGACTAGGCTCATCAGGAATGAAATTTTTTTTTTTAAATGTACTTTTAGTACAATAATAATACTTTCTTACAACTGGATAGTTCTTTGAAATTTCGAATATTACGATAAAATGGCTAGCGGTAGAAAAAGAAAGTTCGATTTGCCTTGTATCCTGATACGTTTTCTTTCTACTCTCTTTCTCTCCTGCAGTTATTCTTCATTTTGAGGAAGAAGAACCAGCACGTCTCCACGCTCCATGTGATACATCACGGTGTAATGCCTTTCTCGGTTTGGATGGGAATGAAGTTCGCCCCAGGTGGACACAGCACGTTCTTCGCCCTCCTCAACACATTTGTCCACATAATCATGTACTTTTATTACATGATTGCCGCCATGGGACCCAAATACCAGAAGTACATCTGGTGGAAGAAACACTTGACGAGTTTGCAAATGGTAAGGGCTCAATCACATTTGTCAGCTTAGTGCGAAACAATTCAAGAGAATTGAGATCAATCGAGATCATGATGAGCGAAGATTCGGGGCTGCTATTACTCTTTTTTTTAGGCTTATGATTTTGTTTCTTTTTATTTATTTCTTATTTTTAAACATTTTTAAAAATAATTTTTATTTTGAATATATTTTTTTTATCACTATTGATTTAATGACTTTTTTTTATCACTGTTTTTTATTTTTGTTATTATATTATATTATTATTTTATAGATTTTTTAACCTACTTTTATTTTGGATTCATTTTTTGACTTATTTTTATTCTTTTTACAGTTTTTCATTATTGTGTCTCGTGTTACTTTGTTATTTTTATTTTGCACACATTTTTCTAAAATTATTTTTACATTGAATACACTTTTTCATCAATATTTTTTATACATTTTTAAATTCATTTTTCAAATTATTTTCCTTTTGTATACATTTAAAAAATTATGTTTCTTTATCATTTTTTTTTCACCACGTCTTTGCTATTATTTCTTATTATTTTGCCGAGTATCTTTTCTTCGAGGTTTGAGATTTTTTCAAAGCCAGCATTAAAAAAAAACTTCCAATTAATATGTCAATTTAAAAATCAATTGATAATTCATTACTATGATTCATAGTAATTCATTACTATGGTAACAATTGATTACTAAAATATTTAATTAAAAACTTTAACAACTCTTAATACAACATCGAAGTATGCTGTCTAACGAATAAAAAGTAGGGTCTCGGGTCGCACGTTAAACATTTTATCGTCCGTAAATTTCGTGTAGATCTCGATACTTTCTTTCACCGTGTCCGCGGCGTTGAGCTGCATTCAAATTGCTTTGAAATATCGCTCCTAACCAGAGGGAAGGAAGTGTGCGTGGAATTTTTTATTTCACACGCACGCCTTCGAATTTCCCGGCTCGTATGTCGAGTCTTCGCGATCAGGAACGATTAAATCTATCATAAATGATTGGAAATATTTAACTAATAAAATCAAGCCTCGTGTTCCCGATTCTTGAGATGCGCGCGCATTGAATTCCGTATAAACAAATTCGATGCAAACAATGAAGAATCAAGTATAGAAAAATCGGTACTATTTAATGACAATTTTGTATGCCCGTTCAATATATATTCTGTAGCTCTAAAGATTATTAACAGTCCATCAAATTTTCCGACTTTCTTTGTTTCGCGATTTTTTTTTCACTGAAGAAAATCGAATGCTATGCTCGACCAATGAGACTAGCCCGCAAAAATATAACAATAAATATAATATATCGACAAAACAATAAATACATTGAAAACATATTAATGATAAGCAATATGTGAATAATTATATAATATCAAATAATAAATATTAATAATAAACGTTATGATTGCAACTAATTAACTCACTGATTAAGGTGGAAGCCTTCTTCGGGATAGAGTTGGGATAGAAAAAAAGAAGCGGGAATATGGAAAAATTACTGGGAACATTTGTCAAAATGGCAATGGGATTGACAAGAGATACGCCGAATTATCTATAAAAACTCGAAGCAGGGACGCGAATTGTCGAAATAGAGGCAAGAAGAAGGGCGGGAAACTATATTTTCAGGGTGTCTACCGACCTGGAAAGTCATGAAAAGTCTTAAATGTCATGAAATTACACTCGACCTTGAAAAAGTCATGAAAAATTACTAGTCCACCTCATTTTTTAAAGATCTCTGTAGCGCTCATGGCCGATTTTTGTATTAATTTATCCAAAATAATTTTAAATTTTCGCGGGTTTGCGACAATCTACGGTATTAACAAAAAAAAGGTAGTAGAAAAAAAATGATTCGTTATCTCAACATATTAGTTTTTCTTCGTTATTCGTGTGAAACGACTAGACGATATTACTCAAAGTTCCTAAATGTATCTAATATTTCGCCACATGTTCCCAAAATATATTTTTTTACAGCAAACTTGAAATTATGTTTGTCTCACATTTTTTACTACACATGGAAATTGTACAGTTTGGTGAATTTTCGTTTATTTCGTATACTTTTTTATTGGCATACAACACACAACTGTTTCAAAGAGTAGAATATAAATATAAAAATTTAGTAAATTTGTCGCACTAAAGAATTATAAAGTATACTTTTATATAAGAAAATCATACTAAAAGTCATGAAAAAATCCCTATTCATTGCCTTAAAAATCCTCAAATGTCACGAAATTTCCGTTCTGGTGCAAAATTAGACACCCTGTTTTAGAAACTCCACCTACGTGTAAGCTCTTAAAGTCAAATCTTTCATATCCAAGGCCGCTAGTAAATCAAACAATAATCGCGAAATTTTCGACGACTATGAGGCTACGAAAATCGATCGTGTTAACAAAATTCCCGATTAAAACTCATTTCAGGTACAATTCGTGATGATAATGAGCCACCAGTTCCAGCTGTTGTTCACCGAGTGCGATTATCCCCGGAGCTTTATGATTTGGATCGGTCTTCACGGTGTACTCTTCCTCGGTCTGTTCTCCGACTTTTACAAGACGAAGTACGGTGGCGCTGTTACGAAGATGACGAGCGGCGGTTTGTCACGTCGAAACGTGAACGGTGGAAGTGTGGGTGACCGGGGCGCGTGTATGCCGATCCTTGACAACGACGACGAGAACGTGGCGAAAACGAGGCAGAACGGAGTCTCGTCTTACGCGACGATATACAACAAAGAGTACAACAGTTGTTACAGCAACGGGACGAACAACGGTTACGTTGCGAACAACAATACGGACAAAAAGTTAGCTTAATAGTTGAAAAAAAAGAAGAAAAGAAAAGAGAGAGAGAGAGAAAGGAAAAGGAAGAAAAGCGCGATGCAAAAGAAACAAAAATTTTAATGAAACTTTTGCGAGTATCGCGACAAAGGAAAATCATCCCTCGTGTTCGACTCCGAGTGAGACAGTGCAAAGAGAGAGAGAGAGAGAGAGAGAGAGCGAGAAAAGAGAGAGAGAGAGGAGAGAGAGAGAGAAAAAGAGAAAGACGCGCGAAACGTTAACCGTATGCGGATGTGTGAGGGTTACTGACGTATTAAGGGGGAGCAGGAAGAAAAGGATACAATGACGTGCCAGGATGTTCCTTGGCGATGCTACACGCACACGTAAACACATACACAAACGAGCGCGCGTACGCCTCCACGAAGCCCACTACGAAATACGTACGTTGCGCTTCAACCCTTTCTCCATTTAGCCAACCCCCATTTTCTTCGATACATCACATAAAGAGAAAGAGAGAGAGAGAGAGAGAGAGAGAGAGAGAGAGAGAGAGAGAGAGAGAGAGAGAGAGAGAGAGAGAGAGAGAGAGAGAGAGAGAGGAGAGAGAGAAATAAGAAACTGGCGAGACAATGCTTTTGCGATATTATTTTGCCTGCGTTGATTCGTATCCGTACTCCTGCGCGCCCATGCGTTCGTTTGTGTTTAAGAGACGACTTTATGTGCGCGCGCGCGAGAAACAAATCGCGTGTACGCGTGTTTGTGCGGAATATATATATATATCATTAAGTACGCTATGATACTACGAATGCTAAAGAAAGTTATCGGATATCGTATGTCACGAGTAATAGCGGTAAATGAGGGACATCGTGCTTATTATTAATTTGGTCACCGAAATAATAGGTACTCTTGTGGTCATTCGAGTGACCTGTGGAGCGGAAAGATAATTCGTGTTGCAAATGTGCCCCTGAAATAATCGAGGTCAATTATTCGAGTTATCAAATCTCACGAGATTCAAGTTTGCATCGTTGGGGTGCATCGATAATTCATATTTTCGAATTCCTTTGATTGCTTTTGGCAACGTTTGTCTACAAAAGTTCCTTCACCATTTTTTACGATACTTATTTAGCAATCTACGATATGAATCTGCAAAAAAGATATTGTACAATAATAAAAAGGGGGAAATAAAAATATGAAAAGGAACTTTCGTTATGCTCCAACGATGCAAATCTTCAACATCATCGAATCTCTCGGTTGAACCAATTTATGTCGATTTTTGTTTATATCCGTTTAATTAACTCGGAAAAAATAATGCTGGTCGTCAATGCGAAGTCACGAGATTCGACGTGAACATTAGTTTGGCAAAATTTAGTTGTGTGTATGCCATTGAAGTTTGCATTGGAATCCAACGAGAATGAATATTTGTGAATTCACCAAATTTCGCCAGTTATAAGCTACGAACAATGGAGTAACACAATATTTAGGATCCTCATCCGATTTGAAATGTAAATCTGCCAACAATTATTTCAAATGATAATGAGAGAGGAGAATTCAAAAGAATTTCCGTTTGTTTTCCAACGATGCGAACTTCAACCCAGAATGTATCGTTATTCGCTTGGAGATGGAGAGAGAAGCAAGGATCACTTTGGGATTTGAACGCACCGGTTTCGAATGGCCCAAAGACAGAGAATTTGGTAGAATGGTAATGGTGGAAAATGTGGTATGAGACGTTGGTTATTTTTGATGCGGGGGTTCGCTGGGAGGGTCCCGCGAAGGAATGCGGATGGCTAAAGGGGACCCCTCTCGAGACGTTATACCACTTTGGCGCTTGGAAAAATAAATATAAAAACAATTAAACAATTTTACGCGACTATTAAATATATAAAATAATTATTATTTTTCCCAAATACGTTATAGTTATATGAACAAATAAAAAAAACGGCTAAAAATTAACAAATGGCGAAGATATAATTCGTCTAGTAGGATCCTCTTTTCAAAATCCTTGACGATGGTGGAATTTTTTCTCTGTCAAGCATTGTCTGAAAAATAAATAAAAAAAATTTTCTTGTGAAGAAAGGTAATAGCTAAAGTGTAGCATAGGCAACAAAAATTAAACAAATTTTTTTGTAGCAACGACAGCTGTTTGGAAAAAAAAACTTATTTTTACCAAAATGTTGAGTGTTAGAAATGAATAAAAAATGAACGTGGCATCCAATCAAAAAAATTTTATGCTAAATCCTAGATAATATTATATAGAATACGTGGTATGAATTTCATCAAAATCAGTTGAGTAGATGTCGAGATATTTTGTCCATCAGTTTGAAAAGGGGGCCCTCCTAGACGACTTATATCACTGCTATAAAAGAACATTTAATTCTTTTTTTTCCTTTAATTTGTTTATAAAACTGTAATGTATTTATGAAAAATAAAAGTTATTTTATATATTAAATAGTAGGGTAAAAAAAAATTATATCTATTTTTTCGAGCGCTAAGGTGGTGTAACGCCTTCGAAGCTTACGTGTTGTATGTATAAAAAATCAAACGGTGACCAAAATAAGTATGATATCCGCTTTAGTATTATTTCATGTCGATGGTGTACCTATTATTCAAGTCATTGCCGAAATACGCGATTGGCTAACGCACACACGCGTACACGCGTACATATGGGACACGTCCTCTGAGGGAGAAAGGAAGCGAAAAGGGTATACAGGATGTATATACCATTCAGATAAGAAATTAAGTGCAACGGTATGTGTGATGATGGGAGAGGATCAAAGGAATGGAGCGCGGCACGAGTTTCACTCGAAGGCGTATTTGTCTTTTGTTTTGCTTCCAATATTCTCGTCTTTTTCTACCGCTTTTTCCGTGGCCCTCTCGCGATTCGCGTGTTCTTGGACGAAACGTGAACGACGAGAGGCCAGGGAGAGACTGAGGGAGTGATAAAAAGGGGCAGGAGGGAAGAGAGCAAAGGCTCGGAATCCCTTAAGCTCCTCCTCTTACTCCTGTCATGGACACGTTACACATGCGTCTTCGTTGTTTCTCGCTTTGTCGCAATTGTATTGGCCGGCTCCGATTCCCGAATGTGTTCAAGAAGCTTCGATGTTTGTCGTGTCTCGCACTCTTTTTTACTTCCGGAGCGTCAATCGGTCAGTCCGTGTAGTTTTTTTTTTGCGCGCGGGAGGAGCTATTGGCGGGGGAGTGAGCGGAAAAAGAGGCATCCGAAGGATTTGACGAATCGGATGGTTTTTTTTTTGTTATCTCGAGTGCTTTGCGAAGAACAGTGCCTCGTACTTCGCGCGTAAAAAGTCATGAAAATGTTGACTCGTGAAATGGATATACTTGTTTTGTTTTGTTTCCCCGTTCGGACGAGGAAAAAGAACGAGTTGGGTAAACGATGCCTCGAGGACGAAGAAGGCGGAGAAATTTTTGACGACAGCGAAGACAATTTAGGGCTCGAGCGTTTCCTGCCTCGACGGAAGATGCGGTCACGTGGCCGGCACTTAGTGCACGCAACTTCCGGCGTAGGGGAGAGCGGGAAAGAGTTGATCGTTAATCTCGAGGATCGTAGTGTCCAGGGTGTCGTGGATTTTCGGCGAAGGAAATATTTTCTTCGAAATCCAAGGCACTTGGCCAATCAGGGTGCTCATTACTTTGTTTGGGTCTCTCTCTCTCTCTCTGTCTCTTTCTCTGGCTTTTTGTTTTTAGAGACCTTTTCGCAGTGGCTCTTCTCGCTCTCTCTTGCCCTTATTTTTCTTCTGATTCCTCTCTTTCACGGAGGTATGCTCTCTTTTTTTCATCTGTCCCTCTCTTTGGTGGAGACTTTTCTCTCTCTCTCTCTCTCTGCCTTGTCAATTCTTTCTTTTCTCTCTCATTCTTCCACTGTGGCTTCTCTCTCTCTCTCTTCATTCCGTTTTCTGTATTTCTCCGCAAAACACAATGGGACCAACAGTCCAGCTGAAACTACGATTCCCAAGATGCTGTATTTTTTGTGTGTTCTCTTCGGTTTAAATGCGCACAGAAAAACGACGGAAATCTAACGTAGGATTTCCAAATAACTTTTCACTTTTTCAAAATTTTCTTCCGTTCTTCCATTTATCATAAAAAAACATTTGTTCTTTGCTTTTTTCGTAATTTTTTTTTCTTCATATTTCCTCGTTACAGCGGGAATAATAATTCTAATGGATAAGCGTTGAGCACTTTCGTAACGGCGATTAAAAGGAACAAGGACAGAACACACGCGTGTACGTGAGAGAGAATTCTCCTTTAGTCTAGTCTCTCTTCTGCTTCGTCAATGTGTGTGGTTTTGTATGTTTGGGTTTGTGTGTGTGTGTGTGTGTGTGTGTGTGTGTGTGCGCGCGTGTGCGATTGCCACAAGGTCCTCGGGTTTATTCTCAGCGGCCCGCACTTCCGGTAAATAGACGACGTCACGATAACGAGCGCCGATTTTTTTACGATTCGCGAAAGGAATAAAGAAAACGAGTACGATTTTTCGACGAGCTTTGGGCGAATTTGATAAGAGAATAAGAAATACAAAGCTCGTAGGATCGTCACTCATCCGGAAACTACTCCTGCGGGTTAGTCACTTTTTTTTCCTTCACAGCCTGCGCGCTCACATTCGCGCGCTCAAATGTGATAAAGAACGCGAGAACGCGTGCCGGCAGAATCTTCCGCAAAAGTTCGAGCTTAAGGCTGGACCGGATTTGTTTGCCGAGACGAAAATTCACGAAATTGCTATTTTCAAGAGTTGAAATAAACGTCCTCGGCGTTGAGGACAAAACGAACGCTCGTCACGTGAGGTATGAGAGAGACAGAGAGAGAGAGAGAGAGAGAGTGTGTGTGTGTGTGTGTGTGTGTGTGTGTGAGGTTGCCCAATTTTTCGGACGAATTAATAAACAAAGGCGATTAATAAAATATTCTGGCCAAGGGCAGAGCACCGGAGCCCTTTCGACCCACGACTGTGAGATATCCGTCGTTGGACAACAACGAAATTCCTTCTTTTTTTCCTTCAATTTCCATAGCTTTCTTTTTTCTAATTTCCAATATAGCAAATTTGATTTTTTTTTGCGAATTTCGTCACAAATTCCAGCCAAAAGATTACAAATTTGAGCTACGCCGGAAATAACAAAAAGACACGTGTAAATGAGAAGATAAAAACTTTGCATCGGCAATGATGAAAACTTGGTTGTCGTGCAGGGTAGGCGTCTTCACTCATGCTCTGTTTTTAGCTCGAAACATTTATGGAATCGCTAGAAATTGTTTTTCTGCGTTGAATTTTCACGTCGCCTTAATTAAGAATAAAGAGAGAGAGAGAGAGAGAGAGAGAGAGAGAGAGAGTGCGAGAGAGAGAGAGCGGGGTGGGAAAAAGAGGGGAATGAAAAAGGAAACATAACGGATGAAAAAGAACAAAAATAACGAAACATCTGTAGCGCGCATAACGTCACGATCACTCGAAATTGACATTGTACACACGAGACGATATGGGGCGAAACATCGAGAAAATGCTACAAATGAATATACATTGTGTTAAATTATTATATAATAATAATAGTTGTTATTATTGTACTATAAAAATTTATTCGTAATTATTTAAGGATGAAATACACTTTTTTTTTAAATCACTTCAGTCACGCTCGCTCAAGGATTATCATTTTTCCGTGTCTCATTCCCGATCCTCGTACCTTGAACAGGAGTTCGATCTCTCATGCGAAAACAATAGAAAAATAAAAAATAAAAAAAAAAACAAAACAGGGAAGGTGACCATTGAGTCACTGCTCGGAAAACGTAAAGCCTTCTTATGAACTCCAATCGCGTGATTGCGTGCGATGCGTAAGGCGACTCAAGATTGGATTCGAATTAAAAAAAATTTAGATCACTTATCGCGTTAAATACTTGCGTTTTTTTTCTTCGCTGCTGCTTTATGACACATTGTCATTTTATAAAGTGTCCACGTTACTTGACGCTGGATCATGAACCCGTTTGCTACTTTCTTTAAAAAAATGTCCATTCTTTAGTTTCTCTATTCACAGCGTTGGCATTTTTTCTCTCTCACAATATCACGATTACGATACAATTGAAAGATGTGCCACCGGTTTGCTTACTTTTCCTAGGCTGTCAGATTGATGCAGCCGCGATTCTTTTCTCTAGTGCGTTTTTTCGTCCCCGGAGAAGTAATATACCGATCCATTTTAAAAAATGGAGTTGACCTTCAAATGTCCGAAGTACCTCCACCTGCAAAAAAACTATTATCGCTAGCGGTTGGCCCCTTTCCTACTGTGCAATTTCATTTCAGCAAATATTTCTGTGAACCTTATAGTTTCGAAGATATTCAAGGTGCTAATAGTTATTGGACCACCC
Organism: Ophion ventricosus; assembly: GCA_963932345.1. Lineage (NCBI taxonomy): Eukaryota > Metazoa > Arthropoda > Insecta > Hymenoptera > Ichneumonidae > Ophion > Ophion ventricosus. Next base: position 24,509,746 of record OZ010718.1, on the reverse strand, counting down.
TGTATATATATATTTATGATAATTATATATTTGAATATACAAAATAAAATGACAATTAGGTATTTTTTTGACACCAGGAGTGAAGTCCACTAGGAAAATTTGTATATGTAGACCAAAAAAGTACTCTTGTGATTTCCAAACTATCGAATAATCATTCCCAAAATCGAAATTTCAAACAAAAAAAAAAGTAAAATATCGGAGGCACAAGTTGACGTTTGGTGAAAATGTACAAAACAGGTCCAAAATGTATGTACATTTTTCAGAATTATACCCCGTATATAAGAGAAAGTATATACAAAAGATATTCATTTTTTTTTAATTTTGTTGTTAATTCGACTTTATATTTTTTGCTGAGAATTCCGAAACATATATATATATATATCCATATATATTGGAGTTCTCGAAAGGATAAGTGTGAGATCGAAGAAACAAATTGCCAGAAGAATTGAACATGAATTTTTCATTGACATTTTTTGCTCCGTAGCACATTTGATCTTCTTTTTCAACCTCGATAAACGGAAATTCATTTTGGTTAGCCTCCGAGTACAATATGTGTAGTTGGAGTTCAATATGTGTAGGTGGAGTGCGAGAGGAGTTGTGCAACAAGTGCAAGAATACCTGCGCTACATAAATATTATATCCTCGAGACGGAGTCTAAAGTTTTCATCGGACAGAGATGTATCCAACGAATTATCGTGAAGCTCTCGTGACCATTCCGCGATATTACATTTGCATACGCGTTTTTCCGTTGTATAAAAATACAAAATGAACTTGGGTCTATGATACGACGAGATTGTTTTTGTATTACTTTAATGTTTTTCTTCTATTTAATGAATATTAATTGATATCAAACACCTGTGGACGGATCGATACGACGATTGCCAAGCACTTTTTTCGTTTACTTTTTTTTTTCCGAAATTTCTATCACGAACGTAATAATAATTCGTGTCCTATTGGACTTCCGAGATTGATATAAAAATATATTCAACGTCAATCGCATTCCAGTTCTCCGAGACATTCGTGCCGTCTCGCATCAACGATCAGTGGACGATTTTTTTTTTAATCCTTCCGCTTTTTTCGTCCTGGAGTCTTGGCAATCGCAATTTGCCTTGATGAATCCGTCACGCGAAATTTTTCGTCTTGGACCCATGTTTTTAAAAGATTGGAGGAAAACAAAGAAAGATGCGGGCGGCAAAAGAAAGAAAAAATGATGAGCGTGGAAATAAGAACAGACGACGATGACGAACGAGGAGAAAAGTCCTTGAAATATTTCTTTGCGGTACGATGGTCAGGGTTCATTGTTTTTTCATTCCATTTTTTAACCTTTCAATTGGTGGCGCAGTAGGAAAGTGCAGCTCTCTTTATTGGTACGGACAGACGCCTTTGCTCGTCCAGTCGTTAAACAAAAAATTTGGAAGTACGGCGCGATCGTTGCTGCAATCGAAGAAAAATGCAGTCGAGCAATAAATTTTTATGATTTTCAACGTTTTACGGAGGTTGCAAGTTCGAGGGAGAAAAAAATGGAGAAAATGAAGAAAAGGATTCCTTTTAAAATAAATAATTGCCACTTCGGCGTTTTCTCTCTCTCTCTCTCTCTCTCTCTCTCTCTCTCTCTCTCTCTCTCTCTCTCTCTCTCTCTCTCTCCCTCTCTCTCTCTCTCTCCCTCTCTTTCTTTCTCTCTATCTCTCTTGATTAGATCAGGAGGAACATTTTCGTTTCACCTTTAATGGCCAATTTACAAGATAAAATAGGAGTAACACCACACTACAAAAGTCTTTTCGTACGTTCTCGTGACGGCTCCGACTATATGGGGCTCTTATCTAATCTCGTCGCCGACACGAGCAGTGTACTGGAGTCAAGGAGGAAGAAACGCTTCTGGTTGACGAATTTGTAAGGTTAATGAGAGACAAGTTCGCGAGTCACGAGTCCGACAAAAATTCCTATCAAACGCCACGCCCATCGATGTAAGTTGCGACCGGGGGGTGGGGGCGGGTTGTTTTTTACTCCTAGTCATTTTTTATTCACTTACGAGGTGGCATCTAGACGTCCAATTATCTAGGACACATGTGTTATACCGAAACGTCGCCAAATTCAATCACGATTGCGTTCACAAATTAGTTTCTTGAATATTCAACGTTTTACCTTCTTTTGTAGTGGAAGAGAGAGAGAGAGAGAGAGAGAGAGAGAGAGAGAGAGAGAGAGAGAGAGAGAGAGAACGGTTTCTAACTGCGAAACCCTCAAATCGAAGACGATCAGTGAGTGTAAAAAAAGTTGGTTTTACAATAAAATGAAATAGACCGATGCGGAAGCAATTACAATTTAGCGCGTAAGCACTGGAGAAAATATTTCTAAAAGCAGAAAGGTGAGTGCCAAATGTATATCTATCTATAATAAATTTACTTCAATTTACTTTATAGCAAGAAATTTAATCGTATTTATCGATTGTTCACCATCTTTATTTAATGAATTTACTTAATTTTGTTACTAAAGTAAACTAAGGTTTCTTAAGTAGTAAATAGCACTAATAATAGAACTCTTAGTAATTTTAGTAACTAATTATTTTATTTATTATTTCAATAATACATTTACTCAGTAACACGATAAATTCAAGCAAATTTATTATATTAAGTGTAGTAAAAAGAAATCCATTATTTTTGCATGAAATTGAAGGCAAAAATAATGGATTTCTTTTTACTACACCTAATATAAAGTTGATAAACAATCGATCGTAAATACGAATAAATTTCTTATCACAAAGTAAAATGAAGTGAGTATATTATCTAATTAAAGTAAATAAAAGTATAGTTAAATAATTCTTGTGATGTACTTGAATTACTTGAAACCACAAACTCTATACATGATACATTTACTTTAGTTTACTTTATGATACTAAATTTAATCGTATTGACGACCGATTGATCACCAACTTTTGTATACCCATCGAACGTCATTTACACACCAAAGTCCGCATCCTTTTTTTTCCTACAAATCTACAATGTTATTTTCTCAAAATTTTCTTTCGCCAAAATAAAAATAACCACACGATATCTTCGCTCTCACCTGTGTCAAGCACATTTGAGAAAATTCATTTCAGTACAGCAGATAAGTGAATTCCGAATACGAAACACTCTTGAAAGACTTTTTTCGTGCATCGCGACATCGAGGAGTGCTTCGTATCCAAGACTGAATTATCTTTATTCTGCTGAACTTGAAATGGAATTTTTATTTTTTTCCTGAATGCTAATTTTTTTCTGGTAAATATTCCCGTGCGGAAATTGAGTTCGGGATTTAATCGGGCCCATTTTTATTTTCCCTAACTTTATTAAGGTCCTAGTCTGGAAGCTTCACATGGGCCATCAGTGGCTGGTCACACTTTGCTACCGGGGGCCATTGAAGGCAAAATAACCAGGGCATTGAAAATTGCCTGAACGGTGCCTCATAACAAATTATTGCAGTCATATGCGTACGTGTCTGTGTGTGTGGACTGTGCAAAAGAAATGTGTTATTTTGACACGTTTGATTCCCCGTTGTTCCAATCAACGCACTGCATGCGTATTGGTTCAAGGCATCCAAACCCATAATTTAATTATTATATTTAATCGATCTCGATAATTATTATGCCACAAATGCTTTAGTTAAGCAATTTATACTGATTTTCCCCTATAATAACAAAGTACTAGGAGTATTGGGGAAATCGCTACTAGGGTATCTACAATTACAACCCTTAAAGGCCTTTACTTGTCTTGGTACTTAGACCATAGTTTCATTGGGGCCGGGTTGAAATTTCGAACTTTGAATGATCAGAACGCTTAAAATTCCGAATTTATTAGCTAGTACTTAATACATCTAGAAATTTATAATTCTAGAATTTTGTAAATTATCATATAAACGAAAATAATAGTGCACTAAGGAATTAAATGACAATAATCATGGGACCGACAGATAAAGCGTCGACATGAAAGTACAGCACATAAAACAAGTATCAACTTCCCATAATTGGAGAGTCCACAGTTCCGAAAAATTGTAGTGTTAGAAATTCGAGTTCCTGAATAGCGAAGGTTTGTACAGGGAAAAGTTTCCAAAATAAGAATATCGATAAGAATCATCGATAGCTAAATATCCTTACATTATATGTTCACAATAAAAGGTGAAGGATGATCAAATTCTGAAAAAATTCTACCATGAAAGATCAAGACTCCGAAAGAATTTTACCCGAAATCCTAAAACTCCGAAAATTTGAACATCGTCAAAATAAGTGGTGGTGCTGCCATCTAAACGCGTTAGGCTAACTTGCTATCTGCTTTATCTTTACGAAACTTGTAGTTTCGGAACATTAAAATTCTACGTACGGAATTTCAACCCGGCCCCATTTTCGTCAACCTACCTACCCTACCATTCCCTAATAGGGCCTGGTCCGGCTCTTTCACGCAAAACCCTACTATGGAATCCACAAATAATCCCTTGAAGGTCCCGAATTGCATTAGGGATGCTCTGCCAATTTTTCGCACAGGTTACTCATCATAAAAATACTCTATATTGTTTTTTCAAAGAGAACTCGAAAAAACATTAAAAATCATATTTTTCGAGGTCGCAAAGACAGATCGTGAAAAAAACGAATGGCCACTTTATAATTATCAGCCTTTTATATGTGTGCGTGTGTGTTGGTAGCGGAGTTAGTTGCAACGTTACCAATCTCATTACCACATCACCTATCAATGTACCGGAGAAATTCCACAAAGAGTCGATGATACTCTTCACGAGTGCGTTGTCGACATCGCGAGTCTCTCGATTTTCATGCCAGCTGTCGACGCACGTGTTCTCCATACTTATCACGTGTATATATATATATATATATATATATATCAGTTCGAAGTTGAGTAACTCGAGAGTAAGACAGAGATGAGAAATCAGTAGACACGAAAGAGTAAAAGAGTAAATGATACACGCATGACCGTGCAAAGAAGAGAGAAACAGCGAGATCGTAATATTCGTTTGGGGTGGAGCAAACGGATCGTCCAAGAAGATTTATTTTTAACCAGTACTCTAAACTTAACGTATGCGCGAAAAAATTCCCTGTCCCATTACGATCGTGTGCAATAGTTCCCTCCCCCCCCTCTCTCTCTCTCTCTCTCTCTCACTCACTCACTCACTCACTCTCTATCGCGGCTGTATGTGACACATTTTCGCGTTTAGAAGTTAGTCAGTCTGTGACGGAAGGTTCTCATCCGACTGAACTCGAGTTCAAATGGAGGCAGTGCATGTGCCAGTGAACGAGGTACACGAATATCTCGGGCACGACGCGATACGCGCGCGAACAATCGTCCCGATATTCGGTAATTCCCCGCCCGCTAATTTTTTCGATCCAAAGATCGAATCGTGACGTAATTTTTTTTTTTTTTGTTATCTTTGAAGAGCTTGTAATTTGTTTTTTAATTTATTTTTCTTTGGGCGCATATTCGCGAGTGAAAAGTGATTTCGGTTCGTGGGAAAATCTTTGGTACGTGAATTTCGGTAGTGCGTTTGAGACATTGATAATGCGAAGGGGAGACGGTAAGACAGAGCTTAGAATAGGATTAACGAACCGTTAATGTTGAATGAAAATGAGAAAAATATAGGGCCTGATCGGGCCAGTGATCTTTGACGAGGAAATACACTTGGCGTGACCGGTATGCCATTGTTTTATTTTAATAATTTCTATTTTATAAGAGCTGTGGGATTATTCCGGAAAATTTAAGTTTTTTTTTGTGAGAATATGTAACTCGATATAAGGCCCCTATCGAGAAGCTCGGTTTTTGAGGTTAGGGGGCTTTTTTTAAACTAGAATTTCAGGATTTGTTTCAGGATTTGTTTGGCAGATCGTTGGTGTATTTGGTTCTTTTGTTGTTGTGAAGGGAGAAAAAAATCATGCCCGGTGAATGCCAATCGCTTTATCATCAATTTTTATACGATTCTATTGATTTTATCCTGATAAAAGAAAAAATTATTATCACTGAATCCATCCTCGTTATCTCACTTTTTGTAATTAATTAATGATCAAATTACAATCCTTCAATATTAATGTTGATATCTTTTGATTTTTATCTTGATAAAAAATGACACTAAGATAAAAACAATTTATATTTTAAAGTTGACAAAATAAATGCGTAATGTAACAAATAAAATGAATATATTTGCACGTTGATTCTTTCAAATTTCAGACGATCGAATTTTATTATTATAAAAATACTTTGTATTTACTGAATCCTGCTGTGGCAACGATGTCAATTTTAGAGACCTTAAATTATTGCTTCGAATTTTTATTTTTGGAAGTTGTATTGTCTCATATAACAAGTGAGGAATTCGAGGGACCTCAAATTTTTATTTTACATTTGATTTTTGGACGATTTCTTGGCTCGTACGCACATGACTCACGCGAAGTCGGCGCGGAACACTTTCTTGATGACCTGAGTGCACGGGCGTACGTCGGGTTGCCTATACGCCAGGGGTCTGACGATAATAACATTATAAGATTTTCGCGGTGCTATTAAATCTTTTCGAAATGTGTAATTCACTTATTACTGATGAATAAATATTTTTTTTGCAACCCCACTCAATGCCTTCGGGGTTTTGCAATAATTTTTTTACTGCAATTTTTTTTTATTGAATTAAAAAGACACTTGATTTCATCCGAATGCAGTCATTTCAATTTTTTAAGTTCTTGTCGATTATTATTTTATACTCGATCAATATATGGGAAAATCTCGGTGCCAATTTTGGAAAAAAATAAAATAATGAGCCACAATTCCATTCCCTCGCTTATCACTCTTCGCTTAAATTTTGAGAGACGTACGAAATACGTGTTGTTTTGAACAAAAATATAAGTAGAGTAAAAAAAATAGAAGTAAATAAAAAAATAATTTTTTTTCTCACGTAACGAAAACACTTTCTGATGTCTTTGAAAAAAAAATTCACTTCTATCGATTTTAATGTTTTTTTTAAATAATTGGTGAATTTTTATTCGCAAAAAATACCGCATAAAATAGAATAAAAATAGATTTTTGAAAAACAAGTAACAACAACACATTTTTATATCTTCAATCTTTTTCTTTTATCGACGATCAAATTTAACGTTTTTATTTATTCTTCCTCATCATTTTTTTTTAGTAAACATTGGTAATTTTTTTCACGATTAAATAAAAACGTAACGATCTTGTTTTCTTGGAGGCTTATTTTTATTATTTTATTCTTTTTTCAACCTATAACACTAAGGGTGTGACATTTTTTCGAATACATTAAAAAAATAATGTTTTCTCAGCGCCTCTTGTATCTTGATTTTACGAAAAATCCTTATATGGCGTATCAACGCGACTTCGCGAGACCGTGACGGCGTTAAAAAATGTGCAGTGCCAAGCAGGTTGGATCGTTCAATGATAAAATAAATGAATTTAACGATGCGTTCGCTCGTTACCGCTGCTCTTCCTAAGAACTTATCCTAAAGTCAAATTAGGTGTTTCATATGTACAACGGAAGCATTAATATGCCCCATTCGGATTTACCGAGGTCAGAGGCGGCTACCGCGAGCTGATCATTTTATTTCGCTCGTCTTTTTTCTTTCCCTCCGAACGAATTAACGCGGAAGTCTGATGGAAAAAACAAACGTAAATCAAGCGAAACGTCGAATCTTTCGCGATGTCTATTTTGCACATGTCGCCAATGTGTTTTACGAACTACAAAAAAAAAATACAGACGGAATTCCCATAGGGAGTTTATTGCGATAGTCCCGAATGAAATAATTGTCTCAATTTTATCCAAACGATTTTTACCTCTGAGTCCGATTTTTCGGTGCTGCAAAAAAACGTTTTTTTTTCTCGAGATAAAAAAAAACGTCATTTTTTTCACACTCTATTATTTGTTTATTAGCGCGCGTGTCAATGCAGGATGCCTTTAACTGACGATCATATAAAATCCAACAACACGACTATATACTGTACACAGTTGTTTACTTACGCCACAGTAAACCTATTAAAAAGAAGAAAAAAAAGCGTCAGGAATTCACGAAATTGTAGAGTGTAAAACGAACAAAAAAATGTTTACGTTGTGCCTAAAAAAGATGTTTGCGTATTTTTTTTTTCCATAAAAATTTCACTATTGAATTTGAACAACAAAGTTGCATCGGGAGATGCATCCCTGGCGAAGAGTGGCTAAGCGTTTTGAGTGCACAACAAGATTTAAGTTACAACCGCAATTTCGATCATAATTTTATAATATAATAATTATAGTAGTTCTAGTAAAAAAATATAACTATGACAAAAAAATTATAATATTATGATAAGAAAATATATACCGACACTGGGAGATGTGAGGTCGGGGTTCGGCTCCGGCGGTACTTCGAGTTGAGCAGAGTGGTACATGGCCAATACTCGGTGTGGTGACCAATTAGCCGTGCACCGACTGGCGCATTAACCAGTGAGCGAAAGGATAAATAATATTAATAAATGATATTGGTATTAATATCGATATATATTAATAATAATCATAGAATCAAAATTAGAACATTGGTAGCAATGGACCTCGATATTATGATTATTATGTTCAATACTGCAAAATAATAATGATAATATTAATGAATAATATTCATATTAATCAAGAAATAATCTCAATATTAACCCTTCGCGGTCACACGTTCTGTCTATAACACCCTGGTCACAGGGGAGTCGCAATGACCCCAACCATATTTAAACGATTGCCACGTTGACCGTATCGTTCCGAATGACTCATAAAAATTCAGGATATTAGTTTAAACATTCTAGCATGTGGCATTCGCAGTAATATATTTTAATCGAATTTTAAAATGGCGGAAAAAAATCAGCATAGGGTCAATGCATAAAGAGCCCCTTTTTACTAAAAAAAAAATCATAACTCTTGCAGTTTTCTATTTTTTTCATAAAATTTTAGGGTGATATGATAGTTTAAAAAAAAAATAGCTCCATAGTAGGCGCTTTAATTATTCGTATATCTGAAGAGCCATTACGGAGTGAAATAAAGAACGATAATCATGAAAAATGAGCGATTTATTATAAAAAGTGGCCGCTAACAACTTATAGGAGTTTTGGCTTAAGGTATTACTGGATGGATATTAAAAAATCGTGAAAATTTTTGGAAATTTGAGGAATGGTAGTTCTTGATAGAATAATAGTACCTGAATTATTGAGATTTTTTTACTAAATAATTTAGTAGTTATAAACATATGAATTTAACACGGTCGTTTATGGGAAAACAGCTTCTGCAGACGTGAATGGTTGCAAAACGAATGGAAATAAATTGCCGTAAATTCTGAAAATATTATATCATCAAGATTTAGGATGAAGCGATTGATTGTGCTAAGTTTCAAATAAATCAACTGAGTAATTGTCGAGAAATTAATTAAAGTAATGAGGAGTATCGCTTTCTTAACGATGAATTAATAGCAATAATCGGAAAACTCAATATATATTGAGTTGTTGGGTAATTATTGATAATAATACGATGATCTTAACGTATTCATTAAATTTAAAAATTGAGACATTTTTATTGTTGGACGCAGTTGAAACAGATGTACAGTCACGGACAAAAGCTCAATCAAGCACACGTCAATATCGACGAATTTCACTTGAATTATTGTTAAAAGTGAAAAATTAACATTTCTAAGTGTTGATTTGTTATCAAATTAATTATTTGCAAGGCTAAACATGTATCGCATGATCGAGACTTGTAAATTCACGATTCGCCCATTTTGGACTAACGTTTTGCCCGACGGTCCATCCAGTAATACCTTAAAGTTGAGCTTGGGTTCATTTTGACCCCGGGTGACCGCGGAGGGTTAATATCGATATATATCAATAATAATAATAATGTAATATTAGAATTAATAAATAATATTAAAATTAATGGTAATAATAATAATAGTAATAGACTACCAGTAGCACTAGCAGTAGTACTCGCTTATTCTTATTATTTTCATCGTAATTATCGTTTTACGATGACAATTATGACTGTAAATAACGACTGATCCGACGTTTACAGATAGTAACAACATCAGCATTTTACACACACATTTATATATATATATATATATCTACCGAGGTGGTCTCTCATTAACAGGCAGTGGTGTCGTAGTCATGTTTGTCTATTACGTTACTTGCATATGCGCTCACCGACACTGACGCATTTACATTTTCTATACGGCCACAATAAATACGTGCGAGCATAGACAGCGAGAGAGAGAGAGAGAGATAGAAAGAGAGAGAGAGAGAGAGAGAGAGAGAGAGAGAGAGGCGATGTGTTAAATCGCGTCAACTAAATGAAGTCCGAATGCAGCCTTAAGTGGGTATAAACGCTCATTATACTTGCTAAATATAAAAGTATGTTGATCGAGGAGAGGTCCTGGAGAGGGCAGTAAAGATGTATGGCATTGAAAAAGAAAGAAAGAAAGAAAAAATTACGGGAACAACGTCAACGAGAACGAGTTACGCGATGACGGCGAGACACGGACACGCGCTCGGCGAACGCCGAAGTGAGACGCATGTGCATACGTCACGTCCGGTTAGCTCGTATACGCCAAGACACGGCTACACGACCCCGTGACGTAGACGCATTTGTTTGTCATATTTTTTTTCTCCTTTATTACGCTCGTTTTTATCGCGAATAATAGCCCGAAGGGAACGTGATCCAGATTTTTCCGCGCAAACTTGGATATAGGTGTATCAATAGTAATGGAGATTGGATGATATAGGAGTTTGAATTCCCTCTTGGAATTTCACTCAGATGATACGCGAAATAAGAGCTTGGCACAATTTCGTCAAATTTGACAGATGGTCAAATTGACAGGTGGTAAGATTTGACTGACATTGATAAATTAAGGTTAAGAAAAGCTAACGATGAGACTTTTAATTGTATCGTGATATTGAAATTGTGAAAGAAAACAAAAATGTCTCTGTTGCGAATCGCGCAAGGAAAAAGTTGATAGGCAAAAGGGTACAAACGCAATTGTTGGTGAATTATTAATTATAGGGTGATATTCTTCAATTAGGAGGGAGAGAATAAAATCGAGATTCAAGGTTAAGCAGCAAGTGCATTTTGTCAAATGACGAACTTTTGTAAAAAATGTTGTATACATTTCGTAAAAATTCTGTATAAATTTAACTTTTAAAAAGTAATTAATTTCCGTCGGCGTTCCTAGCCTTGATAAATTAAGCCTAGGAAAACGTAGCGATGAAACTTTTAATTGTATCGTCATATTGAAATTGTGAGAGAAAAAAAGTTCTTGCTGTGAATAGCGCAAGAAAAAAGTGTGCACGGTACAAACGCAATTGTTGGTAAATTATTAACTGTAGGGTGATATTTATTTTAATGAAGAGGAAGAGAGTAGAATCGAAATTCAAGGACAAGCAACTTGTGTGGTTTGTAAAATAATGGCATTTTATAAAAATTCATTCCAATATTGTAAAAATACAGTCACATTTTGTAAAATTTAGTAAAAATTTGCAAAAAATTCAATCAATATGTGCAAAAGTTGAATCAAAATTTGCAAAAAATTTGTTAAATTTGTAAACATTTAGTCATATTTTGTAATTTTCAGTCCAATTTTCTAAAAATTCAATTAATTTTTGTAAATATTTGTTCAAATGTATAAAAATCTAGCAAAATGTTGTAAAAATTTAGTCAATTTTATCAAAATTTAGCAAAATTTTGTAACAATTCAGCTCTTCAAAAAATAATTCTCATTCTATCCCAACAATGCAAACTTCGAGATCATACAAATGAAAATTGAAAATTCCGCAGATGGCAATTTCTCCAATCATCAAGACTATAAAACATTTTCTTTGTTTTTCGTGATTGCGCTCACGCGTCTTCATGCAAAGCAAATTCGTTAAATCGCAGATTCCATCGATTGCAAGTTGAAAAAAAAAAACGCTGAGAAAAACGTCTCAGAGCAATTTGTGTCTCACACGTATATGGCGCATTCATATCACAATGTTAATTCAAGATCACATGCTCCCGGGTTTGCTTGTAAATGCTCAAAGAGCGCATGCCCGTTTGAATGTTGCGACGAGTCCTGGCACACGTGGTCGAGAACTTTGTCCCCGCCGAGCAAAGCGTCATGGCAAATTTTTAGTTTCGTTGCGATAAAGAGTCCCGTTCCTTCGTCGCCGCTCCAAAGGTTTATGTGTTTTTCGTATACGCGTTCAGGTATATTCGTGTACATCGGGAACAGAGTACGAAGATGTCGGTGAGCACCGGTTTTATTTAAAAAAAAAAAGGAAAAAAATTACAAAAATAACATTTAACGGGGAACAAAAAGATAGCGAGGAAAAAAAAGTTTCATTTTGACGGCTGACGGCTGATGGTCGTGGACGTTCGACCAGTTTTTCAGTTAGCACAACAAAATCTTCGCTCAACCCGAGGGTTCAATTCGTACATTCAAATCACATTTGTTCACTGTGCGCAAATATTTGTCGAAGTAAGCATTTCTCTCTTTCACACTCACCCTTCCTCTCCATTCCATTCTATTTGACGGCACAAGAAGTGAATTAAAAAAATGTCTGGTGACAGGACGATTTTGAACCGAGACTTAGGCGACTTGCTAACGAAAATTATCCTTGATTTTATTTATTTTTTTTCGTATTTAAAATGTTTTTTCTGCAGGTTTTGATTATAGATTTTTTATAAGGATCTCCGAAAATGTTTCAGTGATTTTCGTAGTGTAGGGATGCCAAAAAGAATACCGCAATACGAAGAAGAAAAAAATTCGTTGCACTTCAATGATGCAAGCTTCTGTACCATTTGAACATTGCACAGTATGTAGGAATACGCTTAAGAAAGCGAATAAACATTCTCAAGAAAATCATGTAGGAGAACGTTTGAACAAGTAAATCTTTTTAAAACACTAAATCAGGAGAACTAATATTCTTTTTGTTTTTGTTTTTTAAACAAAATTCATAAATCGTAGAAGATATTGAAGTCTCTATATTCCAATTATGAAACAGAGTATAATCGTTATTTTCTTTGGTATTATTTGTATTATTATTTAGTGTTCCTATTAGTATAATTACTACTATTTACTATTATGAGCAGTGAGTAACAGTAATTATTATTTTTGTTATCATTTTTACTATTGTTATTCTGATTATCATGATTATCATTGCTAATATTATTATTATTATTATTCAACATTATATATAGTATAGTTCCTACTTCTTATTATTAACAGCAGTTAGAAACTATCTATTATTATTATTGTTGTTGTTTTTCTCCTCCTTGTTGTTGATATTCTTCTTCATCATCTTCTTCTTCTTTGTTATTAATGTTGTGTGTTTTTCGTCTTCTTCTCGTTCTCATTATTCTTATCATTATCATCACAACTCCTATTGTTTTAATTCATAAAATAATTCCAAGCAGTAAAGAAAATAATCTCTTTTGTGTCCAGCTTCAAAATGGAATCACCGGTCGTCCATTAACTCCTGCTGTCCCGATGAAACTTTCATCTTCATTATTACTTTTGCTCAATTGTTCTCACGTGATCTCTTTCTTCATTTATCTTATATCCGTGGTTTATCTTTAATTTATCTAGTTTATTCACATTTATCTTAAATTTCATTAACTAATATCCATAGTAGTTTCACATCGAAGCTGTCGTCGATGAGAATCGTGAAAAAAAAAAATTCGTCGCTACATTCATCGTTGAAGTAACACGTCGGGAATTTAGCAGCTCGGCCGTTGTAAAGAGCAAACAAGCCGAGGCTTCCGTCGAGTTCTTTTCCACGCCATTGACCCCCGAAGTGTGAGAAGTTCCAAAGAAAAAATTTAAATACGAAAAAAAAGGTTAACAAATCATTTTCTTCGACGGCTTTTGTTACAAGCAGAGAAAAAAAGGAAAGTGAAAGCCTGCTTACTTCATTTCGTCGATTCATTATTTGGTTGATGTAGGAAAGACAGGCATGGGGTAATTGATGTAACATTGACTTCACGTGAGTCCGAGTGGCTGTATGTAGATCACGATAATCACGCGGCCGCGAGCGTGCTGCGGTTGATATATGCGTTTCCTAACTTTACATAAACGTGGTACAACGAGCTTGTACATTAGTTCAGGCTAATTTGCATATATATACATATATGAGTATACATATGAGCGTAAGTGTAATGTATGAGACTGGTAGACTGGAGCACGATCGAAATCGATCGATCAACACTCCTAATACGTCTATACTGTGCATATATCGTTAAAGTCCTTGCTGTTGACTGTCTTCAAACATATCCTTGGAAAGTTGATTTCGAAGCCATTGAACTTCGAGGATCGTTCCTCAAGTGGCCCTAATGTTCCCAAATTCGACGTACGGTAAGGCACCGATGTCTTCGTAATCTCATCTAGATAAATGTCACCATATTTTATATAAAGGACATTCCAAAGACCGCATCAAAAAAATGAACGATCTGTTTTTTTTTAAATTGATCACTGCCCTCAAAATACCTGATATCCAATATTTTGATATAAAGGATTCTATATATAAATTTTTGGATTACAACGATAATTCTTGCTGAACCTTGTTCGGCTTTCCCGAATCATTGGCATTCAGGAACTTTCACGGTGCACAGCAGCTCGAATTGACCTTCGTGTAGCGGCAATCGGCACTCACCTGACAGGCCCCACCCATCCCAATTATTGTTTTAACCTGTTGACAAAAGTGTACGTTCGTTGATACACGCGAGTGTGTGAGTGCTCAGGTATATTCAACACATATTATTTTTCTTGTGAAATATCCATCGTCGTCGATGGGGCTGCCTCCCGTATGGCAAAACTCTACACTATTACACGTATAAAAAATGCCAATGGAGCATTGTTGCGTATTTGTGTGAGCTTTGTACGTTTGCGCTCATCAAGCCGATAAAACTATAAGGAACGAGTGTGAATGTGTGAACCACAGTGGGCCAAGGCCATGGCACACCTAGAACGTAGCTGATACATCAGATCGCGTATGCACATATATATATATATAATATCAAGCAGTAGTAATCATCTTTTATCTTCGTTTTAATCAAAACCTTGTAATTTACCTTTGAGGTATTTCTTTCAAGAAGCCGAATATTTAGCAATTAACTGATTTTCGTCTACAATTAAATAAAAATACACTCCAGCATACTCTTAAAATTTCAAGCCAAGTTACCGAACTTTTACCAAAAAACTGCAACTAAAAATCGTCTAATTTATGCAACACTTTATGGCGATGACATGCTGCCCACAATTCTGTCTGATAATTTATATGCTGAATAACTCTAGTTGTCTAATATAAACTGCTTTGAGCATGGAAAAATTCTGAAGGTTCCGTAACAACAATAAGAACTGGGGGTCACCGAATATTAAAAAAAAATATGTTAATGAAAAAGCTTAGAAAAATGTGACTAGCAATAGAATTTTCGTAACCGCGACCTTCTATGAGAACATGTAAAAATGACTAAATCTACAAAACTTATGAGAAACTTTTCATTCCAATTTATTGTTGAGTATAATAATTGATTGTAACTTGTTTTTATTGAGCACCACTGTGATCTACTAATGATTCAAAAGGGCCCTGACTTATGGGGCCACAAAATATGGCCCTTTGCAAAAGGAATACAGCCTAATTAGAGATGTAACGATACTTGTTTTAGCCGATACGATACCGATATCGATAATTGTATCAACGTATCGGTGATACCGACACCTACACCGATACAATCAACAAGAGAACTTGATATAATAAAAAAAAATGTACACTAAACAATGACCTAAACATCAAAGTGGTACCTAAGTAAGAAGATGAAAATGTTAAAAAGCATTAGGGCCTTAGGCCACTCTAGAGGCCAAAAAAAGAGAATATTTTGTGATTTCTTTTCAGGGAAACCATAAAATAACTGACTGGGTAGAAACGACCCAGTGTGGCCACCGTGATTGAATTTGGAAGTGTGACCACGAAGGGTTAAGAAAGTAGAGCTTATTAAAAAAAAAGTTGAAAAAAGTCGCTCTGAAGCAACCGCTACTTTTCATTTTCGAAGGCGACTTAAAAAACTTGTCCAAATTTTATTTTTTCCATCTTCTAATCGGCACCCTGCATTTATATATGTATAAATATATATATATATACATCCAAGCACAGAGAAAAGGGATGAGAATTTTCTAGCTTTTTTTTATTTGTCTAGGGCACTTCTCTATTCGACGTTACATTGAGAAAAGTAAATTCGTAATTTCATTCGGTCGATTGCAGGGAATAAATCACAATAGAAACAAATTAATTTCAATACGCTGGAAGAAACAAATCGTATTGTTTAATGTTTACGAAAGTAAGTAAACTTAATTTTGCACCAATTGTATTTCCATCGTATTTGATTTATTTATTAAATAAAATCGCCCAAGTATCATTGCGTAAATTCATATAAATATATAGTGACACAAGAATGGCCTTGCGTCAATATGTCAACGAATTCTTCGCGCTCGCAATGACTGTCGTATTTTTCCATTCCGCAGTAAAAGCAGAAATATTCCTTCGTAATGAGAACGTGCGATAGGAAACGATCGAGTCGTAGTGCGGGAACGAGAGGTCGGAGGAAGTGTTCAGGAAAAATTGAATTTCTCGGTTATATCGGCGGAACTTCGTTTTCCGTTCACGCATGCATCTTTTTTTCATCCTCGTTAACGAGCAGTGCGGCAAGCCTACGTCGGCCCGAGCGCCTGGACCGTAAAATGTATTTTTCATTTGAAACATAGTTTAATCGAAGCGCGGTACACGAATGTGACTCAATGCATGGGTAATTTATGCATAGGTGAAGGGAGGAATGAAATTGGAGCTTGTACAACGGAGGAACTGAACCTTTTTTCAATTTGACTTAAGATATATATATATACAAATATATATTTAAAGTTTTACAGTGGCCAGGAAATAATTATAATTGAATGTAATTTAAAATTGTTTTCTTTTTTCAGCGTATATACGAAAGAATGCATGGAATTTCATTATGAAAGCTCAAGTTCGAGTCTCTCCTTTGAAAACGAGTGATTTAATAAATGAGAATTCATGACGAATTATGAATCGAGACGGCCTTGACTACCCTCTCGCTCCTTTACCGTCTTCTCGCGTTCTTCAGTTCGTTCAGACATATCTAGGCCGAATAATTGACCTATGGTCAGATCAAAGAGCTTTGTCGTTAATTTAGCTTTCTCTTCTCTCTCTTTCTAGCTATCTCTCTCTCTCTCTCTCTCTCTCTCTCTCTCTCTCTCTCTCTCTCTCTCTCTCTCTCTCTCTCTCTCTCTCTCTCTCTCTCTCTCTCTCTCTCTCTCTCTCCCGCTCTTTCTTTCTTTTTCTCTCACCCTTTTTAGATTCCTGGGTTCCACATTTTCTCGAGCTAATAATCGGAGGCCTTGGATGGAGGATTGACAGACACGCTATTTTGTATTGATGTTGTTACCGATATTCTTGGTGGAAAAATTCAATCGACGATGCCGATCGTGAAGTCTTTATCATCGGCAAGACTTTTTGACGCGCCATAAAATGTATATTGTGGGCCTTTTTCAATAATTTTGTATATCTTTAGACATACAGTGAAATCTCGCTTATACGTTTCGCACTTATACGTTTTTATCATTTATACGTCATATTTCTCTGGCCCCGGAAAATTCCGCCTATAAAGCATGTAATGAAGTTTTATTTCTACGTTTTTCACTTATACGTTTTTCGCGCTTATACGTTATTAATTTTCTCACCCCGCGTCCGTTACGGGGTCTGTTTTTTCTCAGTTGTACGTAAATCAATGTTCTGTGATATAAAAACAGACATATATTTAAAAAAATTGACAACCCGTACCTTAATTTTTTCCACTGTAAAATTCTGCGATCGTATTATGTGTTCATGTAAAGGGTGTCTTAAAATGACCTGCAATTTTAAATTGCGCGCTATTTTTTTTTGTGGCCAACATAGATGACTAATCTTTGACAACTGGCATCAGGAAGTATTGAGGTTTAGTCATGGAGAATTACACGATCGAGAAAAGCATACAAATTGTGAAAATGCAATGTGAAGCAATGCAGTTATTGCAGACGAATTTTCATGGTCGTGTTATCTCGCGCCGCGGCGATGTGAATTGGCCACCAAGCTTGTGCGATTTGACGCCATTGGACTTCTTTCTTTGGGCTTTTCTAAAAGGAAAAGTGTATGCCAATGATCCACATACCATTCCGGAGCTCAATTAAGCAATTGGACGCACCATTAATTAAATTAGTCCGCCTTTATGCCAAAATGTTGTAGAAAATTTCGTCAAAAGAGTGAACGTTTGCAAACAGGAACAAGGGGGCCATTTATCGGATATTGTTTTCAACACATAACCTCCATGTTTGTATCTTATATTAAAATAAAAATATTCGTACTTTTCAAATAGATAATACATTTTATTAATAAATTTAAATGACAGGTCATTTTGAGAAACCCTTAACTTAACTGTGATCGTCTATTTTTTATTTATACGATGATGTTTGTTGATTTCTACTCTAAAACGTGAAAACTTCAATATTACAAACTCGCGTTAGATAACAATGCTGAACGAAAAAAAAAATTGAGGTGGCTCATTACTTCGTTACTACCAATCAAATTTTCAATTCGTAAACCAAATATTAACGTAATAGAGGTACGGCTATTAAAAAAATATCGCGAATTATGCACCGATTGACAGTTTCAAATGCTAAAGAGTTTACGATACCATACTGTATTTCATTTTTACATTATTCTCATTTATACGTCATACTTGCTGTACCCCTTGAAAAACGTATAACTGAAGTTTCACTGTATATATGTATGTGTGCGTAAAGTTGACTTTTAAAATGTCTTCCTACCATCTGCACGAAAAATGAATCGGCATCAATTGTTGTAGACCGGCAGAATTGTAGAAATAATTATAGTAAAAAGGTGATACGATCGTAGTTATTGAATTACGAAAGACTTTTAACGCTATAGGTTCATTTACGAAAAGAAACGTTTTTATTTTTCAGTGTTTCCTTTGGGATAACTCAATTTACTAATTTAAAATTGCATTAAATATATATTTTTTCAATATATGGTGTTCAATTAAGCTTCAGGTTAATTTGAATTAAAATTAGAATATACCCTTGGATGTGAATATGACACTACTACATTTTTTTTCAATGTATTCGTAGTCATCGAAACGACTTTTTCTCGGGACATTTTTAGGTTTGTTTGGATTAGCGATGAAAAGTTTTATTTTGGAAATACAAGTGCTGATGCGAAGAAGCTTTTGATTGTTTCTTGGCTTTCAATTTTCAAAATAACTAGTCTCGTAGCTTTCCCCATCGCAAGGCTCAAGTTTCTTTTCAGTCTCATTTTGCAAATCCTCGAGCGTCCACGAGCCGTCAGTTATTAAACAATCGTCGTGCTTAACGTACGCTTTCGAACATTTTTTTTACCCTTGTTTATAAAAATTCGCATTTTTGAACGATCAATGATTACATGAAATGTTTTCTTTATTTTGTATAATTATTTGCTATAATTTTTTCTCGCTTAATTAGCGCGAGACGAATCGGCAACGTCGTTGGCTTATGACGAATCGGCAAATTGTAGGTTATGATAATGATTAGGTTGGCAGCACTGACGCGAAGAGTCGTACGCGCCCCGTTCATAACCTCAAAATCGGGCCGAAGAGCTGATAACAATGAATATCGATTGGAGCAAAAAATTATTTCGCTCGAAAGGAAAAGTGTAAATCCAAACAAACCCAAACAAAAAATTCTTTCGCTCGAAAGGAAAAGTGTACTGATGCTGTCTATAATCTAAAAGAAACAAAAAACTTTTATAAGTTTCGGATATACTAAGAAATTCTTTTATGTTTAAAAAAAATCCACTGTATTTCGTCGAACCCTAAAACTTTCTAGAAATGTATCATTTCTGAACATAGATATCAAGCTAACAATAATTAATTATTACTAATTAAGAGAAGAAGAACAAATAATATTCCTCGTTAATTCTTGACTAAGTAGCTCGATGTCCTCGTAGATAATTAACAGAGGTGGATAAGATAGGTAGCATTTGTGCCGTTTATGACATTGACACGTTTGCACAGCCTAGTATTTTGTGTGTTTGATTTTTGCAAAAATGCACAATTAAGGAGATGCCTCCACACGTCCGGTCGGCAAAAATCCTACTGCCAAGTTTTCTCCTAGATGGATCATATTTCGGGCAAACAAAGAGAAATACGTTGTTCGTCGTTCAATAGAGCGGAAGGTGTTTCATTTCTTTTTTCCGAAATATCAGCCATCTCAGAGAAGAGTGGGAATCTGTTCTCGGCTCGGTCAGTGTGACACACAGCCATAAAAACATTAATGATTTTAAAACGGTGCTGTGAATCCTCATTTTCACGGTGTTAAGAGTGAATCTCATATTAATTGGTTGAAGCGTACCTATTTTGTTTAGCTCCGTGGTAATATTTTTTTAGCAGACATTAATAATGTACTGAAAAATGATCGGAAGATTTCCATAAAGCGTAATGTGATTAGTCCACGAAATACGTAAAGTTTCAGATTTTTTTCTACAAAAATGGTAGGATATTGCATGTTGAGCAAGTTTGGAATTATCGCCCTGTAATTCCTTAACAGTCTGCCGTATAAAAATGAAACCTACTTTGGTCAATAGGAAATTTATCTGGGGAAAAAAGCCTGTAGACGAAAATTCCTGTTATCCTTATTGTTTCACAGATAATCGCACTCAAATGACTAAGGCCATATTTGCTCAACCTGCCCCGATAGTGAAGTAAGTTGAGCATGAGTATGAGGTAAGTTGGGCAAAGTAAGAATTGCATTAAAAAAAATCAGACCCATGCAACAGGATTTGATAAAATGCAGCAATAAACCAACAGTTGCTTGTTAATTAGTTAGCTTTTGAAACATTAACATTAATTGCAATGAACTTTGAAATATTTTTTCTCATACAATGGTAGAAAAAAATCTTTTAATCACGCTTTTTTAAATTACTTTTGCTGCTCAACATTTCCCTCCCTACCCTACTTTGGATCATACCCAAACTGCACAGGATGATCAGCAAAGAGGTTTTATGCATCTAGAAAAAGTATCAGCACGGTAGTAGCATTTTGACCTTGCCCCAAAACACCCTTAACTTCATTTTAGTCAGCCTTCGAACGAATTTTCCGTGAAAGTTAGATCGGCCTGAGCAACGATTGACGTAAATTCCTCAAGAAGCTCGATCAAACGCTTCAATCGCGTCAGTTCATTCCGTCTCTCGCTATGCAGATTAAGTTTAATTGTATAATTATTGCGAGGATCGCTGAGGTCACGGAGGTCAGAGTTATTCAAATTTTTTTTCGAAGCTTCTCGTCTACAGTCCTTCACTTGATGTGCACGTGCACGACATACCTGTTCGTAAAGTAAGCTTCGAACGTTCGCCGCGAAAATAACCGCGAGGACTTTCCCGCGGCGTCTAGCCGTCATTAAAAAAAAATGGCCGAAAAATCCACGGTCGTTGAACTCAATGGTTTACGAGCTCAAGATCGATCTGGCAGCGTTTTTTTTCCACGACCGATCGCAGACTCTGCGCCTCGATCGGTGGACTCGAAGGAGCTCTGCAGGCGTGTCAATCTACCACTTCTGCGACAACGTGAAACGGGCTTTGATACTATTGTACCACGCGTCAAGAGTAAGAAAGAAAAGAAATAAAAATAACAAATAGGAAAAAACCGGATGCCATGACGCAAATCGGTATTTTTCTGTCGAAGGACGCTACGTATTGGTCGCGTGTTTTGCCACGGTTATGGAAATCATGGCACTATAAATCTGGTGTGAATCATCAAACGGCTCTGCTAGTATATAAATTCATTAATCGAAAGTCCTTTTCATCTTCGTTAGGAAATTAATGTTCCTCAATGAGACTTCAACATGGCGGAACATCCGGCGTATTGAGGTTGATTCTCATAACACTTTCCGTCTCTGTTTCATAACCGTTACATTTACGTTTAATTAAGGGGACATATCCGAGTACACTGACAGAAACATTCTTCTGATATTAACTAGATGCGTCTATTCGATTTTTTTTTTAAATTTGAATTAACTAGATTTTTCGTGAAATCAAATTTGTCCTATTGCATTCTATTATTAAAATTATTTATTTTAAATACATTTATTTATTCAAATCAATGTCTATTTAATATCGTCTGATAACAAAATATTTTATTTATTCCTAATAAATCTGTGATTTGGTTTCATCTAGTAGTATAAGACAGAAAAGAAAGAAGGAAAAATGGTACACGATTCAGTCTCTCAAAAATCTCATGGTTTTGTTTTCATTAGAAGATTGTTGTAACATTCTGCAGTTGGGGAAAAGGGTTAGTCTTTCTAGACATAAATAGTCGCGTCTGTTAATAAAAGGTACGATGATACCTTTTTTTTCAAATAACAGCCTTGTTAGTGAAAAAAAAGAAAAATTATTTAACTTTTTTTCACCGCACTTTATGTCATGAAACTATATTCCGTTCTCGTATTCATGCGATATATCGTATTTTATCTTTATTTATTTAATTTATATCTAATCTTTATTTATTTGATTTGAATATATTTAATATTTATAAAGAATAGCCTCAACAAATAAAAAAATATGGTAGTATTAGTAGTATTTATTCCTTGTATACCCTTTTAACCCTTCGTGGTCAGCCTGGGTAGAATCGACGCATCGATCAATTTTTGGCGTAAATATATAATAGTTCTTGGCTTCGAATGGGGCAGTATTCACCATCTTACCTGGAGTCTGAAGGCCCTACACCACGGTAAAAAAATTTTTTTTGTCATTTTTTTTTTCATTTTCTGAAAGATACATTTGTTAAGAATGCTCTCACCAAATTTAAAAAAGAAATTTGCAAAATTGGCGGAGATACAGCATTTTTTCTGTGAAACCGTGAAACCGTCTGCGTGCAATTTGAAACCGTCTGCGTGCAAAACATGAAAAAAATGACGAGTCTCTGGATGCTGAGGAGCTGTTGTATGGTCCAGGAATAGCTGATTAACGGTGAGAAACAAAAAAAGAGAGACAAATAAAAAATTTAGTTTGTATGTTGAATTATCCTTCAGCAAAACTTTGAACACGTTTTTCTCGAAACTACGTTTTTCAACCTGGTTGACAACATATTAAAACAACTATTCATCCGATTTGCACGCGCCAAGTTTTAAACTGTTCGAAAATCCAGTCTGTATGGCACCACGTAGGGATTTTTTTTTATAAACGGCCCCCTTCTATTTTTTTTTATCAACGATGAAAATTTTCCACGAAAATCGGAAATAAAATTCGCTGGCCCGCCATTTTTTTTTTGATATCGAAATTCCCCTACGTGATGCTGTAAACCTATATGTCTAGTTTCTAAATATATTTTTATTTTATTTTTCAGATCAACCGTATGACTTAATCGCTGTCAACCGCCGAGCAGCAATTTCGTCGGAGTGTCCTCTTGGAAGCGGCGTACACCGCAAACTATACTTTAGATTCGAGTACAAAAATTTGTATACAGTCTTCTATATGTATATATTGACTATGAGTATTAATAAAAAAATTCCATTTATCGTTTGCTTGAAAATAATTACGAAAAATACACCCTCGTACCGCGCACGAACCGTGGTGTGAGGTCTGAAGTACCCTCATACCATAAAATTTACCCTCTTCACATGTCGAAATAAATACCTTTTTTGAAACGCGCAGTACGCTACTATTTTTTCCTAAAAGTTCCTAAAAGTAGCATATCTAAGAAGTGTTACGTCCAAATTTTAGCTAAACATGTTGAAAATTCACGGAACTATGATTTTTTGAGCGAAAAAGTATCTTTTTTGCGTTTTCACCTCTTTATGATTTTTTTTAACATGTCACCATTTTATTTATTATAAATAAATTTTTCTTACATCATCCAGAAAGTTCAAAGCATATTCCGTAATTTTTTGAACCACTACGGACGGATAGTTTGGTCAAAGTAGTTTTTTGAAAACTGACTAGGTAGAATCAACCCAAGTGTGATCACCGCGATTGAATTTGGATGTGTGACCACGAAGGGTTAAGGGTGTTTACATTAGTGTCCTATCCTTGATCTTTACATGCATATTTACATCGGTTTTCTCATTATTTACGTCGGTTTTCTTATTATCTTACGTCTATCTTAATATTCTTGTTTCTCGAATTGTCTTATGTAGTCGCATAGTTGTTTTGCCGGTTGCTTATTCAGTTGCGCCTCTATTTTACGGTATATTTCTATACCCCTGCTCTTTGCCAACCATTGTTCCACTTTCTTCACTATCTCTTTATTAAGTTTCCCCTTCACCTCTGGACACTCGCAAATGTGTCTCAAATTTTCATTTGCCTCTTTGCGAATTCTGCATTTGGAGTCTGCATACCTTTTTTTTGCCGTCTCAATAAATAAATATATTTGAAGGAAATAGAGTCGTAGTAGGTCACGAGACAAGGAAAAAAACCTATTTGATTTAAATAGATCCTATTTAAATTAAATATTTTTTTTTTTGGCAATGCGATTGGAAACGGTATGTAAACGAAACGGAAGGTGTGCATACGTCCATTCATTTACAGCCAATAATATTTTACGTAAACGGAACGAAACCGGTATGTAACGGAGAAGGAACGTACAGTGAGAATCAACCTTTAACCGGGCAATCCACGGTTCGTCCCTAAATTCAAAGTTGCATCATTTCCTTGGCTTTCGAATCGTCCACTTCGTATGATCATCAACGATCGAAAATACCAATTTTTTCTGTCGCTCCCAGATGTCACACACGATTTTTTTTTTCCTCTTCTCAAACGATCGTAAGAAATTCAGAACATTAGCTGGTTCCCGTCGAAGTTTTCGTCACGATGAGAGGGACGCATCGTTCATGCGATCGCGTAACAGAGTGCTGCTCTTTCGCACTTTCCTAATGGTCCGAGAGCGCGATCCTTCTCGAGATTGTAAAAGTTGAATTCTCGCGGCTCTTCCCCGGCGCCCCTCCCCCTCCCTTCTTAGCCGATCAATTTCATGGACAATGTTGACCTCGGTAACTAGAAAACGAAAATCTCACCTGCTTTCGGTGATGTTGGAGAGCGTCGCCCTTACGTACGAGCCATAAAACTATCTTGCACAATAAAGTCTCTCTCTCTCTCTCTCTCTTTGGCTCTCGATTTATTAACATCCGTAGCAATAAAAGTTTCGTTGATATTTCGCCGGGAAAAAAAAAACATACAACTTAGTACTGGCGAACGTTCTAATGGAGATAATTGTTAAGAAAAATATTGTGCGTTCGCGAGAACGGAGGAACGATTTTTTCTTTACGTGTGATATGCTCGAGGCTCGTGGGAAGAGGGAGGGGGAGGGGATAAAATCTGGGAAAGGAAAGTTCTTGTTTGGAGCACCTGGTCTTGACCCACCGGACCGTTTGACGCGTGTTATAAAAAAAAATAAAACATCGATATGTGATACATAACTGGGTTTTCAGGTATGTCCATGCTTTCGACTGTGTACTCGTATTTATATGTATGTATTTACGGCGTGAGAATTACAAGGTAGTTTCGTGTTTGTTAAAGGTCTGCCACGGAGAATTTGCGACCGAGAAAAATACCATATTTAATAGTTTGTCACGTCCTTTTTGAAAAAAAAATATAGCTTATTTCTCCGTTGCCGGAAATATTAGCTAGATAGCTAATATTGGAAGATGGAAGAAATGAAAATTCCATTTTGAGTTCAGCAGAATGAAGATAATTATATTCCAAATACAAACGAATCTGAAAACATTTTTTTTATAGAATTAAATTCCATTCATCCAATTTATCCAATTTACAATCTTTGATAAGTATTCGCCAGAAAAAATGGAGCCATCTGGGAGAAATCAAAATTCCAATTCTAGTTCAGCAGAATGGAGATTACATTCTAAATACGAAAGATTCTGAAAAACTTTTTTTTAACGAAATTAAATTACATTTATCTAATTTATTCAATTTAAAATGCATCTTTGATAAGTATTTGCCAGTAAAAATTGAGCCATCTGGATGAAATCAAAATTCTATTTTGAGTTCAGCACAAAGAAGATAATTATATTCCGAATACGAAAAATTCTGGATAACTTTTTTCAATTGAATTAAATTCCATTTATCCAATTTTAAATGCATCTTTGATAATTTTTTTCTCGAACAAGGTATGCTGAATCAAAGTTTTGCAGGATTGTTTCGTATTCGAAATTTAATTGTCTTCATTCCGCTCTAGTCAAAATGTAATTTCGATTTTTTTTAGCTAGCCACCTGGTAATCGTCACCATATATATGTACACAGTTATTTTCCTTTCCAAATATCCCGGTGTTTCTTGCTTGCGAGTAGTAAAGATTTCGTTATCATACGTAATTATATTGGAGTGCGTACTCCATTCGCAAAAGGCTGCTGCGACATACATGTGAGTGATTCCATTGAAAATATGTCAGTATGAAAAAGATTGCGTAAATGTCGTTTCACTCGCCATTTGCTCGAGACACAAAATGTATGCTGGTTTTGGTTCTTTCGCATTGAAGCCTGAAACTTTTTGATGGTGCGAGATAGGGATGAACAAGATCTGATTTTGGCTAGTATTAAGGTAGTAGTCACGTTGAAAAGTTTATGAACCGCTCAATCGACGAAAGCTTCGAAATATTGCGAAATATCATTATAATGTATATGTTACACATCTTATCGGGATGTAAAAACTTATAAAGTAATGATAAAAACGTCTAATATAATGTTTACCTAAGCCTCACTTTTGTATCAGACTATCCATTCCGGCTACTAATACGTAGATACTCTCCGTATACGGATATACACACACTACTGTAATGTAGTTCTAGTCTGCACCAGTCGCTTCGTGGCGCTAACGTCGCTAGACTTTGCTTAATTTAAATGGCTATATCTTTGAAACTCGACGGTCAAAATCCATGTTTTTTTACCTACTTCGTCATATATTCCTCTGTAATTGAGAATTTAAAAAAAAACTGTAGAAAAGTTTCGAAGTTATTGCGTGAAATGTGAAATTTTCCACTGCTCCCCATAAGAACACGTGTAAAACCATGAAATCTTTGATTGCCAATATCTCGAAAACGCAACGGTGAATCCTTTTGAAATTTTGCAGGTAATCATTTACTTAAGGCCTTATGTCATTTACTTAAGGCCTCCTTAAGGCCTTATGCCACTCTAGAGGCCAAAAAGGGCATATTATGTGATTTTTTTTCAGCGAAACCATAAAATAAATCGGAATTACAAAATAGGGATTTTGTTATACATGTAATTGACTGTACAAAATTATTTTTTCAAAGCAATACATGTCAAAATGGCGACTGTGCAGCATTTTTCCGATGAGGCCTTTATTTCTGGAAGGTCAACGGCTGGACCAACAGCTCCTATAATTTTTGAGCTATGATGAGACACCAAAGTTTTTTCGATTATATATAAGAACAGCTATAGAAGTACGTAGGATTTTTTTTATATATTGTTTTTTGTTAAAATGGCGCATTTCTAAAACAAGAAGTATAAAATGCCATGAGAAAATCGTCAGAAAATTGTTTATAAAAAAGGAACTATGCAATATAATTAAAAAATCCTACGTAGTGCCTCAGAAAATGTAATTCTAAATATACAGTTAAAATTTCAAGTGAATCGGTTGAAATTTGTTTGAGTTATGAGTCCAGCCTACTTGAAAAATGTATTTTTGAGATAAACGCGTTTAAAGTTAGTAGAAAATCACTACATGAATCAAGAGGGGTTGCGCTAGAATTCGAAAATTGAGTACTTAGAGATTTTTCACACCCATAATATTTTGGAATATAATTTTATAGGTACTAAAGTATATTTTTAACAAAAAAAAATCGATTTTTGGAAAATCCTAGAGCGGCCTAAGGCCTTAATGAGTATTGTATACCTGTAAATGCGTATACCTGCATCGCTCCCGGCCGGTCTTTTCCAACGGGGACAATTCCCAAAGGCTCTCTCTCTCCTAGACTTTTACTCCGATTGACTTAAAACTTTAGGAGAATATTCTAGACATATTATACTATTAGATAATAAGATAAAAAAATTGATTTTTTGAAACTTTCAAACCTACGTAACCCCTTAACAATTGACTTTTGGACAAGGAAATTCTCCATCGTGATTATTGAATAGTTACCAACAAGCAATTTTTTTTCAAATCTTCCATTGAATTACCTCCAGTCAGATAATACGATATAAAAGGGTAGATTTTTTTCCAGCTGTAAAATAATAGGGTTTTTTTGTTACTCAACGAACGTTGAAGTATATACTATATATAGAAAATCGAAAAAGACACCAGGCGAGTCGATATAAAACCTCGGCGAACCTTCATTATTTTACGTCTGTGTATTACTCCCGCAATAATAACTTCAAGGCTCCTCAGTATCGATTGATCGCTTTCGATGAGCAGGTAGAGTTTTTTTTTGCCACAAACGCAAAGACGCACAATAATGATAGAAGAAAAAAATCGTCTGGGATGGTCTCGCGCTTAAGACTGCCGGTAGTCTTCCTACGACATTAAACATTCATGTACTGAGAGAACATAACAAAAAAAACATATAGCCACTTTACATCGGCAACTGCATGCCTCGTGTACACATTTATTTTCATTGCTAAGCACGTAAACTCTAATTGAAAAAAAAATGAATATCGATTTTTGGAGATCCCGAACGAAGGCAGCTTCGTTTTCGTAGACGAGACATTTTTTTTTCAGGGCCGAGAAGGCGCATCGATGTATGGCGCAACATCGTAAACTGGCTGATCCACTAGACGGCCAATGCGTCTGACTAATTATTGTAAGAACAAATTAATAACATGGTCGGAAAGCATTTTCTCTCTGAATGGAAAGTAATAGAGGGCCGTATGTTTGAGAGAGGAAATAAGAGGAATATCGAACAGGGAGCCTTCGAAATGGGGAAAAGACTTTACGAAAGTATCAAAGGAATTAGAAATAGAGAAAATAACAGAGATGATAAAAGAGGGAAAAGAAATAACAATAACAGAGAACCTGATAGACAAGCGATTAGAAAACTTAAAAAGAAAGACCATAGAGAGAAAAAAAGAACATATACAAAAATCGATGTATAATAGCTTATACAAAGCATTCATAGAAAACGACGGAGCACCATGGAATTATTGGGCGGCAAAAGACATTAAAGGAAAGGATAAGGAAACGTGGGTGAGGATAAGATGTGGAAATATAGGGAGGGATGGAAAAAAGGGGAAGTGTCATGGACATGCATAATATGTGAACAAGAAAGAGAAACAATGGAGCACTTGATCACATGTGAAAAAGGAAGAGGAGTAATATCCGAGGAAGCGAGAACATATTTAGAGAAGTGGGTAGAGGGGGAAAGAGATCTGAAGGGAATAAAAGATAAATGAATAGGGATGCTGTGGGGGGAGATATATATAAATATATGTACATTTTTTCGTGAAATAGAAAGAGAATGTAAGAAAAGAGAAGTGGTGGTAAAGGAGAGCGAGAAGTCACAATGTGACGAAAATTATAGATAATTAAAGATTGTAAGAAAAAAAGGAAAGTCATGAGATTGATTGTAAGAGAGAGAGAGAGAGAGAGAGAGAGAGAGAGGGATGCATAACAGTGTAACAGCTTTATAAAACGCCGAGAAGGCGATGCAAATGAAACTTCTTACTACTAAGTATTTTTTCTCTCTCTCTCATTGTCTTCCTCTCCCCCTACATATCTACCGATGACCCAACAATTACGCAGCGAGTAAAAACAGCGCACGAAAATGAAGCTACAAAGTGAAGTAGTTAATCTCGACTATACATTATTCCCAATACTCATTACCCAGGGAATTTTTTACTTTCACAATTGTAAAGATCGCAAAAAACATATAGATTGTGAAATCAATTGGCAGAAAAATCATTTTACCGTATTCTATATGCCAGCTATCATTCATAGGATTACATACGTCAAGTGGTAATATCGAAGTGTATAATTGTGTAAACAAAAAATCGATTATTTGGATTCGTACTTTCACTTTATCGTGGTATTCGTGTTTACCGATCTTCATCTTTGTGATATAAACATATGTTACAGCGATATTATAAATGTGTATAACTTCCAATCACATAATGCGTTTACTAATTACGTTATTTATATAATACTTTTTTTTTATTTATATTTTCAACTATAAATCTAAATATATTTTTAATTCATATAAAATATTTAGTATACATAATTTTATTTAATAATAATCAACTGAATTAATGTTAAATTTGCAATTCCTAATTATTTTATTTTTCCTGTGTTCCATCGTAGACCTCTGCCGGTTTTTACGTATTACCCTTTCCGTGTTGCGTCTTAAGCTACACTATACAGCATTTGCCGAGGTTATAGGGGAAGTCCGGGTAAATCGAATACCCCGGGCAAAGTGAATACTCGCCACCACTGGTAAGTTATGCGTTTGCCGATCGCCACATTACTATAGCAACGTTCGCCCGTCGTCACCAATTACGTGGCAAATACTTTGGTGAGTGGTCGGTGTAACGCGTCGTCCAGGAGATGACGATTTGTGTTTTTGCTTGAAAAAAAAAACGATTTATCAAGGTAAGTATTTTGTTGATAACAAGAAAGTTTTTCGGTGGTTACAATGTATGTTAATGTAGCTTTATACACTGTGTAGAAAATGAGAACCGAATCAATAGTTTTTATTTGAAACGGGAAAACATCAGGAGTGACCACGCGGGGCAAAGCGAATAGGGTAAAGTGAAGAATACCGTATTCACTTTGCCTGGTGATTGTAAAGAATTTTATTATTCATAATAATCCGCATGTTTCGTTTCAGATGGTTAATAAATACAAAAAAAAAGACGACGCAAGGTTCTTGGAGTGCAGACGTCATGCAAACAGCAATAAATTTATGTAAAGCTGGAGAATCCATCAAAGGACCAGCCAAAAAGTACGAGTTTTCAAAGATTTCTTTGTTGTTATCCACTTTGTCGTTATGCCCTATCCACTTTAGTCGGGGGCTCGGGCAAAGTGGATACTTTGATATTTCTTCTTAACTAATTAAATTAGAATTAAGAAAAATTGTTAACGCGTTTCGAAAGTTGATTAAATAAAGACTAATCGCGGATAATTGTTTCAATTTTCTCTATTATACATTATCGTTAGTAATCACGGAAAGCTTAAGGTGTTCACTTTGTCCGGACCTCCCCTACCCTCGACAAATGCGGTAACGGGGAAACTGTGGAAAATCCGTACCGGTATAGACAGCCCCATATTCTTCTGATTCTCTGGTGCACAATACTTTTACTTAAGTATCAACACCGAGGTATCCGAAGTATTGGCCTTCCGCTCACTGGTTGATGCCAGTGAGCGGAAGGCCAACCTCCTAGCACACCGTTGCTCGAAATTGATGTTACTCATTTTTAGAACGCACTAAAAAAAAAAAATTGTTTCACGAAAAAAAATCGCTACGGACAACCAAATGACTCTAGCGAGTTCAAACTCGTACTGAAAGCGTATCATATGTTCACCTGCCACCCCTCTAAGTTCCGCGTCCCAAATGTTTCCAGATCAAACGCTACGTTGCCAGTCTCATTACTCAATTTGGACACCTTATATATTGTATGTAGGATCGAAGAGGAGAGTGCCGTAGGTCTTTTGTGACAAATGACATTTATTTTAAACAAACATAATCGATAATGATTGCGAATTGATCGTAAAATAATCAGTCAGCGATATCGTTTATTAATCTCCTTTCCTTTTTAATCGCTCTCTCACGTCCGTCTTCGAGAATGTCTCTCTGCCCGAACTCTTTTTCTTATCTAGCCCACTTTTTTGCAATATAAAATACGCAATACACAAACACAAAGATTTGACTAAAACCAGGAAATAGTCTCAGAATGATAAAGTTGCAAAGTTGATTTGAATTTATTCATTTCGATTTCCATGTTGTTCGCTGAGCTTTCGTTAATCCGATGACAACGCGTTTTTTTTTGCGGTGTTTTTTTTTACCGAATAGCACTCTAATATTGGCCTTCTAGATGGACAATTTGCAAAAGGTACATCAAAATACGAAACATCGTGGTATTTGTTGCTTGGTTTACGTCATTAGGGGAGAGTGGGGGACAATGTGTCACGGGGTACAGTGAGCCACATGCGGTTTCTCGAAAGTTTGTAGCTCGTAAATCCCGAAAGTTTATGTGTTGGACCACGATTTATATTAGGCTTCGTCAAGCCTAAAAGAAAGTCGATAGTAGCTGACAATAAATTATCGAAAATTAAAAATTGATTTCATGCTTGGAAAAAAAATATTTCGCTCGCCAGGAAAACCTAAAATATAACGACACTTTCTGTAGCGGCTCCGGTTTTCACTCCTAATCGTGATTTATATTAAGTTTCGGCTGGCCTAAGAAAGTCAATAGCAGCTCATGAAGAATTATTACAAGTACAAAATTAATTTGAGCCTAGCAAAAAAAAATTCGCTTGCCGGGAAAACGTCAAATATTGTGGGGCAATTGTGTGGACCACAATGTGTCATCGGGTTGTTGGGCACAATGCGTTGACTCCCAATATTATTGGCAAATAATACCCATTGTGAAATTATCGGTATGTATGAAAATCTGTTATCCATGTTAGGAAAATATAAGAGTTTCAACCGGCTCGTTGTACCCTACGTTTCGCGGTACTTGACGCTCTGTACTCACCCGTGGGACACAATGAGCCAATCCGTAAATTTTTTTCGAACCCATTATTTTAGGGTTTTTAATCTCTTTGCAAAAAATATGGTAGCTTTATTGCACGCCCAAAGGTCTATAAAATCGGTTATAACCTTTTTTTTTTTCCTAATCAGACTACTTTGGTGAGAGTAAAAATTTGATAGAAAAAAAGTGACACACTGTGCCCCACCTTCCCCCTTACTGATTGGACATGAATTGTTGAATATTAATTTAGCTTGACGGCCAATTTATCAATTCACAATAAATAAATTGTAATAAAATTCTAATAAAAATTTGATGAAAAATCTTTCATCAAATTAAATCAATAAATTGACGGTCAATTTATAAATTGAGTGTTAATCGATCCCTCGAGGCGCATTTCTTTGCACGTGGTACAGAGGCGTGAGTTGCGCCCTTTCGTATCCGAGGATTCGATGGCTCTTCATTCGCGGATCTCAAAATTGGGGTTAAGGCGACGAGCTAGGTTCGCGTGGGAGGGTGGGTATTTTTTTTTCTCGCTAATAGAACGTTCCTTTCAGGATCGTAACGCTCCTCATTCGCATCTTTGTCACGAGATAAATATCGTTGCGCCATCGTCTTTTCGGAACGAACATCTCGTTCTTGTTTTCTTTTCAAGCCACAAAAAGTGTCGCCCTTGGGCATCGTGATGGTGCTCAATTAAATGAAATTCTCGTCAAGGTCGGCCAGTGATTTTTTTTTCCTGACGCGCACGCAGCATCCATGAATGACGAATGTCTGTTGTTACGTTTTTCCTTGCAAAAACTAATGGATGCACAGTTAAGTTTTTTTTTTAATCGATTTTATTCATTTTGCACTTGCATCTGTGCTCACGAGAGTGGCGGAAATTTAGTTTAATATTACGTCTGCAAGGGTTTTTAGAGCCTCATGAAAGTTTTATAGTTTAGTGTCATTATTTTATTTTATTTTACAACAAAGATTTTGTAAAAATTCCAAAGATTGACCGATTTATGACGATTTTTGTGATTTTCTCGAAACTATGTTTGACGAATTTCATATCAAATTCGCAAAGAGCATAGTTTATAAAATTTTCTATCGTATGACGAGATGATTTTTTTTAAAATATGTTTATCCATTCGTTAATAAATTATTTAACTAATTTTTTTGTCGAAAATAGATTATTTTTTACAGCATGCCATTTTCGTAATTTACAAAACTTCAAAAAAGTATACTGTCATACGAAGGTTTTATTATTATGCTAAAAGTACGTTTTGAAAACGTTTCATTTAAAATCAGTCCTGTTGCCAGGACTGTTTACACCGATTGGCCATGCTGCAATGGCGACACTTTGTTGAAAGAATGATGACTTCATTGTTTATCAACATTTTTCGATAGAAAAAAATCACACTTGGCAAGACTATGTAGAAATTGTGGACGAAATCCCAACCTCGTTATCCCGATCTTCTCATCGCAAAAAAATATTGAAAATTAACCTTTTTTTTGGGCCCCCAAGTCCATGCAGACCTTTTAAGAGTTATATATATTGTTGTTATGAAATACACGTTTCCTATGTAACTAAAAGAGTCGTTTTTCGGTATAGTTCAATACATTTTTATCAATTAGGATTTGGGAGGAGTTATTTTTTTGATAGTGTACGGAAATAGTACATTATGATACAAGGACGAAAAAACCTTCTTTAATCTTGTCTGATTGCAACACTCGCCTTCGGCTCGTGCTGCAAATTCACACTTGTTAGAAAAAGTTTTTTTGTTGAGTATTATCCGAAATTTTATTGCATGCGGTGTGAAAATGGGGGTTTTACGCACGCGAAGCGTACGTAAAAGGTCCATTATCGTACCGAGTGGAATAAAATTCATTTTATGAAAATCTACATATTATATAGCATTGAACAATCAACGTATGTTTGTAAGAATGTTGGTTACAATTAACATGTCTGCATGATTTATGCAACTGCTAAAATATCAATAACTCGTGCAGAAATTGTCGTAGGAATCCAATTGGATTCCCATACTTGTACCTAATTCCTGATAGGGATCCGATCGCTAATCGCATTGGATCCCTACACTAAAACGTCACACTCGTAGATTGGATTCGAATCGGGATTCCACATTGGAATCCAATGTACGAATCTAATTTAATTCCTAGACGATTGCCACATTATCGAACAGAATCCCATACGATTCGTGATATTGAAGTTCACATCGTTGGAACGAAACGAAAATAATCCCTATTTTTTTCACAGTTCAAATTTACGGCAAACTTTTCAAAAGATTTTTTTCAGAGACGTACAACCCAAAGCTATCGACAAAGATTTTTGATAACAATAAAAAATGGAGAAGAATGAAAATAAAAAAGAATTTCCATTGCATTCCAACGATGCAAACTTCAACAGAATGACGATTCTTGATGGATCCCATCGCAATTCTGAACGTTGAATTTTCTCAACAAAATATATAGGTATACAGAATGAGTGGATCTTGAAAAAGCATAAAACTTGTGTTAAAAATGTAAGAGTCATTTAAAAAAAAAAGCATATCGAAGAGTACAGGTTATGTTTTAACACGCCAAGTTTTTTCTCGTGACTATTCACATATTTTTTACTTGAACGTGGTAAGAATTCTCAAGCGGCGTTAATCGGGGATCAGTGCAGAACCAAATTGGACGCCAATGAGGTCTCCCTATGCTCGGTGTCCCTAACAAATCCCTATAGACATGTAAGTGCATGTTGGGACTCCCCAACAAATTTGTGAACGGTATCACGAAAGGATACTTTTTATGGGAAGAGCCAACAAATTACGATTGAGAATGTCAAATAAAACCTCTCAAACGACTTCAATCGAGAAATAACCACGGCATCTACTTGGATTCCAATGTGGACTTCCTACGTGTGGCGTTCTTATCAAATCCCTATACGGATGTGGTAGAATCTGGGGACTCCGCAACAAATTTCTGCATGGTAAGCAGTACTATACTTTGGGCAGTAACCATGACTACAAAATATTGTTGTCTCCTTAGGGAAATATAAAGTATGGTTGGAAATACCGTACATTTCTCTCAGTGTGGAGTGAATGGAGGGACGTCAGAACGAGTGACGTTTATGGCGATAGCCATTGGCCTGTCAAGTGTGGTGCAAAGTACGAAATTTACCAAGGCGCGGACCTTGAAGAGCAGCCTAACTTGGTGCTCGTCCTCACCCTGGTGGACTTGGAGTTCCGTCTGTATATCCCTCGGATCTTTTCCACTTCCGTTTTTGAGAGGAACGAGAAGAGGTGAAGACAGAGAGAGTGAGAGAGAGAAAAACTTTCGTAATCCTAACGCGCATATTTGAGAAAAGCCCGCGTAGAGTATCTCTGACGTCAAACTTCCGTGTGCTTTCAGTCGCTAATCGTTCCGAACTCTTCTTTCTCCTCTCCATGGTTGAAGTACTTCGAGACGTTGCGCTCATCTCGAAAAACGATCGTTAAAATTTTGCCATGTTTGACAACTCCTCACGGTGGACATACAAACAATAATGTATTCTCGCAAAGTAGTTGTCATTCGTTGCGTGTGGTGACGCTTACAACTGGCCGTAGCAGGATCGCTGTGCGGTACGTTGACCCTGAGGATCTTTTTTTGGCATTGGACCGCCGCGCATTCGTTCCGCCACCAACCAGAAACGCCCGTCACACAATTTCTCCGCTATCTTGCTCGTTTACCCACGAGAATGACAGATGTTTGCTAAGTTGCGCTTTTTTTTCAACTTTGCAGGTGATTTGTTTTTTTTTAATGATCCGAAGCGACGATTTATTTGATATTCTTTTCGGCCGAGGGACGACGTGGATAATGATACGGTACTTTTGGAAGGTCACATTAATTTTTTGTTTTTATCGCTACTTCGTATGGTTGCGGACTTTTACCATCACATCCCCTTCACTTTTACCCCACACTTGACATTCTGTTTCCGGTTGCTCGGAGACCCTGAAGAGTATTGCTCACAGCCAAACGCCTCGTAAGGTAGTGGTTTCGCCAAGGCGTTTTTTTTAAGATTTTTATTTTTTATTTTGAGGACACATTCAGGACACTCGTAAATGTGCACCTGCTAAATTTCAAAATGATTCACCGTTCCGTTCTTGAGATATCGGCAATCAAAGATTTCATGGTTTTACACGTGTTCCTATGGGGAGCAGTGGAAAATTTCACATTTCAACCAATAACTTCGAAGCTTTTCTACAGATTTTTTTTAATTCTCAATTACAGAGAAACATATGACGAAGTGGGTAAAAAAAAATTATGAATTTTGACTGTCTAGTTTCAGAGATATAGCGATTTGAGTTAAGCAATGTCTAGCGACGCTAGCGCCACGAAGCGACTGGAACAGACTAGAACTAGATTGCAGTAGTGTGTGCATATCCGAATACGCAGAGTATCTACGTATTAGTAGCCGGAATTGATAGTCTGATAGAAAAGTGAGGGTTAGATAAACATTATATTAGGCGTTTTCATCATTGCTTTATAAGTTTTTACATCCCGATAAGATGTACAACCTACATTATGAGGATATTTCGCAATATTTCGAAGCTTTCATCGATTGAGCGGAGAATAAACTTTTTAACGTGACTGTGACGAGACTACTACCTTAATGTGTTGCTGCAGAGGATTTGCACGAGGGCACAGGGAAACTGAAGAAAAATCGTGCCCGTACGGACGGCTTTGCTGTACTGAGTTTCAATTGTGCCAATTGGAGAAATTTAAATAGTTTTATGAGTAAATTTGTTTTGATATAATAGTTATTTAATTAGAGAGATTTAAGTAGTAGTAGTAGTATTTATTCCATTGTACAGTATGTTGCTTTTTACATTATTTCTTATCCTAGGTAGTTCTAGTCATACGAAAAGAAGAAGGTAGGAAAAAAAACAGTAGTGACATATGTCCTTATGAACGAATGAATATTATGATGGTTAAATATAATCCAGAGGAAACATGAAGAAAAAAATGTTTAACTGATGAGTAACGAACGAATTGCCTATACAATACACGCTATATGGACGTCGCGCGTAAGAGCACCTGTGCAGAAATTTCTTAGGGATACCCAAGTTCCGAACAGATCCCAATCGGGATGTGATACGGATTCCCTAGAAGGGGTATCCTCATCGGGATCCAGATGGCGCCCACTACGTAGCGCAAGGCGGAGACGTAGTGGCAAGAATTTGAAATACGTATTACAAATACGTATTAAATACATTTTTCTTAGAAAATTAAATACATATTTTTTTAGTTCGAACGTTCTCCATTTAATTTAAATATAATTACTTAGAATAAATAACCTATATCACTTTTCTCTAGGAAATATAAAGTCCTTCAAGGTCTCTATATTGTTTTTTTTCGAAATTTTGTTATTAAATGTAAAGAATTTTGTTCGAAATTTTGTAATTACAATTTGTTACTTTTGACAGTTATACTGTAGCATCAATTTTTACCTAATTTTTTTCACATCCTTGAATAAATGATTTCAGAAAATGTTCAGCGTCTCCATGTCGAACTCGATATCGAACTAGATCTTGTTCAAGAAGGTCGGGATTCTAGTCTGGATCCTATGCAAAGTTTCTATTCGGATTCTGACTACAGTCCTTAATAGTTCCTGATTAGGGCCCTGGTTGGAAACCTGATTTGTGAGTGTTATGGTCTGAATGTGCCCGTGCAGAAATATCGTCATGAATACAGTTCTATTCGGACTAGGATCCTGATTTCTCAATCGGGATCCAGTCGGACATCGGACCGAATCCGGGAGCGAAATGTAACGCTCGCAAATCGGATTCCAGCCAGGATCATAATCCGGAACTATTAAGGACTCTAGTCAGAATTCAAATAGAAACTTTGCATAGCATCCAGGAACTTTTACAACAAGATCTAGTTCGATATCGAATCGGATCCCAGGGATGAATGTAAAAATCACGAGGACATACCGATCCGTATCAGCTACAGAGGCTGGACATTTTCTCAAATAATTTATTCAACGATTTGAAAAAGATTAGGTAAAAATATGGTGCTACAGTATAACTGTCAAAACTTATACATTTTAATAACAGAATTTCGAACAAAATTTTTTACATTTAATACAAATTTTCGCAAAAAAAAACAATATTGAAAGATCTAACCTTGAAAGACTTATATTTTCTGGAGAAAAGTGATATAGGTTATTTATTTTAAGTAATTACATTAAAATTAAATGGCGATCGTTCGAATTAAGAAAATATGTATTTAATTTTCTAAGATAAATGTATTTAAGTATTTTTAATTCTCCGCCTTGTGCTACGTAGTGGGCGCCATCTGGATTCCGATGACGACATCCCTTCTAGGGAGTCCGTATCATATCCCGATCGGGATCTCATCGGAACTTAGGTATCCCTAAGAAATTTCTGCGGGGGTCTTGGTTCCTTTTCGTTTCCACTCCTTCGTTCAATATTTTTTCAATTTCTTTCAGATGTTCCTCGTTTGTACTTAGGTTCCAAATTCTATCTTCCCCCACTTCATGTTTTACTCAAGTATCTAAAGCAATGTCTCAGAAGTATTGGCCTTCCGCTGA
Source organism: Ophion ventricosus (assembly GCA_963932345.1). Lineage (NCBI taxonomy): Eukaryota > Metazoa > Arthropoda > Insecta > Hymenoptera > Ichneumonidae > Ophion > Ophion ventricosus. The sequence goes on along the minus strand of OZ010718.1, from coordinate 24,470,427 downwards.
CTGGTTGATGTGCCAGCTGGTGCACGGCTAAGCGGTCACCACTCCGAGTTTTGGCCACGCGCATCGCTGCTCTCGAACTATCGTCGAAGCTTATTTTATATATTTACATTTTAATACATTCGATTTCATATATTTATAATTTATATTCAATATTGGACATCAATTTTAATTTTGGTTCTTATTGTCATCAGAAAAACGAGAAGCTGAATGAAAATACGATTTCAAAATGGTAAAATGCAGGTGCACAATTTACGATATGCAATTTTGATTTTTACTGAATTTCCCTTCGATTGGATCAAGCTTCGCGAATTTACCGAATGCTCAGAGAAATTGTCCATCTTATCCCGAGCATTATTGGGCTCAGTGGTGTTATTCCATTTGGTTGGAATGATATTTATTTCAATTTGATGCGTAGTTGACACTATAAATAATGAACCAGACTTATCCTTTAAAATGACGAAGTGATCGAGCTAGCCTCGGAGCCGCGTGACCGAATTGGAGATTTGAATGCCGGACCTGGAAACGTCGCCCTGAACTTTCGTGGCTCGATCCACGGCGTAATAACGTCACACTAATTAATTTAAATACCAATGTTTGCGGGAATTTTATCGCAACTGTTGGTAAATTTGTTTTAATTGAATGGCTGAATATTACCGAGTTTCACTTGCGTTACTATCGGGTAGAATTGCCTTCCACATCAGTGGTCGACGCGCAAGCCAGAGCTAAGCGGTCACCCATCTAACTATTGGTCCAGGTCAACGCTGCTCAGCATAAGAGATCGCCGAAGACTTTTTTAGCTCCTCAATACGAGCGAATGTTTATCAAATAAATGCGGATGTAAACTCGTATTTATTGGCCCAAATATTCATGAGCATCGCGTGTAGCAATTACTGATTCAAGTCCGAAGATTGCACGTCGAAATCGTCGCGAGTCGAAGATGTGGCTCAATGTTTTTCGTCCCTCTTATTTGCATTTCCAAAAACAATCCAATTATCAGGGTATTAATTTTTTTGATCAGCGCGGAGTTTTTGCGTATTTTTCTACTTAACGTTGTTTTATTTTTAACAAATTTTATTTAATTTCTCAAAGCCGAATGAATTCTTCAAGGTCAATTTCATTAATTAAGGTCTATTAAAAGGTTGATTAAATTACTTAAGGCTTATTGAAATGCTCAAAGTTCATTCAATCCCTTAGGGCCAATTTTAATGCTTAAGATTCATTGAAATCCTTAAGGTTCATTTAATCCCTTAATTAAGGTATTTATTTTTGTGATAATCGCGAAGTTTTTGCGTATTTGTTTCCTCAACGTTGCTTTATTTTGAATAAATTTTATTTACTTCGTCAGAGCCGAGTGAATTCTTTTAGGTCAATTTTATAGATTAAGATTAATTTAATTGCTTAATGTTCGTTCAATGTCTTAGGTTTTATTCAATTTTAGGTTTAGGTTTCATTCAATTGTTTAGGTTCTATTAAAATGCTTAAGGTTCATTTGATCCCTTAAGGTCCATTTAATTGCTCAAGGTTTATTGAATTCCTTGAGGTTTATTCAATTATTTAAGGTCAATTTAATTGCATAAGGTTTATTCTGATCCTTCAGCCATTTAATTCCTTAAGGCCAATTTAATAGTTTATTGTTTAGGAAATGTCTTTAACCTCATTTAATCCCTTAAGGTCCATTTAATTCCTTGAGGTCCATTTAATTCCTCAAGTTTTATTTAATTCCTCAAGGTCAATTTAATTCCTTAAGGTTTATTGAAATCTCTAAGGTTTATTTAATTCCTCAACGTCAATTTAATTGCTTTAACTTTATTGAAGTCCTTAACGTACATTTGATTTCACAAGATTTAATTGTTTCCACAAGGAAAGTAGATATTCTCAGCGTGTTAGGTAACAACGTAAATGTAATATTGAATAAAAATTTAATTACCTTGAAAACGTTCGCGGATCAATCGGTCGCTTTATGGAACAATAGTATTTTACAAACACCTATAATTATCAACATTTGACGTGTAACACTTTTCGAATATCGTCGAAAGTATGGCAGGCTAAACCACTTGAATGGAAAGATAATTTTTTTCCTCAATTGATTATTCCAGCGTAATTAATAATCTTACGTGAAAATAGTCACTGATCATTAGTTTCACGAATTATTTCAGATTTTCAAACCCAAGAGTTACAAGATAGAGGGCGGGGCACTTTGTGACAGACGTACGAAGATAACGGAATTGTAAGGGTCCCTAATGGCTATCGAGCTCTAAAAGAATCGTCAGTGGTCGTGTTTCTCCTCACAATTACTGCACAATGGCGTGTATGAAGCTCTACGACATCGAGACATGAAAATCCCCGCAAGAAGACTCAAAATAATATAATTTTTTTTTGTTAGCGTGACAATCACGTGAATATTTTTTCTTCGTCTCGCTATAAATTCTCTTCGTATGCAGAAGAGAATTGGCAAATGAGATGCCGTTTTTTCTTTGTTCGATCGGCGCGACATCGTTCCGACGTCACTGGAGGGGCCAAAGGCAAACGAGGACATTTTTACATTTGATATAACATTCATTGATAATAGCGATTGAAAAACCGCGACAAAGTCAAGGACGACGGATTACGACACGATTCGGTGAATCCATTAGGGATAAAATAAATTTTAAAAAATTGATTTGCTGTTCGAAACTTCGTAAAATCGTATTCATTGTTTTTTTTTTTTCAGAGTTTAAAATAGTAACGAAATGGAATTGAATAGCCGCTGAATTAATTAAGAACAAAGGAATAAAACAGTACAATCGCTAATTAAAATTCGGCAAAATTGTTTTAATCATTTTGTCAAAGTTTTAGATACAATGGAAATTGAATTGAATAAAGTTTCGTTTCTGCAGAGTGATGAGTGCTTCGAGCGTCATGAATGTCGAGGAATGCGTCCTTCTTTTTTGTAGCATTATAAATCAATTATTTTCTTATATGATAAAATAATAGTAATTATAGAAGGTACTTTATAAAATTATATGAATTTGATTGAAATATTTTTTGACATAGGTTCGCAACTGTTTTATAGTTCTTGAATCATAAACTATATTTTAGAGTGGAGGAATATATTTTCTTACTCAGTAATTGGAAAATTTCTAAAATTAATAATTTACAAAAATACATCGTTTTAATTTGCTAATCGTAAAACATGGATATTAGTACTGTGCACTTTAATTTGATTTTCTTTCTAACTTATAGTCTCTTGGAGTAACTTTCTTGAACAAATGTCCAATAATATTAAATTTCGAATATCTTTGAAAAAAATCTTTGAAACTTTCAAAAATCTAAAAAATATTTTGAGCGATGTTCAAAAAAAAATTTAATCTCTAAGAATTTTAGGAAAAACGTTTACAAAAAAATCAATAAAAATATTAGAAGAATTATCTAACAAAATTTTGTCACGTATTTTTATTTCGACGTTATTAACGATAAAAAAAATGGACGTACCGCTGTTTGAAGAAAAACGAACAAATAATTCAGTGATTTACAGAGGTACAGATACCGGCAAATTTAATAAAGCGATTTCCTTCGATTGTAAATGCGATTCGCGAAGGGAAAATTTATGTAGGAGATAAAAATCACGGTCGACATCTTTTTCACTGCGACATCATGTTTTCCGTAATTTTACCTTCGTAAGGTTGACGCTGCCATTTGTTGTGGGACCGCCACTCGTTTGCTCAGTGTGAACATTAATGGGACAGCTATTCGTACGGTTGTACTCGTCGTTAACACCATAATATATTAAAATCATGCGCCGCGTACCACGCATACTTTGTATATTCAAAAAATAAAAAATAATCGAACGACTGTCAATGACACTTGCCTTCCTCGTGCCACAAACTTTACATTGATTCCGCTTTTTTTTTTTCTCGAGATTTCAATTAGGAAATGTTTGGAGTATCTGAAAATTGCATGATTGAGAAATGCCTGAAAAGGACATTCGTAAAAAATGTCTGCAAAATACATTCGTAAAAAGTTTCTGAAAAAGACATTCATAGAAAATGTCCCGAAAAACAATCAAATATTTAAAATCTCGAAAAATCCAGAAAAAAATCGAACATACAAGACCGTGCCAATCGGAGGCATCATATGTTGCCTTTTGATTTTCAAATGCATGATTGAGAAATGCCTGAAAAAGACATACATAAAAATGTCTGAAAAATACATTCGTGAAAGAGTTCACAAAAAGACATTCGTAAAAAAATGCTGAAAAAGACATTCATAGAAAATGTTCCGTAGTGTCGGGACGAAATTTGAGACATGTTGAAAGTATTGAATTGGGGGAAAATCGATAAAATGATTCTCAATCAAACAATTTTCAATAATCTTCAAAGAATGGACTAAGCGCTCCAATTTTCTCAAATTTTTAAATACCGGGCTGAAATTTTTTATGCCCAAAGAGCACAACCGACAGAACATGCGATTTAATTTGACAAGAGTCGTTGGAATGCTTCAGATTTCCCAAAATGTAGAATCATTCGAATGCGAAAAATGCATCGAACGTGTCAGTTTCCTCAATTTTGGAGCTATAGTGCTGAATTCTTTGTTCATTGTTGCATTCGTCTATCACACGAAGGTCTTGAAGAACAATCAAATATTAGATGAAGTAAAAAGTTCTGAACGTTTTTTCGCTTTATTTCGACGATGAAATTAACATAGTTAGGATTATCCGATTTAGATCAAATATGCGCCGTTTTATTCGATAACTTTTGTCCATTTTTAAGGCAATTTCATAATTCCGCGATTGAAGAAGTCCTCGTCCCTATTGGTGAAAAACTTGACCAGCTCATTTTCACAAGCCTCTCTTGAGGCCGGTTTTGTACCATCAAGAAAATTTTGCAAATGCTTGAAAAGCTGATAATCGCTTGGTGCCAGGTCTGGACTATACGGCGCGTGCGATAGAACCTCCCATCCAAGCTCTCGGAGCTTCTGGCGAGTCGTTAAAGATGTGTGCGGCCTGGCGTTGTCTTGATGGAACACAACATCCTTCCTAGTGGCCAATTCTGGCCGCTTCTGGTCGATCGCCTGCTTCAATCTGGTCAGTTGTTGACAGTAGAGGTCCGAATTGAGTGTTCGGCGCGATGGGAGCAGCTCATAGTGGATGATTCCCTTCCAATCCCACCAAACACACAGCAAAACCTTTTTGGCCGTTAATCCGAGCTTGGCGATCGTTTGGGCCGGTTCACCGCGATTGGACCACGATCTTTTTCGGCTGTTGTTCTCGTATGTGACCCCTTTTTCATCGCCAGTCACCATCCGCTTCAAAAATGGGTCGATTTCGTTACGTTTCAGCAAAGAATCGCAGGAATCAATTCGGTCCAAAAGGTTCTTTTGCGTCAATTCGTGTGGCACCCATACACCGAGCTTCTTCTTGAGACCAGCCTTATGTAAATGGTTCTAAACGGTTTTCTGGCTAATCTTCAGTTCCTGGGCAATGGAATAAGTGCTCATATGCCGGTCCGACTCGACGATTTCCATGATTATATCGACATTTTCGACGATTGGCCTACCAGAGCGTGCCTTATCTTCGACGTCCATATTACCAGAACGGAATCGTTGAAACCACCGCTTTGCTGTTGCATTCGATACTGTATTGGATCCATAAACAGCACAAATTTTTTTGGCCGCCTGCTCCGCCTTTTCACCTTGGTCGTAGTGGTACTGAAGAATGTAATTTTCTCTTTTTTTACCTCCATTTTGGAACGCTGTAACACACAACTGGCTTCACCAAACACAAAACTGTCAAAGAACTCTTCTTGAAGTGTAATATCACCTTTAAATCGTCGTATAGTATGACCCGATGCGATGTATACATCGTGAGATATGGCTCACTAAAGACATCTAGCGGAAAACACTCAGAACTTTTTACTTCACCCAATATTTAAATTCTCGACAAATGCAAAAAAAAAAATCGAAAAAACCAGATCGTGCAAATCAGAAGCATCATATGTTGCCTTTTGATTTTCAAATGCATGATTGAGAAATGCCTGAAAAAGACATACATAAAAAATGTCTGAAAAAGACATTCGCAAAAAAATTCTGACAAAGACATTCATAGAAAATCTTCCGAAGTATCGGGAGAAAATTTCAGACATGCTGAAAATATTGAATCCGGTGAAAGTCGGTAAAATGATTCTCAATCACAAAGTTTTGAATAATCTTCAAAGAATGTAATAGGCGTTCTAACTTTCTCAATGTTTTGACATACCGGGCTGAAATTTTTTACCTCCATAGAGCACAACCGACAGAACATTGGGACTAAATTTTGCAAGAGTTGCAATGCTTCAGATTTCCCAAAATGTAGAATCATTCGAATGCAAAAAAATGCAACAAACGTGCCAGTTTCTTGCTCACTTTTGCATTGGTCTATCACACGAAGGTCTCGAAAAACAATCAAATATTTTAATTTTCGAAAAATGCAGCAAAAAAGCAAATCGAAAAAACAAGATCGTACGAATAAGCAGCATCGTGTGTTGCCTTGTCATTTTATTTGCTCGTGAGAAAATTGAAATGCTGCGAAAGCAACGTGCGAAATTCCAAATAGCACGAGTTTTTTGGTCGAAATTTTTTGATTTTTCGTTTACGTTTTTTTTTCTTGTTTATCATTTTGTTGTTGAAAGCTCTTCGAATACAAAGATCGTGATTGTGCGTAGACGATGACGATGACAAGGATGGTGTCGGCGCGGGACGACGGGGGGGGGGGGGTCGGTGAATCGCGAAGGAAGGAGAGTGGTACGAGAGCGAGGGAACGATCGCGAGCGGGGGCAAAGGTGAGGGGAATCGCGGGAGACCCGGTGGCGGTAGAAACATTGCGCCCTGGTTAAAAGCAATGCTCCGGCCTGGCTTGTGTCAGTTCGCAGTTCAGCCGAGAGAACGGAGACGTCGGTAGCGTTTGTCCTCTCTTTTTTTTCCTCCTCCTTCCCATCGTTTCGAATCGGCGTGGTGACCGTTGGATATTTTTTCCTCGTTTTTTAAAAATATATTTATCCGTTTGAAAGCCTTCGAGTCCTTCGCGAACGAAAGAAGAAAAACCCGCGGCGCAATCTCAGCGTTCTCCAAATTTTCCTTTACCTTTGATTCCCGTGGTTTTTTTTTTTGCCGTTTGATATCGTCAAGAGAACTGTTGAACGCTCTCAGGACCATCCGGGAGTGAACGCATAGAGAAAGAGAGAGAGAGAGAGGGAGAGAGAAACAACGCGCCGACAGTGAACTCGCAAAGAGACAGAACAACGAGTGATTTTTATTTTTTTTTGTGTGCAACATTGCAATCAGAGAGAATAAAAAAAAGAAATACGAGATCGAGTAATACGAGGAATTGAAGCTCGGTAAGTGACTGAACAACCTAAACCCAAGCAAACCCAAACGGAATTTTTGTTGATCTGAACAATTTAATATCAAGTTCAACTGAACAATTCAAACCCAAACAAACTCTGCGCTGAACTGAAAAAACTAAACTCAAAGAAACTCTAAGTCGATCTGAACAACCCAACTTCAAGGTGAACTGTACAATTTAAACTCAAACAACCTCTGAGTTGAACTGAAAAAGCTATACCCAAACAAACGCTGAATTGATCCGAACGACCGAACTCCCAGTTGAATTGAATAATTTAAACACCAAAGAAACTCTGGGTTGAACTTCATAACCTAAAATCAAACAAACTCTGAGTCGATTGGAATAACCGAACTTCAAGTTGAACTGAACAATTGAAACCCAAACAAACTTTGGACTGAACTGAAAAACCTAAACCCAAACAAACGCTGAGTTGTTCTGAACGACCCAACTCCCCAGTTGACCAATTTAAACCCAAACAAACTCTGGGCTGAACTGGATAACCCAAATCCAAAGAAACTCCGAGTCGATTGGACCAATCCAACTTCAAGTTGAACTGAACCATTGAAACCAAAACGAAACTTCGAGTTGAACTGAACGACCTAACCGCAAACTCTGAATCGATGTGAACAATCCAATTTCCAATTGAACTGAACAATTTAAACCCAAACAACATCTGGGTTGAATCGAAAAACCTAAACCCAAACAAAGCCGTAGAATTTGGATTTTCCACGCCGTCGTCGTTGTCGCGCAACTCGTCAAATTGGATAAACATTGCATGAATTGATTATGAAATTAATTTCATTCGAGTTTGAACTATGTGTGTTGGAGCGTCGACCTTTGCTCGTGCGCGTTAGGAATAATTAGAAGGGACGATGCCGGAGGGTTCGAGAGGTCAGTTCTTCTTGATCGAGGGTCAAGATTCATTCATTAAATGAAAACAGGCTGATTTTTCTTTTGACGTCTGACGACTGCATCGATCGCGAAAAATAAACATGTTTAATCGAGGAAGCAGCTCGGTAAAGTTGCTCATTCGGAATCGCGACTTTAGTGAGCGTCTTTGACAGACCGGTTGAGTGCGGTCGTTGACTTTGAAAACTCGAGCTCGATTTGCGGTTATTCATAAGCTAATTTGACGAGATTTAGCTCGGGAAGTGGCACTCGTGGAGTCTTTGACTTGTTGACATTTCATTGGATACCTATATGGACGTTTGAAAAACAATATCAGAAGTCTCAAACGTCAGACGGTGAAAAGTGCTCGAAACGCCTTAACGAAATTACGACAGCACGTCCGTTGCGTAACCTCATAGTTTTGATATCGTTACGTGGATCCAGATAGATTTTCGTCGGGTCCATTACAGCGAAGTGAATATTTTATTCAGCGAGAAACGCAGGCAGCTATCAATGACGCGAAAAAAAAAGTTCTCGTGTAGAATTGAAGAGAACTGGAGTTCTCGTGTAATGCACGAAGAATCTTTTGGTCCAGATGTAATTAGTCGAGCCGATAACGCGACGCGACAATTATGCGATTTTTGTGCACGCACGCGTCTGACCAATATGTGCCGTTTCTACTTTTCCGTTTCGCCGCGCGTTCTCGATTTTTAAAATTCATCCTACGTTTTATTCTTTTTTCCACAGGGTGAAAAAAGTTCAGCAGTAAGCGAAGAATAAAGAGAGAGAAAAAACGAATACGCTGAATAAATACAATTAGGTTTGCCGTGCATATCAAATTTTGCGTTTGTACAAAAAAAAAAAAAAAAAATTGAGTGTTGTTTACTTCTTTGGGAACTCTTGGTCGTCCGAGTCATTCGGAGCTCCATTAATATTCAATTTTTGATGATACCTCGTGCGCATACACATTATCTGTCGCGTCAAACACACACATACACATACGGACACGGCGCGCGGAATTATTTATCTTTGTCATTGTCGTCCAATGGATTTGCCAATCCAGTGGAAATTGATACGAGTGATACACGCGCCAACCAACATATGTTGATACTCTTAACGAAGCAGCGACAACAGACGAGAAAGGCGACGCTTGGTTGTTTGGATAATCGCGTATTACTCGAAGCTTCCGCAATTAGTTACGAGATTAATTGGGTGCGTCCGATGCTGGCGAAGTTAGCTCAGCCCGAATGATGAAAAATGCCAGTTGCCTCGCGCCAGATCGTATGCGAGATAATCTCGTGGAAAGTCCATGGTAATTTTTAGGATTAATGAAATTTGGGAAATTCTGATAATTCCCAAATAAAAGCACCCAGTCTAAGTGATAAAAAAAAAATCCCTGTAGCTTCGTTGCCAATTGAATTCGAGATTATGACAGTGTCGTGAAAATTCCAGGCAAATTTTGGCAATCGAGACACCACCTTGGCGCTCGGAAGAGTAGGCATAAAAATAAGATTTTTTTTTGACACGACTATTAAATATATAAAATAACTTTTTTGTTTCAGAAATACATTAAAGTTTTATGAACAAATAAATAAAAAACGAATAAGAAAAATAAAAAATTGGCGGTGATATTAGTCGTCTAGGGTCCTCTTTTGAAAATCCTTGTCGATGGTGGAATTTTTTCTGTCAGGCATCGACTGAAAAATAAGAGGAAGACTATAGCTAGAGTGTAGCGTAGGGAAAAAAATAATTTGAAAAAATCGTAACAATGACGACTGTTTGAAAAAAACGCTGATCTTTACCAAAATTTTCAGTTTAAAAAATTAATGAAAAGCGAACGCGGTATCCAATCAAAAAAATATTATGCTACATTCTAGATAATATTATAAAGAATACATAGTATAAATTCCATCAAAATTGGTTGAGTAGATCTTGAGATATTTTGTCCACCAGTTTGGAAAGAGGGTTCTACTAAAAGACTTATATCTCCGCCAAAAAAAAAATTATTCGTTTTTTAAATATTTGTTCATAAAAACTATAATGTATTTGTAAAAAATAAACATTTTTTTATATATTTAATAGAATAGAATAGAATATTAAATTTGTACACCTATTTTTTCGAGCGCCAAGGTGGTGTAGTGCGTCAATGAAATTCCGAAAATTCTATTCGCCCCTAAAATCAAAGTGACGAGTACGGATGACAAATGAAAGCAAGTGCCTTGATTATAAATTCAATTCGACGTTAAATCAGTGATCCAAAATTGCAGGAGATTTTTTTTTGTTTAATTTTTGTTGTTGTTTTTCTCTCGATCCTGAAACTCGTGAAATTTGGATAATTCCCGAATTGAAGCATCGAGTCCAAGTGCTGAAAAGTGGCAGTATTTTTACTGCAAATTGAATTCGAGATTATGTCAATGTCGTGAAAATTCCATGCATTGGATTTCAAATTTCATAAATTTCATAAATTTGGTAAATTTGTGAAATTTCTAAAATTTTATCCGACCCAAAATCAATGTGACAAGTACCAATGATAAAAAAAAGCCTGTGCCTTTATTGCAAATTCAATTTGATGTCAAATCAGTGATCGAAAATTGCCGGGCAATATTTTTCGTTAATTTTTTTGTTAATTTTTTCTCGACCGTGCGATTCGTCGATAGGTCTTTTTGTTTATTTATTTTTCTCGGTCTTCAGAGGTAATCCGAGGCCGAACGCTTTGCTCGGAGCAGCCGTTGATTATAACAATCGGTGGATTATGCAATGAGGCTCTGTCGCTTTTGTACACGCGGTATATTGTATTTACAGCGGGAGAGAGAGAGAGAGAGAGAGAGAGAGAGAGAGAGAGAGCGAGAGAGAGAGAGAGACCACCGGGATGAAGAGGCAAGAGTCGATTCGCAACTTGCAAATACATATATCATGCGGATCGTACAGATACAGAAGGAGCAAAAGAGCGAGCAAAACGCTTCGCGAGTGTGTTGATGAAGCTCGACGATCTTGCGTGCTTGTAATTTTGTGTTAGAACTCACGAGCGAGCGCGAATGTCCGTTAGTGGGTGTTAGCGCATCCACCGGACAACTTTGCAACATGTCGTTTCAATCAAACGCCTCTTCCTCTCCCTCTCTCTCTTGCTCCTGAAAACCTTCGCTTTATGCGTGAAATAAAAAAAAAACTATTTGAAAATGTGGCACGGGGCGAACGAGATCTTGCAAAACATCACACAATATTCAATAACAAAAGATATTTTTTTGAAAATTCCTGACGTCTGTCAAATTTGCCGGGTTAGAATTTATTTCGGGAGTAATAAAAGGAGGGAGGTTATTAAAGAAACTCGGCGGAGAATAGATAAAGAAGGTGTTTGTAGTCTTATTGAAGAACGAAATACCAGTAGAAAAATATAGTAAACGAAAAAAGCAAGTAATTGCAATGTTAATATTTAAAAGAAATTATAATTGGATAGCATTTATAGTGAGAGCATTTGGATTATGTTGCCATGCAGTATTGATAGGAAAGTAAAAAATTCAGATAAAAGTATAATTATAATATATACAGAGTGGCCTAAAAACTGCCGTCCAAAAGGAACAAATTTTTTTATTTTCGACTAAAAAACATTTACTTTTTTTTTTTCCTTCTTGTGTACGTACGTTCCACTTAGAAGTTTTTACAAGCAATTAAAAGTCATTTTAGACTACTATAAGTATTTTTTTTAATTTTCCATAAAAAAATCTAAGACATTTACGTTAGTCTTCAGTTGCTCATTTATTTACTGCTCAACAATACACTTCATAAAGACAAAACTATTTTTTTTAATCGCGAGAAAAGTATATACATGCTAAACAATGAAAAAAATGCATTTGTCTCGAAAATTCTAAAAAGGATTACTTTCGTACACCAAAGTGTCTATCGAAAAATTGACGCGAACGATGGCAGAGTTAAGTTTAAAAGGAAAAAAAAAAATACGCGTTGAAAATCACAAATTTGTGCCGCTGCTGTCGAGCTCCCAAGTTCATTCGATACGGCTATTTGGCTTTTTTTCCTCCTCGTAAATTCAGTAATACGAGATAATTAATTTGCTCAATTAGTTATCCCGTATTCCCAAATCTATGCATACGGATTTATCCGCATTTTGAAATTATTCGCTCCGATGGCTGATAAATTGCGATACGTTATGCTGATTGCATTTTTCGCATTATTGGACACTTCAGTGTCTTGTCCTTGAAAATTGCGGAAGTCGCTTTCAAATTAACGGGCAGAGCGGCAAGCTACAAGGACATATATATACCTCGATATATATATACAGGCTTATAAAAAAAAAAAATATATATATATATAATAGAGTCACACGAACACATACCGCATTACTTCGTATTCACGGAGAGCAGCAATGATAAACGATCAGCAGGAACAATTGCGACACTCAAAGGAGTTGAAATTCATTCTTATCCCTGATAATTCTCAACGTTTGTTTTTTTGTCCCTCAATGAAAAGAATGTCATTGAGGGATCATCACAGTGTAACGGGTTGAAAAATAGCTGATTTTCGCGATTTTTTTTTTCGATGGTGAAAATACGCTAATCAGTCTGATTTTTTTTATGTCAAATCAAAGCACTCATGAAGAACAGAAAATAAATTTTTAAATGTTTATTTTGATTTTGTTCACATTTTTTTTAACGGTTGAAAAAATATCTTGGAAAAAAAAGGAGTCCTCACGGTGTACACGGTTGTGGCGGTAAATATTATGTGAAACAAAATTTGTAAAAAGATTATTAATCAGTATGAGAGCCGCTATCATGCTATGGACGTTTTCTTAAAATCAAAATTGACAAAATGGCGGTGGTTTGAAAAAAAGTATCGAATTTAGCGAATGTTTTCGACAGTTTTTCGTTAAAAAAAAATTGAAATTTCAAAAGAAAAAAAGCTCCCTCAGCAAGATAAAGAATAGCGTGAAGAATGTGGTGTCAACATTTGCGACGGATTGATTGAAAACTCTTCCTTTGCGAGTGTACACTGTTTTGAAAAACGACATTTCGCGAGAAACGCGTTTAAAGTTTCGAGTGCGGAATTTTCATATAAATTGTCTACTTACAATTAGGATTAATCGGCGGTACCAGGTCCATGGTTATAATCGTCTATACTATCGGGTAATGCAAAAAACTAAAAATCTATTTTTTTTTGTTTTACACTGTGATGATCCCTTAAAAAGGTTGATATGTTTTTTTTTACCGCTGGATCTTTTTAATTTTTATCGTGAAAGATCCGGTAAAGTGTTTCGAGAAATGTTGAATCCTCTGGGATTTTGGACACGCACACACACACACACTCACATATACGCATACAAGAACGCGATTAAGTTGGTGTATGATTTAATTTAGCTAGCCAGGAGTTGAGGTCGCGTGATGCCGCGAGCCGACGCGATCTCCAAAACTTTTGAGAAGTTGTTTGATATTTTTTTTTTTGTATCGTCATTCATAGTCCTGGTAGACGATGATCTTTCGTACGGGCTGCTGTGCCGAAGAAAGACTCGATGTGACACGATCATTGGGATCCCGTGGTACCTTTCACGATTCGATGCACAGTTACGTGTGCCACGCACACACACAAACACACACAAAGAATTGCTCGATACAACATATTGACACGCACGATAATTACGGAAGGCACAAAATTAGAAGACGTGTAGGACGTTGTCGAAAAATTGGACAAATATTTACAGCCCCCTGTGCCTGCAATGTTTGCGATTTATAATTTTGATGGTGTGTAACTGTGGACCAACCAGCATGTCAGTCTGAGATTGCATACATATCTATGTGTGTGTGTGTGTGTGTGTGTGTTTCTTGAGGGGAAAAAGAAACCATACGCTGCTAGCAAAATTGAATAACCGGATTTTGACTCTAATCTTAAAAGGGAAAATTTTATTTTGTGCCTTTTTTGGACTCTTCAAATTTTACCACCGTCAAACAGCTTCTTCAGCTTTATGCCGTTCATTGAACGAATACTTCGATGATCGAAGAGTCGAATTTTCAAATTGGCATGTAAAAATTGTAGGTTGCGTCTTTTTGGGGATTTCGTTTTATTTATGAGGCATTCTTCATCAACTGGGCCACTTTTTTTATCAACCTCTCCAATTTTTTTTCAAAATCTGCCAGTTTGAAATATTAGTCAAAAGGAACGTCTGTGATTTTTTTTAGATTTTTTTAGGCGTCCGTTCAGGATTTTCAATTTTTCATTACGAACACTGTATCCGAAAAAATATTCATCAATCAAAAAAAAAAAACAAGAATAAAAACTTTTTTATTTTTTCCGCTTTATCGAAAAAAATCAAAATCATAATTTTTCTGCATTGAGATAATTGAAATTTGGCAAAAAAATGAGAATAACATTTTTTTAAACCTAATAACACACTTTCGATTTCGGTACAAATTTTACAGGATTTCTGTCATTTGGTAAAGAGTCTGCGAAAAAATTTTCAGAATGGTACCTGCAATGGTTAGGATGAAAAAAAATAAAAACCCTGCGAAATCTCATAACCGCATATATGCGGTTATGAGATTTCGCAGGGTTTTTATTTTTTTTTCATCCTAACCATTAGGATGAAAAAAATAAGAATCCTACCCTAGAAAAGGTACCTACTAGGAGTGTCTGTGATTTTTTTCAGATTTTTTTTATGAGTCCTGCTCTAGATATCTCCATTTTTGAAAAATGAGAATCAGTTTTCAACTAGATGTACCTTAAAAACTATGGCTCAGGCAAAAAAAATTATCGGACAAAATATTTTTGATTTTGAATGAACTTTAGACTTTAACAATAAACAAATTTTTTTTCGTAAAAAATTATATAATAAATGAAAAAAATCGATTTTCAAAAAGTATGTCACGTTTGATTTTGATCTAAATTTTTCTGAATTTTCTGTTGTTAGTGTGGACATACAGAAAAAATTGGCATCATGGGCCGCGAACTGATTTAGAAGATACGGGCCGATTTGCATTTTTTTTGTTGTTATTCATCTTATCTTTAGTTGTATCAGCCTGATTCGAATTAGTAGTGGACATAACTGAAAAATAACACGATGAGATGAAACTTCAAGCAGCTTCGGATGGTGTAATTGACGATTTCGAAATTTATTGCATTTCTAACTTTTAAATACTAGGTAAGAAAAAACACAATATTTATGACAAGTGAACGTTTTTTATTGCCCAGTATTAGCAAATCTTGTGAATATTATATATAATAATAATATATGTAATTTTTTAAATGTTGGATTGTGGGTAACGCTCAAAACTCCATAAGGCCTTAGGCCACTCCAGAGGCCAAAAAGGACATATTTTGTGATTTTTTTTTCAGCGAATCCATAAAATAAATCGGAATTACAAAATAGGGGTTTTATTATACACGTAATTGACTATAAAAAATTATTTTTTCACAGCGCTACATGTCAAAATGGTGACTGTGCAGCATTTTTCCGATGATGCCTTTATTTCTGGAAGGTCAACGGCCGGACCAACAGCTCCTATAATTTTTGAGATATGATGAGACACTAAAGTGTTTTCGATTATATATGAGAATAGCTATATAAGTACGTAGGATTTTTTTGATATATTGTTTTTTGTCAGAATGGCGCATGTCTAAAAAAAAAGTATAAAATGCCATGAGAAAATCGTCAGAAAATTGTTTATAAAAATGGAACTATGCAATATAATTAAAAAATCCTACGTAGTGCCTCAGAAAATGTAATTCTAAATATACAGTTAAAATTTAAAGTGAATCGGTTGAAATTTGTTTGAATTATGAGTCCGGCCGACTTGAAAAATGTAGTTTTGAGATGAACGCGTTTAAAGTTAGTAGAAAGTCACGACATGAATGAAGAGGGGTTGCGCTAGAATACGAAAATCGAGTACTTAGAGATTTTTCAGACCCATAATCTTTTGGAATATCATTTTATAGGTACTAAGGTATATTTTTAACAAAAAAAAAACGGATTTTTGGAAAATCCTAGAGTGGCCGAAGGCCTTAACGCGATATGCCTTAGATTTTATTCCCATCAAACCCATCAACCATACACGCGACGAAAAATAATTTAAAAATTTTATTTTAATTATAAAGTAAAAAAATGATAACCACGTTAGGCAAATGCCAAATTCCAAGGCGTACCATCCTGAGCAAAAATTGACCATAAATGTCGAAACGACCAAGCGCGTGTACGTGTGTGTCTATTTTTAGAACGTTGAAATTTGAAATTCCAAGCTTTGTTGTTGGTCTCGTCAAAGTGAATTCCACCGGCGAACGGAGACCCTGGACTTTGGTAACTTTTGCAATATTTCGATCATATGTGTCGTACGCCGATTCCATACCGATTCACGATCATTCGCGCGCTTTCTTCTTCTTCTTCTTCTAATTTTTTCCTCATATTATCGATGTCCGATTCGTTTACAAGCCGGGAGAGACGCAGAGGGGGGGGAAGAGAGAGAGAGAGAGAGAGAGAGAGAGAGAGAGAGAGAGAGAGAGAGAGAGAGAGAGAGAGAGAGAGAGAGAGAGAGAGAGAGAGAGAGAGAGAGAGAGAGAGAGAGAGAGAGAGAGAGAGAGAGACAGACAGAGAGAGAGAGAGAGAGAGAGAGAGAGAGAGAGAGAGAGAGAGAGAGAGAGAGAGAGAGAGAGAGAGATCCTCCGTCAACGAGGTGACGATTCAACGCGGTTAAGAAAGAGCTAGCTTTTATGTAAGGATCCCAAAGTCTCGAGACCCTCGCCGCGGTCTTTCTCTTTCTCTATGATTTATTCGGTACGAAGTAGTTCGCGGTCTCTGCTATCTCTCACCTGAGAGCGCCTCGACGATGTACACGCGCGCGGACTCGGCGATGCCGTCGATGAGAGACTCTCGGTTTCGTTGCGCTATTTCACTTTCCCCGTTTCTCTGATACTCTCGATACACCTTCTATATCCTCTGCAATTTAAACTTACTGTACCGTGCGCACGAGCCATGCTCGCCTCTCTTCGCACACGATAAAGAATAAAGCGAGCAAAGTAAAAAAAACCGACTTTTTTCAAATTTACTCTTCGAAACAGTAAAAAAAGCAACCGATAACGAAAATATCGGTTGAATAATCTTTGTGACATTCCATCGGTAACGAACCCGAACAAACCCAAACAAAGTTACACTCCGAAACAATTACGAAAACTTATAAAAACTGCGGTTTTGGGCAATAAAAAAATAATACCGATCGCAAAAATATCGGTAGAATAATCTTTGTGACAATTCGTATGTAATAACCCGAACAAACCCAAACAAAGTTACTTTTTGAAACAATTACAAAAACTTATAAAAACTGAGATTTTGGACAATTAAAAAAATATATATAAACCGATCGCGAAAATATCGGTGGAATAATTATTGTGACGAGTTTTTTTGACATTTGTTTGGGTTCGTTTGGGTTATTGCCGATGAATTGTCACAAAGATTATACTACCGATATTTTCACGATTGAATATTTCTTTATAATTGTTCAAGTTTTGAACAAGTATTAAAAAAAAAACAATCGCGAAAATATCGGTGGAATAATTTTTGTGACGATTCATCGGCAATAAGCTAAGTAAACCCAAACAAATTTACTCTCCAAAACAAGAATAAAAACTGCCGTTTTAAACAATTATTTTAAAAAATCCGATCGCGAAAATATCGGTAGAATAATCGAACGATTATTGTGACAATTCATCGGTAATAACTCGAGCAAACCCAAACAAATTTACTCTTGTGACAAGTCATTTGTAATATTCTCTATCGGGCTTCTCGGTATTCGTGAAAATTTTGGGCATCATCGTTTCAACGAATCCTCCCCCCGTTGTCATAGATAATTGTCAAGTTTGTAGTCGGCGATTTCGTGCTACCTATCCTCCCACGTGAGTAGAGATAAAGAGACGGTAGTCTTATCACGTTGTTAGCATAAGTATCCGTGGAGATCGGGGTTTCGGTGCACTTTGCCCGCTTACCGAATAGACTGAGTCTTTTACTTCTTTTTTGGGAGATGAAAAAAATAGATTCCTGCCTTTATCTATCATTTTTTTTTAACAAAATGAGTAGCTATTAATATTCAAATTCGTTAATGGATAATCGTTAGAAAAGGGTGAAAACAGGTTTTTGTTAAAAGATCATCCATTAGCAAAATTTGAGTGACAATAATTGCTCATTTCGCCGAAACAATCATAAATAAATGGCAGGAATATTTCTTTTATCCATGAAGGAAATTATATAAAAAATCGTCTGTTAGATATCAGGTCGCATATATATATATAGACACACATAGGATATCATCTGATAGACGATTTTTTCAAGAATATCATCATCATCATGTGTATAGATATTTTTTTCGTCCGTTAATGGAATTATTTTGAAAATCGTCTTTCAGATGGTAGCGTATATATAGGCTGTCATTTGAAAGACGATTTTTTGAGCACATCATCTGTTAACGAAATTTGATCAACAACTAGGTAATCTTGCATAAAAAATCATTAAAAAATCCTAGCATCTTCTGTAGGTAGACCCAAACCAAGGTTAGTGGATCCTTTGAAAGTGATTATTCCGATATTTTTCCATTTTTCGACTATTTTCATACTTTGCGTGACTAGAATGACCTTGTGTTGTAGGTCGCTGAATTCGTCTTAAAATCGGTAATAATGTCATCGAAAAAAAAATACATGGTTCCATTTAAAAAAGTGGAGTTGACCTTGACGTACCTTCAGCGCCTCCACCGATAAAACAATAGGGTGGTCCAGTATGACGGTCTTCTCGAACACTGAAACTTTTGTCTGAAATATTTTTGGATATGATCAATAGTTTGAGTGCTATCGCTCTGTGACACTTTATGTGTCTCACCCTGTATATCATCTATTAACGAAATTATTTTAAAAAGCGTCTATCAGATAGTAGAATATATTTGTATGCATACGTAAGTGTATTTGTTTATTATTATATGTAGATGTGTGAGCTATCATTCTCGATTTCAGTCTCAAGGTTGTATAATGATGCGATTCGTGGAGATCGTGCCTTGGAGTCATAAAACGAAATAAAGCATATTTAAAGAAATACACGGCCATACGTGAGTCTTCGCCTGAGACAACAATGAGAATTATTATTTCGCGAATGTAGCTTACCACTTCGTCGCTCGATCGTCTGGCTTATTATATTCGATTTTCGCTTATGCAACACTCATACACTCGCGCGCGCGCACACATACACACACACACACCATACACATCGCACGAAATGTCATGTATTTCCTCATATCGACAAGACTACAGAGCGAATATAAAAGTGGTAAATTTTCGGTAACATCAAAAACTATCAAATTCCTTTTCCGAGTCTAGAACGACCCATCAACATTTCAAATCTTTACTCCGTGCATGATTTTCTCAGTGTAACGTTGAAAAGTATTCGCGTAGCTCTAATAGCTTTGAATTGCCTTGTAAAGAAAATTTATGCGGTACTTGTGTTATACGGGACGTCTGACAAGATCGTAAAGGAAATTTCGACAGCGTTCAGTCTCTTTTGTCGCCAGTTGCGCAGATGAATCAGCCGAGTTGGGCAATTTTGTAATTGAAAATATATTATTGGATTTTCCCGTGAACATTAGCGAAGTTGCAACAAGTCGATGAAATACTCGTGTCCGGAAAACAATCGACGACATTGCGGGCGTATGCGCTGCAAATATTTAATTCCATTTTATTTCCAAACTTTTCGATTCCCGGTGATTTATAATTCTGAAATGAAGGCAGACGGGATTTTTTTTTAGCCAGTCGCGCGAATTCGATATAAACATTTAAGTTACTGAATTAAAAAGACAAAAACAACCTTTATTTTACCGAAAAAAAAAAATGAATAATTTACGTTCGCGAAGTGCCTTTTTTTACAATGTAAATGTGCGAGTCATAAATATAATCCGGTCTCACGAAAGTAATGACAAGACGAATTTTTTATTCGTGCATGTATTTTGTGCAGAAAGTAGCCACGTATACATATATCTATAGAGTTCTTCATTTTTTATGTTCAACGCATATATCACCCGACCTACGAGTTGTTACAAAAAAAAAAAAAATAGGAAAATCGTTCAAGAAATATTTTCGTGGATAAATTGACATGAGACACCCGGTAGATATATATCTATATATAATTTGCAACATAAATTGAGATTTGAATATGGCAAGTCCGTGGTCAAATCTTGCCTAGTATGTGTCACGTAATATGAACACCCTGTATATGCAAATACCAATCGGATTACGTTTAGTTATATATGGGTACTGTCCCCGTAGTTGGTGCACTTTCTTAACGCCTCCATAACGAATTTAATGCTCTTACTCACACTGGGAAAAACCTTGCGATCGCTCTGTACATAAATTTGTTTTTTTTTTCATACCGTAACTTTAAGTCGGGAATTTTTACTCTGACTGTAAAATGGTTGGGTCTGATTGGTGTATTGAATTTCTTAAAACCAATTATATATTTAGTTAAAAAAAATATAATAATTCTTGACCTAGATTTTGAGATAGATTTTTCGGAATATCTTCGTAATTGTAAAGACTCGAAGAAAAAAAAAAACAGACTCCAGTCTCGCATCTGAGGAATTAAGATAAAATAAAAAAAAAGGAACGAAGGAAAAATGATAATTAGATTTATGAGCGTTACAAATAAATTTGGCAGATGGATTTGACATTTGACAGTCCTGGCTCAAATTATTTGCAATTATTTCGAATTATTTCCAGTAGTTTATTTCTCGTAGCTTTTTTTTTTGCAAAATAGGGTACACAGACCAGTGAATAGACGGGGACCAGTGAATGGACGAAATGTGATTTGTATTTGAAATAAGCGAAGAATATGAATTGTCGATAAAAAATCGAATCACTGTAATTGAGCAAAAAAATCACAAGTGTCGTTAAAACAAAATATCTTTGTTTAATATTAAATTCCAACGCCACACGGAATTTTTCTACTTTGAGGTATTTCCACACCGCGCAACTTAGTTACGATCTTTACGATATGTCTGTGCACAGTAGATGTTCTAAAGGCGAAAACAAAAGTTTTTATGAGTTTTGAGGCTAAGTATTACTTTTATTATTTAAGGTAGAATCAATCTTAGATTTTTTCACGAATATTTTTAATGAATTCGTAATAATAGGTCAGAATTAGACATGTTTATTCACTAGTGCTGTATTCCAACCACTTTCCAGTGTATGGACATATGGCTTCCGTTCTGATAATTCTTAAAGCAGAGTGAAAAAATTTACCTCACCTGCTAACAATTGCAAAATCAATTACTGTTAAGAATTAACAATGTACAGGTCAACAAATATTGTCCATAAAATCATTTCATTCGTTTATTTTTTTCATTTCGACAAAATTATAATTTTTGTTTCTATGTCTAAACAAACTTTGCTAGTTCTTTCGAGAATGTCACGTTAAGATGCAAAAAAGATTCGTGTTTTTTTTTTTCTAGGAAATCGTAATACCAAATATAATACTTATATGTCTAAGAATATTATAATTTTTGTGCAACGCAGTGATCACCAAAGCAATTTAATAAAAATAAATGATACATCGTTATCCTTACTAGCGTTCATCCGCAATACACGTCCATTTACTGGCTGTCCAGTGTCCATTTACTAGTAATTTTGTCCATTGACTAGCGATTTAGTCATCCAGCTATTTATTTGTCAATTCCTCCAATATTATTTGTTGCAATTACTTCGAACATTTTTTTCTACTATCATAATAATATCTTTTGATAGCTTTAGCGATTGAAAAGTTTGTTTTGATAATATTTACATTTTTCAGTCCATCTGAATCCTATAGTGTCGTTATTCGTCCATTCACTGGTCAGTTTAGCCTACTCAGCCGGTAACAGAAAACTTCTTTCTCATCGAGGCAATCCATAAATATAACGGACAACAGCTTCAATGACGAATAAAAATAGAATTTCTAACCGTGAATTCAGGATATGAGCATTTTTTTTTTTCGAGCAAACAAAAAACGCACCGAGCCAAACGAGTTTATTGACTTCCATCGACGTCTGTGAAATTTGATTTTTGTGCAAAAGACGTGCCACTTTTTTTTTTTTGTGAATGAGAGAAAGCTCAATGCTCGAACGTAACCTTGAGCCGGTTGTTCTATCGTACAAATATCGCTATTGAAAATTTATAAAGCTGAGGTGATTCAATTGACGTCACTTCTCGTAATTTCGTGTCTGCCAGTTCTGTTCTTTTCTTTTTTTTTTCGTCGTATACCGCGATCTCACAAATATAGAGAAGTCTCTTTGTAGCGTAGCTGCGTTCAGTCACCTCTTGTAGCGTACAACAATGCTGGTCATCAGTAGATCTACGGTAACTCTGCCATCATCCGCTACATTAATATAATAATCCTTTCTCACTTTCCCTATTTCGTACCTTCACTCCACCGAATATTGCCGAACTCGTTCAGCCGTTCTAGCGTTATTACAACCGTCTCTTCGTCACGAGAAGACGAAGACGAAAAAAAATATATATATATTTTTAATGAAACATCCAAAGCTTTCGCAAGTTCGAGTCGTTCGTTGCGCAAAAAGAAACTTATTTCTCGGGATAATTGTTTTCAACGTTAGTTCCTCGAGTCCAACGATCTTGAAAGATAAATCGGATGAATGGAGAGTATCATTGAGAAAATCGTGCTCTAATGAATCATCTGTACGATCACCCACGTAATTACTGCTCCTCTATCCTTCTCACGCAGCATATCAAGTCATTAATATTTTTTTTTCTCTATTCACTCACTTTTCTCCTGTACCATCATTTTCCCTTTCAATTCTCATTCATCCATTTACTCAATGATTCTCTCGAGATGGCGTAACGAAAAAATCGTTCAGAGCCTGAGGCGATTGCCGCGGAGGCACTCTTGCCAAAGCCTTTCGGGAAACTTGCGCATATGTGTTCTCACACCTCCATAGGCTCACACACACACATACACATATGTGTAAACTCGGTTAATTAATACGTATAATACGCATTGGTAATGGGTGACCGGGGCAATTTAAATTGTATTGGTAAATTATAGAGTTGTGTTCGTTTACTTTTATACTCTCTCTCTCTCTCTCTCTCTCTCTATATATATATATATATATATATATATATAATGTATAATTATCAGGGGTCAACCTTCAAATAAACCACCCACAATTTGAACGCGATTCAATAAAATTGATACTAGAAATAAATAAAATTAACATAAAACTATGAAATAAAAGAATAACAATATCAATTCATATAATTATGAAAAATGTAATTTTATTAAATAACCAATGTATATAAATGTATGTACGGTGGAAAAAAAGGAATAAGGTAGGCATTTCAAATCAACCCCTCACAATTTGAACACGATTCAATAAAATTGACACTAGAAAAAAAAAAAAACATAAAACTATGGAATAAAAGAATAAAATTTCAATTTATATAATTATAAAAAATGTAATTTTATCAAATAGCCAATGTATATAAATATATGTATAGTGGAACAAATGGAATAAGGTGGGCACGTAAGGAGGTACCCCGAACAATGAAACAAATAATAAATTATAAAAATATATATATATATATATGTTTTTTTACAAAAAAGAATGACAAATTTTCAGTAAGATTATTTCTACGGTTTAACAATTCTGTGTACATTTATTGCACACTTGCATAATACATACATAATACGCATAGTACTTGACTACTTTATAAGTAATTTCATTTCTATTTCTATTATTGATTAATGGAAATCATATAATAAAACGATTGTTCAAATCAGAACAAAAAAAATAATTCTTTTTAACGTAAACCATAATTTTTTTACAAGGTAAAACAAACAATAATGTTTTCAGGGGGATTTTTCATTATATGGCATACTTTTATAATTTTTTAAAGTTTATCAAAAGACAACACACATACAAACATATATATATATATATTTGCACTTTCAATTGGGATTAGAGACACCGATCGGCATCAGTGGCAGGCGCTATTTGCCAGCACGTGCTGACCGTCCTCCCCTCGAAAAAAATGCTGGTTACGCCAATGGGGGAAAGAGAGAGAGAGAGAGGGAGAGAGAGAGAGAGGGAGAGAGAGAGAGAGAGAGATGAGTGGACGCGTGTGCCACAGGTGGTTGCCTCTCGGTGCGTTATAAGTACTTGCCTGCTAGCAAGCCGCAGCCATGATTTACCAGCACCCTCTGCTAAACTGTCGCGTTGCCCATGAGGACTTCAAGGGGTTACGTGGGTTTCGAAGCAAAAAAAAAGCATATTTCCTCTATTTTTTTAAATATAATATATCAATTATTTTATTAAAAATGTTAAGCACATAAAAAAGCAACATTTTAACAATATTTAAAAAAAACATTCATCCAAAAATTTGGGAAATTCATCCGGTGGGACCTGGTTTCCGGAGACCCCTCAAAAAAAGTGTCCTCGTGGTGGCCAGGATAACTCATGATAGCTTTATTTGAAATTGAAAAACCAATTTTTTTCTGTTAGTAGATAAGTATAGTTCGTCACTAGTTTTGAGGAGCTTACGTACTGCGTGAAATTTATTTTTTCCCCGGCTCTGTATTTTACGCTTGGTGTATATATATTCATATTGGAGCGCTCAGTGCACACACACACACACACACACATATATATATATATTATGTATCTACGTAATTCATTTTTCCTCGCACCGCGAGTTCCGTCTTTGAGCAAAAACTTAACGTCCACTTCTCGCGGTACAGTACGTAGGTACGTAGGCGATTCGATTTGCAATTGGAATAAGCTGAATATATTTTTATCGCTTATTTTTTGCTCCATCGGTATGTACAATTGTGAAACGTAACAAGTAAAAGAAGACCGAAAGTTTGCGAGTTACGGAGAAAAAAAAAGGAACATTTATAGTCCTTGCGCCGTTTGGATGATGTCGCTTGATGGTATCGCTTTCTTTTCTAATAACGCGCAGAACGATTTCTCATGGCACTTTCTTGCAACGTGCACCATTTCCAAATGATTTGCAAAAAAAGCCCAATTATCATTCCAATTGTCACCCAAACCTAGGCAAACCTGAAACATCCAATCCACAAAGGAGCTCACTTCTTTTCCAATAGAAGGAGCAGTTCCCAATTATTCTCATTCGTGTCTCGATTGACTTTTTCAATTGCTCTCCTCAAAAAAATCAATTCCGGATGTTGCTCTCTCTTTCTCTCTCTCTCTCTCTCATTCTCTCTCTTTCTCTCTCTCTCTCTCTCCCTCTCTCTTCCTCCCTCTCTCTCTCTCTCTCTCTCTCTCGCTCTCTCTGTCCCTCTCTCTCTCTCTCTCTCTCTCTCTCTCTCTCTCTCTCTCTCTCTCTCTCTCTCTCTCTCTCTCTTTCTCGCTCACCCTCTTTTGGCCTCACCCACGCTTCAATTTAGTACAGTGGGACCTTTGCGAATGGCAGCTCCGTGAATGCAATGACCCCACCCCCTCGCCACTATGGGCCGAATATTGATTGGTGTAGCGCATAGTGGGAGAAGGGCTAGGCCCAAAGCTAGAATGCTAGACCAGCGTTTCTTAAACTGCGCCCCACCCAAGGGTTCCGTGGGCAACTCACCGGGATTCCGCGAATTATTTACTTTCTGTCATTAAAGCATTGGATTATTTTAGCTATAAAGAAAAAAATAATAATTTTTGGCATACGTGCGTTGAAAATAGCAATGTTGAACGTTTTCCACTTTTATTTAATTTTCTGAAAGAAAACGAGTTAGAATTACAAAATGAAATTCAAAATATCATAATGGGACATTCAGTAAGCCTGCTGAAGTCTTTGTCAGATTACTTCTCGAATTATTCTGATAATGACAACGAGTGGGTACAAAATCCATTTGTCAATAAAAGTAAATCTGCCATGCTAACTCTACTGGAATATGAATGATTGAGCTTCAGAGCTCATCCGTACTAAACACGCACGTTTGAGTCTGTGCCTCTTAATGAGTTTTGGGTAAGTGCTAGAAAGTGAATACCCTGAAGTTGTCAAAAAGCCAATCCTAACCTTGCTCCCTTTTGTAACAATGTATCAATGTGAAGTGGACTTTTACGTTTATGCTTATACGAAAAACAAATTAAGGTCTAGAATGGATGCTGCATCAGATATACGAATACAATAATCAGGCATAAAACCAAAGTTTAAAACAATAATTGATAAAACAGTAATGCAGTTCTATTCGTCTGATTAATCTTTGTTTTAAATATCTTTGGTAATAAATATTTTTATTTTCATTTTAAATTGCAGTATCTTTTATTTTTTATCATTTGGTATGGGGTTCCGTGAAATCAAAATGATTTATTGAGTGTTCCGTGGCCTTAAAAGTTCAAGAACCATTGTGCTAGACAATAAGAGAGGGATTGGAGGGGTACTGCTATCCGCTACATCAGCTGCGCAGAGTCGTCCTTAAGGGATGGTGCCGCAACCTCTATGTTTGCAAGTGCGATGCAATGCCGATCCTACCGCTGTGCCGTTTAGAGAGGTCACAGTGTATTGCAATATGTATTTTTCATTTTCCTCTACTTCTTCTTCTTCTGCCAATTGTTTAATCACTCTTCGCAGTGTGCACGCGCAAAAGGTGGCAATGCCAAGTAGCGATTAGACTCTCGATGAACTGCACTCTTGGACGCGAAAAGTGTCTTCGTTGCGTAACGTCGCGCGCGCGGGACGGTGCACCCGACCAAGAGAGAGAGAGGGAGCAAAAGGAGCGTACAGGTGTACAACGTGTATGCGAGTAGAAAGAGCTCTTGAGAACAGACGAGGTGAGGATCGTCACAGCCCGGACGATAAGTCTCCTGGTGGCCCCTTTTTTTCTTTGACTCCCATTATATAGATAGTCACTGTCAGAGATGGGCAAAAAG